>CM060917.1:37282034-37936292 GCA_030737875.1 Allium sativum | reverse complement strand
ATATTTGAAAAAGAAATATTTGAAATAGAATATTTGAAAAATAGAAATATATGAAGTCGTGTTGATTAGATTGACGCCATTTTGACGTGAACGATATTTATATCGATTTTAACGATTTCGAAATGAATTGAATTGAAAACGATTTCGAAATGAATTGAATTGAAAACGATTTCGAAATGAATTGAATTGAAAACGATTTCGAAATGAATTGAATTGAAAACGATTTCGAAATGAATTGAATTGAAAACGATTTCGAAATGAATTGAATTGAAAACGATTTCGAAATGAATTGAATATAAAATGATTTCGAAATCAATTGAATATATAACGAATTTGATCGAATAGAAAACCAATTTGAATTGAATCGAATAGAAAACCAATTTGAATTGAATCGAATAGAAAACCAATTTGAATTGAATCGTATAGAAAACCAATTTGAATTGAATCAAATAGAAAACGACTTTGGATTTTGAATTGAATTGAAAACGAATTCAAATTGAATTGAAAGAAAATTTAAATGAAATCAAATTGAATTGAAATTTGAATTGAATAGAAATGAATTTTAAAACGAATTTATAAAGAAGAATTCAATTTTGATTTGAATTGAAATGGAAATTGAAATTGCTTTTGAAACGAATTTATAACTATTTATATAATTCGTTTTAAATAGAAATCGACGAAAAATATATTATATATATAATATAATGGCCTGAATAGAACGCGCCGCGCCGCGGCAGTTCGTGAATTTCGACCATTTATTTCAAACGGACATTACGGGAGATCCGACCGTCGGATTCTCCTAAAACCGGAACCGTTAGGTTCGTATCGAAAAGAGCTTTCTAACGAATATTAGAAATTTGAAATCTAACGGTTGGATTTGGAGATACGTCCAAATCAAATTCGAAAAGGTCGTTGTAAGTGCAGTTCGATGGCCATTGTTGGAAATCGATTGTACGGGCCTTAATAAAATTATTAAAAATAGTAATAATTTGTGTAAAATCATAAGAAATGATTTGGGAAAAATTGGGGTGAAAAACTCCATATTTGAAAAGATAAAAATAGATTTTTATCGAAATGAACTATATTGAACTAAATTTAAAACCCGATTTGTTTTTAAATAAATAAATTAGATTTAAAAGGGGTTTTAAATAATCAGAATTCCTAATATATTTGATTTAAATTGAATTAGAATTGGAATGGGTTTATCGTGAACGGTGTTTTAAATAACACTAGTTCTTTAACCCGATAATAAATATAATGTGATTTGGGTTTGTCGTGAACTGTGTTTTAAATAACACCTAGTTCTTTAACCCAGTAAAAGGAGTTTTAACGAATCTGCAATTATATTGAAATGTGAATCTATAATCTAAATTACCAAATTTAGAAATTGAGCGAAGATGGAGTATTACCAGTTTTGCTCCAAAGCGATAGTTAAATCTTTAATTAGATTTGAACGTGAGATGGTAATTAATTTTACCGATAACACTGTGGTGTTAGATATGGAGTATTACCAGTTTTGCTTCATGGGATGAATAGGTTGGGATTGGGAAATAAAATAAATAATTACTTCGTTACGGTTCGCTAATCTCGACTAGTTTGGAAAACCATAATTTGGTTTGAAACGACATCCAAAGGAAGATTAAAGGATAAATTTTAAAGAATTTATCTTGGATAAAATTAATGGGAACCTTTCCCTAAGAATATGGATTGGAATGAGGCGTATGTTGTGTTTGTGTAACATTTGTTTTTAATATACGCGGGTTGTTCGGAAAGGCCGGGTTTATACCCATTCTGAATAATCGATTCGACGATAAGTCGAAGATGAAGACGGCGGTCGAAGACCAGAAGTCTTCACATCGTTTGGATAATTACTGACGATCCTGATTGGGCTGTACACCCAAGAGGATGGAAATAGTTGGTGGTCGTCCAGACGTACTTGGAGATGGATGGATATGCGAGGAAAGTGCCTCCGGTTTCGTTCAGACCCAGAACGGACTTGTAAATGGATTGTGTGTCTGACATTGGGTTTTATTCTGTGTTGATTGATTTCTATTAAATATACATCTGTTTGGCGGCGGAGAATTTATTCTTTTGCTTAACGCCCTTCTCTGAGACGTACGAGCTCAGAGGTTGTATATCGATGGACATCAGTCGCATGGCATGAATTGCCTGTGTGGCACACTGAGTTGCATAGATCAAGGCTTCTGTTGAAAAGCAAAGTCTTGTGGTTGATGATCAAAGCACGGCCTTTGTGGCGTAGCTTTGTGTATAACGTGAATTCGCGAGCCTCACACCTCGGTATGAGTTAAAAACGGGATAAGGACTGCAGGGAGAGCACGACGTTTCTTTCTAGCTTTGGTTGTGTCAGTGACTTACCAGCCTTGACATTTATATACTTTTCACCTATGTGGTTGTTGGATGAGGCGCCTCGATTATAGGTCTGTAAGGACCGGGAAACGTGTGTTCAGGAATACTAATCCTCTAACGTAAGTGAGGACCGGCCCTGAAGCATCCAGGGGTTGCCCAGAGTGCGTAGCCCTAGGACATTTGCTAGAGTGTCTCGAACGCGGAGAGGAGCTTGCCCCTTGCCTCGACTCATGACGGAAATCCAATTTCCAATACGTGTATTTCGGCTTTATTTGTAGAGCCTAGCATGGCGACATAGTGGGATGGGGCACTCATGCCGTCTATGATTTATATTTATGATTGAAATTGTTTTGACACTATACACTTATTATAGTATCAAATGATTTGTTTTAAACGTATCAAGCATGTTTGGCTGTTATAAGGTAAAACCCTATCCTCCGGCTTGCGTTGCATTGTGTGATGGGACCTGGGTCTTATAATAGCTTCATTTTTCGAAAAAGCATTGCATTGTTTATTCTATGCACTGGTATTCTTGGGAGGAAACCCGTTCCGTGTTATACGGCGTGGTCCCTTGAATTACTCTCTTTTAAAATAAAGTAAAGTTTAAATAACTGTTTTAGTTCTCACACCAGTCACATGACTGACCTGGAGTTTATTGTTTTAACCTAAACTCTGGGTGCCCCTATTTTCCGCACGGGCAGCTAGTAGTTTTGGTTTTTGCAGATTTATATTCACAGGATCCTGGTTTACAGCTGGAATGATATTCGGAAAGCTCTGTATCCGTATATCACCTTCAGTTGTGCTTTGTATTATTTTCCGCTGCTATGTAATTTATTGTAATCTCTGATATTTATCGAATGTAATTTATTCATTTATACTCTGTATATTCTTGTATCTGATGCAATTGTTGTAATAACAAGTGAAATGTTCTTTTATCTGCGTTCTGATTTGCCCTGTTCTCAAACGATCAGGGGTTTCGAACGGTCTAGATCGGTTTAACGACTGATTCGGATCGAGCGAAATTCCAGGCCGTCACAATGCACATCGTTCAAAGATGACCATTCATCCCGGTGGGGACAAGATGTACCAAGACATGAAGCGAGTTTTCTTTTGGGCCGGTATGAAGAAAGATGTGGCCGAGTATGTCGCTAGATGCTTGGTGTGCCAACAAGTGAAAGCGGAGCAAAAGAAACCAGGTGGGTTGCTTCACCCATTGGAAGTTCCGCAATGGAAGTGGGATAGCGTCTCGATGGATTTTATTGATGGGTTACCGAGATCGAGGAAGGGTAATACGAGAATTTGGGTTGTGGTAGACGGACTTACTAAGAGTGCCCATTTCATACCCGTGAAGAGCAAGAGGACTGCTCCATGGCTAGCTTCAGTTTATCTTTGAGAGATAGTTCGATTGCATGGGGTACCCTCTAGCATAGTGAGCGATCGAGATCCTATCTTCACTAGCGAGTTTTGGAAGAGTTTGCAAGAGACGGTAGGGACTCAGTTGCGTCTGAGCACTGCATATCAACCTCAGACGGACGGTCAGACCAAAAGGGTGAATCGTGCTCTGGAAGACCTTTTGAGGCTATGTATCTTAGACTTTGGAGGTACATGGGAAGGGCATCTTCCATTGGTAGAGTTCGCGTATAGTAACAGCTTTCAGTCTAGTATTGGTATGGCTCCTTTCGAAGCTCTTTATGGAAGGCCTTGTCGATCACCTACATGTTGGTGGGAATCTACGGATAAGATCTTGCTTGGGCCTGATATGGGTAGAGAGATTTCGGAAAAGATTGATTTGATTCGAAGAAGGATGAAAGCGACGCAAGACAGACAGAAATCTTACGCGGATAAGAGGAGGACGGATCTTGAGTCTGATGTTGGGGACATGGTATTTATTAAAGTATCTCCATTACGGAATGTTGTTCGCTTTGGGTCCGTTGGGAAGTTAGCACCAAGATTTGTAGGACCGTTTCCTATTAAGGAAAGGATTAGACGGATGGCATATAGAGTGGATTTACCCGAGAGACTTAGTGGGGTACATGACGTATTCCATGTGTCACATTTGAGGAAGTGCCTACATGAGACCGCAGAGGTGGTAGAGCCAAGCTTGCTTAGAGAAGGGGAGGTAGAGCGTGATGCGACTATTCGACGAGCTCCTACCCGCATCCTTGGGTCAAAGATTAGGAAGTTGAGAA
Organism: Allium sativum; assembly: GCA_030737875.1. Classification (NCBI taxonomy): domain Eukaryota; kingdom Viridiplantae; phylum Streptophyta; class Magnoliopsida; order Asparagales; family Amaryllidaceae; genus Allium; species Allium sativum. The sequence goes on along the minus strand of CM060917.1, from coordinate 37,931,736 downwards.
ACAGAGAGGTTTGACTAGTCAAAGTGCAATGGGGAGAAGATGAGAGCAATGCTACTTGGGAGACAGAAGCGAAGATGCGTTCATTGTACCCATTCCTTTTTGAGGGTATGTCTTTTAACTTCTCCTTTATCGTTTGTCTAGTACTTATCTTAACTTTAGTATGTCCTCTCATTAGTACCTTTGACCTTTAGATAGGGTAAACCTATGGTTGAAACATGTGTTTGAGACATGTTATGTTTGATGGATGCGTGTGGATGCAAGTGGTTGCTAGTGGTTGCTCGTGGATGCATATACACACAATTTAGGCATTAGATCGGCTCAGTCACTTCATATTGCATATTGCATATAATTGTGTGTAGGTAGCTATATTAATGGATGTATAATGGTTGTGCTATCATATGGATGATGCATTTTGGTGAATGATTGTGCACTCATGTAGAAATAGTATGTGTCGATAGGGTTCTTTCGCATACATATTGGATGCATGGCACTATCATGGTTTGCATTAAGGAGGTCAACTGAATCAGTAGACCGCCTAATTTTGCATTAAACAGGAACATATACACACACTCTTTGCATATGTTCATACAGCATTAGAAACTCTAAGGACAATGGATTCCAGTGTTTGATGGTTTGAGTAGATGGTTGTTTGGTTGGTAGGATACGTTCTTCTTGACTTAGAGATTTCGGGGACGAAATCCTTTAAGTAGGGGAGAATGTAACACCCCGTATGTTGAATAACTTGCGATAATATAAAACAGGGCAGAATTAAATTTTAAAATCTGAATCAGGGGAAACGGGCTATGCCATTGCGTTCGTCTCGGAAAAATACGTGAAATAGAGTCCGAGTTTTCGAAAATCGGAGTCCGTATGACCCAATTACGGCCCGAAGAAGTTTTCAGAAAATTCAAAACAGATTTGAATACAAAAATTTCACATTTCAGAAGAGGCGGGAAATTTCCCACCAGGCAGAGGGAGTCGACCCTAGGGTCGACATAGGTGTCGACCCCCTCCCTAGGGGTCGACCCAGGGGTCGACCCCCCCCCCCCTGTCGGTCTGTGTGACCTGGGTGCACCATTTTGGCTTTTGGTCTGGGTTCTGGTGGCTTGTGACGAAATCTGACGGCTCTAACCTAATCTAGGGTTAATCTAAGGGCCTAAAACACTTAACTAATCTATAAATACACCCTAAGACTACCCTAATTCATACTAAAATTGGAGACAACGTCGTTATGCCGTCAAAATGCAACTAGAAGGAGCCACCAACAAATTAAAGAGGAAGACGGCTTCTCAAATCAACTTCTAATCAACTCTAGCAACTTAATCTTCTTCATTGAAGTGCTAATCAACAAGTTGTGAGTTTCTATAGCCTTAATGACCAATTGTTGAAATGATTATGATAGGATATAATGAGGTTATGGCTATGAATGTGGATCAATGCAAGATATGTTATCATATGCTATGTGTTAATGATGTTATGCAAGTTATGCAAGTTATATGCTATGTGTTAATGATGTTATGCAAGTTATGCAAGTTATATGCTATGTGTTCATGATGTTATGCAAGTTATGCAAGTCATATGCTATGTGATCATGATGTTATGCAAGTTATGCAAGTCGTATGCTATGTGATCATGATGTTATGCAAGTTATGCAAGTCATATGCTATGTGATCATGATGTTATGCAAGTTATGCAAGCCTTAGGCTATGTGTTCATGATGCTAGTTGTGCAAATCGCTATGATAAACATTGATCCATTATGACACCATGATTATGCAAGTTTGGTGTTTGATTATATGCAAGTAACATGTGCAAGTTTACACCTTTGTATAAGATGCATACATATGCAAGTTAACCCCTTTGTATGTCATACATACATATGCAAGTTTACCCCTTTGTATGACATAAGTAACTTATGCAAGTTAACCTCTTTATGACATATGTGATTCATGCAAGTTTGGGTTGATTATTTATGCTAGTTGGGTTGGATGCTATATGCATGTTGACACCTTTAAAACCCATGTTGATGCTAATGTTATGCAAGTTGAACCCATTGTATTTGTGATGAATCTTCCCTTTTATGTCATGTTACCGAATTACGTGGGGAACGATGGGGTTAATATTCATGTTAATAAAATGGTGTGAAGTTGGTATGATTATGCATACCATAAATTGGATGGACATAATTGAGTCAATTATGTACATCGTTGAATTTGTAATTAATTAGGGATAATTAATACAAATTATGGGGGTGATTAATTAGGTGTAATTAATCGACTAAGACACGAGGTTGGACCCTTTTGTAGCATAAGACTGCCCGGAACCGACCGGCAAATCCAGCGGCTACAAATGATTGGCCCAATGTGAGAGGTCTTAGGCACAAACTGAATACGTGACAAGTGTAAAGACACGAGGTTAGACTCGGTTATAGCGTAAGGCTGCGCGGAACCGACCGGCAAATCCAGTTGCCATAAAAGATAGTCTAATGTGAGAGGTCTTTACAACGGTTACATTCTTAATCAATTAAGAAACACTTAACCAGATAAGCATGTAGTAGGGCATGAGGGGTTAAGTGGGTGCCTTGGGTGGCATGTGGAAATCAAGTAAGTGCCTTGGGTGGCATGTGGAAATCTAATGGGTTGCCTTGGGTGGCAATAGAAAATACGATTAGAATACTTAACCAAGTGGAAACATGTAATTAAACATGATTAAAGGGTTAAGTGGGATGCACTAGATAAAGTGACAAGCTTAGGTGGGTAGCTTGTGGGGGCCCATTTCAACCAGTAACCCATATGTATCTTATTGGGCTCGACCCATGTCGAGGACGGGACACGCGTACTGGGCTTGACAATAAGAGGCCAAAACGGGTTAGCGGTGGCAATGCAAGTCCAACGGGTTTCATATGCGTGTGTGGACCCGGGCTGGTAGGTAAGACGTTGTTGCATCGTGTAGATATAAGCCGTGCACCATTGAATGTATCGGGTTGCCACTTTGGGGAGTGATACACCCCACTGTGGGGCCAGCACGGGTATCTACGGTAGGGAGCCGATCGAATGGGAGTAGTGGGTACACCTAGTGGAGATAGGGGAAGACGGCACCTATGTAGTCAGCTAGGAGTACACGAGACTACTATTAAGATTACTAAGGGTACATCTAGTGGAGATAGGGGCAGACGACACCTATGTAGTCAGCTAGGGGTACATGAAACTACTGGGAAAATTTTCTAAGTCCTTGGGTGGGATCAACCTTTAAGTAGGAATCACCCTTGGGTGGGTAGATCTGGTGTGGTGCAGTGTAGGAATTACCCTTGGGTGGGTAGATCTGGTGTGGTGCAATGTAGTATTTATCCTTGGGTGGATAGGCGCGTCTTTACCGTTATCTTAGTTCATCCTAAGTCTAGTTGGCTGCTTAGTGTAGTCCTTTATCCCCAGTCGTACCGTACCAGGTTTATATCATACCCTAATTACTTTAATGATTGTGTTGTTAAAGTTATAGGACTCACTCAGACTTATGTCTGACCCCGTTGTTTTTATCTTTTTCCCTAACCCTCAGGTTCTTAGAGTGGGCCTAGCACTAATGGGCTTTGATCAGATTGCTTTATCTATATTTTGGAACTTGGACCGTGAAGGAAAGCCCAGCTTATCTTTTCTATTATGGCTATTAGTTATGTAGTGGGATTATGTACTTTTGTTTTATCAAGATGGATATTATGTACTTGACTCTTGTTGGTTTTGATATGTAACCAAACATGTTTACCTTCTGCTGCAATGAAATGATGTTTTAAATTTCAAGTATTACTTATATCTGTCTTGTTGTAATTTTTCTGTTCTATATTCACTTAAAATACTCCACCGAAGTTAAGGCATTCCCATAGTGAGTGACCTTAGCGGGCGTGGGGTTTTACACGCATGCACATTTATTATGATTCATATGTGATTCACATTCAAGCCACGTGCTTGTGATGATTTCTTCTACCACGTTGTGCCAACACATCATCAATACATGGCACTATCCTATGAACTTTAAAAGCTTTATTGCTACTGACCGGTATACATATGTTCACAACGACCGGTTATAAGTTCCGAAACCTGTCTCTGCTAGTTCTGTGCACCGTTCGGTCCCCTATATTTCAAGTAACCGACCGGTATTATATGCCTTGGCCTTCAGATACATGCTTAGTCCACACTGGTGTTATTGAACCAGAAATAAAGCCAAACTGATTGATGTTGTGCTGCTGATCGGACGGTTCCAGGAGGAGCTGACCGACCGGTAGTAGGAAATGATGACCAATCGCCTTTTCCTTGAAGTCGATTGGCTATATTTCTTTAATATCCGCGCGTTAACGTCAGTCCATAATTCTTAGTTTTGAACCGCGTTTAACGGTGTTAACATTGTTGAAGTTATATATGCCAAAAAATCATGTTAATGCATTTTGTACATTTAATTATTATACATTGATTGATATATGCTGGACTCTATTTGTGAACTTCATGGATGTAATTTGACTGGGTATTTGTTTACGGTTGAAGCTATGTGATGTTTTCACGAAAAAATTGGTATTCTGTATATGTGAGGTAGATTATACAACAGCTGCTAGTTTTTGTGTAGATGCAATCATAAGCCCCGCCTTTCCTTCTGTTTTTTCTTATTCTCATTTTGTGTTAGTTTATACAAGTTTGTTTATTACTTCATGTACATTAATGTTATGTGACGGAAAGGGATATCTGATTGCATTGTTAATGCGTTAGGAGCCAAAGTCATGAGTCATAACATAAATATGACAATATGGGTTGCAATGGTTATGCCAGTACAGAAGATCTTGGCCGTAAATATGTGTGTAGGTCAAAGTTATAAGTCATGACTACAAACACAGTTACTTTTATCTTATCGTTTCATGTTGAAAATTTATACATGAACAAATTGCTCAAAGATTATTGGTATAGTGGTATTACTCATTGAGTTAACCAAATTTTCATCATAAGTATGCCAGATCTTCTGTATCTTTTGCAAACTTCCCAAGTTGAACTTATGCTCACTAACAAACAATGTGTGTTTTCAACTTTAGATTCGTTGTCATATTTCAATATCCTTAACGGTTAGGTATTTTTCCAAGTTTTCCAAATTTGGGGTGCTTAGAAAATATTTTGGTTTGGGCAGAGAAATAGTACTTTAGGAAATAAAATGTGGATCCAATTATTGTTCCAAAATTAGTGTACAGCCAAGAGTCATGTGCGAAGCACTGGTTCGCACAAGTAATGAATATGAAAACCAAAGTAATTTGTAAAAAAAGATGGTCCATAATGAGTAATGTTGATGTAAACTATTTATTTTGGTGTAGTGTTTGTTAAGCAGCCACTGGTTTACGAATAGAATTTGTTGAAAGCTAATTGTATTTTTGCAAAAACTTAGATTTGAACTTGTGACCTTATGTTTATATTAAGAAAATGTATTTTGAATGGTTTATACTTACACCAAAAAATATATTAGCTAAAGGTATAAATCAATTATCAATCATATAAATCACCAACTAGGCTTTTTTTGGCATCAATAAAGTGGTCGTGTCGGAGTGGTTATCGGGCATGACTAGAAATCATGTGGGCTTTGCCCGCGCAAGTTCGAATTCAGCCGACCACGTACTGGTTTTACTATTATCCCCCAAGGCTCTATTTGTTGAGTGTTTAGTTACATTTCACATCTATAATAATTTTTACACTCATATGAAGTAAACTAGAGATTTCGATACATGGTCACAAAGATTTAATGCATTTTGTTATATTCTAACGATGCAATTTCATCAATACATTAATGAAATTATGATTAAAAACTACGACCAAAATAACTTATGACTTACAAGCATTGGATTCAAAATGGCTAAAATCCTACATGCATATTTCATATCTTATAAATAATTATAATGCAAATGGTCATGAGAAATCATTCTGAAAAGACCGCTTTCGTTAATGTCTAGTTCGATTTCCCATCTACTGATGATTTTTAGACGCGAAGTTAACTTGAGGACGGATTCTGAAACGAACTAGTGATTGCCAAGTTTTCATGATAAATTTGTTATGTACTGATGATGTAATCACTAGTAAATTCATTCATTAAAATTATGATTATGAACTACAACCTAAAAAATGCATAACTTAATAGCGCTAAATCTGAAGTTCCCCAAGCTCATCCATGTATATTTTATGTCATACAGATAAATATTTATAACGTGAATGGTTCCGAGATATTATTCTAAAAATTCATTTGAGCACCGGAGGTTAAGGATAAGTATGACAAACACCATATTGCATTAGTGACTAGTGTAGCACAAGGAAAAAAATGATAGCATGTGTAGCGCAGAAAATTTAAGCCTATAAATGGGCTAAAGAATAATATTATTGGGAAATAAAATAAATTGGTTCCTAAAGTAAATGTGAACATTTATTTATTTTTATTTAGTTTATACTGCTCCTGATATAAGCATGCTATAGTCAGACAAATTATCACAATCAATTTAGTAAGCTTGAAATATAATAAATAAAGTCTTATATGATCGCCTCTAGTTATCTAATGTTCGTAAGATGAAACTTAGGTTTCCATCTCTGCAATATAGGAAAATGAAAAAAATCCTAATGCTATTGAAACAATACCAATAAAATCGGCATCAAAAAAGATTGCATCACAATAAAGTGGTTGTGCTGGTGTGGTTACCGGGCATGACTAGAAATCATGTGGGCTCTGCCCGCGCAGGTTCGAATCCTGCTGACCACGTATTTATTTTAATAATATCTCCAGAGACCACTCTTGTTGAATGTTTGGTTATATCTCCCATTTACCGATTACTTTTACACTGATTTGAAGTTAACAAAAGCCTCCGATACATGGTTACAAAGATTTTATGCATTTTTGTTACTTTCTGACTAAGCAATTTCGACTAAATTTAATCATCAAAATTATGATTATGAATTACGACCAAAAAAATCAATGACTTAAAAGCATTGAATTTGAAATGACCAAAATTCCTACATGCATATTTGTGTATTATGAACACTTATAATGCAAATGCCTTTGAGAAATTAGTCTGAAAAGACCGCTTTTGTTGAATGTTTGGTTTCATTTTCCATTTATTGACGATTTTTAGACACAAAATTATGATTATGAATTACAACCAAAAGTACCCATTACTTAAAGGCATTGAATTCAAAATAACCAAAACTGCTACATGTGTATTTCGTATATTATAAACATTTATTATGTGAATGGCTGTAAGAAATTAGTTTGAAAAGACCGCTTTTGTTTAATGTTTAATTCCATTTTTGATTTACTGATGATTTTTAGACACGAAGTTAACGTGAGGACGGATTCTGAAATATACTACATGGTTGCCATGTTTTCACGATAACCTCGTTACATACTGATGATGTAATTGCTACTAAATTCATTCATCAAAATTATGATTATGAACTGCGAACCGAATAATGCATGACTTAATATCATTGAATTTGAAGTTACCAGAACTCATGCACGATTATTGTATATATTATAGATAAATATTTATAATGTGAATGGTTCTAAGAAATTAATATGAAACTTCATTTTCACACAGGAGATTTTTCATCAAAATGGTAATCACCCTCTTGCTTTAGCGACTAGTGTAACCTAGGGGAAAATGATAGCAAGTGTAATGTCGAAAATTTCGCCCGTAAATAGGCAACTGAACAATGATTATATTATAAGAAAATAAATTGATTCCTAACCTAAATGTGAACATTTATTTACGTTTATTTCCTTTAGGTAGCAGCTATTGGGACACAAAAATAAACACAAAATTAGAGGCATAAATTGTGGAACATTTGATTTATTTGTCTTTTTGTAGAAGATGGTCCAATTAGAGATCTAATGATTGAGATTTAGTGTCCTGTTTTGTTTCAACATTTTGTGGCTAAATAGAGTTTCCCTTTATTTTATATTGCTCTTAATTTAATCCATGTTTTAGAGCCTGACAAATTATCATAACTAATTTAGCAGAAGCTTGAGATAAACATTAAATAAAGTAAATTTTTATATGACCGCATCTGGTTATTTATTGTTCGTAAGATGAAATTTACGCTTCCATCTCTCCAATGCAGCAAAATGGAAAAAATTCTTCTGCTATTGAAATATCACTGGTCATATCAGCATCAGTTAAGCTTGCACTACAATAAAGTGGTCGTGCCAGAGTGGTTAGCGGGCATGACTCGAAATCATGTGGGCTTTGCCCGCGCAGGTTCCAATCCTAACAACCACGTATTTGTTTTGCTAATGTCTCCAAATTAGTGTTATCTATTAAATAATAGTAAAGCCAAAACCTTGCTTTTAAAGCTCTCTCGTTAATTAATTTCAAGAATTTTCTCTCTTCTCCTTAATTCTCTCCAGATATTTCTTTTTAAAATTAGTTTATTACTTTACACTTATTTATTATTTCTCTCACATTATTTTACTTCTTCTATCATTTATATTTTTATATGGACATTACAAAGTTTACACAATTATGTATTAATAGTTAGCTCATAACACTTTATATTTACGTCCACATATTTAAATTAATTACAAAATCCAAAGCTTAAGAAATTTAAATAAATTTTATTAACTAGTATTTCTTTTAAACATTAAAGATGACTAAAGTATTATTTTTTGGCTTCAAATACTTACATATAAATTTTTTTAGCCATCTGAATCTCTCTCAATTATATTTTAACATTTTACATTTAGTACCATATTTTACAATTAATAATTACATAATATTAAAACTACTTAAATAGCTAACAATCTATTATTCATTGATTTCCTAATAAATCACATCTAGATTAACCATGTTCATATTAACAAAAATGAAAAAAAAAATTATGAGCACCTCAATTACATAGCAAATATTATACGCAAAAATAACCATTATAAGTTCAAAGTTCAACTCATTTGCATCAATATATTTATCGTGTATTGTGTTGTAATATTAATAACAACACCTACGTTTTAAAATTTATTTAGTAACTTACAAAATACCACACAATATCCTTTCTTTCTCTCTTTCCTTCTGCTGCTAGTCTTAACGGTTTTTAATAACCTACTTTCCTCTTTCCATGTTCCCTTTAGATCTTCTACTCTTCTTCCAATTTCTAGCTTTCTCTTTTGTTGGTTTAAGCTCAATTGTTTCTTCCTTAGCTCAGATCTGGAGTCCTCTTATTGAATTGAAATCTGTCGCTTTCTTCTCCTAGTCTGTTTTCATTTCAAATCTTTTCCTCCTTCCTCACAATCTCTCCATTCTTCCTACCGTGTCACTTTGAATTCCTCACATCCTACCTCTATGACTTTATGATTTGGCTTTACTTGACTTGCCCACTGGATTTGTCCTTATACTCACTGAACTTCACTTCCGTTCCCACCAAAAGGCAGACCAATAGGTTGTGGATCGATCTTTTCGACGTGCTGGTTGGGTAGATTTTTTGGTGTAGTTGATGGTCGAGGGTTCGTCTGATTTCGGGTTTTGTGTTGGTTTTTAGCTGTGGTTCGACTTCGGAAGAGGCTATTTGTTGTGTGACTTGTGTCAGTGCAACGGTGAGGGTATGGTAGTTCACTAGTTTCTTTGGGTGATAAGGGGTTGTGCCTATGTCATGTTTCTTTATTTTTTCTAGATCTTCGTTTGGGGATGGCATTTTGGTGTCCTTTGTTTTCTCTCTAACCCTGTAGTTGTGCAACACCGACCTCATGCCACGACAATAGCTATGTTACAGTGGGCGATGGTTATTTTTGTTTGTGCACTGTAGTTACTATTTGCGTTGAACTTCTTTACGCTTGTTTTGGTTTTGTCAGAATGGATGGTCAGGATTGTTCTTGTCATATTTCCTGCTTTTCGGGTATACTAGCGTGTTGGTTTGGATGTTAATCATACTTTGTCGTTGATGGTTGGCATGGTATATATGAGTTCTCAAGTAACTTCGGCCACTGTTTAGTGTTTTCCCTTCTTGGATGAGATGTCCACTGCGGTTCTCTTCTTTGGTCATACTACTATGTTTAATTTAGCTATGTAAGGTGACATAGTTTTGTGTTGTGTCCTATTTATTTGGTATTTGTTGTACATGTGTACTTCTTCTATTTTATTGCTTTTCATATATTAGTGTTTGAAATGAGTCCCTGCATGGAGTATGGTAGTTTTAGGTTCTTTGCTTAACTCTTGTACTCTAAACTAGGATACTGTCAATGGTTGGTCACTTTAAAAACCGAATGAAGTAGATAGACAATCTGCCTATCTCATGTACCAATTCTATTTATTATTTGTTATAATAAAGAGTATTATATGGATCGCTATAAAACCTGTCGGCTTGCCAAAAAAATGCCTTTCTCCAGGGGCTCACAAAAATAGACCCAGGGTACATATCATGTTATCAGCCTTAAAGAAAAACTGAGCACACAGTAAGAAAAACGGACCTGAAGACATATGTTTAAACTACTCATGAAATCTTAAATTCCAATTGGTTGAATAACATGAGAGAGTATTTAGTCCATTTTTCTAATATCTAGTAAAAATATACATTAATTTTACTATGCAAATTCATATTAAATAAGGAACTTTTTTATGCAACTTTAAAGGTTTGTAAATCACATAACATGAACCATGAATATCAACAATAGCAACAAATTTATTTTTTACATTAGTTTGATTCATTGATATCACAAATGTACCATATATTGTATTGTTTTTGTTAGCTATAAAACATAAATTATACACAAATAATTTTAATAATTTTAATTAATAGTTTGTGTATTTCACATCAAAATTTATCATATTGCATAACAATGTTCTAATTTTAAAATAAAAATAATAAATACTACTTTTAATAATATTATCATTTGTAACGCACGGGTTACACGCTATTTATGGCGGTAAGTCAAGTCGAGATGACTGATGTAGAGCTAGTCGATTAGTCGTAGACTGATCGTAGACTAGTGGAAAAATAAAATGTTGGCACCAATAAATTATCAATTCTAATATATTGCTGCCAACAAATATATTTCTATTGAACAAAGAAAATAAATAAACGATGCATAGAATTTAATAAAGTACAATTTGCAAGATGGCAGTAGAAAGATGGTGTTTCAGGTTTAGGTATCGATCGACTTTCGTTCGAAGCTATGGTTCGATTTTTTTTTCTGTCCCATAGTAGATACTCAATCATTTCCAGTTCGAAATTTTTAAATCTACTTTTAATCAATACTAGGTATCGATCTTTTTCTTGCCTTTTTATTCGTTACAGGTGTCAATAACTTTCAGTTTTTACTCTATTTAATTTATCGATAACTGAAAGAGGCTCAAATTTTTTTCTTTTCTGAAATGGACCAGTACCAAACCAGTCAACATCCATAATGATCTAGTCCACTCGACTAGCCGATTAGTCGACAAATTCCGGCCCAGGCACACAAAAGTTATGAAAAAGAAAATCAAGGCTTCAGGTCGATCACTTGATCTCGACTAGTCGTCGACAATTCATGACTAGACGAGCACCGTGATGACAGTGCTCAATAGACTGCTTTTGGTGAGCGTTTGGTTACATTTTCCATTAACCGATCATTTATACACTGATATGAAGTTAACTAAATCCGAAGATACATAGTTACATAGATTTTACGCATTTTTGCTATATTATGACTAGGCTGTTTCGACTAAATTCATTCATCAAATTTATGATTTTGAATTACAACCAAAAGAATCCATGACTTAAAAGTGTTGAATTCAAAATGACAAAAACTCCTACATGCATATTTCATATAATATAAATAATTATAATGCGAATGGTTCTGAGAAATTAGTCTGAAAAGACTGTTTTGTTGAATGTTTAGTTCCAATCTCCATCTGTCAATGTTTTTCAGACATGAATTTAACTTGATGATGGATTCCGAAATATACTACACGGTTGCCAAGTTTTCACGATAACTTCATTATATACCGATGACGTAATCGCTGCTAAATTCATTCATCAGAATGATAATTACGAATTACTACCCAAAAAATGCATGACTTAATAGCGTTGCGTCTGAGATACCAAAACTCATGCACAATTATTTTATATCTTATAGATCAATATTTATAATGTGAATGGTTTTAAGAAATTAATCAGAAACTTCATTTCAGCACCGGACGTTTTTGATCAAAATGAAAAATGCCCTCTTGCATTAGTGACTAGTGTAGCACAGGGGAAAAATGATAGCAAGGGTAGTGCCGAAAATTTCCGCCTGTAATTCGAGAACAAAACAATGATGATACGGGAAAAAAATTGGTTCCTAACTTAAATGCAAACATTTATTTTTATTTATTTATTTTAAGGAGTAGCTATTCGGGCGTAAAAATAAACACAAAATTAAAGGAAGAAATTATGGATCATTATATTTATTTGGTTTCGGGTAAAAGGTGGAATTCAATGAGAAATCTAATGATTGAGAATTAATGTTCAATTTTGTGTCCAAATAGAGTTTCCCTTTATTTTATACTGCTCTTGATATAATGCATGTTTTATAGCCAGAAAAATTATCATAACCAATTTAGCAGAAGATTCAAATAAATATCTATGTTATATTATAATAACCGAGTAGAGTAGGAAATGGAGAGCTCTCAGCGCTCCTCCACTATTTAGAAATGAAAAGTCGCAAAGCCAGAATTTTTCACCCTTTTTTCAGTCATCGTTTCAGACTTTTGTTTTAACAGCGCACAAGCATCCAGGCATTTTTCAGAACTGAACAATCACGAATTTTTCACTTCACTTCTGTAACAAACTGTCTTTCGTCCACTTCAAGCTGGTAATTAAACCAACTCAAACCGTTCGAAATGACAGAATGTTATTAGCTTCTGAGGTAAATAGAATAAATCACAGAATCACAGACATAGAAAACATAATATCTCGCAGCGGAATAAATAAATTAGACAATAGTAGTTCATGAAGCTACTAAATAAAAATAAAAATTTATACATAATATCAGAGTTACAAAATTAGATACAGCGGACGTCTAAATAAAAGAATTTCTAATACAAAGGAGAAATAGCCAGAATCAACAGGTAGAGGTGATATCTTCAATAGTCTCCAGCTTCAGAAGGTGAAATCTCAACACTGCAATACTCGATCTGACCCGAGCAATAATGCAAAACAAAACAACTCGGATCAGGACTAACATTCTCGTAGAAGTAAATCAACTCAAATGAAATGTTCAATAAAATGCATCTGTAACTTAAAAGATGTTTGAGATCACCATCCTCTAAGGATCCGTTAAACTAATATCATATAATATAATACGCTATTTGTAACGACCCAGAAAATCTGAACCAATTTGAAAATTTTAAATTGGCTAAAATAATGGATTTTAAATATTTAAAATAAATATTTTAAATAATGGCAATGAAAAGTGAGTTTGAATCGACAATTGAAAATGAATATAATTAATTCTAATTATAAACAAGGCCAGAAATGGCGCTGTAGTTTCAAAATCTGAATTCAAACTTTGTCGGACTGTACCGGGTGCAAAACAAAACGAATTTGAGTGAAACCAAAAATATTTAAATCTGTTAGTGAATACCTTTCTAATGAATATGAAAAATCAAATTCTCATAGCAGAAAGCAAAAGTTATGGCCAAATGAATTTTCAGAAAGGTCGCTATGGAATTTATATAGCCCGTGAAATTGGCCATTTTGCATACGACCTCGGAATTCGACGAAACCTCTTTTGTTGGATCCGGGATGTGAAGTTATTGCTAGGTTTTAAAATTCATAATTTTTGAAGCTAGTATGTGGGCGTGGCAAAGGAAAACGTGTTTTGATCAATTATAGTTAAATTGGATCGACCAGAAATTGGCCTTTTTGCAAACAGTCTCAGAATTCGACGAAACTAGTTTTGTTGGGATCGTATCATCAAAACACAGCTAGATTTATTTTTCTGGAATTTTTCGAATCAGTTTGTGGCCCTGGCAAATTGAAAAGTACGTTCAAATTAAATATTGAATGTTTTATATATTAATTTGAAGGAAAACTGACCGAAACAGCCGAATGGGCCTACGAAACATATCCCATTGTGTTCGCAATGGGGGTAAAACGCTAAGGACGACAGTCGTTGGGTTTAGATTGGTGGTCGTGTCAGAAAACCCCTTTAAAATCTCCACCGGCCAATCAGAATTTTTATAAAAAAAAAAGAAAATCCTTTTTTTTCTCTCTCCCCGCTCAGCCGATTTCGACGATCACCATCGCTCCCCCCTTCTCTCCTCCGCCGCCGCCGCTACAGGCCACCAGAGCCGCCGCCACCACATCCACTCGAACCGCCTCCCTCTCCTCTTCAAATCCGACCCAAGCTCCGCCTCCATCGACGCCTCCTCCGCCAGAATCGAACCCTCAAAGTCGGCGCCTTTAAAGCCTCGCCGCCGCTCCGATCTGCCGCCGCATCTGACGTCGCACCCCTCCGCCAACTCGCCTCTCCCTCCTCTTCCACGTGATATCCTCCGATCATCCCAATATTGCACGGATTTCGAGAAAATCCGTAACCCTAGTTTGAACGACGGTGAAAGGTGAGGGCTTTATATATTCTGAACTGATTTTTAACACCTTTAAACCGTTGAAAACCTTGTAAAAATCATATCTTTTTGCTATGTGGTCGAAATTCAGTGAAACAAGAGACAGTGGACTCGTGTGGACGTCTTCTGCATTTTAGAAGAGACCGCATATTTTTCTGAGCCTTCTGCTATTTTTGGTGGAGTGGAACCCAATGTGAGATTTCTAATTTATAAACGATATGGAAAACGACGAAGTATAAATTATATAGTCGATGTATGAGTTATATAAGCGTTGTACACCTCTTGTGTAAGCGTTGTATAAGTTGTATGTTCGATGTATAAGTTATATATGCGTTGTAAAAATTATATATGTGTCGAAATAGAAGTGAATTGCTATATATAAATATATATATATATATATATATATATATATATATATATATATATACGCCCCTCATCCACAAACCATGGACGATATTTATTGGTTGTGATTGGTGTGAAAATTGATTGATAGCGAATGGTTGTTTGGGATTGTTTGTGGTTGATATTGATTGATTGTGGTTGAAAAATACCCATTTGTGGTTGAGAAATATTTGGTTGAAACCACATAGGATTAGTTTGTGGAAATGAAATAAAAATATACATGCCGCCTGCGTGCGAACTAGATGCATGATCCCCATTGTCAAAAACCGCGAGGTTTTAAGGTAGAACGAGGAGCCGTACTGGGGACGGTCCCAGTTTTAACTACCCTGCCGTTATGCTGCCGAAATTTTGAATAATATTCATATGTTTGAATTATTTTCATTGGTTGGAACTATATTTATTCGTTGTATAGAAAACCTTCATGTGTTGAATCGATATTCATTCGTTGAATTGAAATTCATGTGTTGAATGGTATTCATATTTTGAAATAAATTGTTTTATAATAAAAATCACCTTTTTATCATCTATATGAACTATGTAAAATGACCTTGTTTTAAAAGAAAATTTTTTATAATAAAAATCCTATTTTTATCCCCTATATTAACTATACGAAATAATAGTGTTTTGAAATGAATTGTTTTACAATAAAAATCACATTTTTATTATATGAATGAATTGTTAAAAATAGTGAAGTGTTGAAATAGAAGACAGTTAGATAAAAATATCATTTTTATCAAATGTATGAAAAGAATATAGCTTTGAAATCGAAGGATCGATATATTTATATAAATAGAATTAAAATATATCGAATAACGACGCTGCCGTTCGTATTTTGAAACCGTGATTTCAAACAATTAGTACGGGAGATCCGACCATCGGATTTTCCTGAAATTGCAACCGTTGGGTTCGCTTTCGAAAAATCTTTCCAACGACACCAAGTTCGTAAAAATCCAACGGTTGGATTGTCTGGAATGTTTAATTCAAATCTGAAGAAAAACAGCGCCAGAATCGATTATATTTTTATATATATATATATAAATATAATTATATTTAATCGAATAACGACGCTGCAGTTCGTATTTTGAAATCGAAACTTCAAACGATTGTACCGGGAGATCCGACCGTCGGATTTTCCCGAAACTGGAACCGTTGGATTCGTTTTGAAAAGATCTTTCTAATGATGTAAATTTTGTGAAGATTCAACAGTTAGATTTTCAGATATGTGAAAATCAAATCTGAAGAAAAACAGCGCCACGGCCGCGTTATGGCCCGAAGCATCGTTTTGAATAAATTGGCTATTTTAAAATAAATACAAATAGCGATAAATCGTTATAAAATATTATAAACGATATGGATGTGATTTAGAAATTAACTGAAGGTTGGCTAAAACGAATGGTTTCCTGGGTGTTGATTTGATGTTGGTTTCGGCCTTCGGGGTTAATATTTGGGAAATCGTTCTCTTACTGATTGACGGTTAGTGACTAATGAATTGAAATGATGCGTGTATATGTTAGTGTTGCACTTGTTTATTATATACGCGAGTTGCTCAGCAAGACCGGGTTTATCCCATTCTGAATAACTGAACCTACGATAAGAAATCGAAGATGAAGACGGTGGTCGAAGACCGGAGATCTTCACCTCGTTTGGATGGTAACCGAGGTCCTGATTGGGAGGCATCCCGAAATATGGATAATGAGTGGTGATCGTCCAGACGTACGTGGTGATCGATGGGTTTACGAGGTATTTAGTGCCTCCAGTTTCGTTCAGACCCAGAACGGACTTGTAAATGGACTGTGTGTCTGACATTGGATTTTATTCTGTGTTGATTGATCTCTATTAAATATACATCTGTTTGGTGGAGGAGAATTTATTCTTTTGCTTAACGCCCTTCTCTGAAACGCATGAGCTCAGAGGTTGTATATCGATGGACATCAGTCGCATGGCATGAATTGCTAGTGTGGCATGCCAAAGTGGCAAATGAGCAGGGCTTCTGTTGAAAAGCAAAGTCTTGTGGTGATGATCAAAGCACCGCCTGTGTGGCGTAGCTTTGTGTATAACGTGAAATCGCGAGCCTCACACCCGGTATGAACCAAAAACGGGAGGAAGGACCTCAGGGAGGGCATGCGTTTCTTTCTAGCTAGGGTGGTGTCAGTGACCTACCAGCCCTGACATTTATATACTTTTCACCTATGTGGTTGTTGCTGTTGCGAGGCGCCTCGGTTTGATCGGACGATCCAGGTCTGATGGATTCATTCGTTGGCTCGTTTACGCCCCAAAGAGCGGGGAAACGTATTGTTCAGGAATTTTAATCCACATCGGTGGACCGGCCCTGTCGCTCCTAGGGTCACTCGAGCTCTGATCCTGTGGCTCGGGATAGAGAGTCGCGAATTCGATAAGGACTATCTTTTGCCATGGTTCATGACAGAAATCCAATTTCCAAATACGTGACTGTGCGATTTTGATTGTATACCTATATATGGCGACATAGTGGTATGGGGCATTAATGTCGTCTATGATTGATAGTTATGATTCGAAATTGTTTTCAAAACATATAAACACTAGCAATAATATCAAATGCCTTTGTTTTATTCGTATCAAGCATATTTTGGCCGTTATAAGGTAAAAACTCTATCCTCCGGTTTGCGTTGCATTGTGTGATGGGAACTGAGTCTTATAATGGCTTCATTTTTATAAGCAGAATTGCGTTGTTTAAAATAAAGATTTGTTTTAAAGCATTGGCAATCCGATGGAGTAAACCCGTTCCACGAAAGTGGCGTGGTCCTGTGATTAGCCATATATTAAATGTGTTGAATAGATTTCTCATACCAGTCCCGTGACTGACTCGTAGTTTGTTTCACTTTCAAACTCGGGTGCCCCTTTTTCTACACAGGCAGCCTTGTATTCAGGTTTAGCTGGCTTTCTCTGGATAGCTGGAGCTGAAGATGGATTCTATCATTTATCTCTTTTTATGCTGTTCAGCTCCTATTGTACATATTATATTTGTTTTCCGCTGTAAACATTTATGTATAGCTGAACTGTATTTTTACTAAGTATGATCCTGTATACTGTGTAACACTGATGATTACTTTTATCCAGTAGGTTCTATTGTTCATTATCTGGTATATATATTTAATTTTGTTCTGCTATTATATGTTTATGTGTTATATTCCACGGATTACCCTTGCCGCCGTCAGTACGGGGTTTGGGGTCGTCTCATTTGGTATCAGAGCTTTGGTTAAGCTTAGTTCTGGGATATAACCTATTAACAAACTCGTCAGAAATAGAACCAGTAGTGTTCTAGGACGGGAAACTCAATACAGATAGGATCAGTAATATCCTAGTATGAGTAAAGCAGAATGAAATAACACCTCGATAGACACTTTTACATTAAAGTATATGTTTCTATATTTTAAATTATCTTTTCTATGTCCTGACACTTGGTCTGCTGTTTGCAGAAGTACTAGAAAATGAGTTTCAGAAACAGAAGGAATACAGAACCGGATATTGAGGCCCTGTTAATCAAATATCGAAATATGGGTGGAATACCGTTCTCTGGTGAAGAATCTATTATGAAGACACATGCTTGGACTCGTTCGGCTGAAAAGATCTTTGATGGTTTAAAGCTGAGGGATGACCAGAAAAGATTACTGGCCTCCTGGGCACTCAAAGATGAAGCTTTGTTCTGGTGGGATTCGGTTATAGAGAATAATCCAGAAGGTGATATCACCTGGGACAGATTCAAAGTGATTTTCCTAGAAAGATTTACTCCTCCAGAAGCGACTGAGCGATTATGCGACGAATTTTCTTTTCTGACACAAGGTGACATGACCATCCCAGAATATCATAAGAAATTCAACAAACTTTCTCATTTTGCTCCTCATTTGATTAAAGACCCAAAGAGGAAGAACCTTAGATTTATTCATGGGCTTCAAAGAAAATATCAGAACAATGTAATGAGGAACGTGAAGCTCCCCTTTTCTGAAATGATATACATGTCTTATCAGTACGAAGATCTAGACAAGAAAGGTACGCTATAGTACGAAGAACAAGTCAGCTCTAGTAATAAAATTGAGTCTGAAACTGATCGTTCTGAGGCCAGTACAATGTCTGAAGTCAGTAAAGGGCCCGAAGTAAATCGGAAAAGGGCCAGATCCGAAAAAGAACCAGTAACGACAGCTGTATGCAGTAACTGCAATAGGCAAGGGCACCTTTCGGTAAGTTGCAGATCTCTCAAGAAACGAGTAAGGGATGGGTTTAAATCCGGTAAGAAGTTTCAAGAGAATAGGAAGTGCAGCCAATGCCATCAGTCCGGTCATCTTTCAAAGGCATGCCCGCTATTCAGAAAACCTAAAGATGTACATGTAAATGAAGTGGTAGAAGTACCTGCATCCTCGTCTGCTCAGGAAAGGTCTGATGTTTTAGAAGGCACGCTCAATGTCAAAAACATTCCAGTTAAAGTACTGTTTGACACAGGCGCGTCACGAAGCTTTATTGCAAAGAGTGCAGTCAAGAAGTTGGATCTGAAATTGAAAAAGCTCAAAGAACCAATGACTGTCCAAAATCCAGTTGGGGGTTCCATCAATCTCAGTTGGATTTGTGCAGTACCTGTCTCTTTTTCTGCTATAAATTCCCTATTATCTTTATCGTCATGAATTTTAATGAATTCGATCTTATTCTGGGATTGGATTGGCTAACCAAATATGAAGCAGAGGTTAGATGAGCCGAGAGAGTTGTTAAGGCAAAGGCCCAATCGGGGAATTATATAACCATACCATGTGAAGGCCCGACTTCAAATAGAAAGGACTTCTGGGCAGCTTTGGATGTTTCTCCAGCCCAAATAGAAAATATCCCTGAAGTCACGGAGAATATTCCTGACCTCATCAAAGACATTCCTGTCGTCAAAAATTATGCGGATGTGTTAGAAGAAGTTGTTCGCTTGCCCCCGCAGAGAGAAATAGATTTCAAGATCGCTTTGATTCCCAATGCAAGGCCGGTAGTTCACGCTATTCGAAGAATGTCCTTGAAAGAGAAAGAAGAACTTGACAATCAAACACGACAGCTAGTATGGAAGGGTCTTATCAGGCCTAGTTTCTCTGATTGGGGTGCAGCAGTGGTGTTTGTCCCAAAATCTGACGGTACTCTACGGCTATGTGTGGATTATCGTGATTTGAACAAACAGACAATAAAGAACAAATATCCATTGCCGCGGATTGATGATTTGTTGGATCGATTAAATGGCGCACAAGTATTCTCAAGGATGGACCTAGCTACAGGCTTCCATCAACTTCGAATTGCCGAAGAGTGTGTTCCAATGACAACATTCAGAGGTCCCGACTTATTCTACGAATGGTTAGTAATGTCGTTCGGCTTATGTAACGCTCCTGCTTACTTCGTCGATCTGATTAATAGGGTATTCAGAGGGGTTTTGAATAAATTTGTTCTGGTTTTTATTGATGATATTCTAATCTTCTCTAAGTCAAAGGCCGAACATGAAAAGCATTTGGAACAGGTTCTAGAAATTCTGAGAAGGAATGTATTGAAAGCAAAGTTTTCCAAATGTATATTCTGGCAAGATGAAGGGAAATTTCTGGGCCACGTCGTATCGAAAGAAGGAATTGCTGTGAATCCACGCAAAATCACAGCTATTCAGAATTGGAAACAGCCCAATACCCCCACTGAAGTCCGCAGTTTTCTCGGATTGGCTAGCTATTACGGGAAGTTCGTTAAAAACTTTTTGAAGATATCTGGTCATTTAACGAAGCTTACAAAGAAGCACTCTAAATTCAAGTGGACTCCAGAAAGTGAGGAGGCTTTTGAGGAGCTAAAGTTAAGGCTAACGACTGCTCCAGTGTTAATCATCATCGATGGCAATCAGGATTTAAAAGTCTGGACTGATGCTTCTAGATAAGGCCTTGGCACCGTGTTAATGCAAAGGGGCCAAGTGATTGCTTATGCTAGCCGTCAGCTGAAGCCACACGAGAAAAA
The DNA here is from genome assembly GCA_030737875.1 of Allium sativum. Taxonomy (NCBI): domain Eukaryota; kingdom Viridiplantae; phylum Streptophyta; class Magnoliopsida; order Asparagales; family Amaryllidaceae; genus Allium; species Allium sativum. The sequence continues at coordinate 37,910,775 of CM060917.1, read as the reverse complement.
CTATGTAACTCATGATCTTGAGTTATTGGCTATTGTATTCGCCTTGAAAATATGGAGACACTATCTCCTGGGTGAGAGATTTGAACTGTTTACAGATCACCAGTCGTTAAATTATCTATTCACACAGAAGGACGTGAATCTGAGGCAGCAACGTTGGCTAGAGTTCCTTGCAGCATACGATTTTGAAATTATATATACTCCAGGGAAAGCCAATGTCGTGGCCGATGCGCTGAGCCGAAAGAATGCAATGATCGCCAGCTTTATTATCACGACTTCCTTGATTGACAAAATATCTATTCTTCAGAAGGAGGATAACTTTATTAAGGATATGATTAAAAGGATTCAGAAAGGCGAACCCTCATGTTATCAAATAGATAACGACGAGACCTTGAGGTTGAAAGGAAGGATTTGTGTTCCTGATATCCCAAAGTTAAAAAGGGAAGTGTTAGACGAGTGTCACAAGTCCAAGCTGAGTATCCATCCTGGTGTGGCCAAAATGTATAACGATCTCAAACGAACATTCTGGTGGAAGGCTATGAAAAGAGACGTTTCAATATACGTTAGCCGATGCCCTACTTGCCAGCTAGTCAAGAGCGACCAACAAAAACTGTCTGGATTGTTGCAACCGGTAGAAGTTCCAGGCTGGAAGTGGGAACATATTTCTATGGATTTCATTGATGGTCTGCCCAGAACCAGAAAAGGGAATGACAATATTTGGGTGATCGTAGATCGCTTCACGAAGACCGCCCATTTTATACCTGTCAGATCAAACAGAACTGCTCAGAGCCTGGCGCAGATATACTTCAGGGAAATAGTTAGACTACATGGAGTGCCGCTCAGTATAGTCAGCGATAGAGATACAATATTCACTAGCAAATTCTGGGAGGTGTTTCAAGTCGAGCTGGGAACGAAGTTGAACTTAAGCACCGCTTATCGTCCTCAGACAGACGGTCAGACGGAGAGGGTGAATCGTATTTTAGAAGATCTATTGCGGGCTTGTGTTATAGATTTCGGTGGATCATGGGAAGACCATCTGCATTTGGCTGAATTCTCATATAACAACAGCTACCAGGCGAGTCTGACAATGTCTCCATTCGAAGCATTGTATGGTAGACCATGCTGATCTCCTGCTTGTTGGGTCGAACCCGGTAATAGACTTGTGTTGGGTCCTGATATGATTCGAGAAGCTGCCGACAAAGTCGATTTTATTAAGAAGCGATTACTCGCCGCTCAAAGCCAACAAAAGAGCTATGCCGATAGAAGAAGAAGAGATATATCCTTTGTTGTTGGCGACTATGTATATTTGAAAGTATCGCCGATGAGAGGAGTTATCCGGTTCGGTAAAACCGGAAAGTTGGCGCCCAAATTCATTGGTCCGTTTCCTATTCTGGAACGGATCGGAACTCTCGCTTATAGGGTTAAATTGCCTGATTGGTTGCCTAGAGTCCATGATGTATTTCATATATCTCAACTTCGAAAGCACGTTCATGATCCAGACTTGATCGTGGAAGAAGCAGCTCAACAGGATATTGAAATTACTCCAGAACTAGCTGTGAGAAGAGAGCCGCTCAAGATCATTGGAAAAGAAACCAAAGAGCTGAGGAACAAGAAGGTTCACTTGGTCAAAGTGCAATGGAGCGGAGATCCACGAGATTGTACTTGGGAAACTGAGGAGAGCATTCAGAAAGCTTATCCTAGATGCCGAGTGGATATCTCTGATTGACTCCGGTGCAAGGTATATTTACCATACTTTGCATTACCATTTAACTCTCTACTCTGCTGTTATTTTCTTTCCATGGATGTGCACTTTTAACTCTATAGTCTGAATGATTTTAAAGGAGAATAGGAATTGATTTGTATAGTTTTGAAAAGTTAAAAACAAATTGCTTGTTGGTTGTGTTGTGTGATTGTAGATGTGATTAATTAAAATTATTAAAATGATAGTTAATTTAATCAACAATAGAATAATGGTAGCATTTATTTGATTAAATCACACATTGAACTGATTAGAAAATAAATAGAAATATATACACGTGTATTATATATGTTTGAACAGGTAAATGGATTAGCTGTTGAGTAAAGATTTTATTTGCGTGCCCGACAAATAGGTAAACCTTAATGAGTTGGATGCGAAATATTATTATATCAACTCCTGTGAATGCCATTAGATGCGGAGTGCTGGTTTTTCTATGTGGAATAATAAATGTCGCCATAGGATAGCAACAATTAATTTTGAACTACATTGCATGGCATACTCAGAAGATAGGCATACTTCATCATATACCACATAAGCATTTGGAGCTTGTGTGACGAGGTGGAAGATTTACCATACGAGCGAGAGGCTTGTATGGCGATGACTATATTTTACAGGTTGAACTGATGACTGATATGGACTATTTAAATTATAACGATTAAATTGCCGGATTAATAAAAACCCTACACGGGTCTGGAGTTGACAATAATCACGTCTCTCTAGTTATTAGATACGACTTATGGACTATTTATTCCCCACACGGGACATGGTGACGAGAATTTATTCTCTGGAGTTACTATCAGTACACGCTCCCCTGTAAACACCAGAATATATCACTATAAATATGTGTATGCTTATTAGGATTTATTGGGTACCTAATACGGCCCAATAAATTTCCAAACCTCTCCCCGTACAAAGGAGGTTATGGCGAAATTTTTCGAAATTTCCGGGTGTTAGCCAAATTTTTGAAGAGTCTGAAGATTCTCAGAAACTGAAAAGTTGGAGAATGGAAGCCAGATCGGACGTAGAGTTGAATAATCAAACCACTTTCAACTTTGTTCCTTTTCGAGGACGAAAAGTTTTAAGTGAGGGAGATTGTAACGACCCAGAAAATCTGAACCAATTTGAAAATTTTAAATTGGCTAAAATAATGGATTTTAAATATTTAAAATAAATATTTTAAATAATGGCAATGAAAAGTGAGTTTGAATCGACAATAGAAAACGAATATAATTAATTCTAATTATAAACAAGGCCAGAAATGGCGCTGCAGTTTCAAAATCTGAATTCAAACTTTGTCGGACTGTATCGGGTGCAAAACAAAAGGGATTTGAGTAAAACCAAAAATATTTAAATCTGTTAGTGAATACCTTTCTAACGAATCTAAAAAATCGAATTTTCATAACGGAAAGCAAAAGTTATGGCCAAATGAATTTTCAGAAATGTCGCTATGGAATTTATATAGCCCGTGAAATTGGCCATTTTGCATACGACCTCGGAATTTGACGAAACCACTTTTGTTGGATCCGGGATGTGAAGTTATTGCTAGGTTTCAAATTTCATAATTTTTGAAGCTAGTATGTGGGCGTGGCAAAGGAAAACGTGTTTTGATCAATTATAGTTAAATTGGATCGACCTGAAATTGGCCTTTTTGCAAACGGTCTCAGAATTCGACGAAATTAGTTTTGTTGGGACCGTATCGTCAAAACATAGATAGATTTATTTTTTTGAAATTTTTCGAATCAGTTTGTGGCCCTGGCAAATTGAAAAGTACGTTCAAATTAAATATTGAATGTTTTATATTTTAATTTGAAGGAAAACTGACTGAAACAGTCGAATGGGCCTACGAAACAAATCCCATTGTGTTCGGAATGGGGGTAAAACGCTAGGGACGACATTCGTTAGGTTTAGATTGGTGGTCGTGTCAGAAAACCCCTTTAAAAACTCCACCGGCCAATCAGAATTTTTATAAAAAAAAATCCTTTTTTTTCTCTCTCCCCGCTCAGCCGATTTCGACGATCACCATCGCTCCCCCCTTCTCTCCTCCGCCGCCGCCGCTACAGGCCACCAGAGCCGCCGCCACCACATCCACTCGAACCGCCTCCCTCTCCTCTTCAAATCCGACCCAAGCTCCGCCTCCATCGACGCCTCCTCCGCCAGAATCGAACCCTCAAAGTCGGCGCCTTTAAAGCCTCGCCGCCGCTCCGATCTGCCACCGCATCTGACGCCGCACCCCTCCGTCGACTCGCCTCTCCCTCCTTTTCCATGTGATATCCTCCGATCATCCCAATACTGCACGGATTTCGAGAAAATCCGTTACCCTAGTTTGAACGACGGTGAAAGGTGATGGCTTTATATATTCTGAACTGATTTTAAACACCTTTAAACCGTTGCAAACCTTGTAAAAATCATATCTTTTTGCTATGTGGTCGAAATTCAGTGAAACAAGAGACAGTGGACTCGTGTGGACGTCTTCTGCATTTTAGAAGAGACCGCATATTTTTCTGAGCCTTCTGCTATTTTTGGTGGAGTGGAACCCAATGTGAGATTTCTAATTTATAAACGATATGTAAAACGACGATGTATAAATTATATATTCGATGTATGAGTTATATAAACGTTGTACACCTCTTGTGTAAGCATAGTATAAGTTGTATGTTCGATGTATAAGTTATATATGCGTTGTAAAAATTATATATGTGTTGAAATAGAAGTGAATTGCTATATATATATATATATATACACGCCCCTCGTCCACAAACCATGGACTATATTTATTGGTTGTGATTGGTGTGAAAATTGATTGATAGCGAATGGTTGTTTGGGATTGTTTGTGGTTGATATTGATTGATTGTGGTTGAAAAATACCCATTTGTGGTTGAGAAATATTTGGTTGAAACCACAAAGGATTAGTTTGTGGAAATGAAATAAAAATATACATGCCGCCTGCGGGCGAACTAGATGCATGATCCCCATTGTCAAAAACCGCGAGGTTTTAAGGTAGAGCGAGGAGCCGTACTAGGGACGGTCCCGGTTTTAACTACCCTGCCATTATGCTGCCGAAATTTTGAATAATATTCATATGTTTGAATTATTTTCATTTTTTAGAACTATATTTATTCGTTGTATAGAAAACCTTCATGTGTTGAATCGATATTCATTCGTTGAATTGAAATTCATGTGTTAAATGGTATTCATATTTTGAAATAAATTGTTTTATAATAGAAATCACCTTTTTATCATCTATATGAACTATGTAAAATGACCTTGGTTTAAAAGAAATTGTTTTATAATAAAAATCCTATTTTTATCCCCTATATTAACTATACGAAATAATAGTGTTTTGAAATGAATCGTTTTACAATAAAAATCACATTTTTATTATATGAATGAATTGTTAAAAATAGTGAAGTGTTGAAATAGAAGACAGTTAGATAAAAATATCATTTTTATCAAATGTATGAAAAGAATATAGCTTTGAAATTGAAGGATCGATATATTTATATAAATAGAATTAAAATATATCGAATAACGTCGCTGCAGTTCGTATTTTGAAACCGTGATTTCAAACGATTCGTACAGGAGATCCGACCATCGGATTTTCCTGAAATCGCAACCGTTGGGTTCGCTTTGGAAAAATCTTTCCAACGGCACCAACTTTGTAAAAATCCAACGGTTGGATTCTCTGGAATATTTAATTCAAGTCTGAAGAAAAACAGCTCCAGAATCGATTATATTTTTATATATATATATATATAAATATAATTATATTTAATCGAATAACGACGCTGCAGTTCGTATTTTGAAATCGAAACTTCAAACGATTGTACCGGGAGATCCGACCGTCGGATTTTCCCGAAACTGGAACCGTTGGATTTGTTTTGAAAAGATCCTTCTAATGATGTAAATTTTGCGAAGATCCAATGGCTAGATTTTCAGATATGTGTAAATCAAATCTGAAGACAAACAGCGCCACGGCCGCGTTATGGCCCGAAGCGTCGTTCTGAATAAATTGGCTATTTTAAAATAAATAAAAATAGTGATAAATCGTTATAAAATATAATAAACGATATGGATGTGATTTAGAAATTAACTGAAGGTTGGCTAAGACGAATGGTTTGCTGGGTGTTGATCTGATGTTGGTTTCGACCTTCGGGGTTAATATTTGGGAAATCGTTCTCTTACTGATTGATGGTTAGTGACTATTGAATTGAAATGATGCGTGTATATGTTAGTGTTGCACTTGTTTATTATATACGCGAGTTGCTCAGAAAGACCGGGTTTATCCCATTATGAATAACTGAACCGACGATAAGAAATCGAAGATGAAGACGGTGGTCGAAGACCGGAGATCTTCACCTCGTTTGGATGGTAACCGAGGTCCTGATTGGGAGGCATCCCGAAATATGGATAATGAGTGGTGATCGTCCAGACGTACGTGGTGATCGATGGGTTTACGAGGTATTTAGTGCCTCCGGTTTCGTTCAGACCCAGAACGGACTTGTAAATGGACTATGTGTCTGACATTGGATTTTATTCTGTGTTGATTGATCTCTATTAAATATACATCTGTTTGGCGACGGAGAATTTATTCTTTTGCTTAACGCCCTTCTCTGAAACGCACGAGCTCAGAGGTTGTATATCGATGGACATCAGTCGCATGGCATGAATTGCTAGTGTGGCATGCCAAAGTGGCAAATGAGCAGGGCTTCTGTTGAAAAGCAAAGTCTTGTGGTGATGATCAAAGCACCGCCTGTGTGGCGTAGCTTTGTGTATAACGTGAAATTGCGAGCCTCACACCCGGTATGAACCAAAAACGGGAGGAAGGACCTCAGCGAGGGCATGCGTTTCTTTCTAGCTAGGTTGGTGTCAGTGACCTACCAGCCCTGACATTTATATACTTTTCACCTGTGTGGTTGTTGCTGTTGCGAGGCGCCTCGGTTTGATCGGACGATCCGGGTCTGATGGAGTCATTCGTTGGCTCGTTTACGCCCCAAAGGGCGGGGAAACGTATTGTTCAGGAATTTTAATCCACATCGGTGGACCGGCCCTGTCGCTCCTAGGGTCACTCGAGCTCTGATCCTGTGGCTCGGGCTAGAGAGTCGCGAATTCGGTAAGGACTATCTTTTGCCTTGGTTCATGACGGAAATCCAATTTCCAAATACATGACTGTGCGATTTTGATTGTGTACCTATATATGGCGACATAGTGGTATGGGGCATTAATGCCGTCTATGATCGATAGTTATGATTCGAAATTGTTTTCAAAACATATAAACACTAGCAATAATATCAAATGCCTTTGTTTTATTCGTATCAAGCATATTTTGGCCGTTATAAGGTAAAAACTCTATCCTCCGGTTTGCGTTGCATTGTGTGACGGGAACTGAGTCTTATAATGGCTTCATTTTTATAAGCAGCATTGCGTTGTTTAAAAGAAAGATTTGTTTTAAAGCATTGGCAATCCGATGGAGTAAACCCGTTCCACGAAACCGGCGTGGTCCTGTGATTAGCCATATATTAAATGTGTTGAATAGATTTCTCATACCAGTCCCATGACTGACTCGTAGTTTGTTTCACTTTCAAACTCGGGTGCCCCTTTTTCTACAAGGGCAGCCTTGTATTCAAGTTTAGCTGGCTTTCTCTGGATAGCTGGAGCTGAAGATGGATTCTATCATTTATCTCTTTTTATGCTGTTCAGCTCCTATTGTACATATTTTGTTTGTTTTCCGCTGTAGACATTTATGTATAGCTGAACTGTATTTTTACTAAGTATGATCCTGTATACTGTGTAACACTAATGATTACTTTTATCCAGTAGGTTCTATTGTTCATTATCTGGTGTATATATTTAATTCTGTTCTGCTATTATATGTTTATGTGTTATATTCCACGGATTACCCTTGCCGCCGTCAGTACGGGGTTTGGGGTCGTCTTACTATTATAATAATGTCTATGGTTAAATATAACATATTAAAATAGCGTAAGCGGGATTACATTTTTACCCTTACACTGTTTAGAAACATTTTCGTAAACATTGTATATAAAACACCAGTAACGGTCGGTGGATAGGGATGCGCCGCTATACGACAACGTCAAATCAAAATTGTAGGGGCTCGATCAGGATAATATGACAAGGCACACGAGGAATACCCACGGTAGGATTCTACCGATGCACGCCCGGACCGGTGGTAACGCATAGCCGCAACTACCGCCCACCTCGAACAACACTCCCATAATCAAGGGTGGCCACCAATCAAATCACAAAGTAATAGATATAGTTCGAAGAAGTGTGTCCGATGGAGGTGTGTAACGACCCAGAAAATCTGAACCAATTTAAAATTTTGAAATTGGCTAAAATAATGGATTTTAAATATTTAAAATAAATATTTTAAATAATAGCAATGAGAACTGAGTTTGAATCGACAATTGAAAACGAATATAATTAATTATAATTATAAACAAGGCCTGAAATGGCGCTGCAGTTTCAAAAATTGAATTCAAACTTTGTCGGACTGTACCGGGTGCAAAACAAAACGGATTTTAGCGAAACCAAAATTATTTAAATCTGTTAGTGAATACCTTTCTAACGAATCTGAAAAATCGAATTTTCATAACGGAAAGCAAAAGTTATGGCCAAATGAACTTTCAGAAAGGTCGCTATGGAATTTATATAGCCCGGGAAATTGGCCATTTTGCATACCACCTCGGAATTCGACGAAACCACTTTTGTTAGATCCGGGATGTGAAGTTATCGTTGGGTTTCAAATTTCATAATTTTTGAAGCTAGTACGTGAGCGTGGCAAAGGAAAATGTGTTTTGGTCAATTACAATTAAATTGGATCGACCAGAAATGGGCCTTTTTGCAAACGGTCTCAGAATTCGACGAAACTAGTTTTGTTGGGACCGTATCGTCAAAACATAGCTAGATTTATTTTTCTGGGATTTTTCGAATCAGTTTGTGGCCCTGGCAAATTGAAATGTACATTCAAATTAAATATTGAATGTTTTATATTTTAATTTGAAGGAAAAATGACTGAAACATTCGAATAGGCCTTCGAAACATATCCCATTGTGTTCGAAATGGGGGTGAAACGGTAGAGACGACAGTCGTTGGGTTTGGATTGGGGTTCGCAGGAGGCAAGGGGTATTTTCAGATTTTAAAACTTTATAAATAAATAAAAACACCTATATGTCCACGTCAGACCCCCCCGGCTTCTCTCTCCCCGATTACGATTTACGGTGGAAAACCGCTCGTGCCTTCTCCCCTCCGTTCCTCCTCCTACAAGCAAAATTACGCCTTCCTCCTGTTGAGGATTTTGTAGAGCTCGGAGAGATCTTCAAATCCATATAAGGAGCAGCAATTATAGTTGTGTAAATCGGCCGAATCACCTCCGTGAAGTTTCGACGTTGAAACCGCCGCCACGACCGCTGGGGCCCACCGAGTTGGCCCTCCTTCCTGGCGCACGTGCGCCTCACGTAGGTCTTCGACCCTGCGCAACCCGATCGTGGAACCATTGCACAGATTGATCGAAAAATTCAAACCTAGTTTTGAAGATTTCTGAAAGGTATCGGCTGTTTTAATTTAAAACTGATTTTAACAGTTTAAAACCGTTGCAAACTTCGAAAAATCATATCTTCTTGCTATGTTAACGAAATTCGATGAAACAGAAAACATCGTGACCGTGTGGACGCCTTCTACATTTTAGAAGAGACCACATATTTTTCTGAGCCTTATGCTATTTTTGGTGGAGTGGAACCCAATGTGAGATTTCTAATTTATATACGATATGGAAAACGACGATGTATAAATTATATAGTCGATGTATGAGTTATATGAGCGTTGTACACCCCATGTATAAGCGCTGTATAAGTCGTACGTTCGATGTATAAGTTGTATATGCGTTGTAAAAATTATATATGTATGGAAATCAAAGTGAATTGCTATATATATATATATACGCCCCTCGTCCACAAACCATGGACGATATTTATTGATTGTGATTGGTGTGAAAATTGATTGATAGCGCATGGTTGTTTGGGATTGTTTGCGGTTGATATTGATTGATTGTGGTTGAAAAATACCCATTTGTGGTTGAGAAATATTTGGTTGAAACCACAAAGGATTAGTTTGTGGAAATGAAATAAACATATACATGCCGCCTGCGTGTGACCTAGATGCATGATCCCCATTGTCAAAAACCGCGAGGTTTTAAGGTAGAGCGAGGAGCTGTACTAGGGACGGTCCCGGTTTTAACTACCCTGCCGTTATGCTGCCGAAATTTTGAATAATATTCATGTTTTTGAATTATTTTCATTTGCTGAAACTATATTTATTCATTGAATAGAAAACCTTCATGTGTCGAATCGATATTCATTCGTTGATTAGAAATTCATGTGTTGAATGGTATTCGTGTTTTAAATATAAAAATCACATTTTTATCTATATATAGAAACTATAGAAAACCTTCATGTGTTGAATCGATATTCATTCGTTGATTAGAAATTCACGTGTTGAATGGTATTCATATTTTGAAATAAATTGTTTCATAATAAAAATCACCTTTTATCAACTATATGGACTATGTAAAATAATCTCGTTTTAAAAGAAATTGTTTTATAATAAAAACCCTATTTTTATCACCTATATAAACTATATAAAATAGTAGTGTTTTGAAATGAATTGTTTTACAATAAAAATCACATTTTTATTATATACATGAATTGTTGAAATGTGAAGTGTTAAAAATAGCAACTCGTTCAAATAAGTATGCATGAGTCGAAATATTCATTAATTAGCTAATGATATGATTTTTGCCTATGCATGCAACATTAGAATGAATGGTATTTTTAGACCAAATGGAATCAAATATGAAGTTGAATGGAAAATGATAAGTGATAAGAACTGTATATATGTACATGCATATTTATTGAACAGGTTATAGCAAAGGGACTAGAGAAGAGGAATAAAATTTTATGCCCGACAAATAGGTACACATTTACTGTTTTGTTTGGGTGATGATTTTATGAGCCTGTTGGCTAGCCGCTTGGCTTTTTCTTTTTCTTTTCGACATGAGACGCCCATGTGGCTATTTGGGAATTTTCCCAACCCCTCCAGTACAAAGGAGGTTATGGCGAAATTTTCCAAAATTTAAAGGTGTTAGTGAAATATTTGAAGTGAAAACGATATTGAAATTATTGAATGAACTATATTTATATAAATATATAAATATAAATAAAAATAAAACGAAACGTGGCCGTTCAGTTCATGTTTTGAAACCGTGATTTCAAACAACCAGTGCGGGAAATCCGACCATTGGATTTTCCCGAAACCGCAACCGTTGGGTTCGCCTTGGAAATATCTTTCCAACGGCACCAACTTTGTAAAAATCCAACGGTTGGATTGTCTGAAATGTTTAATTCAAATCTGAAGAAAAACAACGCTAGAAACGATTATATTTATATATATATATAAATATAATTATATTTAATCGAATAACGACGCTGCAGTTCGTATTTTGAAATCGAAACTTCAAACGATTGTACTGGGAGATCCGACCGACGGATTTTCCCGAAACTGGAACCGTTGGATTCGTTTTGAAAAGATCTTTCTAATGATGTAAATTTTATGAAGATCCAAAGGTTAGATTTTTAGATATGTGTAAATCAAATCTGAAAAAAAACAGCGCCACGGTCGCGTTATGGCCCGAAGCGTCGTTTTGAATAAATTGGCTATTTTAAAATAAATAAAAATGGCGATAAATCGTTATAAAATATTATAAACAATATGGATGTGATTTAGGAATTAACTGAAGGTTGGCTAAGTTGAATGGTTTCCTGGGTGTTAATCTGATGTTGGTTTCGGCCTTCGGGGTTAATATTTGGGAAATCGTTCTCTTACTGATTAACGGTTAGTGACTAATGAATTGATATGATGCGTGTATAGGTTGGTGTTGCACTTGTTTATTATATACGCGAGTTGCTCAGAAAGACCGGGTTTTTCCCATTCTGAATAACTGAATCGACGATAAGAAATCGAAGATGAAGACGGTGGTCGAAGACCGCACCTCGTTTGGATGGTAACCGAGGTCCTGATTGGGAGGCATCCCGAAATATGGATAATGAGTGGTGATCGTCCAGACGTACGTGGTGATCGATGGGTTTGCGAGGTATTTAGTGCTTCCGGTTTCATTCAGACCCAGAACGGACTTGTAAATGGACTGTGTGTCTGACATTGGATTTTATTCTATGTTGATTGATCTCTATTAAATATACACCTGTTTGGCGGCGGAGAATTTATTCTTTTGCTTAACGCCCTTCTCTGAAACGCATGAGCTCAGAGGTTGTATATCGATGGACATCAGTCGCATGGCATGAATTGCTAGTGTGACATGCCTAAGTAGCAAGTGATCAGGGCTTCTGTTGAAAAGCAAAGTCTTGTGGTGATGATCAAAGCACCGCCTGTGCGGCGTAGCTTTGTGTATAACGTAAAATCGCGAGCCTCACACCCCGGTATGAACCAGAAACGGGAGAGGACATCAGGGAGGGCCTGCGTTTCTTTCTAGCTAGGGTGGTGTCAGTGACCTACCAGCCCTGACATTTATATACTTTTCATCTATGTGGTTGTTGCTGTTGCGAGGCGCCTCGGTTTGATCGGACGATCCAGGTCCAATGGAGTCATTCGTTGGCTCGTTTACGCCCCAAAGGGCGGGGAGACGTAGTGTTCAGGCATAATAATCCACATCGGTGGACCGGCCCTGACGATCCAAGGGGCAGTTGCGGCTGTTCCTGAGGGGCGGGCTAGAGCGTCTCGAATTCGGTAAGGACTATCTTTTGCCTTGGTTCATGACGGAAATCCAATTTCCAAATACGAGACTGTGCGGTTTTGATTGTATATATATATGGCGACATGATATATGGTACCCATGCCGTCTATGATTGATAGTTATGATTTGAAATTGTTTTCAAAACATATAAACACTAGCAATAATATCAAATGCCTTTTTTTTATTCGTATCAAGCATATTTTGGCCGTTATAAGGTAAAACTCTATCCTCCGGTTTGCGTTGCATTGTGTGATGGGAACTGAGTCTTATAACGACTTCATTTTTATAAACAGCATAGCGATGTTTAAAAGAAAGATTTGTTTTAAAGCACTGGCAATCCACTGGAGTAAACCCGTTCCATGAAAGTGGCGTGGTCCTGTGATTGGCCATATTATATATGTGTTGAGTAGATTTCTCATACCAGTCCCATGACTGACTCGTAGTTTGTTTCACTCTCAAACTCGGGTGCCCCTTTTTCTACACGGGAAGCCTTGTATTCAGGTTTAGCTGGTTCTTTCTGGATAGCTGGAGCTGAAGATGGATTCTATTATTTATCTCTTTTTATGCTGTTCAGCTCCCATTGTACATATTTTGTTTGTTTTCCACTGTAGACATTTATGTATAGCTGAACTGTATTTGTACTAAGTATGATCCTGTATACTGTGTAACTCTGATGATTACTTCTATCCAGTATATTCTATTGTTCATTATCTGGTGTATTTATTTAATTTTGTTCTGCTATTATCTGTTTCTGTGTTATATTCCACGGATTACCCTTGCCACCGTCAGTACGGGGTTTGGGGTCATCTCATTTGGTATCAGAGCTTTGGTTAAGCTTAGTTCTGGGATATAACATTTGAACGAACTCATCAGAAATAGAACCAGTAGTGTTCGAGGATGGGTAACTCTATACAGATAGGATCAGCAATATCCTAGTATGAGTAAAGCAAAATGAAATTACACCTCGATAGACACATTTACATTTGAAGTATATGTTTCTATGTTTTAAAATTATCTTTTCTGTGACCTGACACTTGATCTGCCATTTGCAGAAGTACTAGAAAAATGAGTGCCAGAAACAGAAGGAATACAGAACCCGATCTAGAGGCTCTATTAAAGAGATATCGATATCTGAACGGAGCACAGTTCTCGGGCAATGAATCTATAATTCAAACTCAGGCTTGGATGAGCTCTGTCGAAAGAATTTTTGAGCGTTTCCAGTTGAGAGATGACCAAAAACGGTTAGTAGCATCTTGGGCGCTCAAAGAAGAAGCTTTAATCTGGTGGGAAACAATCATCAAAGATAATCCAGAAGGTGATATCACCTGGGATAGATTCAAAGTGATTTTCCTAGAAAGATTTACTCCTCCTGCAGCGACGGAGCGATTATGTAATGAATTTTCTTATCTAATCCAAGGTGATATGACCATCCCAGAATATCATAAGAATTCAACGAACTTGCTCACTTTGCTCCTCATCTGATTCAAGATCCAAAGAGGAAAAATCTGAGATTTATTCATGGCCTGCAAAGGAGATATCAGAATAGTGTAATGAGGAACGTGAAGCTTCCTTTTTCTGAAATGATATACATGGCTTATCAGTATGAACATCTCCATAAGAAAGGAATGTTGCGCGACGAAGAAGAAGTTTGTTGTAGTGACAAAGAAGAGTCGGAAACTGATATTCCTGAAGCCAGTACGAGGTCTGAGGTTAATAAGAGGCCCAGTGCCAAGAGAAAAAGGGCTGAATCTGGGAACGAACGAATAACGACCGCCACGTGCTCAAGCTGCAATAGAAAAGGACATTTGGCGATAAGTTGCAAATCTTGGAATGAACGAAGAAAGAGTGGATCTAAATCCAAGAAGGATTTTCAAGGAAAGCAAAGGTCCAATCAATGCCATCAGTTTGGTCATGTGAACCGAGATTGCTAGAAGATGAAGAAGCCTGAAGTAGTTCAAGTGAATGAAGTAGCAGAAACTTCTGATCCCTCAGCAAGTCAAGGAAGATCTGATGTTTTAGAAGGAACGCTTACTGTCAAAAACATTCCAGTTAAAGTACTGTTTGACACAGGCACATCACGAAGCTTCATTGCAAAGGGTGTCGCTAAGAAGCTAGATTTGAATTTGAGGAAGCTCAAGGAACCAATGACTGTCCAGAATCCGGTCGGGGGTTCTATCAATCTCAGTTGGATTTATGCAGTACCTGTCTCCTTTTCTTGCTATAAATTCCCTATTATCTCTATCATCATGAATTTTAATGAATTCGATATTATTCTGGGATTGGGTTGGCTAACCAAATATGAAGCAGAGGTTAGATACGTCGAGAGAATTGTTAGGGCTAGGATTAAATCAGGAAATTATATAATCATCCCCTGTGAAGGTCAGAAATCTAATAGAAAAGACTTCTGGGCAGCTTTGAATGTTTCTCCAGCTCAAATAGAAAATGTCCCTGAAGTCACAGAGAATATTCCCGACTTAGTGAAAGATATTCCTGTCGTCAAGAACTATGCAGATGTGTTCAAGGAAGTTGTTCGCTTACCTCCGCAGAGAGAAATAGATTTCAAAATTGCTTTAATTCCAAATGCAAGGCCGGTAGTTCACGCTATTCGAAGAATGTCCTTGAAAGAGAAGGAGGAATTAGACAATCAAACACGACATCTAGTATGGAAGGGTCTGATCAGGCCTTGTTTCTCTGATTGGGGAGCAGCAGTGGTGTTTGTCCCAAAATCTGACGGTACTCTACGGTTATGTGTGGATTATCGTGATTTGAACAAGTAGATAATAAAGAACAAATATCCATTGCCGCAGATTGATGATTTGTTGGATCGATTAAATGGCACACAAGTATTTTCACAAATGGACCTAGCTACAAGTTTCCATCAACTTCGAATCGCCGAGGAATGTGTTCCTATGACAGCATTCAGAGGTCCCGACTTATTCTACGAGTGGTTAGTAATGCCATTCGGCTTATGTAACGCTCCGGCATATTTCGTCGATCTGATGAACAGAGTATTCAGAGGAGTATTGAATAAATTTGTTCTGGTTTTTATTAATGATATTTTAATCTTCTCTAAATCAAAGGCCGAGCATGAAAACCATCTGGAACAGGTTCTAGAAATTCTGAGATGGAATGTATTAAAAGCCAAATTTTCCAAATGTATTTTCTGGCAAGATGAAGTAAAATTTCTGGGCCATGTAGTATCGAAAGAAGGAATTGCTGTGGATCCAAGCAAAATCACAGCTATTCAGAATTGGAAACAGCCCAGTACCCCCATTGAAGTCCGAAGTTTTCTCAGATTGGCTAGCTATTACCGGAAGTTCGTTAAAAATTTTTGGAAGATATCTGGTCATTTAACGAAGCTTACGAAGAAGCACTCTAAGTTCAAATGGACTCCAGAAAGTGAGGAGGCTTTTGAAGAGCTAAAGTTGAGATTAACAACTGCTCCAGTGTTAACCATCATCGATGGCAATCAGGATTTGAAAGTCTGGACTGATGCTTCTAGAGAAGGCCTTGGCGCAGTGTTAATGCAAAGGGGCCAAGTGATTGCTTATGCTAGCCGCCAACTGAAGCCGCACGAAAAGAACTACGTAACTCATGATCTTGAGTTATTGGCGATAGTATTCGCCTTGAAAATCTGGAGGCACTATCTTCTGGGTGAGAGATTTGAACTGTTTACAGATCACCAGTCGTTAAAGTATCTGTTCACTCAGAAAGACCTGAATCTGAGGCAGCAACGTTGGCTGGAGTTTCTTGCAGCATATGACTTTGAAATTATATACACTCCAGGGAAAGCAAATGTCGTGGCCGATGCGTTAAGCCGAAAGAATGAAATGATCGCCAGTTTTATTATCACGACTTCATTGCTAGATAAAATATCTGCTCTTCAGAGGGATGATTACTTCATTCAGAAGATCAGAGGGATAATTCAACAAGGCGAACCCTCGAGTTTTCAAGTTGATAATGATGGGATTCTAAGGCTCAAAGGTCGAATATGTGTTCCTAACATTCCTGAGCTTCGCAAAGAAGTTCTGGATGAATGCCACAAGTCAAAACTTAGTATCCATCCGGGAGTAAGCAAAATGTATAATGACATCAAACGCACTTTCTGGTGGAAGTCGATGAAAAGGGGCATTTCCTTATATGTTAGCCGATGCCCTACTTGCCAACTAGTCAAGAGCGACCAACAGAAATTGGCTGGATCGTTACAACCGCTAGAAGTTCCTGGTTGGAAGTGGGAACATATTTCTATGGATTTCATTGATGGTCTGCCCAGAACCAGAAAAGGGAACGACAGTATTTGGGTGATCGTAGATCGCTTCACGAAGACCGCCCATTTCATACCTGTCAGATCAAACAGAACTGCTCAGAGTCTGGCGCAGATATACTTCAAGGAAATAGTTAGACTACATGGGGTGCCTCTCAGTATAGTCAGTGATAGAGATACAATATTCACTAGCAAATTCTGGGAAGCATTTCAAGTCGAGTTGGGAATGAAGTTGAACTTGAGCACCTCTTATCATCCTCAGACAGACGATCAGACTGAGAGGGTGAATCGTATTTTAGAAGATCTATTGCGGGCTTGTGTTATAGATTTCAGTGGATCCTGGGAAGACAATTTGCATTTGGCTGAATTCTCTTATATCAACAGCTACCAGGCGAGTCTGACAATGTCGCCATTCGAAGCATTGTATGGTAGACCGTGCCGATCTCCTGCTTGTTGGGTCGAACCCGGTAAAAGACTTGTGTTGGGCCCTGATATGATCCGAGAAGCCGCCGACAAAGTCGATTTTATTAAGAAGCGATTACTCGCCACTCAAAGCCGACAAAAGAGCTATGCCGATAGAAGAAGAAGGGATATATCCTTTGCAGTTGGCGACTATGTATATTTGAAAGTATCGCCGATGAGAGGAGTTATCCGGTTCAGTAAAACAGGGAAATTGGCGCCCAAATTCATTGGTCCGTTTCCTATTCTGGAACGGATCGGAACTCTCGCTTATAGGGGTAAATTGCCAGATTGGTTGCCTGGAGTTCATGATGTATTTCATATATCTCAACTTCGAAAGCACGTTCATGATCCAGACTTGATCGTTGAAGAAGCAGCTCAGCAGGATATTAAAATTGCTCCAGAACTAGCTGTGAGAAGAGAGCCGCTAAAGATCATTGGCAAAGAAACCAAAGAGCTGAGGAACAAGAAGGTTCACTTAGTCAAAGTGCAATGGAGTGGAGATCCGCGAGATTGTACTTGGGAAACTGAGGAGTGCATTCAGAAAGCTTATCCTAGATGCCGGGTAGATATCTCTGATTGACTCAGGTGCGAGGTACATTTACCCTACTTTGCATTACCATTTAATTCTCTACTCTGTTGTTATTTTCTTTCCATGGATGTGCACTTTTAAATTCTATAATCTGTATGATTTTAAAAAGAGTATAGAAATTGATTAGTATATTTTTGAAAGGTTGAAAACAATTGGATTGGTTGTTGTGTTATGTGATTGTAGATTTATCAAACCACTTTCGACTTTGTTCCTTTTCGGGGACGAAAAGTTTTAAGTGGGGTAGATTGTAACGACCCAGAAAATCTGGACCAATTTAAAATTTTGAAATTGGCTAAAATAATGGATTTTAAATATTTAAAATAAATATTTTAAATAATAGCAATGAGAACTGAGTTTGAATCGACAATTGAAAACGAATATAGTTAATTATAATTATAAACAAGGCCTGAAATGGCGCTGTAGTTTCAAAAATTGAATTCAAACATTGTCGGACTGTACCGGGTGCAAAACAAAACGGATTTTAGCGAAACCAAAATTATTTATATCTGTTAGTGAATACCTTTCTAACGAATCTGAAAAATCGAATTTTCATAACGGAAAGCAAAAGTTATGGCTAAATGAAATTTCAGAAAGGTCGCTATGTAATTTATATAGCCCGGGAAATTGGCCATTTTGCATACGACCTCGGAATTCGACGAAACTACTTTTGTTAGATCCGGGATGTGAAGTTATTGCTGGGTTTCAAATTTCATAATTTTTGAAGCTAGTATGTGAGCGTGGCAAAGGAAAATATGTTTTGGTCAATTACAGTTAAATTGGATCGACCAGAAATGGGCCTTTTTGCAAACGGTCTCAGAATTCGATGAAACTAGTTTTGTTGGGACCGTATCGTCAAAACATAGCTAGATTTATTTTTCTGGGATTTTTCGAATCAGTTTGTGGCCCTGGCAAATTGAAATGTATGTTCAAATTAAATATTGAATGTTTTATATTTTAATTTGAAGGAAAACCGACTGAAACATTCGAATGGGCCTTCGAAACATATCCCATTGTGTTCGGAATGGGGGTAAAATGGTAGGGACGACAGTCGTTGGGTTTGGATTGGGGTTGCAGGAGGCAAGGGGTATTTTCGGATTTTAAAACTTTATAAATAAATAAAAAACCTATTTGTCCACGTCAGACCCCCCCCGCTTCTCTCTCCCCGATCACGATTTACGGCGGAAAACCGCTCGTGCCTTCTCCCCTCCGTTCCTCCTCCTACAAGCAAAATTACGCCTTCCACCTGTTGAGGATTTTGTAGAGCTCGGGGAGATCTTCAAATCCATATAAGGAGCAGCAATTATAGTTGTGTAAATCGGCCGAATCACCTCCGTGAAGTTTCGACATTGAAACCGCCGCCACGACCGCTGGGGCCCACCGAGTTGGCCCTCCTTCCTGGCGCACGTGCGCCTCACGTAGGTCTTCGACCCTGCGCAACCCGATCGTGGAACCATTGCACGGATTGATCGAAAAATTCAAACCTAGTTTTGAAGATTTCTGAAAGGTATCGGCTGTTTTAATTTAAAACTGATTTTAATAGTTTAAAACTGATTTTAATAGTTTAAAACCGTTGCAAACTTCGAAAAATCATATCTTTTTGCTATGTTAACGAAATTCGATGAAACAGGAAACATCGTGACCGTGTGGACGCCTTCTACATTTTAGAAGAGACCGCATATTTTTCTGAGCCTTCTGCTATTTTTGGTGGAGTGGAACCCAATGTGAGATTTCTAATTTATATACGATATGGAAAACGACGATGTATAAATTATATAGTCGATGTATGAGTTATATAAGCGTTGTACACCCCATGTATAAGCGTTGTATAAGTCGTACGTTCGATGTATAAGTTGTGTATGCGTTGTAAAAATTATATATGTGTGGAAATCAAAGTGAATTGCTATATATAAATATATATATATATATATATACGCCCCTTGTCCACAAACCATGGACGATATTTATTGATTGTGATTGGTGTGAAAATTGATTGATAGCGAATGGTTGTTTGGGATTGTTTGCGGTTGATATTGATTGATTGTGGTTGAAAAATACCCATTTGTGGTTGAGAAATATTTGGTTGAAACCACATAGGATTAGTTTGTGGAAATGAAATAAATATATACATGCCGCCTGCATGCGAACTAGATGCATGATCCCCATTGTCAAAAACCGCGAGGTTTTAAGGTAGAGCGAGGAGCTGTACTAGGGACGGTCCCGGTTTTAACTACCCTGCCGTTATGCTGCCGAAATTTTGAATAATATTCATGTGTTTGAATTATTTTCATTTGCTGAAACTATATTTATTCATTGAATAGAAAACCTTCATGTGTCGAATCGATATTCATTCGTTGATTAGAAATTCATGCGTTGAATGGTATTCGTGTTTTAAATATAAAAATCACATTTTTATCTATATATAGAAACTATAGAAAACCTTCATGTGTTGAATCGATATTCATTCGTTGATTAGAAATTCACGTGTTGAATGGTATTCATATTTTGAAATAAATTGTTTCATAATAAAAATCACCTTTTATCAACTATATAGACTATGTAAAATAATCTCGTTTTAAAAGAAATTGTTTTATAATAAAAACCCTATTTTTATCACCTATATAAACTATATAAAATAGTAGTGTTTTGAAATGAATTGTTTTACAATAAAAATCACATTTTTATTATATACATGAATCGTTGAAATGTGAAGTGTTAAAAATAGCAACTCGTTCAAATAAATATGCATGAGTCGAAATATTCATTAATTATCTAATGATATGATTTTTGCCTATGCATGCAACATTAGAATGAATGATATTTTTAAACCAAATGGAATCAAATATGAAGTTGAATGGAAAATGATAAGTGATAAGAACTGTATATATGTACATGCATATTTATTGAACAGGTTATAGCAAAAGGGCTAGAAAAGAGGAATAAAATTTTATGCCCGACAAATAGGTACACATTTACTGTTTTGTTTGGGTGATGATTTTATGAGCCTGTTGGCTAGCCGCATGGCTTTTTGTTTTCCTTTTCGACATGAGACGCCCGTGTGGCTATTTGGGAATTTTCCCAGCCCCTCCAGTACAAAGGAGGTTATGGCGAAATTTTCCAAAATTTAAAGGCGTTAGTGAAATATTTGAAGTGAAAACGATATTGAAATTGTTGAAATAACTATATTTATATAAATATAAATAAAAATAAAACGAAACGTGGCTGTGCAGTTTGTGTTTTGAAACCGTGATTTCAAACAACCAGTGCGGGAAATCCGACCATTGGATTTTCCCGAAACCACAACCGTTGGGTTCGCCTTGGAAATATCTTTCCAACGGCACCAACTTTGTAAAAATCCAACGGTTGGATTGTCTGGAATGTTTAATTCAAATCTGAAGAAAAACAGTGCCAGAAACGATTATATTTACATATATATATATATATATATATATATATAATTATATTTAATCGAATAACGACGCTGCAGTTCGTATTTTGAAATCGAAACTTCAAACGATTGTACCGGGAGATCCGACCTACGGATTTTCCCGAAACTGGAACCGTTGGATTCGTTTTGAAAAGATCTTTCTAATGATGTAAATTTTATGAAGATCAAACGGTTAGATTTTCAGATATGTGTAAATCAAATCTGAAGAAAAACAGTGCCACGGTCGCGTTATGGCCCGAAGCGTCGTTTTGAATAAATTGGCTATTTTAAAATAAATAAAAATGGCGATAAATCGTTATAAAATATTATAAACAATGTGGATGTGATTTAGGAATTAACTGAAGGTTGGCTAAGTTGAATGGTTTCCTGGGTGTTAATCTGATGTTGGTTTCGGCCTTCGGGGTTAATATTTGGGAAATCGTTCTCTTACTGATTGACAGTTAGTGACTAATGAATTGATATGATGCGTGTATAGGTTGGTGTTGCACTTGTTTATTATATACGCGAGTTGCTCAGAAAGACCGGGTTTTTCCCATTCTGAATAACTGAATCGACGATAAGAAATCGAAGATGAAGACGGTGGTCGAAGACCGGAGATCTTCACCTCGTTTGGATGGTAACCGAGGTCCTGATTGGGAGGCATCCCGAAATATGGATAATGAGTGGTGATCGTCCAGACGTACGTGGTGATCGATGGGTTTGCGAGGTATTTAGTGCTTCCGGTTTCGTTCAGACCCAGAACAGACTTGTAAATGGACTGTGTGTCTGACATTGGATTTTATTCTGTGTTGATTGATCTCTATTAAATATACACCTGTTTGGCGGCGGAGATTTTATTCCTTTGCTTAACGCCCTTCTCTGAAACGCACGAGCTCAATGGTTGTATATCGATGGACATCAGTCGCATGGCATGAATTGCTAGTGTGACATGCCTAAGTGGCAAGTGATCAAGGCTTCTGTTGAAAAGCAAAGTCTTGTGGTGATGATCAAAGCACCGCCTGTGTGGCGTAGCTTTGTGTATAACGTAAAATCGCGAGCCTCACACCCCGGTATGAACCAGAAACGGGAGAGGACATCAGGGAGGGCCTGCGTTTCTTTCTAGCTAGGGTGGTGTCAGTGACCTACCAGCCCTGACATTTATATACTTTTCACCTATGTGGTTGTTGCTGTTGCGAGGCGCCTCGGTTTGATCGGACGATCCAGGTCCGATGGAGTCATTCGTTGGCTCGTTTACGCCCCAAAGGGCGGGGAGACGTAGTGTTCAGGCATAATAATCCACATCGGTGGACCGGCCCTGACGATCCAAGGGGCAGTTGTGGCTGTTCCTGAGGGGCGGGCTAGAGCATCTCGAATTCGGTAAGGACTATCTTTTGCCTTGGTTCATGACGGAAATCCAATTTCCAAATACGAGACTGTGCGGTTTTGATTGTATATATATATATGGCGACATGATATATGGTACCCATGCCGTCTATGATTGATAGTTATGATTTGAAATTGTTTTCAAAACATATAAACACTATCAATAATATCAAATGCCTTTGTTTTATTCGTATCAAGCATATTTTGGCCGTTATAAGGTAAAACTCTATCCTCCAGTTTGCGTTGCATTGTGTGATGGGAACTGAGTCTTATAACGACTTCATTTTTATAAACAGCATAGCGATGTTTAAAAGAATGATTTGTTTTAAAGCACTGGCAATCCACTGGAGTAAACCCGTTCCACGAAAGTGGCGTGGTCCTGTGATTGGCCATATTATATATGTGTTGAGTAGATTTCTCATACCAGTCCCATGACTGAATCGTAGTTTGTTTCACTCTCAAACTCGGGTGCCCCTTTTTCTACACGGGAAGCCTTGTATTCAGGTTTAGCTGGTTCTTTCTGGATAGCTGGAGTTGAAGATGGATTCTATTATTTATCTCTTTTTATGCTGTTCAGCTCCCATTGTACATATTTTGTTTGTTTTCCGCTGTAGACATTTATGTATAGCTGAACTGTATTTGTACTAAGTATGATCCTGTATACTGTGTAACTCTGATGATTACTTCTATCCAGTATATTCTATTGTTCATTATCTGGTGTATTTATTTAATTTTGTTCTGCTATTATCTGTTTCTGTGTTATATTCCACGGATTACCCTTGCCACCGTCAGTACGGGGTTTGGGGTCGTCTCAAGGTGCGACCTCACTTAATCACGGTATAACACCTGTTTTAGTCATTTTAATTATGACCCGAAGGTCAAGGCTATCCATCAACGTTCTCTTTCTTCAATCCAGTAATCGCCTCCAAACCATCCTACTTCATTCTGGAACTCCACCGCGTACACAGTTGTTAAAGTGGTTTTCGGTATTGGCAGAGAGTATGACAATATCCGATCCCGGTCTCTTTAACAACCAAACGTTTACATTTTTCACACCGTTGCCATTTTAATAAAATCATATCTTGAAATAAATTGATTTAAGAAATTTCTTTAATTCAAACCAAACAGTTTATGAATCAATTCCTTATATAAAATTATTTCAATTCATACTCAGTCAATTTATAATCGAATTCATATATTCATATCAATTATAATTCAAATTCCAATTAATTACGTAGTTCACATTCATTTCCTATATAGTTCAATATTTAAGTCAATTCAAAATTCGCATTTAGTTGATTAAAAATAAAATTCATTGAATCAAGTATCGTTATATAAATTTAATTCTTTAAACCTCGCATTTAAATCACAAAATCAAAACTTATCCACCTTTTGAGTTTATTATTAAAGTTTATAAAATATATATAAAATAAGCCTTGAAAATATTATCTATAAGTTATAAACTTATATAGAAAATAGCTTTATAACATATATAGGTTTAAATTAATTTAGAAATATGTTTAAAAAGAATAATTTATTATAATATATTAATTTAAAGTTAAATATATATATTTATATGATTAAATTATATAGTTTAAAATAAATAAATTTTAAGTATAATCTTAAATAAGCATTTAAATACATTTTTACTTATAAAATCATTTTAAAACATATAATTTATAATTTACAAAATTTTAGTATAAACCTTTAAAATATAAATATAAAATATAAGATCTTAAATTAATATTATTACAATCAAACTTTCCAAATCATTTTAATTCGAAAACATAACCAACGGTGTCCGTATATAGTTTTCTACCCTATGGTCAAGTGATACGGATATTTATCATTTCAACCCGCAATTTATAAAATTTTTACGGGTTTATCATTTCAACCCGCAATCCCAAATTCAGTAAAAATCGTTCAGGTCTATCATTTCAACACATAACGATTTTTCCCTAATCTAATGTCTGTTCGGGTATGTATCATTTCAACCCTTAGTGATTTTTCCTAAACTAGAGGTATCTACAACATAACAAATCATCACATATCATCAATCACATCATTGTCATATATATTCAGTGTACATACATGTCATATGAATATCGTGTCACATATAAAAGTGTATATTTAAACAAACAATTTCTACCGACAATCCTATACATTTCATAATAGATCATTTAGTTGATCAAACATCTATGAAGTAATGTGAGTCAGGTGTGAGATAAACTCACCTTTCGTGGCGCAGATTAAAGACAAACATATGAATGCAGAATTGAAACGACGGCTCCTATGCAAGTTTCAGAATAATTTCAGCTAGATGCTTGCTCATTATTATTTTTTCATAAGAGGAGGATAGGGAATGTCTCAAAGGATCGGTAAGGCTACTGGGTTTCAGAACGGTCTTTAAACTCAACACCAAACCGACTTAAAATATAAACACAACATTTACTTTTACAAATATTATATATATTTATATATATATACACACAGATACGAATGGTAAAATCATAATATACATACAAAATTCAAATTCAACACACACCAAAATATTTTATAAATTTATATATTATGTAACACACCAAAAACTATATATATATATATATATATATATATTAAATATACAATGCAAACTCACACGATACATAAAAACCATTGTACGCATATATAAACATTGAAAGAAATATATGTATATATATACACATTTTTTTTACAAATAAATTTTCATAACAAACTCAACACAAATATACGCACACACAATGCTATACCCACACCATTTCACACGCAAGAAAACAAGCTTGTATATTATAGATTATATATAACATATATACATACATATAAATTTTCCTCCAAAACAAATAGATTCGAAACAATACATTTATTATTATAAAATATAAATTTTATTACATACACACAAATACAAATGCAGTTACACACATTATTATAAAATACACGCTCACTACAATAACTACACGCATACAGTATGACTCACGCACCACACACTAAAGAAAAAAAACACTACACAGAACCCGCACATGCACACAAACAGGAATGCACATACACAATATACTACGCCACACACATAAAACAATACACAAAATCAATTTAATATATATATACATACCTTCGCAAACTATATATTATATATAGACAATCGTTAAAAATATATATATACATACATATTAATAATAAAATAAAAATTCAACAAAAATATATATATTCATATATATATACACACACTGAAAATATATAAATATATTTATATTTAAAAATCAACACGCACACCAAACTATTACTCCCTCCGTTCCTATATATAAGATGTTTTAGCAAGTTTGGTGTGTTTCAAAATATAAGATGTTTAAGGTTTCATGCTCTCTTTCTTCGTGATGCATAATAAATAATGATGCTTTTAATGCATCTATCATGTTCTCAACCACTAATTATTCCTTTGTTAATGATGTTTTTCCTACTTTTTTTAAAAAAAGTTGTGCATGAAAAGAAGTAATTTAAAAGAATAAGGCAACATTGATTAGCTCCTTAATTCTTGTGCAAATGAGCAAAACATCTTATATATTGGAATGGAGGAAGTATATATATTATAAAATTTAAAATACACATATAGACATCACCCAAGACACCACACAATCAATATATACACACGCATGGAACAGGCATTACACACATAGCACACACAAACACAATTACGTATATAAATACATATTATAAACACACATGGTCAACACTCCAAAACATTTGATGTTATAAATTATGTATAAACACTCCAAAATCAATAATTTATCATTATATTATCTACTAATTTAACGTTAATCTGAAATAGAATAAATTTCAAATCAAAATGAATAAACTCGATTTAGATTTTTGGAAGTGCAAATATTATTTGCTATCATAAATTATATTCATACCAAAATATTTCAAAACAACTCACACAAAAACCATACATAAACTTACCTTCAAATATATATATATATATATGTTTCTTATATACATAAATGTAAATTTATAAATTCTCATACATAAATAAAATCACTCACGCGCCCACACAAACAATTACAAAGCACACACAAATATATACAACACAAAACTCCTTAAACATCAGAACTTTTTTTTCCCTTTTTTCTCAAATCAACATAGTACTCCCATAAACTATACACGTAACATACACTTAGTATATACACAAAAAACGTAAACCCACGCCACATAAAAAGGAAAGAAAAAAAAAATTATATAGCAACTCACACAAGAATTGAAAACACTTACAAAACACACGCGGGGTGGAGAGAACAAATGGCATAGGAAATTGAGAACGAGGTGAGTGGGTAAGGGGTGTGTGGAGTTTGCTGCAGAGGGGAGGACGCAGGAGGGGGTTCACCTGATTGTGGGCTGAGGGTTTGGACGAGGAGGCTAGCAGATCAGGCGGAGGTCTGAGGCGGTGTACTGATCTGAAACGCGGTGGGAAGGATGAGCAGGGAGGCTCGACGGAAGAAGGAAGTTTCTCGAGAGAATCGAGATTGAATAAAAATATACGGTGATTGGGAAAGAAATGTGTAGAAAAAGTGGGTGGAGAGAAAAGTAAGGGACAACAGCAGTTTCGTGACTAGGGATAAATAAGGGATGGAGCAATTTAATTCACGAGACCACATATTTATTTCCTTTGTAAAAATGGGAATGGGGATAGTTACATTGGAAAAGAGGAATGGTTTCAGCTAGACAATAATTTTATATAAATACAAAATGAAATGGGGTATTTGAGCAGAACAATGAACCGATAAGGATGAATTGAAACGTGTTTAAATTTCTAAAACAAACGGTTAAGAATGGAAACCAAAAGAATTAGAAGTTAATAATGGCAACGAATTATTTCAAAAGAAATTAAATATATTTATTTTCACCAAATTTGGGAACCGAAATAAATGAATAAAAGGAGATGAACGGTTAAATTTTGAAATAATAAACATGCAAGGAAAGTAATTGTACTAATAAATGGACATTGAATTTTAAAAGTTACACATTAATTGCAAATAAAAGGAAATATAAAATTTTAATTCAGAGGACGAATGGTTTGACAATAAATAAATAAACAATCAAACATTTCGAATTTCAAAATGCATAACATTCTTTTGGAAATAAAAACTTGCCATTGGAACGTAAGTGAACGAATGGAAACAGGGAACCAAAATGAATGAATACAAGGAAATAAATGGAAGGAAAACGAACGTTTAATTTTTTTGAAATTAACAACCATGTAAGGAAAGGAATAATATCAAGTAATAGATGTTTAACTTTAAAAATGTAAACGGTGATGGCAAATAAAGGAAATGATATAAATATATTTTTTGCAAATAAAATAAATAATAGACGAAATAAAAAATCCAAACAAATAAAATAAATAAAACAAAATTTAAATTAAATCATTAAATAAAATATACTCTAAAATCTGAGGTTGTTACAATCTCCCCTACTCAAACCTTTTCGTCCCCGAAAAGGAACGAGGTAGAGAAATAGTAATTAAATAATTAATATATTTAAACCAAAGGTTCATATTTATATTCACACCTATATATATATACACACACACATATATATCACAAATTAAAATCTTTATAATCTATTTAAATTTATAAATTTCGATATATGCATAACTTTATAAACTATATCGTTATAGATTTCAACTAAGATAATATCATTTTCTTACAAAATCTACATCTTTACCTCTTATTCAAAATGTATAGTTTATAAAATATAAAGTCTTAAAGTATAAACATCAAATCCTTTCAAAATATTGGTATTACCAAAACATAACATTATTTACGAATATATATATATCAAAATTTCAAATCAATATTAAATAAGAATACTCTTCTTCAACTTCTTACCTTGTTATATACAAGGATAAGTTATAGAATTCGAGGTAAAAGCTGAACGAATGAAGAATCTAATCAAAGAGGAACTACGAAGGAAGATAGATTCAATGGAAAGGAAATTTCAGAAAAGAATTTAAATATATAAATAAAAAAATTATATCCGAAAATATTTGTTTAAAAAATTTAAAACCATTTTAAAAACCATTTATACATTAAAAATACGCTCTCTCGCAAGGAAGATTCAGCGACTGATTCCACTCATTCTAGGGTATCACTACCCTATCTCTAATGAGCTTTTTCCTCATAGGATAAAGCTTTGATAAACCTAAGCTCTGATACCAAATGTAACATACTGTCTTTCGTCCACTTCAAGCTGGTAATTAAACCAACTCAAACCGTTCGAAATGACAGAATGTTATTAGCATCTGAGGTAAATAGAATAAATCACAGAATCACAGACATAGAAAACATAATATCTCGCAGTAGAATAAATAAATTAGACAATAGTAGCTCATGAAGCTACTAAATAAAAATCAAAATTTATACATAATATCAGAGTTACAAAATTAAATACAGCGGATGTCTAAATAAAAGAATTTCTAATACAAAGGAGAAATAGCCAGAATCAACAGGTAGAGGTGATATCTTCAATAGTCTCCAGCTTCAGAAGGTGAAATCTCAACACTGCAATACTCGATCTGAGCCAAGCAATAATGCAAAACAAAACAACTCGGATCAGGACTAACATTCTCATAGAAGTAAATCAACTCAAATGAAATGTTCAATAAAATGCATCTGTAACTTAAAAGATGTTTGAGATCACCATCCTCTAAGGATCCGTTAAACTAATATCATATAATATAATATGCTATTATAATAATGTCTATGGTTAAATATAACATATTAAAATAGCGTAAGCGGGATTACATTTTTACCCTTACACTGTTTATAAACATTGTCGTAAACATTGCATATAAAACACCAGTAACGGTCGGTGGATAGGGATGCGCCGCTATATGACAACGTCAAATAAAAATTGTAGGGGCTCGATCAGGATAATATGACAAGGCACACGAGGAATACCCATGGTAGGATTCTACCGATGCACGCCTGGACTGGTGGTAACGCATAGCCGCAACTACCACCCACCTCGAACAACACTCCCATAATCAAGGGTGGCCACCAATCAAATCACAAAGTAATAGATATAGTTCGAAGAAGTGTGTCCGATGGAGGTGCGACCTCACTTAATCACGGTATAGCACCTGTTTTAGTCATTTTAATTATGACCCGAAGGTCAAGGCTATCCATCAACGTTCTCTTTCTTCAATCCAGTAATCACCTCCAAACCATCCTACTTCATTCTGGAACTCCACCGCGTACACAGTTGCTAAAGTGGTTTTCGGTATTGGCAGAGAGTATGACAATATCCGATCCCGGTCTCTTTAACAACCAAACGTTTACATTTTTCACACCGTGGCCATTTTAATAAAATCATATCTTGAAATAAATTGATTTAAGAAATTTCTTTAATTCAAACCAAACAGTTTATGAATCAATTCCTTATATAAAATTATTTCAATTCATACTCAGCCAATTTATAATCGAATTCATATATTCATATCAATTATAAATTCAAATTCCAATTAATTACGTAGTTCACATTCATTTCCTATACAGTTCAATATTTAAGTCAATTCAAAATTCGCATTTAGTTGATTAAAAATCAAATTCATTGAATCAAGTATCGTTATATAAATTTAATTCTTTAAACCTCGCATTTAAATCGCAAAATCAAAACTTATCCACCTTTTGAGTTTATTATTAAAGTTTATAAAATATATATAAAATAAGCCTTGAAAATATTATCTATAAGTTATAAACTTATATAGAAAATAGCTTTATAACATATATAGGTTTAAGTTAATTTAGAAATAGGTTTAAAAAGAATAATTTATTATAATATATTAATTTAAAGTTAAAAAAATATATATATGATTAAATTATATAGTTTAAAATAAATAAATTATAAGTAAAATCTTAAATAAGCATTTAAATACATTTTTACTTATAAAATCATTTTAAAACATATAATTTGTAATTTACAAAATTTTAGTATAAACCTTTAAAATATAAATATAAAATATAAGATCTTAAATTAATATTATTACAATCAAACTTTCCAAATCATTTTAATTCGAAAACATGACCAACGGTGTCCATATATAGTTTTCTACCCTATGGTCAAGTGATACGGATATTTATCATTTCAACCCGCAATTTATAAAATTTTTACGGGTTTATCATTTCAACCCGCAATCCCAAATTCAGTAAAAATCGTTCAGGTCTATCATTTCAACCCATAACGATTTTTCCCTAATCTAATGTCTGTTCGGGTATGTATCATTTCAACCCTTAGTGATTTTTCCTAAACTAGAGGTATATACAACATAACAAATCATTACATATCATCAATCACATCATTGTCATATATATTCAGTGTACATACATGTCATATGACTATCGTGTCACATATAAAAGTATATATTTAAACAAACAATTTCTACCGACAATCCTATACATTTCATAACAGTTCATTTAGTTGATCTAACATCTATGAAGTAATGTGAGTCAGGTGTGAGATAAACTCACCTTTCGTGGCGTAGATTAAAGACAAACATATGAATGCAGAATTGAAACGACGGCTCCCATGCAAGATTCAGAATAATTTCAGCTCGTTGCTTGCTCATTATTATTTTTTCATAAGAGGAGGATAGGGAATGTCTCAAAGGATCGGTAAGGCTACTGGGTTTCAGAACGGTCTTTAAACTCAACACCAAACCGACTTAAAATATAAACACAACATTTACTTTTACAAATATTATATATATTTATATATATACACAGATACGAATGGTAAAATCATAATATATATATACAAAATTCAAATTCAACAGACACCAAAATATTTTATAAATTTATATATTATGTAACACACCAAAAACTATATATATATATAATAAATATACAATGCAAACTCACACGATACATAAAAACCATTGTACGCATATATAAACATTGAAAGAAATATATATATATATATACATTTTTTTTACAAATAAATTTTCATAACAAACTCAACACAAATATACGCACACACAATGTTGTACCCACACCATTTCACACGCAAGAAAACAAGCTTGTATATTATATATTATATATAACATATATACATACATATAAATTTTCCTCCAAAACAAATAGATTCAAAACAATACATTTATTATTGTAAAATATAAATTATATTACATACACACAAATACAAATGCAGTTACACACAGTATTATAAAATACACGCTCACTATAATAACTACACGCATACAGTATGACTCACGCACCACACACTAGAGAAAAAAAAACACTACACAGAACCCACACATGCAAACAAACAGGAATGCACATACACAATACACTATGCCACACACACAAAACAATACACAAAATCAATTTAATATATATATATATATACATACCTTCGCAAACTATATATTATATATAGACAATCATTAAAAATATATATACATACATATTAATAATAATATAAAAATTCAACAAAAATATATATTCATACATATATACACACACTGAAAATATATATATATATATATATATTTAAAAATCAACACACACACCAAACTATTACTCCCTCCGTTCCTATATATAAGATGTTTTAGCAAGTTTGGTGTGTTTCAAAATATAAGATGTTTAAGGTTTCATGCTCTCTTTATTCGTGATGCATAATAAATAATGATGCTTTTAATACATCTATCATGTTCTCAACCACTAATTATTCCTTTGTTAATGACGTTTTTCCTACTTTTTTTAAAAAAAGTTGTGCATGAAAAGAAGTAATTTAAAAGAATAAGGCAACATTGATTAGCTCCTTAATTCTTGTGCAAATGAGCAAAACATCCTATATATCGGAATGGAGGAAGTATATATATTATAAAATTTAAAATACACATATAGACATCACCCAAGACACCACACAATCAATATATACACACGCATGGAACAGGCATTACACACATAGCACACACAAACACAATTACGTATATAAATACATATTATAAACACACATGGTCAACACTCCAAAACATTTGATGTTATAAATTATGTATAAACACTCCGAAATAAATAATTTATCATTATATTATTTACTAATTTAACGTTAATCTGAAATAGAATAAATTTCAAATCAAAATGAATAAACTCGATTCAGATTTTTGGAAGTGCAAATATTATTTGCTATCATAAATTATATTCATACCAAAATATTTCAAAACAACTCACACAAAAACCATACATAAACTTACCTTCAAATATATATATATATATATATATATATATATGTTGCTTATATACATAAAAGTAAATTTATAAATTCTCATACATAAATAAATTATATTTAGCAAACTGTGGAATCTCCCAAATTGTTTTTCATGCACCGCTTCTGCCTTCGCTCTGGCTGGTTCGCTCAGGCCCTAAATGTTTGATTTGAGGTAAAACCCTACCTTCAGTTCATTTGTCTTAATTTTTTATTCCCTATTGTTCATATTGTGTTTTGGCGGCCATTATAGCAGCAGTTGCATCCATTTTTACGTGTTTTGCTTTTGATCAGTGTAATTCTTTGAAAATATCTACACTGTAAGATCAAACTGTGGCTCCTATTTGTGCAATTTCCTATCTTCTTGGCTGTTGTTTGTTCTTTTTTATTATTTATGTTGTTCTTTTAATTTTGGATGGAGTAAAATCTAATTTTATGTTCTCTTTAACATCCTTGATTTTGACAGACTGGAAGGCCAATTTCTTTGATGTTTAAAACATGAAGTTTTGCCGGAATAAATACAACCACTGTTTTGATCAAGTATGTTTTATGAATGTGATAAAAACATAGCCTTTTAGTTTTTATCAGCAGCGAGCAAGAAAAAAAGCCTAATTGTATATTTCAATCAAAGATTGAAATTAGCAATTTAAGTAATAGCTAATGATTTCAATTCTGAAGCATGTTTAGCTGTGGCTTTAAAACCATTTCTTGGGCATAAAATGTCTAGCATGTATAACTTTTTTTTATTAATAGTTGTTTAATTGGTAGTGATGCGATTGGAAATGTAGTATATGACAACCAATTTGTTGGTGCCCTGTTACATAATTTTGGGGAATTTCTATTTAATATGTTTTGTTTAAATAATTACTTATTAGAATATCGGAGTTGCATAAAATTTAGTAAATTGACATTCTAATTATATACTTCTATGTTAAATGGATTTCATATTTGTATGTTTAAAACTGATTTGTCTGCCTTACTTTATTGAAATATACATGTATTTCAGCATTGGTTGGAACTGATCATTATAGCTCTACTTGGACATGTTATATAAGTATGAGATGGTTAGAAAATATTGTTATTTTCTTTAGAAACCTAAAGTCCTTAATTAGGAAGGCTTTTTTTGTCACGACAAAAAAATTGTGATTTTGGGTTGTCAATTGTAAGATTATTATATGATCTTAGCGTAATGATTAACCTTGCACAACATCATCCTATTCTATAATTGACTGGTGACATTGAGGCTTCTTTGCCCTCTTATTTTTTATGGTTGCAATGGTTTTTTAAAAAAAAACATTTATAGAAGGATATGCTCCATTTTTTTTGCTGCTATTCAATAACATAGAAAACACCTCTATTTTTACATAGCGATCAACTTTGTTTTGTTAAATTGGATTAAACTGCAGGATCACCTGACTGATTTCACCATGTATCATCTAAGTCTGGAAGGCAAGGAACTTCCTCTGCATTCACTAATGAAATTTTCTTCTACATACTAAAGAGAAGAGCTAGAATCTATCCTTAGTATGGTATACGTGAGTGCTCTATGGGTGAAAAAAACATAAGTATTGCATGTTTAGATATCCGTACCCATGTTAAATATTAGGAATTAACTTTTTTATAATACATAAAATCACTTTATACACCCCTTTACTGTCTATGAATTGCAGTCGGAAACTAAAGACCATTTACTAACTTGGATAGTCTGAAATTGAAACTCCTTATGTATAAAAAAGATCATATTACTCCTCAGTTATATATTTCTTCTTAACAATGTCAATGAATGTATACATATGTGCCATGCTTTATTTGGTACGCTTGATGGAAAATGACTTCAAAATAAGTTTTTCAAAATTTTTATATCATAAATATTGTACATTTCAATTTATGGTTTCTTTGACGATCTTACCTTCAGTTTTGGAATTATCTGAGGTTTAATTTGGTAAGGTTAGACTATCAAATTTGAGAATTTACATGTCTGAAAGCATAAAAATGAAAAAGTCTGTTGGTTGAAAAATGGATTTTTACAGTTTTCTCATTATTTATTAAATATAAGTTCATGGAGAAAAATCTTGGTTTTTTTCCCCTTCCAACATGGCGAACAACGTCTTTAACTTTCTAATGTATTTTGCCTAAACTATTTCAGTTTTTAGGGTTGTTCATGTACTTCTTTGTTTATTGGTTTTCTGTAATATTACATTCAACCCGTTGGAATATATTGCAAGTAAGATATTTGATATTAACTGAAATGTTTTACATGTAGTTATTCATTTTCATTGAGCTCATGATAAACTACAAATTACAACATTACATGCACATCAAAGAATGAAATAGCAATTATATGACCTCTAAGCTTAAAGATAATTTTATTGTTTTGTGTTTACATCGATTAATATGACAACATCTCTTATTCCTTATTTATTTTCTCTTTTCTTAGATGATGAGTCAACGCTTCCAGCTTCATTTGCTCTAGCAGAGGATGTTTTTAGTTGGTTGTTGTCGTGTCATTCGCCATATCTATTATATTATATGAAAGCACAATCTTTCTCAAAAGACCTTTCGGTTCCAATTCTTTTCAAAAATCTCGGATGCTTCCACGTGTACAATCTTCAGATTCAGCGGCTCCCATTTCACTTTCCATGCATTAACCCTAGCCTACCGTTTCGCCTTTTCCAGTATGTCCCGAGAGATCATTATGCTACCAAGCCGGTGCTTCCTTCTCCATCATCTTCTCTTCTCCGTTATTTTTGCTTCCATCTCCACCCATCTCTACCAACCATCGCTATTCTTCCCTGTAGATTTGCATTTCAACCCTGCCTTTTATTACCCATCCACCATAACATTCCTTCTTTCGCTTAGACTCTCCACTTGAGAAGTTATCCCCGATTGAAACCACTATTCGATTGCGATTCCAGTTCAACACTTACGCATGTTCTACATTAGACGGATTTCGACGCCTGAGCCCATCATCTGATTGCAGTCCCAACTCCACATGTTTCTGATTGGTATGCCTTTCAATTCATTACAGTTCCATTGATTATATGCTTCCATCGATTTTTACGAATGTTAGGGTTTGTTTACTGTAATTTTCAACTGACTGCTATCTTGGGTTATACAAATCTGACATTTACCTCTGTTTGCCAGGACAAAATTACTGTATTCATCTTCAACGGTCGATTGCGCGTGTAATAGAAGAATCTCCGGTTGCAATGCCAGTGATTTGCTACATGGGTTCTACATGCTCTTGACCAACTGTGATTTGTGAGCAATTGTCATTAGTTTTACTTACTTCGCTTTTTTTTATACATTCTGCGATTTAGATTAATTGTCACATAAATCATATGTACTTCACTATTTTGTTTTTTTGTTAATAAACTGGTAAATTACAACACAGGATTTCAATTATTTAAATATTTCGAGTATGCAAATTCAACTTCCTTTATTTTACAACCCTACTACCAATCGTCTCGGACACCTACGCATCGGCTACACAGTCAATTCGCACCCCACAATTTTCTAAGCCACAACAATATTTTCCTTCCTCCTTTTTGCCACCTGCACTGATGCCAATCAGCAACTGATTCTGATATCATTCCTGCGCCCTCGCTCTGACTATGCAGTGAACTGGCACCCCCATTGGATGAGACAGGTAACTTTCCCTTTTCTCTCTTCGTCGCTTTTCATTTTCATTCTTCTTCCGGTTGATCCTAACATGTTACCATTGACCCAGTGTTATGTCTTCTCTATCCTGGTGCAGCCGAGTTTTGCTGCAAGCAACAACAACCCAGGTACCGCTTTTCCCTTTGTCGTTTTCAACTGAACTGGATTTGAATAGGTTAAATAATTTCAAGCACTTATTTTTATTTCCTTCAGTTCAAGTCAAACTTTGCACACTTCTATTACCTTCCTAATTATCTCCTTTGTAATTTCAAAACGTTGATGCTAATTAAATTGAAGTTGTTCCCTTTATCGTTCAACACATCTCGGAAGTTTGTTGCATTTATTCATGCAGAATTTTTGACTACTACATTTGTTTATGTTATATTTCTTTGCCAGGACCACTAATCGTTTTGCTCCTTTATTTATGAGTTAACCATAATATATTTTAATGTCCACTTATAGAAATAATATACTTATCCATTTTGGGCTCTAAGAGGAAACATGCTTTCGCTTTTTTGCTCATTTCTTATAAGCCTTTTTGATCTGTTTTTATTTATCCACTTTAACTTTCGTTTAATCTGTGTTTTTATGTCTCCCTAATAGAGGTTTAAACATTGCATTTTCCTACATTTTTATAAGAAATATCAAACATTGCATTTGACTATATTTTTTACAAGAAATATCATATGCACGGTATATCAATGCATCATTAATTCATTTTAGTGTCCTACTGTTAGTTTGTCATTGCTGAATTATAATGTAAGTTTACGCAAACACTGTGTTTAGAAGTTATAACATGTTTACCACTTTTGGATTTTTTTTACCCCTATGCCAATGGATTTTTAATTGCATTCATATCTGTTGTATACTTTAATTTCAGTTATTTCCCCTTCTGATGTCTCAAGTATGCTGTCTAAAACGTGGTTCAAAGGCATGCATTGCATTATCCACAAAATCAATTTTGTTTTACGAAGAAAAAAGCATGCCAAATAATTAAAAATAGGCTCATCAAAAATAATTTCGAAAAAAATATAATGTCACATTCGTATCTATATCAGAATAAATTTTTTGATATCAAAAATTTATCCTCTTTGCTTAAACTGATAAATTCAAAAAAAAATCAACTTTTTTGGCCCAACACAAATCAGTAATAATGCAAATATACATACATGAAATAAAATATAAGATGATAATAAAGAATTGTTTTAGATAAAATATACTTATTTACTGACTAATAATATTAAATGTATACTGATAAAACGTAAATATCATTATTTTGTGTACTATAACATACACAATATTAACCACTATCTTGATAAAAGTTGAACAAATAATTTTCTAATGCAATTATTACCATAAACATATTTTTATGTATAGTTCAGATTTTTGTGTTTTTTCCTTCAGCTGCGGATGTGATAGGATTTTGCGTTTTTCAGGTATTCACAAAAACTCTACTCAAAAGGTATTATGACAAGACTATGGCGATAATTGCACATCATACTAAAACGAGCATAATTGGAATATATAAATAGTTTTTTTTTGGGACAATGACTATCAACTATAATATGTCTGTACTTTTAAGTAAGCTAATGCATTCTAATTGTTTCATGTCTGCATGTAACACATTTAATTCGGATTTTCTTATTTAATTGCATATTTAAAATATTAAATTGTGACTTCTCATGCATATTGTATATGTAGTTTAAACTCAGCTTGAGAATCAGAACATGAACCTTTTTCCAAACATTTATTTTCATACTGGACTAATAGTTCAAAAGATGCATATTGTATGTTTAGTTTAGTTTCAGTTTGAAATTCAAAAACATTGACTTTTATCCAAACCTTTTTTTTCATAGTAGTTCAGAAGTTGCATATTGAGTTTAGATTCAGTTTACTTTCAAAAGATGTATATTGTAATGCATAAAATGTGTTCATGGTTCAGTGTTACGCTAATTGTACATGAAAGGAATATTTTATTTTTTAGGAGAAAGAACAAAAGAGTGTTTTAGTATGCTGGAATTTTGATGCTTGGAATTCATAAGCGTGACAGCTCATATCATATACCATTGTCAATTTTCTATTATTGATTCATATTCATGATTTGGTACATTAGTAAGCTACATAAACAAATTGGTTTTTCTGTGATTAATCACAACTAGAACTTTAAATCGTAGCAAAAGACATTACATTTATATCTTGAACGTTTGAGTTTAGTAAGAACTAACCTTTTTCAAATGTTTCATTGTCCCAAGGCAATCAATTTTGATTGTTAGTTTTGATTATTATTATACGTCTAGAAGAAGAGCCAAAGATTGCTATTTTCTATACTCCTTTCAAACACAGAGTTTAATTTATCATTATTTTTGTTTGTGAGAATTAACTTACATTTATGGTGGCTTATCTATCTCCTTTGCCGGTAAGAATAGTTTATTTACATTACTTAAGCCAGAATAGTTTATTTACATTACTTAAGGTTCTTTGCATTAGCCTTATATAACTATAAAGGTTCTTTGCATTTATCATAATTGATTCACTACGGCAATTTATACATAAGTTCAATTGAATATTTGATATCCAAGTCGGGATGGTATTAAAATTAACCTCAGATTCCTTTTATGTATAATGCATCACTGCAACAATTTAAAATACGCTATTGGAGCTTCCATTCAAGGAAAATGGCAATAACTATGTCTTGCATAAAACATGCTATAATAAATGGATTTCAAAACGTTGAAGAAGTGTGTGTATAAATGTAATAACCCGAAAATCCTGGCCAGTTTAAAATTTTTATTTTGGCAATTTTAGCGAATTTTGTTTATTTAAAATGAATTATTTTAAATAATATCGACGAGAAATTTATTTTGAATAGAATTCGAACGTATATATTATACGCGTCGTCGTTAGAATATAAATATTTATATATAATTATAAATAGAATTGAAAATGGCGCGGTAGTTCGATAATTCGATTTCAAACTTCAATTGAATGTACCGGGTGCAAAACAATCCGGATTTTAGTGAAACCAAAAATAATGGAATCTAATTGATAATATCTTTCTAACGAATCCGAAAAATCAATATTTCATAGCGGGAATCAAAAGATATGTCCAGTTGAAAATTCTGAATAGTCGCTATGGAATTCAGACCCTTAAAAATGGACATTTTGCAAACGACCTCGGATTTCGACGAAACCAGTTTTGTTGGGTCCGTGGTGTCAAGTTATTGCTAGATTCCAAATTTCATAATTTTCTGAATCAATATGTGAGCGTGGCAAGGGAAAACGTGTTTGACCAGTTTCAGTTGATTTTAATCGACTGGAAATTGGCCATTTTTCAAACGATCTCAGAATTCGACGAAACTAGTTTTGTTAGGACCGTATCGTCAATACGAAGCTAGAAAATATTTTTCTGGAATTTTTCTAGTTAGTAGGTGACCCCGGTAATTTGAAATGTGCGTTTAAAATTCAATATAGTGATTTAAATGAAAATTCAAAAAGGAAACTGATTGTAACGATCAAATCAGCTTGCGATACATATCCCATTGTGTTCGGAATGGGGGTAAAACGTTATGGGCGACAGGCGGTGGGCCTCGTTTCGAGGTCGTATGTAAAAGTCAATCTTTTTGCTAAATTAAATAATTAAATAAAAAAAAAATCTCTATTCCCTCCCTTTTCCTTCGTACTGGCCCCCCCCGTTCATTCGATTACAACCGGAAATAAAAAAAGAAAAAAGAAAAAAACCCTAAGAGGGCGATCGACGCCCCGAAGCCATCGCCACCTCGTTCGAACTCCGAGCGCCGCCCACCGCCTTTCCCCGATTCGAGCCCCGAAGACATCGACGCCTGCCTCCCCGTTCGAAGCCCTAGCGCCGCCACTTCGAAGCCGCCGCCGACATCTCCAAACCCCCCCCCCCCCCGTAAGTTTTTTTTGTTGTTTTATTATTTTATTTTTATTAGAATTTTAAAACTGATTTTAATTAAGAAATAAAAACTGAAATTTTAAGGTTTTAAAAACTGAATTTTTTTAGATTTATAAAACTGATTTGAATAAGAATTTAAAACTGATTTTAGATTTTTTTTAAGAAGTTATAAAACTGATTTTTATTAGAAATTAAAAACTGAATTTATAAAAAAGATAAAAACTGATTTTATAAAAGGCAAAAACTGATTTGAAAAAGAATTCTAAAAACTGAATTTTTAGAATTTAAAAAACTGAATTTATAAAAAGATAAAAACTGAATTTTTAAAAAAATAAAAACTGATTTTATAAAAGGATTAAAAACTGATTTGATAAGGAGAAGAAAACTGATTTTATTTTAAGGTTTAAAATAGAAAATAAAGGTTTAATCTTTTAATAGAAAAAGATTTGAACTTGCAAAAATAAAGATCATATTTTTTTAAAATAGAAAAGACGAAATTTTTATTAAGTAAAAGATGTAAAAATATGATTTTTATATATTGAACTTCGAAATAAAAATATGATTTTTATATATTGAACTTCGAAATAAAAATATGATTTTTATATATTGAATAGCGTAGTGAAAATTCGATTTTTACATATGTAGTGGCTACGGGCAACGAAGATGACGAAGGTGCGATAGCAATGAAGATTTCTATCAATGAAGTGCCGTGGAGCTAGGATAGCTATCGGTGAGAATTTCTCACCTTTCAATTTCTTTTCTAGTTATATATATATACTAGGATGCAGACGGTGTTTAGTAGCACCCGACACAATCATCCACAGACCATGGACTTGTTTGTTTGACTGTTTGGTGATTGATTGCGATATTGGTTTGAATGTGATTTGTGGTGTGAAAAATCGAATCGATAAATTGGTTAGGATTAGACGTGCGCCGTTATAAGGCGAAGGAGTAAGGCTAGGTTAGACTCTTACTCCAAATTTTGTGGTTTGCATAACGAATTGATTTGATTGATGTGTGAATGGCGTGGGCCTTCACTAGACCGGGGATAAGGCTAGGCCTTGTCCCGTTTCTAGTATCGTGCCGTTATGCCGCCGAAATTTTCTAAAATATGTTAGAAAATAAAAATATCATTTTATTGTGTAAATGAATAGTAGAAATTCATATGTTGGAATAAAATGATTTATCGTTAAAAATATAATTTTTAACGTGGATATGAATATAGTGAAAGTGAATAAAATAAAATATTCATTTACAAACCGGACGGTTTGTTTATGTACACCTATTTGAAGGACATTGATTGGGACGATAAATTTTACACATCGCCCGACTGCACAAATAAAATATTTGTGTGATTGTTTGAAACCCCACACGGGTGTTGGGATGAAATTTGAAGTTCACTCATCCTGATTGATTAAATATGTCGATCGATAGATTGACAGGCTGTTATAAGCGTTAGGTATCTATATTTGATGCTTATACAGTGTAGTGCACTTTGGTTGATGGTTGATTATTTTTCAATGCTATGATATACATGTGTTGTATGAAAATCCATATAATTAACATTATATGGTAATTGATTGGGCCCCATTCCAGTTTAGAAAAAAAGAATATTTGAAATAGAATATTTGAAAATAGGAATATATGAAGCCGTGTTGATTAGATTGACGCCATTTTGACGTGAACGATATTTATATCGATTTTAAACGATTTCGAAATGAATTGAATTGAAAACGATTTCGAAATGAATTGAATTGAAAACGATTTCGAAATGAATTGAATTGAAAACGATTTCGAAATGAATTGAAAACGATTTCGAAATGAATTGAAAACGATTTCGAAATGAATTGAATTGAAAACGATTTCGAAATGAATTGAATTGAAAACGATCTCGAAATGGATTGAAAACGAATTCGAATTGAATTGAAAGCGAATTGAAATGAATTCAAATTGAATTGAAATTTGAATTGAATAGAAATGAATTTTAAAACGAATTTATAAAGAAGAATTCAATTTTTGATTTGAATTGAAATGGAAGTTGAAAATGTTTTTGAAACGAATTCAAAACCATTTATATAATTCGTTTTAAAATAGAAATCGACGAAATATATATTATATATATTATATATATAATATAATGGCCTGAATAGAACGCGCCGCGCCGCGGCAGTTCGTGAATTTCGACCATTTATTTCAAACGGACATTACGGGAGATCCGACCGTCGGATTCTCCTAAAACCGGAACCGTTGGGTTCGTATCGAAAAGAGCTTTCTAGCGAATGTTAGAAATTTGAAATCTAACGGTTGGATTTGGAATTATGTCCAAATCAAATTTGAAAAAGGTCGTTGTAAGTGCAGTTCGATGGCCATTGATGGAAATCGACTGTACGGGCCTTGATAAAATTATTAAAAATAGTAATAATTTGTGTAAAATCATAAGAAATGATTTGTGAAGAATTGGGATGAAAAACTCCATATTTGAAAAGATAAAAATAGATTTTTATCGAAATGAACTAGTTTTGAACTAGAAAAATAATTCTATTTATTTTTAAATAAATAAATTGGATTTGAAATGGTTGTGAAAATAACCAGAATACCCAATGATTGCATTGGAGTGGATTTGAATCGAAATTGTCTTCGGAATATTTCGATGTTGGAATTCGTGATTATAGAGGTGTTGTTATGGAAATTTGAAAGATATATATTTATATCGTTATTTCCAATACGACATTTATTAGTCGTAGAATTCGA
The DNA here is from genome assembly GCA_030737875.1 of Allium sativum. Lineage (NCBI taxonomy): Eukaryota > Viridiplantae > Streptophyta > Magnoliopsida > Asparagales > Amaryllidaceae > Allium > Allium sativum. The sequence goes on along the minus strand of CM060917.1, from coordinate 37,867,479 downwards.
TATTGAATATAAGCCGATATATTTTCTATTCAGAGCCTTGTATTGAATATCGAATGTGATTTGGGTTTGTCGTGAGTGGTGTCTTCACTAACACTATTCTTGAACCCAGTTGAGAAAAGATTAAATCTTTTTATTTAGATTTAATGAAGTGTACCAATTAAACAATATTTAATTGGAATTGAATGGATATTGATTCTTGGGTTTATCGTGAATGGTGTTTTTAAATAACACTCGTTCTTTAACCCGATAATTAATGGAAGGTGATTTTGGGTTTATCGTGAACCGTGTTTTAAAGGACACTGATTCTTTAACCCAGTCACAGATTAAAACTAAGTGGAGTTTTAATGAATCTTTAATTAGATTGAAAAGATCGAGAATGGAGTATCACCAGTTTTGCTCCAGGCGATAGTTAAATCTTTAATTAGATTTGAACGTGAAATGGTAATTGAATTACCGATAACACTGTGGTGTTAGATATGAAGTACTACCAGTTTTACTTCATGGGATGAATAGGTTGGGATTGGGAAATAAAATAAATGATTACTTCGGTGTGGTTCGCTAATCCCGACTAGTTTGAATTGATATTCAAAGGAGATTAAAGAATAAATTTGGAGAATTTATCTTGGATAAAATTAATGGGAACTTTTCCCAAAGTATAGGAATATTTGAATAAAAGAATATTCTGAATTGGAATGAGGCGTATGTTGTGTTTGTGTAACACTTTTATAATATATACGCGAGTTATTCAGAAAGACCGGGTTTATCCCATTCTGAATAACTGATTCGACGTGGTGTCGAAGATGAAGACGGTGGTCGAAGACCAGAAGTCTTCACGTCGTTTGGGTGATAACTGATGATCTTGATTGGGCTGTACACCCAAGAAGATGGAAACAGTTGGTGATCGTCCAGACGTACTTGGAGATCGATGGATATGCGGGGTACTAGGTGCCTCCGGTTTCGTTCAGACCCAGAACGGACTTGTAAATGGACTGTGTGTCTGACATTGGATTTTAGTCCGTGTGATTGATCTCTATTAAATATATATCTGTTTGGCGGCGGAGAATTTATTCTCTTGCTTAACGCCCTTCTCTGAGACGTACGAGCTCAGAGGTTATATGTTGATGGATATCAAACGCATGGAGTGAATTGCCTGTGTGGCATGCCTAAGTGGCAATTGATCGAGGCTTCTGTTGAAAAGCAAAGTCTTGTGGTGATGATCAAAGCACAGCCTGTGTGGCACAGCTTTGTGTAACGTGAATTCGCGAGCCTCACACCCCGGTTGTGAACCAAAAACGGGAGAGGACATCAGGGAGGACTTGCGTTTCTTTCTAGCTAGAAGTGGCGTCAGTGGTTTTACACGCCCTGACGAGTTTGACTTATGTGGTTGTTGCTGTTGCGAGGCGCCTCAGTTATATCGGTTTCGGCCGATGCATTCTGGTCGGCGGACGGACCAAACTTACACCCCATAGGGTGGGGAAATGTAGTGTTCAGGCATAATAATCCACATCGGTGGACCGGCCCTGACGATCTAAAGGGTTGATGCGTTCTGATCCTGAGGGGCGGGCTAGAGCGTCTCGAATCGGTTGAGGACTATCTTTTGCCTCGGTTCATAGATGGAAACCCAATTTCCAAATACGTGACATTTGCGGTTTTAATTGTAGAACTAGTACGGCGACATGATATATGGTACCCATGCCGCCTATGATTGATACTTATGATTTGAAGTTGTTTTATACACTATGCACTTATAATAGTATCAAACGATTTGTTTTAAACGTATCAAGCATTCTTTGGCTGTTATAAGGGAAAAACCCTATCCTCGGCTGCGTTGCATTGTGTGATGGGACCTGGGTCTTATAACAGCTTCATTTTTCTTTATTTAGCATTGCGTTGTTTGTTTTATGCACTGGTATTCTTGGGAGGAAACCCGTTCCGTGTTATACGGCGTGGTCCCTTGATTTACCTAATGATTTAAAATAAAGAATTATAACTGTTTTAGTTCTCACACCAGTCCCATGACTGACCTGGAGTTTATTGTTTTAACCTAAACTCTGGGTGCCCTTATTTTGACACGGGCAGCTAGTAGTTTTGGTTTTGCAGATTTATATTCACAGGATCCTGGTTTACAGCTGGAACGATATCCGGAAAGCTTTGTATCCGTATATCTCTTTCTAGTTGTGTATCGTATTATTTTCCGCTGCTATGTATTTAAATGTAATTTAAATCTCTGATATTTCTGTGTAATATTCTTTTATACTCTATATATTCTTGTAATCTCATGCATTGTTGTTATATACAATGAAATGTTCTTCTGTATGCGTTCTGTTGTGGCTTGTTCTCGAACTATCCGACGCTTTCCTTTACGGGGAAGTTGCGGGTCGTTATACGTGGTATCAGAGCTTTGGTTTACAAAGCTCAGAGAATAAGGCACATTAGAACCATACGAAAGAATTCATCAGATATTGGATTAGTAAAATCCAATGGGAATGACTCGTTAGAGATGGGATCAGTAGTATCCTAGGACGAGTGTGAAGAGTATATTTTTGAAAGTGAAAACAAATTTTGTTTTGAAAATCTAAATCAACTATTCGTATTTGGTTATTTATTTATATTGATGTGGACAATCCAGTATATATAGATTTTGCGTATACGTCTGATCCGCGTGTATTCGAAATTTTAATATACTGGATAGATATAGAATTACACTCTAGTCGCCCGGGGGTGATTCTGATGATTGATATATCATCATCAGAATTTATATTCGAGTGACGAACGTGTAATATCTATATGTTTCCATTAGACTGGTGTGAGAACCAAAATTAGATAGGGCCTATTGTTGTGATTTGGCATTAAAAATCTAATTTTTGACTATATATCAAAGTTATGCATTTGAAACTCTAATCAACTAATTGATTGATGTTTGTGTTGTTTGTTTAATTGTTTGATAATTTTGAGCCATTTAGCCTAACTGAATCACATATTGAACTGTATTGAGAATTGGTCGCATTTGTTTGCATATACATATACTTACATTGTACTGGTCATAGCAAGGAGGCTAGAGCAGAGAATAAAATTTGTTTGCCCGACAAATAGGTACATGTTTACTACATAATTTCCTGTTTTGTTTGGGTGATGATGATTTTGTGAGCCTATTGGCTAGCCGCTTGGCTTTTTCTTTTTCTTTTTGAGATCTGAAGGACCGGGGAAGCTATTTGAAATTCCCCGATGCTCCCGGTGCAGGGGAGGTTATGGCGAAATTTTTCAAAAATTTAGGATGTTAGCCAAATTTTTGAAATTTTGAAAATTCTCAGAAACTGAAAAGTTGGAGAATGGAAGCCAGATCGAGTGTAGAGCTTATTAATCAAACCACTTTCGACTTTGTTCCTTTTCGGGGACGAAAAGTTTTAAGTGGGGGAGATTGTAATAACCCGAAAATCTGGGCCAGTTTAAAATTTTTATTTTGGCAATTTTAGCGAATTTTGTTTATTTAAAATGAATTATTTTAAATAATATCGACGAGAAATTTATTTTGAATAGAATTCGAACGTATATATTATACGCGTCGTCGTTAGAATATAAATATTTATATATAATTATAAATAGAATTGAAAATGGCGCGGTAGTTCGATAATTCGATTTCAAACTTCAATTGAATGTACCGGGTGCAAAATAATCCGGATTTTAGTGAAACCAAAAATAATGGAATCTAATTGATAATATCTTTCTAACGAATCCGAAAAATCAATATTTCATAGCGGGAATCAAAAGATATGTCCAGTTGAAAATTCTGAATAGTCGCTATGGAATTCAGACCCTTAAAAATGGACATTTTGCAAATGACCTCGGATTTCGATGAAACTAGTTTTGTTGGGTCCGTGGTGTCAAGTTATTGCTAGATTCCAAATTTCATAATTTTATGAATCAATATGTGAGCGTGGCAAGGGAAAACGTGTTTGACCAGTTTCAGTTGATTTTAATCGACTGGAAATTGGTCATTTTTCAAACGATCTCAGAATTCGACGAAACTAGTTTTGTTAGGACCGTATCGTCAATACGAAGCTAGAAAATATTTTTCTGGAATTTTTCTAGTTAGTAGGTGACCCCGGTAATTTGAAATGTGCGTTTAAAATTCAATATAGTGATTTAAATGAAAATTCAAAAGGAAACTGATTGTAACGATCAAATCAGCTTGCGATACATATCCCATTGTGTTCGGAATGGGGGTAAAACGTTATGGGCGACAGGCGGTGGGCCTCGTTTCGAGGTCGTATGTAAAAGTCAATCTTTTTGCTAAATTAAATAATTAAATAAAAAAAAATAAAAAAAATCTCTATTCCCTCCCTTTTCCTTCGTACTGGCCCCCCTCGTTCATTCGATTACAACCGGAAATAAAAAAAAAAGAAAAGAAAAAAACCCTAAGAGGGCGATCGACGCCCCGAAGCCATCGCCACCTCGTTCGAACTCCGAGCGTCGCCCACCGCCTTTCCCCGATTCGAGCCCCGAAGACATCGACGCCTGCCTCCCCGTTCGAAGCCCTAGCGCCGCCACTTCGAAGCCGCCGCCGACGTCTCCAAACCCCCCCTCCCCCCGTAAGTTTTTTTTGTTGTTTTATTATTTTATTTTTATTAGAATTTTAAAACTGATTTTAATTAAGAAATAAAAACTGAAATTTTAAGGTTTTAAAAACTGAATTTTTTTAGATTTATAAAACTGATTTGAATAAGAATTTAAAACTGATTTTAGATTTTTTTTAAGAAGTTATAAAACTGATTTTTATTAGAAATTAAAAACTGAATTTATAAAAAAGATAAAAACTGATTTTATAAAAGGCAAAAACTGATTTGAAAAAGAATTCTAAAAACTGAATTTTTAGAATTTAAAAAACCGAATTTATAAAAAGATAAAAACTGAATTTTTAAAAAAATAAAAACTGATTTTATAAAAGGATTAAAAACTGATTTGATAAGGAGAAGAAAACTGATTTTATTTTAAGGTTTAAAATAGAAAATAAAGGTTTAATCTTTTAATAGAAAAAGATTTGAACTTGCAAAAATAAAGATCATATATTTTTAAAATAGAAAAGACGAAATTTTTATTAAGTAAAAGATGTAAAAATATGATTTTTATATATTGAACTTCGAAATAAAAATATGATTTTTATATATTGAATAGCGTAGTGAAAATTCGATTTTTACATATGTAGTGGCTACGGGCAACGAAGATGACGAAGGTGCGATAGCAATGAAGATTTCTATCAATGAAGTGCCGTGGAGCTAGGATAGCTATCGGTGAGAATTTCTCACCTTTCAATTTCTTTTCTAGTTATATATATATACTAGGATGCAGACGGTGTTTAGTAGCACCCGACACAATCGTCCACAGACCATGGACTTGTTTGTTTGACTGTTTGGTGATTGATTGCGATATTGGTTTGAATGTGATTTGTGGTGTGAAAAATCGAATCGATAAATTGGTTAGGATTAGACGTGCGCCGTTATAAGGCGAAGGAGTAAGGCTAGGTTAGACTCTTACTCCAAATTTTGTGGTTTGCATAACGAATTGATTTGATTGATGTGTGAATGGCGTGGGCCTTCACTAGACCGGGGATAAGGCTAGGCCTTGTCCCGTTTCTAGTATCGTGCCGTTATGCCGCCGAAATTTTCTAAAATATGTTAGAAAATAAAAATATCATTTTATTGTGTAAATGAATAGTAGAAATTCATATGTTGGAATAAAATGTTTTATCGTTAAAAATATAATTTTTAACGTGGATATGAATATAGTGAAAGTGAATAAAATAAAATATTCATTTACAAACCGGACGGTTTGTTTATGTACACCTATTTGAAGGACATTGATTGGGACGATAAATTTTACACATCGCCCGACTGCACAAATAAAATATTTGTGTGATTGTTTGAAACCCCACACGGGTGTTGGGATGAAATTTGAAGTTCACTCATCCTGATTGATTAAATATGTCGATCGATAGATTGACAGGCTGTTATAAGCGTTAGGTATCTATATTTGATGCTTATACAGTGTAGTGCACTTTGGTTGATGGTTGATTATTTTTCAATGCTATGATATACATGTGTTGTATGAAAATCCATATAATTAACATTATATGGTAATTGATTGGGCCTCATTCCAGTTTAGAAAAAAAGAATATTTGAAATAGAATATTTGAAAATAGGAATATATGAAGCCGTGTTGATTAGATTGACGCCATTTTGACGTGAACGATATTTATATCGATTTTAAACGATTTCGAAATGAATTGAATTGAAAACGATTTCGAAATGAATTGAATTGAAAACGATTTCGAAATGAATTGAATTGAAAACGATTTCGAAATGAATTGAAAACGATTTCGAAATGAATTGAAAACGATTTCGAAATGAATTGAATTGAAAACGATTTCGAAATGAATTGAATTGAAAACGATCTCGAAATGGATTGAAAACGAATTCGAATTGAATTGAAAGCGAATTGAAATGAATTCAAATTGAATTGAAATTTGAATTGAATAGAAATGAATTTTAAAACGAATTTATAAAGAAGAATTCAATTTTTGATTTGAATTGAAATGGAAGTTGAAAATGTTTTTGAAACGAATTCAAAACCATTTATATAATTCGTTTTAAAATAGAAATCGACGAAATATATATTATATATATTATATATATAATATAATGGCCTGAATAGAACGCGCCGCGCCGCGGCAGTTCGTGAATTTCGACCATTTATTTCAAACGGACATTACGGGAGATCCGACCGTCGGATTCTCCTAAAACCGGAACCGTTGGGTTCGTATCGAAAAGAGCTTTCTAGCGAATGTTAGAAATTTGAAATCTAACGGTTGGATTTGGAATTATGTCCAAATCAAATTTGAAAAAGGTCGCTGTAAGTGCAGTTCGATGGCCATTGATGGAAATCGACTGTACGGGCCTTGATAAAATTATTAAAAATAGTACTAATTTGTGTAAAATCATAAGAAATGATTTGTGAAGAATTGGGATGAAAAACTTCATATTTGAAAAGATAAAAATAGATTTTTATCGAAATGAACTAGTTTTGAACTAGAAAAATAATTCTATTTATTTTTAAATAAATAAATTGGATTTGAAATGGTTGTGAAAATAACCAGAATATCCAATGATTGCATTGGAGTGGATTTGAATCGAAATTGTCTTCGGAATATTTCGATGTTGGAATTCGTGATTATACAGGTGTTGTTATGGAAATTTGAAAGATATATATTTATATCGTTATTTCCAATACGACATTTGTTAGTCGTAGAATTCGATATTGAATATAAGCCGATATATTTTCTATTCAGAGCCTTGTATTGAATATCGAATGTGATTTGGGTTTGTCGTGAGTGGTGTCTTCACTAACACTATTCTTGAACCCAGTTGAGAAAAGATTAAATCTTTTTATTTAGATTTAATGAAGTGTACCAATTAAACAATATTTAATTGGAATTGAATGGATATTGATTCTTGGGTTTATCGTGAATGGTGTTTTTAAATAACACTCGTTCTTTAACCCGATAATTAATGGAAGGTGATTTTGGGTTTATCGTGAACCGTGTTTTAAAGGACACTGATTCTTTAACCCAGTCACAGATTAAAACTAAGTGGAGTTTTAATGAATCTTTAATTAGATTGAAAAGATCGAGAATGGAGTATCACCAGTTTTGCTCCAGGCGATAGTTAAATCTTTAATTAGATTTGAACGTGAAATGGTAATTGAATTACCGATAACACTGTGGTGTTAGATATGAAGTACTACCAGTTTTACTTCATGGGATGAATAGGTTGGGATTGGGAAATAAAATAAATGATTACTTCGGTGTGGTTCGCTAATCCCGACTAGTTTGAATTGATATTCAAAGGAGATTAAAGAATAAATTTGGAGAATTTATCTTGGATAAAATTAATGGGAACTTTTCCCAAAGTATAGGAATATTTGAATAAAAGAATATTCTGAATTGGAATGAGGCGTATGTTGTGTTTGTGTAACACTTTTATAATATATACGCGAGTTATTCAGAAAGACCGGGTTTATCCCATTCTGAATAACTGATTCGACGTGGTGTCGAAGATGAAGACGGTGGTCGAAGACCAGAAGTCTTCACGTCGTTTGGGTGATAACTGATGATCTTGATTGGGCTGTACACCCAAGAAGATGGAAACAGTTGGTGATCGTCCAGACGTACTTGGAGATCGATGGATATGCGGGGTACTAGGTGCCTCCGGTTTCGTTCAGACCCAGAACGGACTTGTAAATGGACTGTGTGTCTGACATTGGATTTTAGTCCGTGTGATTGATCTCTATTAAATATATATCTGTTTGGCGGCGGAGAATTTATTCTCTTGCTTAACGCCCTTCTCTGAGACGTACGAGCTCAGAGGTTATATGTTGATGGATATCAAACGCATGGAGTGAATTGCCTGTGTGGCATGCCTAAGTGGTAATTGATCGAGGCTTCTGTTGAAAAGCAAAGTCTTGTGGTGATGATCAAAGCACAGCCTGTGTGGCACAGCTTTGTGTAACGTGAATTCGCGAGCCTCACACCCCGGTTGTGAACCAAAAACGGGAGAGGACATCAGGGAGGACTTGCGTTTCTTTCTAGCTAGAAGTGGCGTCAGTGGTTTTACACGCCCTGACGAGTTTGACTTATGTGGTTGTTGCTGTTGCGAGGCGCCTCGGTTATATCGGTTTCGGCCGATGCATTCTGGTCGGCGGACGGACCAGACTTACACCCCATAGGGTGGGGAAACGTAGTGTTCAGGCATAATAATCCACATCGATGGACCGGCCCTGACGATCTAAAGGGTTGATGCGTTCTGATCCTGAGGGGCGGGCTAGAGCGTCTTGAATCGGTTGAGGACTATCTTTTGCCTCGGTTCATAGATGGAAACCCAATTTCCAAATACGTGACATTTGCGGTTTTAATTGTAGAACTAGTACGGCGACATGATATATGGTACCCATGCCGCCTATGATTGATACTTATGATTTGAAGTTGTTTTATACACTATGCACTTATAATAGTATCAAACGATTTGTTTTAAACGTATCAAGCATTCTTTGGCTGTTATAAGGGAAAAACCCTATCCTCGGCTGCGTTGCATTGTGTGATGGGACCTGGGTCTTATAACAGCTTCATTTTTCTTTATTTAGCATTGCGCTGTTTGTTTTATGCACTGGTATTCTTGGGAGGAAACCCGTTCCGTGTTATACGGCGTGGTCCCTTGATTTACCTAATGATTTAAAATAAAGAATTATAACTGTTTTAGTTCTCACACCAGTCCCATGACTGACCTGGAGTTTATTGTTTTAACCTAAACTCTGGGTGCCCTTATTTTGACACGGGCAGCTAGTAGTTTTGGTTTTGCAGATTTATATTCACAGGATCCTGGTTTACAGCTGGAACGATATCCGGAAAGCTTTGTATCCGTATATCTCTTTCTAGTTGTGTATCGTATTATTTTCCGCTGCTATGTATTTAAATGTAATTTAAATCTCTGATATTTCTGTGTAATATTCTTTTATACTCTGTATATTCTTGTAATCTCATGCATTGTTGTTATATACAATGAAATGTTCTTCTGTATGCGTTCTGTTGTGGCTTGTTCTCGAACTATCCGACGCTTTCCTTTACGGGGAAGTTGCGGGTCGTTATAATAAATGACTTAAAAATAGGATTTACCTCCTAAACATAAGTGGTTTAAATATTTAATGCATTGCCAAAATTGAATACACAAATGGTGGCTACCATTCTAATATTTTGGCATTAGCACATTTGGCCCACTTTTCATAATATGGTATTTACATCTTTTGTATATTCAAATATCACAAATGTCTTAATAGCAAATCGCCAAAATGGAAGCTCAAATTCTACCATCTAGTTTATTGATATCTCGGCGTGAATATTAACACCCATCAGTAATTAATAAGAAAAGGACATAGGCATTCATGGTCACATAATGGTAATAAGAGGCGTGAGAAGAAATTAAAACATGGTATTTATGATCAATGGTGTATTTTCATTATCACATATTGATTTACACTATCTGCGCATGAATTTTTTTTTCATTACAAATTAATAACTCTAAAATTGCTCAGCAGTCCACCATAGTCCATTATTAACAACCTCCACCTGCCACATCAAATTCAATTGGCAAGTCTCCAACTCCCATGCCAACTTTAAATTTTATGATTAGCTTAGTAGAAAAAATATCAAACTAAAATACATTTTAACATTCGTCTTTAGATATTAACTATTCTTATGCATTCATAAGTCAAGTATAATAAGTGGTCCTAAAATAATTGACTATCTCTAGTTGTTCCAAAATTGTGAGTACTGTATCCTAATATTGAACAGATCATAATCATAATTAACACTATTATTTGTAAAAAAAAAAAAAAAAAATTAACACTATTCTTTGTTAGATAAAATGTCAGGCAGTATATCACTCTGATCAGCAGCTTTTCTCTCCTGAAAACCAAAGTTTAAATGATATGTCAATATTGTCGAAGGGGACAATAAAACCAGGGGGGAAATGATTTAAAGATATTAAACTAATGTACAAAAAAAATTTAATATTTCAGCGTCTCTAGTGTCATCAAAGCTCAAATTTGTAATGATAATTCACTGATATCAACTGGTAAAGCAAATAGTTATGTAACTGGCTATTGAAATACATGCAATTGAATTAAAAAACTTGTTAATCTGGAAATCTATCATCAAGTTTGCAAATCGAGTTTCACTATTTTCAGGTACCTTTTCAAAACTGTGAAAAAACTACATTTTGATTATGGTCATTTAGCGTGTCAACCACTAATAAATTGCATGGAAATATTTTTAGGAATACACATGTTTTACTGCAATCTGACAGAAATGATCCATTCGCCGATGTTAGGAAATTGCTTAGAAAATCATAATCTAACAAACATAACGCAAGTTAAAATCACTCTTCGAAACAAAGAAATATACAAAATGAATACAAAAGAACATGAATTTATTTTAAATGATCCAAACCCGACAATGGAGGCAGAAATAATATAATTAGATTTTCAACCATCATCCAACCATCTAATGAATTTTTTACACTCAGTGTTATACCATATCTCAGTACTCGCTCAATATCTCTGATCCCTGAATCTGCTAACTCTTTCTTAGTTGCTGATTATAAATTAACGGCCTAACTGAAGAAAATCCTACCTCGAATATGGGACTGGAATTAGCCTTATATAATTATAAAGGTTCTTTGCATTTATCATAATTGATTCACTACGGCAATTTATACATAAGTTCAATTGAATATTTGATATCCAAGTCGGGATGGTATTAAAATTAACCTCAGATTCCTTTTATGTATAATGCATCACTGCAACAGTTTAAAATACGCTATTGGAGCTTCCATTCAAGGAAAATGGCAATAACTATGTCTTGCATAAAACATGCTGTAATAAATGGATTTTAAAACGTTGAAGAAGTGTGTGTATAAATGACTTAAAAATAGGATTTACCTCCTAAACATAAGTGGTTGAAATATTTAATGCATTGCCAAAATTGAATGCCAAAATTGAATACCAAAATGTTGCATTGCCAAAATTGAATACCAAAACCGTTTAAAACCTAAAAATAGGCTCATCAAAAATAATTTCGAAAAAAATATAATGTCACATTCGTATCTATATCAGAATAAATTTTTTGATATCAAAAATTTATCCTCTTTGCTTAAACTGATAAATTCAAAAAAAAAATCAACTTTTTTGGCCCAACACAAATCAGTAATAATGCAAATATACATACATGAAATAAAATATAAGATGATAATAAAGAATTGTTTTAGATAAAATATACTTACTTACTGACTAATAATATTAAATGTATACTGATAAAACGTAAATATCATTATTTTGTGTACTATAACATACACAATATTAACCACTATCTTGATAAAAGTTGAACAAATAATTTTCTAATGCAATTATTACCATAAACATATTTTTATGTATAGTTCAGATTTTTGTGTTTTTTCCTTCAGCTGCGGATGTGATAGGATTTTGCATTTTTCAGGTATTCACAAAAACTCTACTCAAAAGGTATTATGACAAGACTATGGCGATAATTGCACATCATACTAAAACGAGCATAATTGGAATATATAAATAGTTTTTTTTGGGACAATGACTATCAACTATAATATGTCTGTACTTTTAAGTAAGCTAATGCATTCTAATTGTTTCATGTCTGCATGTAACACATTTAATTCGGATTTTCTTATTTAATTGCATATTTAAAATATTAAATTGTGACTTCTCATGCATATTGTATATGTAGTTTAAACTCAGCTTGAGAATCAGAACATGAACCTTTTTCCAAACATTTATTTTCATACTGGACTAATAGTTCAAAAGATGCATATTGTATGTTTAGTTTAGTTTCAGTTTGAAATTCAAAAACATTGACTTTTATCCAAACCTTTTTTTTCATAGTAGTTCAGAAGTTGCATATTGAGTTTAGATTCAGTTTACTTTCAAAAGATGTATATTGTAATGCATAAAATGTGTTCATGGTTCAGTGTTACGCTAATTGTACATGAAAGGAATATTTTATTTTTTAGGAGAAAGAACAAAAGAGTGTTTTAGTATGCTGGAATTTTGATGCTTGGAATTCATAAGCGTGACAGCTCATATCATATACCATTGTCAATTTTCTATTATTGATTCATATTCATGATTTGGTACATTAGTAAGCTACATAAACAAATTGGTTTTTCTGTGATTAATCACAACTAGAACTTTAAATCGTAGCAAAAGACATTACATTTATATCTTGAACGTTTGAGTTTAGTAAGAACTAACCTTTTTCAAATGTTTCATTGTCCCAAGGCAATCAATTTTGATTGTTAGTTTTGATTATTATTATACGTCCAGAAGAAGAGCCAAAGATTGCTATTTTCTATACTCCTTTCAAACACAGAGTTTAATTTATCATTATTTTTGTTTGTGAGAATTAACTTACATTTATGGTGGCTTATCTATCTCCTTTGCCGGAAAGAATAGTTTATTTACATTACTTAAGCCAGAATAGTTTATTTACATTACTTAAGGTTTAAAATTACAACAATACCTAGATTGAATTTTTTTGTTAACATAATAAACATCTGTAATTATGAGGTTTTTATGCTTAATTTTCTTTATTATTCTGTAGATATGTTTGGGTTACTTGAAATATAAAATTAACCAAAATATGAAGTACAAAATTCATTTATTGGTGTTTACTTGATACATGGACAATAGGGATAATTACAAAGCATGGCCACTCTTTGGAGTAGGCGAGTAGCTCTTTTCGAGTTCCTTTTTCATATAGGAATTTAAAATTATCCATTAAGTTATGTTTAAGAGGACTGAATGTCCTGTTTGCCGACTTATCGATTATTCTTATATTTATCAATTGTTACTTATTTCATGAAAAAAATTGTTAGTTATTTGTTTCAACAAATAGAAATTTTGGACTGTAGTTCATTACTTATAGATTTCGAATGTTAAAAAGCCTTCTATCATAATGGCATTTATAGTGAAATTAAATTTTGTCCTGGCATTAAACGTGGTTTCTTATTATCTATTTTATAGTGTTTCATTTCTACATTTTTCTTTCATGTCTCCACCATGTACCCATGAAATTCTGTTAATGCTGTCTTATGGAAATTTCGTTCATATCTAAGGAATATGTTGCAATCTACTTGCAAACGAAGATAACAAAGTATTTTCTCCAATGCCACCAGATGATAGTGACACATAGTAAATTACATTTTTTTTCATTTTGAAATTTCCATTTGGTTTATACCATATAATCTAAATCAAGGGCTTTAAATTAGTATCCGAGGAACACTACAGTTGCCCATACTAAATTTTTTTTCTTTATTTTCATAATATATGTCATCTTATGATAGTTTATATGCCTTGAGTTAAATATACAGTATGTAGACATTCTTAAAAATATATTTGCATATTATTTAAATATCGCAATAAAATTTCAGTAGTAGCAAATGCAGTAACCAGTGAATAACAAATAATTTCCATTCTAATATTCAATTCATTATTTATACCATTTTTATAATTTAGAGTTACACTAATTGAGCATGGAAGGAACATTTTAAATTTTAGATGAAAGAATGAAAGAGTTTTTTAGCCTGCAAATATGGTTGGAGTTTTTGGAATTCATAAAACCGACAATTTTTAATTAGTTCATTCATATTCATGATTTGGTACATTGAGTGAACTGGATAAACAAATTGGCTTTTCTACAGTTAATCACGACTAAAACCTCAGACCAGTGCAAAAGATATCAAATTTATATCTTAAACATTAGAGTTTAGGAAGAACTAACATTTTTTATAGTCCCAAGGTAGTCAATTTTGATAGTTTTGATTATTATATTGCCAGAGGAAGAGCCAAAGAGTTGCTTATCTTTAAATTTATTTAAAACACAAGGAATAATTACTCATTTTTGTTTAGGAGAAATAAATGATGTTTATGGTGTGTAAATAATAGTGATAAAAAAGGATTGTGTGTGAAGAAAAATAATTTTAATCACACTTATAGTTTTAAGTGTAATAACAGGTGCAGTTATATAATATGTAAAGCGAGGAAAGTTGAAAAACAAACAAAACAACAAACGTTTTTCACATCTGCTTTTTCTTCTCAAATTCCGTTTTAACCGTTTTTTATATCAACTTCTTTTGATTGAACCATTAATCTCTCTTTTGAGAGAGGTATTCGTATATTTACTCTCCTTCAACCAAAATAAGAATCAACTCAAAAAGAATATATATAGACGTATACAATACCCTGTTGGAGGAAAGCCTGTATCGAGTATTCAACATTATTCTTTTATTGAAATAAATATAAATAACAATGCCAATCGTTTATTATATTTTTCAGTAAATGTTTAACTAAAGGAGATAGTTGTGGTTTTGGACCAGGATACAATAACCAAACAAATGTTTCGCCCATGAGGGAACTTTTATTAATTATTTCTATCCCATCCACATGAGAATCTCGGTTTAACAAATTCAGACTTATTTCAACATGATATTTATTTTATTTTTTCTTTGTTTTTACTTTTGCAATTTATTCCAAATTTTAGCTTTCTTGCATTGGATCAATGATTTCCAATTTTCTTTTATGTGCTTGCTATGATTGTCATATGCATGAGCCAAATTATGTCGGTGACATCAACTTATTCAACTCTATATGCCAGATGTTATAAGAGTGTACGGTGCTAAATAAACTAAAATTTATTAGCTTATATGGCATATAATTCTTATGATTCTATGTACATGTGAAGCTGATGCAAACACATGCAAGCATGCTATTTGCTACACCTATTTATATGGGGTATCATACACTTTTTTTTCCTTTTCTTTTGCTATTTGTCTGAAATATGTTATTGTAAGTTTTAGTGTCAATGAGGGTGACTAACCATGTATGTATGCATGTGTATATGTGTGTAATAAGGGGCATGTGTTTGTGATTCTTCTCTTCCAACAACATTATTTTAAAGCAATAAAAGTTTACCCAGATTAGTCATTGCCATGTTCTATTCCCGCAAATCCCTAACAGCAGGCATAACATTTGTACTCATTACTGCCTATATTTTACAGCAATGTACATTAGTACAAAATTTCAAAATCAACTGACCTCCACATAGCTTTTACTGCTATGTCCATTAAGACTTTTGTTACCGAATGGATAAATTACCTTCTTCAATGGCCATTTTCTATGCAACGGCACTGAAGAATATTGATCCTTCTTTATACAAAACCAAGATTTTAGCTACCACTTGGAAATGTTTAGTTTTATATTCAGTACATATACTCTGCATTAATCTGTGATCAGAATAGATTCTTAACTACTTTCTCACTTAACAGGCACTGGAAGACTAATGAGAGACTAGGGGATCATAGCTTATTCTTCCCATTTTGTCAGTTTATAGCCCTGTCTGAAGTAGAGTAAAGAAAGCACTGTAATGAAAAAAAAGAACTCAAATTTGAGTAAAGGAAAGTTTTAGCTAAACTCCCAATGCATTGGAACGAATTTGAATTGTGCCAGTAATTTGATTTATTCAATTGTTTTAATGTTGTTTTTTTTTACTACAATTCAAATGATTATACATTTCAAAGATACCATAAGCAAGTAACCAAATGTTTTTTTCTAGCAAGTAACCAAAAAGTACGGTATGTAGGATTCGGTCATGTCAATTGTTTTATGTTTTACTGAATTACACTAATAATTTTATATAATTATGTCAAAAACATAAATCATATCGACAATTTGAATTGTGCCAACAATTGTAAATTGTAATGTATTTTCTTTCCATTATCTTGCTTTGGCGCACTTTTTAAGTTTGTCTGGGTCATCAAGGCAGCTTAAAGTCAAAATCAGCATTATTGCATGTACCTTAGAGCCTAAAGGCTTGACGTTGCTTCAACCAACGTTTGGATGTTGGAGCACCACGCCTATATTTAGTTGTGATATTACGGTTCTTAAACCATTGGAGATTCTCTTATGTTAACCAACCTAATTCCCCATAGATGCTTTGCAGTATAGAATCATAACGACTCTTCACAACATCTTTCTTTTATGAAAAATATTGCCTATGTTCTGACTTTATATGGTTGCGTAAAAAGTGCAAAATATGTAATTATTCTGTCAACCGTGCAAATTATTACTTGCATGTGCTAATTTTAAAACTACTTTCCTATTTTCTTCATGTTTATATATTGAAATTTTGCAAAGTAGGCATCCATGTTAGAAGTTGAACTGTTTTATTTGTCCATACCTAAAAAATAACCTTGCCCATTCCTTTGCCCAACTAAAGATTAATTTCCCATATCTATATCCACTGCAAACCAATGTACTGGACACGTAGATGTTAGAACACGCACCAAAACAACAATCGTGGTAATTTTGAAATAATCCACTTGCTTAACAACTTCATCAAAAATACAATCGCACCTAAGTTGCCGAACAAAAATATACCTAAGTCGTCTAACAAATATATTTGGTGTATTCCGTGTGCGTAGCACGGGTGCGCACTAGTTAAAAAAAAGGCTCAAAATCGTAATTCTCTATTCCCACATAATGACATAATCCCTTTTTTCGCAAGATTTTTCATGTTAGAGTACATTTAAAAATAACTTTCGTGCTTACTCTACTATTTAAAAAAAAAAATAGTTACATCATGATTATTTTCTTAATTTTTGTTTTAAAGTATTAACTCTTTATATTGATTGTAGAAATGAAACAATATAACTAAAAAATGTTTATAAGTCTCCAGCACTATTAAGAATATTATTTTTAACTGGGATAACTATTAGACAAAGACAAATTTATTATATTTGCTAAAGATATAATTAATTCTTTAACCCTACTTTATGTTCATAGCACACTAGAATAAATCAAAAACATGTATGTACTACAACCCGTGGGAAAAATAAATAAATCAATTTGGTATATATAGTAGATATTACAACTGAAAAATGTTTAGTTTTCTCTTTCAAGGTCATGACTTGATCCCAAGGCAATAAGACATTTTGAGGTCTTATAACATAACAAAATGTTACCCTATGCGACCCTTTTTTAAGATATAAGTTTTGAGCATATAATCTCTTTGGTGAATTATCTAAAATAATTTAGTTATTATTTGAGCATATAATCCCAAGGAGTAGGATAGTGTCTTTCCATTCATAGTTTGTCTATTCTCATTATAAACCTTGACAGGACAAGGAGTTAGGCACTAATGTGTTGGATTCCACAACCGTGGATTCATAAGGCAACTTGAGGTTGTCGTATCTTTTACGGCATGGACTTTAGTTACGTACAGATAGAGCTACATGGATGCCCAAAGACAATCAAAGATCATTGTCGCCTTTGCAGCATGGATTTCAATGATGTACACTTAGAGCTAACAGATGCAACAACCTATACTATCAGTAAACTATGATTACACTGTTATAAAAATGTATATTGAAATCTATGGAATTCTTAAAAGAGAATAAGATATGCCTCCATGCATATATTACAACAACATATGTTTTCTTTGTATTTTAAACAACTGTAATTTGATATAATTTTCACAAATACCAGCAGAATAATTAAATATTTATTGTTGTGGCTGACTGACCTGAAAGATAGCCGGGTAATCCAACATTTGTTACACTTTCAATCAAATACATTCATTTGTAATTGCATCCTAATCTTGGATCAACATTTATTTTTCAACAAAAAGCTTATGCATATCGTTTTCTTTGTGCATGAAGCTTTTACATGGTAGAACTAGGTAATCATAGGCATGTGTATTGTCTTTAGTCATGTGAGTAGACTGGCGAGTTGGATTTCACTGTTATTTTATTCGATCATCTTTTGTTCAAAATTTTTAATTACTAAGGAACTAACTAAAGAAGGAAGAGCTTTGTTAAGCATTCAAATTTAAAAGCTTTATGATATTAGGTTTATTGTGAAGCAGATTCTCTTTACTGTCTATGCCATTTGATGGCAGCACATGTGTTTATTCATTCGCATATTTCCATTCTTATTGAATTTATCGTGTCTTTGTTATTATGTTATCACCTTATTGCTATAAACTTACGCTACAACTAAATATATCAGTCAACAATCAGCCTAAGTACTATGAAAAATGAAACTATGAGAATTATCATTTGACTACCAATTGCTTTTTGATTCATGTTTCAAATTGATTAACTTTTAATTTTTAGATTTTAAACGAAATCCGTGTGCGAAGCACGGGTACGCATTTGTTAAGTAAAGTAAATTATTATATGATCGCGTCTGGTTATCTATTGTTTGTAAGCTAAAACTTAGGTTTCCATCTCTCCAATGCAGCAAAATGAAAAAATACTTCTGTTATTGAAACATCATTTGTCGATTTGGCATAAAAGAAGCTTGCACCATAATAAAGTAGTATGTCGGGTGGTTAACGGGCATAACCAGAAATCATGTGGGCTTTTGTTGAGATATTCAGAATGAGTTAATTAGGAATGATATTAATAATTGAGTTAATGTTGGAAATAAAGACAAATAAATACTTTACCTTATATTCGGTATTGTATTAAGTGTGATTTATATTGGGTATTATTCAATTAGGCCAAATATTCCCTAGAATATGCTGTACTAGATTATTCCTCTCTTATATATAAGTAGAAGGATCTCTCTTGTAATAGATATACAAATTAATAAAATGTAGTCTGCAATTGTTCATTGCTCTTCTCTCTCTTCTCTCAGATCTCAATTCTTTCATGGTATCAGAGCGGGTCAAAGGAAGGAGAGGTATATATATATATATATTAAAAAAAAAGGGGAGTCGGCAGTCCCTAAAGCCAGTGCAGCACCGTCTTGTGAAATCTTCAAAGCAAGCTGTCCCTCCGTTGAAGCCAATCACTGCTCCAATCTGAAGCCAATCACTGCGCCAACCTAAAACCATCAAAACCAAACCAAAACCAAAACCAAAACCAAAAATCAAAACCCAAAACCAAAAACCATTGAGTGTGGTCCACTTTAAAAACCATTGAGTGTGGTCCACTTTAAAAACCATCAAAACCAAACCAAAACCAAACCAAAACCAAAACCAAAAACCATTGAGTGTGGTCCACTTTAAAAACCATTGAGTGTGGTCCACTTTAAAAACCATCAAAACCAAACCAAAACCAAACCAAAACCAAAACCAAAACCAAAACCAAAAATCAAAACCCAAAACCAAAAAACCATTGAGTGTGGTCCACTTTAAAAACCATGAATATTGAGTGTGGTCCACTTTAAAAACCGTTATTGAGTGTGGTCCACTTTAAAAACCATTGAGTGGTTGGACCACTTTAAAAACCAATGAGTGGTTGGTCCACTTTAAAAACCATTTGTTAAAAGTGAAGAGTTGCTGATGGCGTATGGAAATTTGAAGCTGACTGTCATTTTGTTCATGATGCAATCCAAGGTGCAATCCAAGATGGGCATTTGTGATCCGCATGCTCCATCTTGAGGGGGGGTGTTGAGATATTCAGAATGAGTTAATTAGGAATGATATTAATAATTGAGTTAATGTTGGAAATAAAGACAAATAAATACTTTACCTTATATTCGGTATTGTATTAAGTGTGATTTATATTGGGTATTATTCAATTAGGCCAAATATTCCCTAGAATATGCTGTACTAGATTATTCCTCTCTTATATATAAGTAGAAGGATCTCTCTTGTAATAGATATACAAATTAATAAAATGTAGTCTGCAATTGTTCATTGCTCTTCTCTCTCTTCTCTCAGATCTCAATTCTTTCAGCTTTGGTCGTGCAGGTTCGAATATTGTCGACCATGTATTTGTTTTACGAATATTTCCAAAGACTTACATTTACCATTTACCAATCATTTTTACGCTACGCATCAAATACATGGTTACCAAGATTTTACACATTTTTGTTATATTCTAACTGCGCAATCATTCATCAAAATTATGATTATGAATTACAACCATGAGAATCCATGACGTAAAAACATTGAAATCAAAATGACCAAAACTCCTACATGCATATTTTGTAAATTACAAATACTTATAACGTGATTGGCTCTCAAAAATTATTCAGAAAAGACTGCTTTAGTCGAATGTTTATTTTAATTTTCCATTTATCGATGATTTTTAGACACGATGCTAACTTGAGGATGGATTCCAAGATATACTACATGGTTGCCAAATTTTCAAGATAATGTAGTTAAACACTGATGAAATAAACGCTGCTAAATTCATTCATAAAATTATGATTATGAACTACAGCCCAAAAAAATGCAAGACTTAATACCATTGAATCTGAAGTTACCAAAACTCATGCACGATTATTTTATATCTTATAGATAAACATTTATAATGTGAATGGTTCCAAGAAATTAATCTGAAACTTCATTTTAGCACTGGAGGTTTTTGATCAAAATGACAAACGCCCTCTTGCATTAGTCACTAGTGTAGCACAGGGGTTAAATGATAGCAAGCATAATGTAGAAAATTTCTGCTGGTAAATCGACAACAGAAAAAATAGTGGTACGAAAAGAAAATAAATTGGTTCCTAATATAAATGTGAACATTTATTTAATTTTATTTGTTTTAAGGAGTGGCTATTTGGACACAAAAATAAACAAAAAATTGGAGGCAAAAAATGGGGATCATTAGATTTAGTTGTATTTATGTAGAAGGTGGAATTCAATTAGAGATCTAATGATTGAGATTTAATGTCCAATATTGTGTCCAAATAGAGTTTCCCTTAATTTTATACTTCTCCTGATATAATGCATGTTTTAAAGCCAGACAAATTATCATAACCAATTCAGCAGAAGCTTGATATGAATATTAAATAAAGTAAATTTCTATATCATTGCATCTGGCTATGTATTGTTCGTAACCTAAAACTTAAGCGTTCACCTCCCCAATGCAAAAAAATGAAATTAAATACTTCTTCTATCGAAACTTCACAGGTCTAATCAACATCAAAAAAGCTTGCACCACAATAAAGTTGTGGTGTCGGAGTGGTTATCAGGCATGACTAGAAACCATATGGGCTTTTAGCCATATAGGTTCGAATCCTACCGACTACATATTTGTTTCAAAAATATCTCCAAAATTTACATTTATCATTCACTGATTATTTTTACGTTGATATAAAATTAATTAAGCCTTAAATACAAGTTTATAGAGATTTTACGCATTTTTGTTATATTCGGTCTATACAATTTCGACTAAATTCATTCACCAAAATTATGATTATGAATTACAACCAAAAGAATCCATGACTTAAAAGCATTGAATTCAAAATGACCAAAACTCCTACATGCATATTTTGTATATTATAAATACTTATAATGTGAATGACTCTGAGAAATTAGTTTGAAAATATTGCTTTTGTTGAATGTTTATTTCCACTTTCCATTTATTGATGATTTTTAGACACGATGTTAACTTGAAGACGGATTCCAAGATATACTACACGGTTGACAAGTTTTCACGATAACTCCATTGTATACTGATGACGTAATCGTTGCTAAATTCATGAATCAAAATTATGTTTATAAACTACGAGCCAAAAAGCACATGACTTAAATGCATTAATCTGAAGTTACCAAAACTCATGCATGATTATTGTATACGTTACAAATAAATATCTATAATGTGAATCATTCTAAAAATTTAATCTGAAACTTCATTTCAGCACCAAAGGGTTTTCTGATCAAAACGACAAACACTGTCTTGCATTAGTAACTATTGTAACACAGGAGAAAAGTGATGCAAGTTTAGTGTCGAAAATTTACATATGTACATCGGCGACATAATAATGATGATATCAAAAGAAAATAAATTGGTTCCTAGCCTAAATGTGAACATTTATTTATTTTTATTTGTTTTAGGGAGCCGGTATGGGGACACAAAAATAAATACAAAATTAGAGGCATAAATTGTGGATCGTTAGACTTACTTATCTGTATATAGAAGGTAGAATTCAACGAGAGATCTAATGATTGAGATTTAATGTCCAATTTTGTGTCAATATTTCATGTCCAAATAGAGCTCCCCTTTATTATATATTGCTCTTGATATATTACATGTTTTAAAGCCAGATAAATTATCATAACCAATTTAGTTGAAGCTTGAGATAAATATTAAATAAAGTAAATTCTCATATGACCGTATTTGGTTATCTATTGTTCGTAAGCTAAAACTTAGGCTTCCATCTCTCTAGTGCTGCAAAATGGAAAATACATCTGCTATTGAAATATATTACTAATCAAATTGTCTCAAAGAAGTTTGCACATAATAATTTGGCACCTTTAAAATTTACTTGCCGTAGTATTGACTGTAGTAGCCAAATAAATATATTACTATAGGATAAGGTAATTTTGACTTTTGTAATGAAAAGTTTAATAATTTTAATGAATTGATTATTTCCATTTTCTATTATTAACAATTAGGATATGTAGTTGTGCAGCACTATTTAACCCTATATAAACGTGCTTGTTGAATTTGATTAATTTAGAATGAAATATTAACTTCTAATAATTAAAAAAATGATTATGTAGTTTTCCGTCATTCACAAGAAGGATATGAAGGAAACTAGGATGTTTAGGTTTACCTTTAAGTCGAAGAAATTATTTCATCCTTTAACTTTAAGTTTTATGAAGAACTAATTTTGATAAATTATGTTTTATGGAATTTTGAAATTTAACAGCTATTATTATTTTGTTTAAACTAAATTTTGAATTAGTATATGTATTTTGTTGTATACATAAGCATATTTTTAACAACCTCTCCTTTTCGAGGACGAAAAGTTTTGAGGAGGCGTGGAGATTGCAACATTATGTAAATTCCGACCATTTACATTGTTGAATAAAATTTATTTATTGAATTTTAAATGGTTTTTGAATAGAATTTATGATGTTATTAATGAGATTTATTAATTTTGTTGAAACATTGATCGTTACTTCCCTATGAACTAGAGAAGCGCGATTTATGAGATAATACCGCCAGCGCACAGATCGTGCAGTATGCAGGTCGAATAACAGGGAGGTAAATTAAATCAAATTATTTATAAAATTTCTTGGGCGAGTTAGATGAAGCTTGGGGATTGATTTTGAAAAAAACAATAAAACTATTACTGAATTGAGTACAGATCTGAATCTAATCAAATCTATATTCAACCCAACATGACCTAAGAACAGAATTTAAAACTGCAGAAATTGAAATAACAAACAGGAATTAAAATTAGGATTACCGTTGAATCTAATCAGACGGTCAATCAATAATGAAAATAAATGTAAAATACAACTAGTACTCTACCAAATCTAATTATGTAGATGACACTAGTTGCAATGAAATAGAAAATTGCAGAAAATAAAACGAAGAAGGAATTTATTAATGGAGAAGAAATAGAAAATGGGATCGTGGCTACAATGATATTACAAGGGTATTTATAGGAGATAACCAAACCCTAACCCTAATTACAAATAGGCCTAGCTATTTCAAGTACGTTTTAGGCCTTTTGTCATTTGGAACAAGTTCTAGGCCTTTTCTCTTTTTCTCTTGCAAGCCTCCTTTAATTTAAGATGTGCATGACCTTTTTATAAATCATTTTCTTGTCCAACAACAACTAGATGTGAGATCTTCATCTACAATTCTTCAAAATGTAAATATATAGCAATCTGATCTTCATTTCTCTACTTTGCATGCGGGATGGGTTGGAATATCTGTAAAAGTGACAAAACAATACCCGAGTAATATTTATTTGTATACAAAACATAAGATATAAGAGCATAAAATAAACATATTTCTATGTCAATCAAATACCCCCACACTTATCTTTTACTCGTCCTCGAGTAAAATAAAAATAAAAAACTAACTAGATAGGTCACACTTTCGTAGGAAACACGATTGCATTGAGTGTATGCAACAAGCCGTTAAACCTCTAGGTGTCCCTAGTAGGACGAGTGTTGTCTCGTGAGGGTTTTCAACGGATACTACCCACAAAATCCAAATGCAGTATGCTATGGCTCTAATGTAACTACGTGAATGCAAAGGACTTATGCAACTGAAAACAAAAAAAATGAAAACATGACCTGTTTCAGGAAAGTGGTACAACAAATTAAGTTAACAATTTCTAATCAGTTGATTGTACTTTAGATACCTCAACTTGTAACAAATTTTCGATATAATTCAAGTTTTCAATGTTAAACTCTAGTCTGGCCCATTGGTTCGGTCGATAACATAGTGCAGCCATGAAATAGATTCTTAGTTTGCTTGGCATAGTTTGTAAAGTGGTATTATTATTTTCTCATGTATGGCTAGTCAAATCAATAAGGTCAAGAAGTGTTGGGGCATCATCGCTTATTCTCTATCTCTATAAAAGTTAAAATTTATGATTAATTACATACACCTAACTTAAAAGACCAAGGTATACCACCCATACACTGCCTTGCGGACTGACAGAGAGTTGGGACAGAGCTTGGCGGATTGTGCAGACTGCCGCTTACTTTGACAACAACATGTCGGTAATCCTTAGGTGCCCAATCTCATAAAATGAGACCAAGATATTCCAACGCTGACATTGTCAACAACATGTCGGATAGAGCTTGGCGGGTTTGCACACCAACGCTAGATATACAAGCAATGTTGGATACCCTTAGATTACTATTATTATTATTGAAAATATAAGCGCAAAAGAGAGTTACGCGAATTCAACTTAACACAACTTAGTTTTAAAGATTCGAAAAGCCAATATAAGTATTTTAAGTCCTCCACTAATTAAACAAGGACTACAATTTAGAATAAACTTCATGGCCATCACCTAAGATTCTCCCTATGTACCAGTTACACTATTATCCCTCAAAATGCAACCTTTCATTATATTTCTTATTCGATCTTAGCTGAGAGAAAAAAAATACTATCAACTGATTAACAATCCTTGACTTATTTTGTTGTATCAATCTAAAATGATTCATGTTTCAAAAAAAAAAGGAAAAAATGGCATGTTACTACGATCTAAAATGAATGATGGTCCTATATGAAAAGAAAGAAGAAAAAAAATTAAAGAAAAATAAAAGGATGTAATGCAGACCCCCCCCCCCCACACTTGGACAAAACAGTGTCCACACTGTAGCACGTTTCCTAAATTTGAATGATAAAACCTATAAATGGATTAGATGCAAAATGATTTGCAGAATGAAATGCAGCCTAACTATAAGTAAGAATGGATCATATGTACAATGATATATGTGTTTACGATGCATGCGATGCAAAGAATGCCACCAACTTTTCCCCCCACACTTGGTTCTAGCCCGATGAATCAGATTCCCAATATGTCTAGGCATGTTTTCTAATAAGCAAAGATTTTTGAAAACCATCTCATCTTATACCTAGATTTATAATCCAGTAGATAAATATCCATGGTCATCGTAACATGAAGTTTTTCAACCAAGCTAACATTCCAAAAATAATTCATGTGTTCAACGAATTTATCAGTGTAATTGTTCAAAAATTTGTGATCGTATATAAACTCAGTTGTACTTGTGAAATTTAAATTCTGAGTGTTGTTCAAGACTATGTGATCACATTTCTCAATTGATAACGTATCTTTAACACTGGCAATTTCATGTTCATTTGAAATTTTCTCAAAGTTAAAATTTTCGAACTCATGACTTGAATCTACTTCTTTCTCATTTGTCAACTCATCCTCATACAATCCAAAGAATTCATGTTCGTTAAAATCCTTCTCCAATTCTGAGTTGAAAAATTCAACATTTTTATTTTGTTCAATTTCTAGAATTTCAAGTTTCTCGCAGCCTGAAAGAGGAAGATTAAAATCTGAGCTTAAAACTTTTTCCTGAAAAGAATCGAAGTCCAAATCATTTGTTGAATTTTGAACAACTTCATTTAGATCGTTATTCTCAATTTCTAAAGTTGTTATCTGAAAATTTTCACTATCAGTAAAGAATGGATTATTTTCTAATTCATCGCTTGTTTGAATTTGATTTTGTTGCTCTCGTTGTTATTTCAAAGATGTCATTAAACAAAGAAGTTCATCCATCTTTCAATCTTTTTCATCAAGTTGTCTATCTTGCCTTTCTACCCCCTCTCTAAGAATGTTAAGATGATATTCTTCAGAATCGTTGATTTGAGAGCTCTCATTTTGGATTTCTTGATTCTCAAAATTATAGTCCACGTCAATTTCGTAATCAATACTATTTCCAATGTGGTGGTTGTTTGAATCTTCATAAAAATGACAATGATATTGGAAATCATTTTGATTTTGAAAATTATGTTCGTAACCAAAACTGTTGGAATTTGAGGGAAAATTGCAATTTTGGTTATTTTCAAGATGTTGATATGGGCTATAATTTTGAAAATTTTGGTTTAGAACCCCATATTGATGTTGATCAAAGCTATATTGGGATTCAAAGCTGTTTTGATGAGTATGTGGCCCATAATCGAAATTATTGACATTTGAATTGAAATTGCAATTTCGATCATATCCATGCTTTTGAAAATGTTGGTCATTTGGAAAATTTTGAAAATTGTTGGCAATGGCTCATGAAATTTTGGAAAATTTTGGCTCATGAGTTGCAATTCATATTCATACTCTTCAGGAGGACGTCTACTCCGATTATTATCCCACATTTCTCTCAATGATTTTTTTGAATCAGATATTTTAAAGAAGTCATGGCAAGACAGAAATTATTCTCACTTCAAAATAGTATAAAGAACTAAGTTATGCTCTATTAATTAACTGACTCAATTAGAAGGGGGAAGAGGGTCTTATGGCCGTTCACGTATAATATAAATACTAAGGGATACGAACAATGTTTTACGAGTAGTATGCAACCTCTTTTGCTAAAAGTTCAATAAATTGAACTAATATAAATCTGCGATCCAATTATACGAGACAATCAACTTCACAAAACACCACTTTTCAATTATATTATTTCAAAAATCAAATCAAGTTTTATAATTGAAAATCGACGAGAGTGATGACTTCAGGTATGTTAATTCGTGCCTCACTAAACAGATTCAAAAATTCCAATCACAGAATGATAAATTGCAGAAAATTAAAATATTGTACAAGCAAGCCGCTGCCCCCGCAGAAGATTTTTACAAGCAATTTCTATATTTTTCAAAGCTGCAGAGCACCTGTAGAGTTTAGACAATTTTACAGTGGGGTATGGTAGTCCAGAACAATTGAAAAACACTGGAAATTCAAATTAATTATTTGCAGATCGATTGACTTATGTATTCCTTGTTCGCTTTGCTTGAACTCTCGCTCACTTTGGTCTTTGTTGTTTGCTTGAGCACTTTTCTAGCTTTGCTTTAAATTCGGTGCGCTGCTTGTTGCAGGGAAGGTGATTTTGGACAGTGAATTGAATGCTTGGTGGAGAATCAGGCAGAAGGGGATGTTTGATCAGTTTTAATGGCTGGTAGATGTCGGTGAATTATGAGAGAGAGAAATTACGGCACAAGGAATCTAAAGAAAGAAGGTACAAGCTGTGAATTTGAAGAAGATGGTGAATTTGTTTCTTCTTTTTTTTTTCCTTTTTTTTTGAAAGGAATGTAATGAATTTGGAAAAATAGAAAGAAAGCGGAAACAAAATAAAATGAAAAATGGAAAAAAATCTAAAAATTGGCAACAAATTGAATGAATAAAAGGCTAGAATTTGTTTAAGGCAGAGGAGCAACAAGAATTTTTTTGATTGGGGGGGGGGGGGGAATAGAGGCTGTTGTGTATGCGGGTGGGAGGTTTGAGAGGATTTTGTGTGGGAGAAGGGTGGCGAAGTTTTGTGAATGGTAAGGGCTTGAGATGAATAAGGAATTGGTTGGCAGTGAAGAAATAGAGAAAGAGGACTTTTTTATTGTATATTTGTTTTTGTTTTGGAAAGAAGAAAAAAAAATTTAAACAAAAGGAAAGTAAAAGATTGGAAAGGGATTTGAAACAGGGAAAGCAATAAAGAGAAGACAAAAACAGAAAGATTTTTTTTTGTTTATTGTTGTAAATTTAGAAGAGAGATAGAAAGAAAAATGAAAAAGGAAAAATTTGAAAAGGGAAAGAAATAAATGAAAGAGAATATAAAATGTCAAAGGCAGAAAATCAGTGAAAATGACAGTTTTTTTCTCTAATGAAAGCAAATGTAAAAAGATGGAAAGAAAATAAAGAAAGGAAAGAACCAGAAAAATAAGCAAGTTGTAAATGCAAAGGGGAAGAAAAAAATTGAAAGAAATAACGAAAATTTCAAAAGAGGGAAGAAATAAATGACAAAGCAGAGAATTAATTACAAGGCAAAGAAGGGAAAGATCTTAAAAGAGAAAAGCTTTAAAATTTATTTATTTGGTTTATTGTTTTAAAAGATTGAACAATTGGAAAGAAGTAAAAGGAAGGAAGGAATATATGGAAAGAAGGAATGAAGAGGGAAAAAGAAAATGTAAAAGGAAAAAAAATTGGAAAGGGGAAAGAAATAAAATAAAAAATCAAGAAAAAATGGCAATTTTTTTTGTCCTCTTGTTTAGAAGATTATAATATCAATTAACAATACCAAATCTAACCAATCAAGAATTTTTCTTCATATATACAAGGAAAAAAAACTAACACAAATCAGAAATTAAATAAATAATAAAATTTAATTGTTGCCTCCCCAGCAACGGCGCTAAAAACATGATCGTCGCATCCCTATGAACTAGAAAAGCGCGATTTATATATGAAATAATACTGCAAGCGCACAGATCGTGTAGTATGCAGGTCGAATCACAGGGAGGTAAATTAAATC
The DNA here is from genome assembly GCA_030737875.1 of Allium sativum. Lineage (NCBI taxonomy): Eukaryota > Viridiplantae > Streptophyta > Magnoliopsida > Asparagales > Amaryllidaceae > Allium > Allium sativum. Next base: position 37,838,102 of record CM060917.1, on the reverse strand, counting down.
AAATTATTTATAAAATTTCTTGGGCGAGTTAGACGAAGCTTGGGGATTGATTTTGAAAAAACAGTAAAACTATTACTGAATTGAGTACAAAGCTGAATCTTATCAAATCTATATTCAACCCAACATGAACTAAGAACGCAATAAAAAGTACAGAATTTAAAACTGCAGAAACTGAAATAACAAACATGAATTAAAATTAGGATTACCGTTGAATCTAATCAGACGGTCAATCACTAATGAAAATAAATGTAAAATACAACTAGTACTCTACCAAATCTAATTGTGTAGATGGCACTAGTTGCTAAGAAATAGAAAATTGCAGAAAATAAATTGAAGAAGAAGGACTTTATTAATGGACAAGAAATAGAAAATGGGATCGTGGCTACAATGGTATTACAAGGGTATTTATAGGAGATAACCAAACCCTAACCCTAATTACAAATGGGCCTAGCTATTTCAAGTAAGTTTTAGGCCGTTTGTCATTTGGAACAAGTTCTAGGCCTTTTCTCTTTTTCTCTTGCAAGACTCCTTTAATTTGAGATGTGCATGGCCTTTTTATAAATCATTTTCTTGTCCAACAGCAACTAGATGTGAGAACTTCATCTACAATTCTTCAAAATGTAAATATATAGCAATCTGATCTTCATTTCTTTACTTTTCTGGTGGCATGCGGGCTGGGTCTGTAAAAGTGACAAAACAATACCGAAGTAATATTTATTTGTATACAAAAGATAAGATATAAGAGCATAAAATAAACATATTTCTATATCAATCAAACATTGATTGAAAATAACGTGTATATAACGTGTATATTCTTGATGTTTATATTAAGAAAATGTATTTTGAATGGTTTGTACTTACACCAAAAAATATATTTGCTATAGGTATAAATCATTTATTAATCATATAAATCACCAACTAGGCTTTTTTTGGCACCAATAAAGTGGTCGTGCCGGAGTGGTTATCGGGCATGACTAGAAATCATGTGGGCTTTGCCCGCGCAGGTTCGAATCCTACCGACCACGTACTGGTTTTACTATTATCCCCCAAGGCTCTATTTGTTGAGTGTTTAGTTACATTTCACATCTATAATAATTTTTACATTCATATGAAGTTAACTAGAGATTTCGTTACATGGTCACAAAGATTTAATGCATTTTTGTTATATTCTAACGATGCAATTTCATCAATACATTAATGAAACTATGATTAAAAACTATGACCAAAATAACTCATGACTTACAAGCATTGGATTCAAAATGGCCAAAAATCCTACATGCATATTTCATATCTTATAGATAATTATAATGCGAATGGTCATGAGAAATTAGTCTGAAAAGACCGCTTTCGTTAATGTCTAGTTCGATTTCCTATCTACTGATGATTTTTAGACACGAAGTTAACTTGAGGACGGATTCTGAAACGCACTAGTGATTGCCAAGTTTTCATGATAATTTTGTTATGTACTGATGATGTAATCACTAGTAAATTCATTCATTAAAATTATGATTATGAACTACAACCTAAAAAATGCATGACTTAATAGCGCTAAATCTGAAGTTCCCCAAGCTCATCCACGTATATTTTATGTCGTACAGATAAATATTTATAACGTGAATGGTTCCGAGATATTACTCTGAAAATTCATTTGAGCACCGGAGGTTATTGATAAGCATGACAAACACCATATTGCATTAGTGACTAGTGTAGCATAAGGAAAAAAATGATAGCATGTGTATCGCAGAAAATTTAAGCCTATAAATGGGCTATAGAATAATATTATTGGGAAATAAAATAAATTGGTTCCTAAAGTAAACGTGAACATTTATTTATTTTTATTTAGTTTATGCTTCTCCTGATATAAGCATGGCGTAGTCAAACAAATTATCACAACCAATTTAGTAAGCCTGAAATATAATAAATAAAGTTTTATATGATCGCCTCTAGTTATCTACTGTTCGTAAGATGAAACTTAGGCTTCCATCTCTGCAATGTAGGAAAATGAAAATAATCCTAATGCTATTGAAACAATACCAATAAAATCGGCATCAAAAAAGCTTGCATCACAATAAAGTGGTTGTGCTGGAGTGGTTATCGGGCATGACTAGAAATCATGTGGGCTCTGCCCGCGTAGGTTTGAATCTTGCTAACCACGTATTTATTTTAATAATATCTCCGGAGACCACTCTTGTTGAATGTTTGGTTATATCTCCCATTTACCGATTACTTTTACACTGATTTGAAGTTAACAAAAGCCTCTGATACATGGTTACAAAGATTTTATGCATTTTCGTTACTTTCTGACTAAGCAATTTCGACTAAATTCAATCATCAAAATTATGATTATGAATTACGACCAAAAAAATCAAAGACTTAAAAGCGTTGAATTCGAAATGACCAAAATTCCTTCATGCATATTTGTATATTATGAACACTTATAATGCAAATGCCTCTAAGAAATTAGTCTGAAAAGACCGCTTTTGTTGAATGTTTGGTTTCATTTTCCATTTATTGATGATTTTTAGACACAAAATTATGATTACGAATTACAACCAAAAGTACCCATTACTTAAAGGCGTTGAATTCAAGATAACCATAACTGCTACATGCGTATTTTGTATATTATAAACATTTATTATGCGAATGGCTGTAAAAAATTAGTTTGAAAAGACCGCTTTTGTTTAATGTTAAATTCCATTTTTGATTTACTGATGATTTTTAGATACGAAGTTAACTTGAGGACGGATTCTGAAATATACTACATGGTTGCCATGTTTTCACGATAACCTCGTTACATACTGATGATGTAATCGCTACTAAATTCATTCATCAAAATTATGATTATGAACTACGAACCGAATAATGCATGACTTAATAACATTGAATTTGAAGTTACCAAAACTCATGCACGATTATTGTATATATTATAGATAAATATTTATAATGCGAATGGTTCTAAGAAATTAATCTGAAACTTCATTTTTACACAGGAGATTTTTGATCAAAATGGTAATCACTCTCTTGCTTTAGCGACTAGTGTAGCCTAGGGGAAAATGAAAGCAAGTGCAATGTCGAAAATTTCGCCTGTAAATCGGCAACTGAACAATGATTATATTAAAAGAAAATAAATTGATTCCTAACCTAAACGTGAACATTTATTTATGTTAATTTCCTTTAGGTAGCGGCTATTGGGACACAAAAATAAACACAAAATTAGAGGCATAAATTGTGGAACATTAGATTTATTTGTCTTTTTGTAGAAGATGGTCCAATGAGAGATCTAATGATTGAGATTTAGTGTCCAGTTTTGTTTCAACGTTTTGTGGTTAAATAGAGTTTCCCTTTATTTTATATTTCTCTTAAAGTAATCCATGTTTTAGAGCCTGACAAATTATCATAACTAATTTAGTAGAAGCTTGAGATAAACATCAAATAAAGTAAATTTTTATATGACCGCATCTGGTTATTTATTCTTCGTAAGATAAAATTTACGCTTCCATCTCTCCAATGTAGCAAAATGGAAAAAAATTCTTCTGCGATTGAAATATCACTGGTCATATCAGCATCAGTTAAGCTTGCACTACAGTAAAGTGGTCGTGCCGGAGTGGTTATCGGGCATGACTCGAAATCATGTGGGCTTTGCCCGCGCAGGTTCGAATCCTGCCTATCACGTGTTTGTTTTGCTAATATCTCCAAAGTAGTGTTATCTATTAAATGATAGTAAAGCCAAAACCTTTTAAATGTCTCTCGTTAATTAATTTCAAGAGTTTTCTCTCTTCTCCTTAATTCTCTCCAGATATTTCTTTTTAAAATTAGTTTATCACTTTACACTTATTTATTATTTCACTCACATTATTTTACTTCTTCTATCATTTATATTTTTATATGGACATTACAAAGTTTACACAATTATGTATTAATAGTTAGCTCATAAAATTTTATATTTACGTCCACATATTTAAATTAATTACAAAATCCAAAGCTTAAGAAATTTAAATAAATTTTATTAACTAGTATTTCTTTTAAACATTAAGGATGACTAAAGTATTATTTTTTGGCTTCAAATACTTACGTATAAATTTTTACAGCCATTTGAATCTCTCTCAATTATATTTTAACATTTTACATTTAGTACCACATTTTACAATTAATAATTACATAATATTAAAACTACTTAAATAGCTAACAATCTATTATCCATTGATTTCCTAATAAATCACATCTAGATTAACCATGTTCATATTAACAAAAATGAAAAAAAAACAAATTTATGAGCACCTCAATCCCATAACAAATATTATACGCAAAAATAACCATCACAAGTTCAAAGTTCAACTAATTTGCATCAATATATTTATCGTGTGTTGTATTGTAATATTAATAACAACACCTACATTTCAAAATTTATTTAGTAACTTACAAAATACTGCACAATATCCTTTCTTTCTCTCTTTCCTTCTGCTGCCAATCTTAATGTTTTTAATCACCTACTTTCCTCTTTCCATGTTCCCTTAAGATCTTCTACTCTTCTTCCAATTTCTAGCTTTCTCTTTTGTGGGTTTAAGCTCAACTGTTTCTTCCTTAGCCCGGATCTGGAGTCCTCTTATTGAATTGAAATCTGTCGCTTTCTTCTCCTCGTCTGTTTTCATTTCAAATCTTTTCCTCCTTCCTCACAATCTCTCCATTCTTCCTACCGTGTCTCTTTGAATTCCTCACATCCAACCTCTATGACTTTATGATTTGGCATTACTCGACTTGCCCACTGGATTTGTCCTTATTCTCACTGAACTTCACTTCCGTTCCCACCAAAAGGCAGACCAATAGGTTGTGGATCGATCTTTTCAACCTGCTGGTTGGGTAGGTTTTTTGGTGTATTTGATGGTCGAGGGTTCGTCTGTTTTCGGGTTTTGTGTTGGTTTTTAGCTGTGGTTCGACTTCGGAAGAGGCTATTTGTTGTGTGACTTGTGTCAGTGCAACGGTGAGGGTATGGTAGTTCACTAGTTTCTTTGGGTGATAAGGGGTTGTGCCTATGTCATGTTTCTTTATTTTTTCTAGATCTTCGTTTGGGGATGGCATTTTGGTGTCCATTGTTTTCTCTCTTCCCCTGTAGTTGTGCAGCACCGACCTCATGCCACGACAATAGCTATGTTACAGTGGGCGATGGTTATTTTTGTTTGTGCACTGTAGTTACTATTTGCGTTGAACTTCTTTACGCTTGTTTTGGTTTTGTCAGAATGGATGGTCAGGATTGTTCTTGTCAGATTTCCAGCTTTTCGGGTATACTAGCGTGTTGGTTTGGATGTTAATCATACCTTGTCGTTGATGGTTGGCATGGTATATATGAGTTCTCAAGTAACTTCGGCCACTGTTTAGTGTTTTCCCTTCTTGGATGAGATGTCCATGTTAAATTTGGTGATACAAAATCACAAATTGATTGGAACAAATTTGCAAAGAATGGAAAGTAAATATTTTTATAATGGGAATGCATTGATTGCATTTGATGAGATGGCAGAGAAATAAATGAAGGGATTAATTTCTTCCATCTATGCTAAAGAAACAGATTGATTTACTTCCTATGTTTGCACATTTGTTGTTATGGTAATTTGCCTCCATTATATTATTACCATATGTTGGTAATTTAATTGATGACTCACATAGATTTTCACTGGCTATATATTGAGGGGTAGACTTTAGTGTAAACCCATCCTGGCCTGGAGCCAGTTATCCCCAATGGTGTCTCTTCTTGTTAAACCTGATTGAGGTTTGGATATGTAAACTCTTATTTTGTAATCTCTTGTAATTCTCTCATGTGGAATAAAATCTCTCTCTGTTGGACTGGACGTACACTATCTCTAGGATAGTGGAACCAGTATAAATATTGTGTCTCTTTGTTTCTCTACTATAGTTATTTATTTTTTTGTTGATGTAATAGAATAATTGCTATCATATTAGATTGGTGTTCAATTGGCATATCTAGATCCTCCTTTGCGCTTCCGCATGTGCTCAATTTTTGCATAATAGATTGGTATCAGAGCAATTTTTGCATAACAGATTGGTATCGGAGCGAGCCGATTTGTTTTGAATTGTGCATCAATTGTTTCTACAAAGGTTGGTATATTCAATGGTGATTATGCTATTACTATTTTGGGATAAATGGAAGATTTTGGTGGAGGAAATTATGTTGAGAGTGAAGAGCGTTCCAATCTGGGAACTTTGACGTGATATGGAGTTACTATGTTGAAGGGGCTATGGATTTGGGAAGTTTTGATCATGTTTCTGACAGGGGTCTTCATGTTGATGATGCTCGAGGGATCCATGATGATCAGGAAAGGAGCTCAGGTCAAGTGATAGACGGGTGTCGAGATAGAGATCATTGTGGTTTAGATAGGGGTCTTCACGTTGATGATGCTCGAGGGATCCGGGATGATCGAGGAAGGAGCTCAGGTCAAGTGTTAGACGGGTGTCGATGTGTATTGCAAGCACTTTTAGACCGTTGGTTTATGCGTGGTGCAGCTCATGGTGGTAGATGCATCTTTTGCAGGCGGTGGGTGAAGCTTGTAATGGTTTTGATTAAGTGGTAGGAGAGAGATTTTTTGGCGATTGAGAGAATTATTTTTTTGGTCTTGGTGGTGTTGAGATTACTTTGGAATCTGCCTTTTTTGTTTTATTTTAGATATTTGCAAAAGTTTGTTGGCGGCCGGGGACGTAGTCTGAGCTCGTTAACAATTGTGTGATGGGGGATTGCTTTGCTGGAACCCATTTGGTAAATATTAATTTTTTGGTGTATCTCGTTGTGAGATTTTGATTGAAGGTGGAGTTCTGTTAAAGAGTTTTATGATGTGAAGAGAATTTGATTGGAGATGAGGTGTTGCAGATATGTGATTTTGCATCAAGGTGGAGTGTTAAATTTGGTGATACAAAATCACAAATTGATTGGAACAAATTTGCAAAGAATGGAAAGTAAATATTTTTATAATGGGAATGCATTGATTGCATTTGATGAGATGGAAGAGAAATAAATGAACGGATTAATTTCTTCCATCTATGCTAAAGAAACATATTGATTTACTTCCTATGTTTGCACATTTGTTGTTATGGTAATTTGCCTCCATTATATTATTACCATATGTTGGTAATTTAATTGATGACTCACATAGATTTGCACTGGCTATATATTGAGGGGTAGACTTTAGTGTAAACCCATCCTGGCCTGGAGGCAGTGAACCCCAATGGTGTCTCTTCTTGTTAAACCTGATTGAGTTTTGGATATGTAAACTCTTATTTTGTAATCTCTTGTAATTCTCTCATGTAGAATAAAATCTCTCTCTGTTGGACTGGACGTACACTATCTCTAGGATAGTGGAACCAGTATAAATATTATGTCTCTTTGTTTCTCTACTATAGTTATTTATTATTTTGTCGATGTAATAGAATAATTGCTATCAGATTAGATTGGTGTTCAATTGGCAAATCTAGATCCTCCTTATTGCGCTTCCGCATATGCTCAATTTTTGCATAACAGTCCACTGCGGTTCTCTTCTTTTGTCATACTACTATGTTAAATTTAGCTATGTAAGGTGACATAGTTTTGTGTTGTGTCCTGTTTATTTGGTATTTGTTGTACATGTGTACTTCTTCTGTTTTATTGCTTTTCATATATTAGTGTTTGAAATGACTCCCTGCATGGAGTATGGTAGTTTTAGGTTCTTTGCTTAACTCTTGTACTCTAAACTAGGATACTGTCAATGGTTGGTCACTTTAAAAACCGAATGAAGTAGATAGACAATCTTCCTATCTCATGTACCAATTCTATTTATTACTTCCTCCAGTCCGTTAAATTGGACGTTTTAGGTAGTTTTACATTTTTGTAATTATATGACGTTCTGCATGATACCTACTTCCAATGCAACAGCATTAATTCAAATATACTCCCTTCAGTCCTTTTTGCAAATAATCATATACTCCCTCCAGTCCTTTTTTCTTTTTTCCAATGCATCCAACACAGCAGCATTTACTTTTAATGCAGAAGCCGAGGTGAAACCTGCAAGGAAAGGATAAAGAAAACGAGGCATGCTTCTTGGAAAGTGTGGATTTAAGGATAATTAACTCAGTTTTTAACTTTCCTTAATCCGTGTGCAAATATGCAAAACGTCATATATAATGAACTAGATGGAGTATTTGTTATAATAAAGAGTATTATGTGGATCGCTATAAAACCGATCGGCTTGCCAAAAAAATGTCTTTCTCCAGGGGCTCACAAAAATAGACCCAGGGTACATATCTTGTTATCGGCCTTAAAGAAAAACTGAGCACACAGTAAGAAAAACGGACCTGAAGACATATGTTTAAACTACTCACGAAATCTTAAATTCCAATTGGTTGAATAACATGAGAGAGCATTTAGTCCATTTTTCTAATATCTAGTAAAAATATACATTAATTTTACTATGCATATTCATATTAAATAAGGAACTTTTTTATGCAACTTTAAAGGTTTGTAAATCACACAACATGAACCATGAATATCAACAATAGCAACAAATTTATTTTTTACATTAGTTTGATTCATTGATATCACAAATGTACCATATATTGTATTGTTTTTGTTAGCTATAAAACATAAATTATACACAAATAATAATAATAATTTTAATTAATAGTTTATGTACTTCACATCAAAATTTATCATATTGCATAACAATGTTCTAATTTTAAAATTAAATTAATAAATACTACTTTTAATAATATTATCATTTGTAACGCACGGGTTACACGCTTTTTATGGCGGTAAGTCAAGTCGAGATGACTGATGTAGAGCTAGTCGATTAGTCGTAGACTGATCGTAGACTAGTCGAAAAATAAAATGTTGGCACCAATAAATTATCAATTCTAATATATTGCTGCCAACAAATATATTTCTACTGAACAAAGAAAATAAATAAACGATGCATAGAATTTAATAAAGTACAATTTGCAAGATGGCAGTAGAAAGATGGTGTTTCAGGTTTAGGTATCGATCGACTTTCGATCGAAGCTATGGTTCGATTTTTTTTTCTGTCCCATAGTAGATACTCGATCATTTCTAGTTTGAAAATTTTAAATCGACTTTTAATCGATACTAGGTATCAATCTTTTTCTTGCCTTTTTATTCGTTACAGGTGTCAATAACTTTCGGTTCTTACTCTATTTGATGTATCGATAACTGTAAGAGGCTCAAATTTTTTTCCTTTTCTAAAATGGACCAATACCAAACCAGTCAACATCCATAATGATCTAGTCCACTCGACTAGCCGATTAGTCGACAAATTCCGACCTAGGCACACAAAAGTTATGAAAAAGCAAATCAAGGCTTCAGGTCGATTACTTGATCTCGACTAGTAGTCGACAAGTCATGACTAGTCGAGCACCGTGATGACAGTGCTCAATAGACTGCTTTTGCTGAGCGTTTGGTTACATTTTCCATTAACCGATCATTTATACACTGATATGAAGTTAACTAAATCCGAAGATACATAGTTACAAAGATTTTACGCATTTTTGCTATATTATGACTACGCGGTTTCGACCAAATTCATTCATCAAAATTATGATTTTGAATTACAACCAAAAGAATCCATGACTTAAAAGCGTTGAATTCAAAATGACCAAAACTCCTACATGCTTATTTCATATAATATAAATAATTATAATGCTAATGGTTCTGAGAAATTAGTCTGAAAAGACTGTTTTGTTGAATGTTTAGTTCCAATCTCCATCTGTCAATGTTTTTCAGACATGAATTTAACTTGATGATGGATTCCGAAATATACTACACGGTTGCCAAGTTTTCACGATAACTTCATTATATACTGATGACGTAATCGCTGCTAAATTCATTCATCAGAATGATAATTACGAATTACTACCCAAAAAATGCATGACTTAATAGCATTGCGTCTGAGATACCAAAACTCATGCACGATTATTTTATATCTTATAGATAAATATTTATAATGTGAATGGTTTTAAGAAATTAATCAGAAACTTCATTTAAGCACCGAACGTTTTTGATCAAAATGACAAATACCCTCTTGCATTAGTGACTAGCGTAGCACAGGGGAAAAATGATAACAAGGGTAGTGCCGAAAATTTCCGCCTGTAATTCGAGAACAAAACAATGATGATACGGAAAAAAAATTGGTTCCTAACTTAAATGCAAACATTTATTTTTATTTATTTATTTTAAGGAGTAGCTATTCGGGCGTAAAAATAAACACAAAATTAAAGGAAGAAATTATGGATCATTATATTTATTTGGTTTCGGGTAGAAGGTGGAATTCAATGAGAAATCTAATGATTGAGAATTAATGTTCAATTTTGTGTCTAAATAGAGTTTCCCTTTATTTTATACTGCTCTTGATATAATGCATGTTTTATAGCCAGAAAAATTATCATAACCAATTTAGCAGAAGATTCAAATAAATATCTATGCTATATTATAATAACCGAGTAGAGTTGGAAATGGAGAGCTCTCAGCGCTCCTCCACTATTTAGAAATGAAAAGTCGCAAAGCCGGAATTTTTCACCCTTTTTTCAGTCATCGTTTCAGACTTTTATTTTAACAGCGCACAAGCGTCCAGGCATTTTTCGGAACTGAACAATCACTAATTTTTCACTTCACTTCGCACCGTCTCTCCGCTTCCTTCTCCTTCAAGCCCTGAAAATTTATGATCCTTCTCTTTTCCGCTCCCTCTTCAAGCCTTATTTCTTGTCCAAAATCAACCTATCCATCACAACTCGGATCTCTTATTTTCAACTCTAACTCGCTTTTTCCTACCGATCTTGACCGTCGTCTCTCCTACTCAACCAAATAAACCAGCAAAAAAAATTGTCTCATTTTTATTGTTTTTGTCATTGATTTCTCAATTAGGTTAAACATCGAAGAAGCAAACGGTGTTTCGTGGTAGCAAACTGTGGAATCTCCCAAATCGTTTTTCATGCACCTCTTCTGCCTTCGCTCTGGCTGGTTCGCTCAGGCCCTAAATGCTTGATTTGAGGTAAAACCCTACCTTCAGTTCGTTTGTCTTAATTTTTTATTCCCTATTGTTCATATTGTGTTTTGGCTGCCATTATAGCAGCAGTTGCATCCATTTTTACGTGTTTTGCTTTTGATCAGTGTATTTCTTTTAAAATATCTACGCTGTAAGATCAAACTGTGGCTCCTATTTGTGCAATTTCCTATCTTCTTGGCTGTTGTTTGTTCTTTTTTATTATTTATGTTGTTCTTTTAATTTTGGATGGAGTAAAATCTAATTTTATGTTCTCTTTAACATCCTTGATTTTGACAGACTAAAAGGCCAATTTCTTTGATGTTTAAAACATGAAGTTTTGCCGGAATAAATACAACCACTGTTTTGATCAAGTATGTTTTATGAATGTGATAAAAACATAGCCTTTTAGTTTTTATCAGCAGTGAGCAAGAAAAAAGCCTAATTGTATATTTCAATCAAAGATTGAAATTAGCAATTTAAGTAATAGCTAATGATTTCAATTCTGAAGCATGTTTAGCTGTGGCTTTAAAAACCATTTCTTGGGCTTAAAATGTCTAGCATGTATAAATTTTTTTATTAATAGTTGTTTGGTAGTGATGCGATTGGAAATGTAGTATATGACAACCAATTTGTTGGTGCCAGTTACATAATTTCGGGGAATTTCTATTTAATATGTTTTTGTTTAAATAATTACTTATTAGAATATCGGAGTTGCATAAAATTTAGTAAATTGACATTCTAATTATATACTTCTATGTTAAATGGATTTCGTATTTGTATGTTTATTACTGATTTGTCTGCCTTACTTTACTGAAATATACATGTATTTCAGCATTGGTTGGAACTGATCATTATAGCTCTACTTGGACATATTATATAAGTATGAGATGGTTAGAAAACATTGTTATTTTCTTTAGAAACCTAAGGTACTTAATTAGGAGAGCTTTTTTTTCATGACAAAAAATTTGTGATTTTGGGTTGTCAATTGTAAGATTATTATATGATCTTAGCGTAATGATTAACCTTGCACAACATCATCCTATTCTATAACTGACTGGTGACATTGAGGCTTCTTTGCCTTCTTATTTTTTATGGTTGCAATGGTTTTAAAAAAAAAAACATTTATAGAAGGATATGCTCCATTTTTTTTGCTGTTATTCAATAACATAGAAAACACCTCTATTTTTACATAGCGATCAACTTTGTTTTGTTAAATTGGATTAAACTGCAGGATCACCTGACCGATTTCACCATGCATCATCTAAGTCTGGAAGGCAAGGAACTTGCTCTACATTCACTAATGAAATTTTCTTCTACATACTAAAGAGAAGAGCTAGAATCTATCCTTAATATGGTATACGTGAGTGCTCTATGGGTGAAAAAAACATAAGTATTGCATGTTTAGATATCCGTACCCATGTTAAATATTAGGAATTAACTTTTTTATAATACATAAAATCACTTTATACACCCGTTTACTGTCTATGAATTGCAGTCGGAAACTAAAGACCATTTACTAACTTGGATAGTCTGAAATAGAAACTCCTTATGTATAAAAAAGGTCATATTACTCCTCAGTTATATATTTCTTCTTAACAATGTCAATGAATGTATACATATGTGCCATGCTTTATTTTGTACGCTTGATTGAAAATGACTTCAAAATAAGTTTTTCAAAATTTTTATATCATAAATATTGTACATTTTAATTTATGGTTTCTTTGACGATCTTACCTTCAGTTTTGGAATTATCTGAGGTTTAATTTGGTAAGGTTAGACTATCAAATTTGAGAATTTATATGTCTGAAAGCATAAAAATGAAAAAAGTCTGTTGGTTGACAAATGGATTTTTACAGTTTTCTCATTATTTATTAAATATAAGTTCATGGAGAAAAAGCTTGGTTTTTTTCCCCTTCCAACATGGCGAACAACGTCTATAACTTTCTAATGTATTTTGCCTTATCTATTTCAGTTTTTAGGGTTGTTCATGTACTTCTTTGTTCATTGGTTTTCTGTAATATTACATTCAACCCATTGGAATATATTGCAAGTAAGATATTTGATATTAACTGAAATGTTTTACATGTAGTTATTCATTTTCATTGAGCTCATGATAAACTACAAATTACAACATTACATGCACATCAAAGAATGAACTAGCAATTATATGACCTCTAAGCTTAAAGATAATTTTATTGTTTTGTGTTTACATCGATTAATATGACAGTATCTCTTATTTCTTATTGTTTTTTTCTCTTTTCTTAGAAGATGAGTCAACGCTTCCAGCTTCATTTGCTCTAGCAGAGGATGTTTTTAGTTGGTTGTTGTCATGTCATTCCTCATATTAAAAAAAGGCTCAAAATCGTAATTCTCTATTCCTACATAATGACATAATCCCTTTTTTCGTAAGATTTTTTGTAACGACCCGGATTTTTCGAACAGTTATTTTAAATATTTAATATCATTTAAATATTGAATTGATAATATAAAAGAATTTTTATAGTGAATTACCAATTAGTGATCGATATATGATTTATTTCATATATATATATATATAATTTTCGAAATACGAGAACTGAAAAAAAAAATCTATTTGAATTTATAATTGATTCTGAGTGATTCAAATGGTTAATATGAATTTTTTTTGAATTTGAACGATAATAATAGTAATTCATTTTTAAGGAATTTATTTGTTTTGAATTTAAATCATATTATATCAATTTAATATGTTATTTTTAAATATGTTCGAATTAAATTATACAGTCTATTTCGTTGAATTCAAAATAGCGTTATAACATTATAACGACGGTCGGTACGCTAAAATAGCGGTTCACGATTTTTAATTATGAACCCCGATTTATTTGATCAGTGGATAAGCGTCAGATCAAATCGATATCTGTATAAATTAAAGTGAAAATCTCTAGAAATCAAATCGCATTAAAACCAAATCAAATTTTCAGAATAAACTAGGCCGACCTAGCTTCTTTTTCAGTACCTACCTATGCCTACAGTCGCTATTCTTTCCATTCATGTCTCCCACCTCTAATATCAACCCAACAAGAAATAAATGGCGTGTCCTTCCTGTCTGTGCATCGCATCTATATAAGGCCGAGCCTCCTCTTCATTCCAAACCAATGAAATGAATTTTGTTCTCTTCATTTCTATTCTTCATGTCAGAAACCAAATCGCTCCATAATAATAAAAAGGGAACATCGCAACAGTGGTTTTTTTGAAAGCCAATACCAGATCGAAAACCACGCATTCGAACTCGAGATCGCGAAGCTCGATTCAGAGCCTGGAGCGCTCACTACTAAGGAGGGAGCTCGACATGGTACCGTAGTGGATTTAGTGTTTAACATCATTCGCGATCTGGGATTTTTGTGGAGGGGATTGAATAGTTTTTGGAGCAACGGAAACTTTTATTATCCGAACTCGAACTGTCGACTTGGGGTTCTGGAGTTCGCGTTTCCTGATGAGGTCGCGTTCAGTCAGAGGGTCGACGCAGTGAGGAAGGACTTCGTTGATTTACTGGTGGAGAGGAGGTGGTTCGATATTGGTGTAGTAATTGAAGTGCGGTCTGTTGTATTGAAGGGGAGTACGGAGCTGGATTATTGGCGACTGAAAGGGGACACAACGATTTCAGGAAAATTGGTGCGTGTTTGTGACGGCAAGGAATTTCGCTCGGTCCGAACCAGTCGCTAAACCGACCCAGACCGTTCGAAACACCCTATCGTTTGAGAACACGACAAAATAGAACGCATACAGAAGAACGTTTCATTGTATATTACAACAATGCATCAGATTACAAGAATATACAGGGTAAAAATGAATAATACACAGAATGATCAGAGATTTAAATTACATATAAATACAACGCAGCGGAAAAATAATAATATACACAACTAGAATGAGATATACGGATACAAAGCTTTCCGAATCTCGTTCCAGCTGTAAACCAGGATCCTGTGAATATAAATCTGCAAAACCGAAACTACTAGCTGCCCGTGTCAAAATATGGGCACCCAGAGTTTAGGTTAAAACAATAAACTCCAGGTCAGTCATGGGACTGGTGTGAGAACTAAAACAGTTATTAAACTTTATTTTTAAAGATAGGTAAATCAAGGGACCACGCCGTATAACACGGAACGGGTTTCCTCCCAAGAATACCAGTGCATAAAACAACAGCGCAATGCTAAATAAAGAAAAATGAAGCTGTTATAAGACCCAGGTCCCATCACACAATGCAACGCAGCCGAGGATAGGGTTTTCCCTTATAACAGCCAAAGGATGCTTGATACGTTTAAAACAAATCATTTGATATTATAATAAGTGCATAGTGTATAAAACAACTTCAAATCATAAGTATCAATCATAGGCGGCATGGGTACCATATATCATGTCGCCATATATAGGTTTACAAATAAAACCGCAAATGTCACGTATTTGGAAATTGGATTTCCGTCTATGAACCGAGGCAAAAGATAGTCCTCAACCGATTCGAGACGCTCTAGCCCGCCCCTCAGGCAAGCGCGCAGGCAAGCCTTGGATCCTCAGGGCCGGTCCACCGATGTGGATTATTATGCCTGAACACTACGTCTCCCCACCCTATGGGGTGTAAGTCTGGTCCGTCAGCCGACCAGAATGCATTCGGCCGAAACCGATATAACCGAGGCGCCTCGCAACAGCAACAACCACATAAGTCAAACTCGTCAGGGCGTGTAAAACCACTGACGCCACTTCTAGCTAGAAAGAAACGCAAGTCCTCCCTGAGGTCCGTCTCCCGTTTTTGGTTCATACCGGGTGTGAAACACGCGAGGTAAACGTTACACAAAGCTACGCCACAAAGGCCGTGCTTTGATCATCACTACAAGACTTTGCTTTTCAACAGAAGCCTTGATCATTTGCATCTTAGCATGCCACACAGGCAAACCATCCTATGCAACCGATATCAGTCACACAGAATGAAATCCGATGTCAGACACACAGTCCATTTACAAGTCCGTTCTGGGTCTGAACGAAACCGGAGGCACCTAGTACCCCGCATATCCATCGATCTCCAAGTACGTCTGGACGATCACTAACTGTTTCCATCTTCTTGGGTGTACAGCCCAATCAAGATCATCAGTAATTACCCAAACGACGTGAAGACCTCCGGTCTTCGACCATCGCCTTCATCTTCGACTTATCGTCGTATCAGTTATTCAGAATGGGATTAACCCGGTCTTCCCGAATAACTCGCGTATATTTTAAATAAGTGTTACACAAACACAACATACGCCTCATTCCAATTCATCAGTCACTAACCATAAATTAATCAAGAGAATAATTCCCCAAACATTAACCCCGAAGGCCGAAACCAACATCAGATCAATATCCAGAAAACCATTCTGCTTGGCTAACCGACAGTTAGTTTCTAAATTTCACGTTCAAATCTAATTAAAGATTTAACTATCGCCTGGAGCAAAACTGGTGATACTCCATTCTCGATCTTTTCAATCTAATTAAAGATTCATTAAAACTCCACTTAGTTTTAATCTGTGACTGGGTTAAAGAATCAGTGTCATTTAAAACACGGTTCACGATAAACCCAAAGTCACATCCCATTAATTATCGGGTTAAAGAACAAGTGTTATTTAAAATACTGTTCACGATAAACCCAAAAATCAATATCCATTCAATTCCAATTAAATATTATTTAATTGGTACACTTCATTAAATCTAAATAAAAAGATTTAATCTTTTCTCAACTGGGTTCAAGAACAGTGTTAGTGAAGACACCATTCACGACAAACCCAAATCACATTCATTAATTATCGGGTTAAAGAACAAGTGTTATTTAAAACACTGTTCACGATAAACCCAAAAATCAATATCAATTCAATTCCAATTAAATATTATTTAATTGGTACACTTCATTAAATCTAAATAAAAAGATTTAATCATTTCTCAACTGGGTTCAAGAACAGTGTTAGTGAAGACACCATTCACGACAAACCCAAATCACATTCATTAATTATCGGGTTAAAGAACAAGTGTTATTTAAAACACTGTTCACGATAAACCCAAAAATCAATATCCATTCAATTCCAATTAAATATTATTTAATTGGTACACTTCATTAAATCTAAATAAGAAGATTTAATCATTTCTCAACTGGGTTCAAGAACAGTGTTAGTGAAGACACCATTCACGACAAACCCAAATCACATTCGATATTCAATACAAGGCTCTGAATAGAAAATATATCGGCTTATATTCAATATCAAATTCTACGACTAACAAATGTCGTATTGGAAATAACGATATAAATATATATCTTTCAAATTTCCATAACCACATCTGTATAATCACGAATTCCAACATCGAAATATTCCGAAGACAATTTCGATTCAAATCCACCCCAATGCAATCATTGGAAATTTTGGTTATTTTTAAAACCCTTTTCAAATTCAATTTATTTATTTAAAAATAAATAGAATTATAATTCTAGTTCAAAACTAGTTCATTTCGATAAAAATCTATTTTTATCTTTTCAAATATGGAGTTTTTCATCCCAATTCTTCACAAATCATTTCTTATGATTTTACACAAATTATGACTATTTTTAATAATTTTATCAAGGCCCGTACAGTCGATTTCCATTAACGGCCATCGAACTGCACTTACAGCGACCTTTTTCGAATTTGATTTGGACGTATCTCCAAATCCAACCGTTAGATTTCAAATTTCTAACATTCATTAGAAAGCTCTTTTCGATACGAACCCAACGGTTCCGGTTTTAGGAGAATCCGACGGTCGGATCTCCCGCAATGTCCGTTTGAAATAAATGGTCGAAATTCACGAACTGCCGCGGCGCGGCGCGTTCTATTCAGGCCATTATATTATATATATAATATATATAATATATACTTCGTCGATTTCTATTTAAAACGAATTATATAAATAGTTTTGAATTCGTTTCAAAAGAACATTTTCAACTTCCTTTTCAATTCAAATCACAATTGAATTCTTCTTTATAAATTCGTTTTGAATATTCATTTCTATTCAGTTCAAATTTCAATTCAATTTGAATTCATATTCAATTCAATTCATTTCGAAATCGTTTTCAATTTAATTCATTTCGAAATCGTTTTCAATTCAATTCATTTCGAAATCGTTTTCAATTCAATTCAATTCATTTCGAAATCGTTTTCAATTCAATTCATTTCGAAATCGTTTTCAATTCAATTCATTTCGAAATCGTTTTCAATTCAATTCAAAATATTCGATTTCGAAATCACTTTTCAATATTCATTTTTAAGATGAATAAAATCGATATAAATATCGTTCACGTCAAAATGGCGTAAATCTAATCAAAACGGCTTCACAAATTTCTATTTTCAAATATTCTATTTCAAATATTTCCTTTTCAGAATAGTTGTTATTATCAAAATATTTCGTTCAACACATGACCAATCTCAATGAATGAGTACTGTCAACACATGAACTTTTATTTTATAATATTCTTTATTTTTCAAATTGGAATGAGGCCCAATCAATTACCATATAAAGTTAATTATATGGATTTTCACGCATTACACACATATAATAGCATTGAAAAATAATCAACCATCAACCAGAGTGCACTACACTGTATAAGCATCAAATATAGATATCTAACGCTTATAACAGCCTGTCAATCAATCGATCGACATATTTAATCAATCAGGATGAGTGAACTGCATATTTCATCCTAACACCCGTGTGGGGTTTCAAACAATCAAACAAATATTTTATTTGTGCAGTTGGGCGATGTGTAAAATTTATCGTCCCAATCAATGTCCTTCAAATAAGTGTACATAAACAAACCGTCTGGTTTGTAAATGAATATTTTATTTATTCACATCACGTTAAAAATTATATTTTTAACGATAAAACATTTTATTTCAACCTATGAATTTCTATTCAATTCATTCTTTAAATAAAATGATATTTTTATTTTCCTAACTTATTTTAGAAAATTTCGGCGGCATAACGGCACGATACTAGAAACGGGACGAGGCCTAGCCTTATCCCCGGTCTAGTGAAGGCCCACGCCATTCACACATCAATCAAATTCACTTTCGTTATGCAAACCACAAAATTTGGAGTAAGGGTCTAACCTAGCCTTACTCCTTCGCCTTATAACGGCGCACGTCTAATCCTAACCAATTTATCGATTCGATTTTTCAAACCACAAACCACATTCAAACCAATATCGCAATCAATAACCAAACAGCCAAACAAACAAGTCCATGGTCTGTGGACGATTGTGTCGGGTGCTACTAAACACCGTCTGCATCCTAGTATATATATATAACTAGAAAATAAATTTGAAAGGTGAGAAATTCTCACATATAGCTATCCTAGCTCCACGGCACTTCATTGATAGAAATTTCCTTCGTTATCGCCTCTTCGTCATCTTCATTGCCCGTAGTCACTATATATATAAAAATCGAATTTTTACTTCAAAGTTCAATATATAAAAATCGAATTTTTAGTTCGCTATTCAATATATAAAAATCGAATTTTTAGTTCGCTATTCAATATATAAAAATCGAATTTTTATTTCGCTATTCAATATATAAAAATCGAATTTTTATTTCAAAGTTCAATATATAAAAATCGAATTTTTAGTTTGCTATTCAATATATAAAAATCGAATTTTTATTTCGAAGTTCAATATATAAAAATCGAATTTTTAGTTCGCTATTCAATATATAAAAATCGAATTTTTATTTCGAAGTTCAATATATAAAAATCCTATTTTTAGTTCGAAGTTCAATATATAAAAATCCTATTTTTATTTATAAAAAATCTCGTCTTTGATTTATAAAAAATCTCGTCTTTGATTTATAAAAAATCTCGTCTTTGATTTATAACAAGAAAATCAGTTTTTACTTTAAAACAAGAAAATCAGTTTTTACTTTAAAACAAGAAAATCAGTTTTTACTTTAAAACAAGAAAATCAGTTTTTACTTTAAAACAAGAAAATCAGTTTTTAATCTTAATCTTTTTTTTTAAAAGACAGTTTTTACTTTTAAAAAAAAACAGTTTTAAAGCTCTTTTTTTTAAAAAAAAAAAAAATCAGTTTTTAAGCTTTCAAAATCGAAATCTTCAGATTTTAAAATAAAAATAATTTAAAGTAAAAAAAAAAAAAAAAAACTTACCGCATCTTTACAGCGAATGGGGCATGGGGGTGGAGGTTGACTGGCGGTCGGCGCTGAGTCGGGGCAGGTGGCTCGCGGAGGCGTCGGAGCTGGAGGAGTGCGGCGCTGCTGGGGGGTGGGGTTTCTCGTGCGTCGATCGAACTGGGGGGGGGTGCTGCTTCCGCGTCGGCTCTGGCGGGAGGGGGGGGAGGAAAGGAGGTGGCGGCTGCTACGAGGGGGGGCGACGGGGTTTGTTGTTTTTTTTTCTTTTTTTTTTTTCCTTCGATTATGAAATAATGATTTGGGGGGGGCCAGAAGAATTAAAGGGGAGGAGGGAGATAAAACTTTTTTTTTTTTATTTATTTAAATTTCAAGAAAAGTTGACTTTTACATACGACCTCGAAACGAGGCCCACCGCCTGTCGTCCATAGCGTATTACCCCCATTCCGAACACAATGGGATATGTATCGCAAGCTGATTCGATTGTTACAATCAGTTTCCTTTTGAATTTACATTTAAATCACTATATTGAATTTTAAACGTACATTTCAAATTACCGGGGCCACATACTAACTAGAAAAATTCCCAAAAAATATTTTCTAGCTTCGTATTGACGATACGGTCCTAACAAAACTAGTTTCGTCGAATTCTGAGACCGTTAGAAAAATGGCCAATTTTCAGTCGATTAAATTCAACTGAAACTGGTCAAACGCGTTTTCCTTTGCCACGCTCACATATTGATTCGAAAAATTATGAAATTTGGAATCTAGCAATAACTTGACTCTGCGGACCCAACAAAACTGGTTTCGTCGGAATCCGAGGTCGTTTGCAAAATGTCCATTTTTAAGGGCCTGAATTCCATAGCGACTATTCAGAATTTTCAACTGGACATATCTTTTGATTCCCGCTATGAAATTTCGATTATTCGGATTCGTTGGAAAGATGCTATCAATTAGATCCTATCATTTTTTGTTTCACTAAAATCCGGATTGTTTTGCACCCGGTACATTCAATTGAAGTTTGAAATCGAATTATCGAACTACCGCGCCATTTTCAATTCTATTTATAATAATAAATAAAATTATATATATTCTAACGACGACGTATATAATATATGCGTCGAATTATATTCAAATTAAATTTCACGTCGATATTATTTAAAATAATTCATTTTAAATATTCAAAATTCGCTATAATTGCCAAAATAAAAATTTCAAACTGGCCCGCATTTTACGGGTTGTTACAATCTCCCCCACTTAAAACTTTTCGTCCCCGAAAAGGAACAAAGTCGAAAGTGGTTTGATTATTCAGCTCTACATTCGATCTGGCTTCCATTCTCCAACTTTTCAGTTTCTGAGAATTTTCAAAATTTCAAAAATTTGGCTAACACCCTAAATTTTCGAAAAATTTCGCCATAACCTCCCCTGCACCGGGAGCATCGGGGAATTTCAAATAGCTTCCCCGGTCCTTCAGATCTCAAAAAGAAAAAGAAAAAGCCAAGCGGCTAGCCAATAGGCTCATAAAATCATCATCACCCAAACAAAACAGGAAATTATGTAGTAAACATGTACCTATTTGTCGGGCAAACAAATTTTATTCTCTGCTCTAGCCTCCTTGCTATGACCTGTTCAATGATATATATATGTATATGCAAGCAAATGCAACTAATTTCCAATATAATTCAATATGTGATTCAGTTAGGCTAAATGGCTAAAAATTAGCAAACAAATGATCAAACAACACAAACATCAATCAATTAGTGAATTAGAGTTTCAAATTCATTATCTTTGATACATATACAGAAATCATGTTTTTGATGCCAATTCACAACAATGAATTCTAGCTATATACAAGTTTTGGTTCTCACACCAGCCTAATGGAAATATATAGAAAATCACACCTTTGAAACTCGAACACACACTACTGATGCTATATAGTCATCAGTAGAATCATCTCCGGGCGACTAGAGTGTGATGCTATATCTATCCAATATATTAAAACTTCGAATACACGCGGATCAGACGTATACGCAAAATCTTTATATACTGGACTGTCCAACTCAATATAAATAGATAATCAGATACGAATAATTGATTTAAATTTTCAAAACAAAATTTTGTCTTCACTTTTATTTTAAAAATTTACTCTTCACACTCGTTCTAGGATACTACTGATCCCATCTCTAACGAGTCATTCTCATTGGATATTACTAATCCAATATCTGATGAATTCTTTCGTACGGTTCTAATGTGTCTTGTTCTCTGCTTTGTAAACCAAAGCTCTGATACCAACTGTGACGGCAAGGAATTTCGCTCGGTCCGAACCAGTCGCTAAACCGACCCAGACCGTTCGAAACACCCTATCGTTTGAGAACACGACAAAATAGAACGCATACAGAAGAACGTTTCATTGTATATTACAACAATGCATCAGATTACAAGAATATACAGGGTAAAAATGAATAATACACAGAATGATCAGAGATTTAAATTACATATAAATACAACGCAGCGGAAAAATAATAATATACACAACTAGAATGAGATATACGGATACAAAGCTTTCCGGATCTCGTTCCAGCTGTAAACCAGGATCCTGTGAATATAAATCTGCAAAACCGAAACTACTAGCTGCCCGTGTCAAAATATGGGCACCCAGAGTTTAGGTTAAAACAATAAACTCCAGGTCAGTCATGGGACTGGTGTGAGAACTAAAACAGTTATTAAACTTTATTTTTAAAGATAGGTAAATCAAGGGACCACGCCGTATAACACGGAACGGGTTTCCTCCCAAGAATACCAGTGCATAAAACAACAGCGCAATGCTAAATAAAGAAAAATGAAGCTGTTATAAGACCCAGGTCCCATCACACAATGCAACGCAGCCGAGGATAGGGTTTTCCCTTATAACAGCCAAAGGATGCTTGATACGTTTAAAACAAATCATTTGATATTATAATAAGTGCATAGTGTATAAAACAACTTCAAATCATAAGTATCAATCATAGGCGGCATGGGTACCATATATCATGTCGCCATATATAGGTTTACAAATAAAACCGCAAATGTCACGTATTTGGAAATTGGATTTCCGTCTATGAACCGAGGCAAAAGATAGTCCTCAACCGATTCGAGACGCTCTAGCCCGCCCCTCAGGCAAGCGCGCAGGCAAGCCTTGGATCCTCAGGGCCGGTCCACCGATGTGGATTATTATGCCTGAACACTACGTCTCCCCACCCTATGGGGTGTAAGTCTGGTCCGTCAGCCGACCAGAATGCATTCGGCCGAAACCGATATAACCGAGGCGCCTCGCAACAGCAACAACCACATAAGTCAAACTCGTCAGGGCGTGTAAAACCACTGACGCCACTTCTAGCTAGAAAGAAACGCAAGTCCTCCCTGAGGTCCGTCTCCCGTTTTTGGTTCATACCGGGTGTGAAACACGCGAGGTAAACGTTACACAAAGCTACGCCACAAAGGCCGTGCTTTGATCATCACCACAAGACTTTGCTTTTCAACAGAAGCCTTGATCATTTGCATCTTAGCATGCCACACAGGCAAACCATCCTATGCAACCGATATCAGTCACACAGAATGAAATCCGATGTCAGACACACAGTCCATTTACAAGTCCGTTCTGGGTCTGAACGAAACCGGAGGCACCTAGTACCCCGCATATCCATCGATCTCCAAGTACGTCTGGACGATCACTAACTGTTTCCATCTTCTTGGGTGTACAGCCCAATCAAGATCATCAGTAATTACCCAAACGACGTGAAGACCTCCGGTCTTCGACCATCGCCTTCATCTTCGACTTATCGTCGTATCAGTTATTCAGAATGGGATTAACCCGGTCTTCCCGAATAACTCGCGTATATTTTAAATAAGTGTTACACAAACACAACATACGCCTCATTCCAATTCATCAGTCACTAACCATAAATTAATCAAGAGAATAATTCCCCAAACATTAACCCCGAAGGCCGAAACCAACATCAGATCAATATCCAGAAAACCATTCTGCTTGGCTAACCGACAGTTAGTTTCTAAATTTCACGTTCAAATCTAATTAAAGATTTAACTATCGCCTGGAGCAAAACTGGTGATACTCCATTCTCGATCTTTTCAATCTAATTAAAGATTCATTAAAACTCCACTTAGTTTTAATCTGTGACTGGGTTAAAGAATCAGTGTCATTTAAAACACGGTTCACGATAAACCCAAAGTCACATCCCATTAATTATCGGGTTAAAGAACAAGTGTTATTTAAAACACTGTTCACGATAAACCCAAAAATCAATATCCATTCAATTCCAATTAAATATTATTTAATTGGTACACTTCATTAAATCTAAATAAAAAGATTTAATCTTTTCTCAACTGGGTTCAAGAACAGTGTTAGTGAAGACACCATTCACGACAAACCCAAATCACATTCATTAATTATCGGGTTAAAGAACAAGTGTTATTTAAAACACTGTTCACGATAAACCCAAAAATCAATATCAATTCAATTCCAATTAAATATTATTTAATTGGTACACTTCATTAAATCTAAATAAAAAGATTTAATCATTTCTCAACTGGGTTCAAGAACAGTGTTAGTGAAGACACCATTCACGACAAACCCAAATCACATTCATTAATTATCGGGTTAAAGAACAAGTGTTATTTAAAACACTGTTCACGATAAACCCAAAAATCAATATCCATTCAATTCCAATTAAATATTATTTAATTGGTACACTTCATTAAATCTAAATAAGAAGATTTAATCATTTCTCAACTGGGTTCAAGAACAGTGTTAGTGAAGACACCATTCACGACAAACCCAAATCACATTCGATATTCAATACAAGGCTCTGAATAGAAAATATATCCGCTTATATTCAATATCAAATTCTACGACTAACAAATGTCGTATTGGAAATAACGATATAAATATATATCTTTCAAATTTCCATAACCACATCTGTATAATCACGAATTCCAACATCGAAATATTCCGAAGACAATTTCGATTCAAATCCACCCCAATGCAATCATTGGAAATTTTGGTTATTTTTAAAACCCTTTTCAAATTCAATTTATTTATTTAAAAATAAATAGAATTATAATTCTAGTTCAAAACTAGTTCATTTCGATAAAAATCTATTTTTATCTTTTCAAATATGGAGTTTTTCATCCCAATTCTTCACAAATCATTTCTTATGATTTTACACAAATTATGACTATTTTTAATAATTTTATCAAGGCCCGTACAGTCGATTTCCATTAACGGCCATCGAACTGCACTTACAGCGACCTTTTTCGAATTTGATTTGGACGTATCTCCAAATCCAACCGTTAGATTTCAAATTTCTAACATTCATTAGAAAGCTCTTTTCGATACGAACCCAACGGTTCCGGTTTTAGGAGAATCCGACGGTCGGATCTCCCGCAATGTCCGTTTGAAATAAATGGTCGAAATTCACGAACTGCCGCGGCGCGGCGCGTTCTATTCAGGCCATTATATTATATATATAATATATATAATATATACTTCGTCGATTTCTATTTAAAACGAATTATATAAATAGTTTTGAATTCGTTTCAAAAGAACATTTTCAACTTCCTTTTCAATTCAAATCACAATTGAATTCTTCTTTATAAATTCGTTTTGAATATTCATTTCTATTCAGTTCAAATTTCAATTCAATTTGAATTCATATTCAATTCAATTCATTTCGAAATCGTTTTCAATTTAATTCATTTCGAAATCGTTTTCAATTCAATTCATTTCGAAATCGTTTTCAATTCAATTCATTTCGAAATCGTTTTCAATTCAATTCATTTCGAAATCGTTTTCAATTCAATTCATTTCGAAATCGTTTTCAATTCAATTCAAAATATTCGATTTCGAAATCACTTTTCAATATTCATTTTTAAGATGAATAAAATCGATATAAATATCGTTCACGTCAAAATGGCGTAAATCTAATCAAAACGGCTTCACAAATTTCTATTTTCAAATATTCTATTTCAAATATTTCCTTTTCAGAATAGTTGTTATTATCAAAATATTTCGTTCAACACATGACCAATCTCAATGAATGAGTACTGTCAACACATGAACTTTTATTTTATAATATTCTTTATTTTTCAAATTGGAATGAGGCCCAATCAATTACCATATAAAGTTAATTATATGGATTTTCACGCATTACACACGTATAATAGCATTGAAAAATAATCAACCATCAACCAAAGTGCACTACACTGTATAAGCATCAAATATAGATATCTAACGCTTATAACAGCCTGTCAATCAATCGATCGACATATTTAATCAATCAGGATGAGTGAACTGCATATTTCATCCTAACACCCGTGTGGGGTTTCAAACAATCAAACAAATATTTTATTTGTGCAGTTGGGCGATGTGTAAAATTTATCGTCCCAATCAATGTCCTTCAAATAAGTGTACATAAACAAACCCTCTGGTTTGTAAATGAATATTTTATTTATTCACATCACGTTAAAAATTATATTTTTAACGATAAAACATTTTATTTCAACCTATGAATTTCTATTCAATTCATTCTTTAAATAAAATGATATTTTTATTTTCCTAACTTATTTTAGAAAATTTCGGCGGCATAACGGCACGATACTAGAAATGGGACGAGGCCTAGCCTTATCCCCGGTCTAGTGAAGGCCCACGCCATTCACACATCAATCAAATTCACTTTCGTTATGCAAACCACAAAATTTGGAGTAAGGGTCTAACCTAGCCTTACTCCTTCGCCTTATAACGGCGCACGTCTAATCCTAACCAATTTATCGATTCGATTTTTCATACCACAAACCACATTCAAACCAATATCGCAATCAATAACCAAACAGCCAAACAAACAAGTCCATGGTCTGTGGACGATTGTGTCGGGTGCTACTAAACACCGTCTGCATCCTAGTATATATATATAACTAGAAAATAAATTTGAAAGGTGAGAAATTCTCACATATAGCTATCCTAGCTCCACGGCACTTCATTGATAGAAATTTCCTTCGTTATCGCCTCTTCGTCATCTTCATTGCCCGTAGTCACTATATATATAAAAATCGAATTTTTACTTCAAAGTTCAATATATAAAAATCGAATTTTTAGTTCGCTATTCAATATATAAAAATCGAATTTTTATTTCAAAGTTCAATATATAAAAATCGAATTTTTAGTTCGCTATTCAATATATAAAAATCGAATTTTTATTTCAAAGTTCAATATATAAAAATCGAATTTTTAGTTCGCTATTCAATATATAAAAATCGAATTTTTATTTCGAAGTTCAATATATAAAAATCGAATTTTTAGTTCGCTATTCAATATATAAAAATCGAATTTTTATTTCGAAGTTCAATATATAAAAATCCTATTTTTAGTTCGAAGTTCAATATATAAAAATCCTATTTTTATTTATAAAAAATCTCGTCTTTGATTTATAAAAAATCTCGTCTTTGATTTATAAAAAATCTCGTCTTTGATTTATAACAAGAAAATCAGTTTTTACTTTAAAACAAGAAAATCAGTTTTTACTTTAAAACAAGAAAATCAGTTTTTACTTTAAAACAAGAAAATCAGTTTTTACTTTAAAACAAGAAAATCAGTTTTTACTTTAAAACAAGAAAATCAGTTTTTACTTTAAAACAAGAAAATCAGTTTTTACTTTAAAACAAGAAAATCAGTTTTTAATCTTAATCTTTTTTTTTTAAAAGACAGTTTTTACTTTTAAAAAAAAACAGTTTTAAAGCTCTTTTTTTTAAAAAAAAAAAATCAGTTTTTAAGCTTTCAAAATCGAAATCTTCAGATTTTAAAATAAAAATAATTTAAAGTAAAATAATAATAATAAAAAAAACTTACCGCATCTTTACAGCGAATGGGGCATGGGGGTGGAGGCTGACTGGCGGTCGGCACTGCGTCGGGGCAGGTGGCTCGCGGAGGCGTCGGAGCTGGAGGAGTGCGGCGCTGCTGGGGGGTGGGGTTTCTCGTGCGTCGATCTAACTGGGGGGGGTGCTACTTCCGCGTCGGCTCTGGCGGGAGGGGGGGGAGGAAAGGAGGTGGCGGCTGCTACGAGGGGGGGCGACGGGGTTTGTTGTTTTTTTTTTTTTTTTTTTTCCTTCGATTATGAAATAATGATTTGGGGGGGGGGCCAGAAGAATTAAAGGGGAGGAGGGAGATAAAACTTTTTTTTTTATTTATTTATTTAAATTTCAAGAAAAGTTGACTTTTATATACGACCTCGAAACGAGGCCCACCGCCTGTCGTCCATAGCGTATTACCCCCATTCCGAACACAATGGGATATGTATCGCAAGCTGATTCGATTGTTACAATCAGTTTCCTTTTGAATTTACATTTAAATCACTATATTGAATTTTAAACGTACATTTCAAATTACCGGGGCCACATACTAACTAGAAAAATTCCCGAAAAATATTTTCTAGCTTCGTATTGACGATACGGTCCTAACAAAACTAGTTTCGTCGAATTCTGAGACCGTTAGAAAAATGGCCAATTTTCAGTCGATTAAATTCAACTGAAACTGGTCAAACGCGTTTTCCTTTGCCACGCTCACATATTGATTCGAAAAATTATGAAATTTGGAATCTAGCAATAACTTGACTCTGCGGACCCAACAAAACTGGTTTCGTCGGAATCCGAGGTCGTTTGCAAAATGTCCATTTTTAAGGGCCTGAATTCCATAGCGACTATTCAGAATTTTCAACTGGACATATCTTTTGATTCCCGCTATGAAATTTCGATTATTCGGATTCGTTGGAAAGATGCTATCAATTAGATCCTATCATTTTTTGTTTCACTAAAATCCGGATTGTTTTGCACCCGGTACATTCAATTGAAGTTTGAAATCGAATTATCGAACTACCGCGCCATTTTCAATTCTATTTATAATAATAAATAAAATTATATATATTCTAACGACGACGTATATAATATATGCGTCGAATTATATTCAAATTAAATTTCACGTCGATATTATTTAAAATAATTCATTTTAAATATTCAAAATTCGCTATAATTGCCAAAATAAAAATTTCAAACTGGCCCGCATTTTACGGGTTGTTACAGTGTTGGGGTATTGGGTTCGATGTATGACGCAGGCAAAGAAAGAAGGTACTGTAGAGTTTTGGTTTAAGGGTGATGCTGGAAGCTAGGGACTAAGTCAGGAGAGTGGAAGCATTGTTGAGGACAAGATCTGGGTGGTGCAGCTTAGCTCAGTAGTTGGTTGTGGGTGATAGGGAATAATGGGGGAAGTTACAAAGGAGAGAAGGCTCAATATCTTGGTTGTCTAGCAGCAGGTATTGGTATGTGGATTTGAAATTTGGCAGTTGTTTGCATGACGTTCGATGAAATGCCAAAGAGAAGAAAATCAGTAATCTAGGGATGTTTTCAGCTAAGTCGTTCGATGATTGACAGAGTTAACTTCGTGATTGGAGAACAACAAGGTATACATTTTATGAAATTTAAAAATACATTGAATAGTTCATAGTAGTTAATTTTTAAATCAATATCGTTTAATAGTTAAATAAAATTGAACAATCTTAGGTGCAAAATAATTCATTTGAGATGATTGGGATTGATTAATAGCCATGACGATGCACATCTAATGGGGGTATTCGGCAGATAAAAACCAGATGAGTAAATCTCACTCGCCTTTGATTTAAAATTATTTTTATTAGTTAAAAATAATTGTTGTTTCTTGTTTGAATGTTGTTTTGTAGGTTTAAATATATATTAGTTATTTAGGGTTGACTATTATATATATTGGGTTGATGATTGGTTGGATTCCCGCAATATTATTAGCGGATGCCCGCAGTATCATTAGCGGATGACCCTACGCCCACGTATATAAGTGGATCCCCTTTTATACCGCGATATCCTTCCTTGAAGCAGGATGGGTATTATTTATGTTGACTAACGTCTATGGATGCAGGAAAAAAGGTTGGAGGAATCCAACTAGATTCCTCAAAAATATATATTATATGTTTGTTTAATTGTTTGCATATATACTGTCATATATGATGTGTTAGAAAAATAAATAATTGGTTGTTTGATGTTTAAATATCACTGGGCCCAAATATTGATATTTAAAAATATCATGAAAAGGAATTTCGTAGAGTCAAAAGGAAATTCTATTTTATTTCAAATAGAATTTGAAATTTCAAATGAGAGATTCAAATAGAATTTGAATATGAGAAATTCAAAGAAAATTTTGAATTTGAGAAATTCAATGGAATTTGAATATAGAAAATGAAAAGAGAATTTTTAAAAGTAAGGTTTTGGTTTTAAATGGATTTCGAAATAGGCTTGTTTAAATAAAATAGGGAAATTTATAAAATAGTGTTGATAAATATAATGAATAAATTATCAAGAGATAAATTTAATATTTGAATTCAAAGGAATTTAAATATGGGATTTGAATTCAAAGGAATTGAAAAAGA
This sequence comes from Allium sativum, assembly GCA_030737875.1. Lineage (NCBI taxonomy): Eukaryota > Viridiplantae > Streptophyta > Magnoliopsida > Asparagales > Amaryllidaceae > Allium > Allium sativum. The sequence goes on along the minus strand of CM060917.1, from coordinate 37,807,410 downwards.
TTTGAAATCAAAGGAATTGAAATGGATTTAAATTCAAAGGCATTGAAATAAAATTTAAATTCAAAGGGATTCAAATAGAATTTGAATTCAAAGAAATTCAAATGGATTTGAATAAAGAAAGTTCAAATGAAATTAAAAATATAGAATTTGAAAATAGAATTCAAATGGAGTTGGATACAGAAATTCAAATATAAATTCAATTTTAGAATTTGAATATAGAAATTTAAATAGAATTTGAATATAGAAAAATAAAGGAAATTCAAATATAGAATTTGAATAGAATTTGAATATAGAAGATTCAAATAGAATTGGAAATGGAAATTGAAATAGAATTTCAAAATAGATTTGAATATAGAAATTTAAATGAAGTTGGAGAATAGATTTGAATAGAAATTCAAATGAAGATTTAAAAGGAATGTGAATAATAGAATTCAACAGAAGTGAAATGAAAATTTGAATATAGAATTCAAATAGAAGTGAAATGGAATTCGTATATAAAATTTCTAATGGACGTAAAATAGATCAGCAGTGTTATGTTGAAATGGATTTGATATATATTAAAAATATATCAGAATGGAGTTGAATTTATATAAATAAAGTTTTAAAACGTTTATATATATAAATATAATTAAAGGAACTCGCCGCAGCGCTGCAGTTCGTAAATTGTCGTTTTGAACTTCAAGTGAGTATACAGAACTTAATTGAAGTCGGAATTCTTTGAAACAAAAAACGTCAGGACCGATTTGATAATAGTTTTCTAATGGAGGAGAAAAATCTATATTTCGTCATATAGATTTTGAGTTATGTCAAAATCAAATTTTCAGAAAAACAGCGCCAGAACCATTTTAAAACCATAACGGTTTATTTAAATAAATAAAAGGATTTTTATAAATAAAAATCCGAATTTCCATTAGAAAAATCCAGACTGGAGATATAAAATAAATATGAACTCCAGTGAAGTAAGTGAAATGATTTTTGAGACAAAAATCAGATTTTTAACTACTGGATAGAACTAACTAATCCGAAGTATATTTAGTTAAATGAGAATTTGAATCGAATTTGGATTTTGGTTAAGTAAATTGAACTGGTGGATATATATTCGGAATCGAATATGGAATTTGAGTAGGGAATGGAATTAAATTAATTTATTAGCGAGGTCAAAGGATATTTGAACATGCTATTTTCAAATCTAAATTAAAATAGGCAAAAGAAGCTAATAAGAGGATAAATTAGTGAATTGAGTTGAAATGACCATATTGAGCTGGAACAGATTAGAAACAGGTGAGCATGTGTTAGACAGGTACGGGATGAAGTATATGAAGATTTTATTTATGTGCCCGACAAAAAAGTACATGTTTAAATTCAATAATGAGGTTTTATGCGCCGTATCGGCAAGCCGCTTGGCTTTTTCTTTTTCTTTTGAATTGGTGAGGGCCATGGGAGGCTATTTGAAATATCCTGAAGCTCCCGGTGCAGGGGAGGTTATGGCGAATTTTTCCGGGAATTTAAGGAGTTAGAATATTTTTAAGATAATTTGATAGTTATAAATCAATGTATCGATATATGTAGAATTCGATAAGGAAATGAAATCAAAATAGAGTATTGGAAACAGAAAGGGAAATCTAAAGTGGAAATAGAAAGCGAACATATATACATGTTTTAAAAATGAATAATTGGGTTTTATAGTTTGTTTATTCGAGGGTAGTGGTTTTGCCATTTGAAGTTGAGGATGTTTTCAGTTAAGGTCTGAGAGGTAATTTTACCCCAACTTGATTGATTTCATTTTTAATGGATAAATAGCAAGATCCAGTCTCGAAGAGAAGTGTTTGAATAATAGTTTGGTCGAATAAAATATTTTGGGTTGTTTGTAACGACGTTGTATACAACATTCGTTTTAACTCAAGTGATGAAATTTTGGAAGTATAAAAGTAAATATTTCCTGAGTATAATTAAAATAGTTGGGATAGAGATAAGTGATTGAAATTGTTTTCAATTGCAAATAGAGATATTTTCTGATATATAGAAAATAAAAGAAGTTGATATTTGGAAACGTTTTCCAAATGGCATAAGAGACCAAGATGGTTATTGAAAATATTTGGTTAAAAAATATTGATAGGGAAATGGAGAAGAGATTTAATTAATGAATAATTAATAAAAGAGCCCAGTGATTTGATTGATATGTTGAATGAACACTTGTTTTTATTCGATAGTTAAATCACAGACTATCGAAGTTTTTACCATCGTTGTCAATATGGAGAGACCGGTTGGATTATTATCCGTGAACCACTCTGTATTGGCAGTAGCGTTGCAGATCATATTCTATGAAGATAATCGAAGATGGAGTGAAGTGCAAGGGCTTTTTCTATTAATAGAAATTGTGCCTTCGGTTTCGTTCAGTCCCAGAACGAACGTATATGGACGAATGTCTGACAAAGTATTTCCAATAATCTAATGGGTTGGTCTGCATAAGTATATATGGTTGCAACGGATTTATTCCCTTAGCATAACATCCAGAATATTTGTGCAAATCAATTAGTGATTAATGGATCTGACAATGTGGCATTCAAAGTGATGGTGCTATCAATGAATGATAAGTAATCGTAGCCTCAGGCCTCAACAACCGGGAAATGACAAAAATCGGGTGGGTCGCTCCCATTAGGATGTATAATCACCCATCTAGAGGTTCATTTAATTTCTTATTCTATTCGATGTTGTCCCAGTCGGGAGTCGGTTGCTGATCCCAACCGTTGGTGATATACATTCGATACACTCAAGCGAAATGAGTGGTCGGTCATGTGTGGGCCGGGTTGCAAGATGTTCTTGTTGAACCCAGTGTATTCCTCTCTAGAGATACACTATCGGAAGGTGGTTCCATACCTTGTCATGTTGGAAATTCAGTCTCCAATAAGCGCCATGCGGTTTTTGATTTTATACTATGTATGTGGAGCGTGAGATGCAAGCGTTCCGCTAGATTCTATTTACTTGATGTAGACATTGTTATAATATCACTGGATTTGATATCAAAGTGTTTTGGGTTATAGTAAGGTAAAAACCGTCCGTGTTTATGTGTGGCCTGGCCTTACTATTATCTTTTCTTTCGAAAGGATTTTGAAAGTTAAACAAATGTTTGGAGTTTACTCACACCAGTCCCATGACTGACCCAGGGTTTATTTTGTTTGTTTTCCCTAAACTCTTGCGTGCCCAAATTTGTACGGGCAGTCAAGTAGTCGGGATTTTACAGATTTATTTGGAGGAGCTGGAAGCAGGAGGCTTCACCAGTTAGCTATAGACTATCATATATTCCGCTGTGTACTATGTTGTATCTGGAAACAGGTGTTTATAACTGTTCCAGGAATAACTGTTGTGCTCTGATGATGGTATGTATATAAAGTTATTGATTTGTATTTTAAAAGTTATGTTATAAAATATATTTTATCCGTTCCGCTGTGAGATTTGTCTTCTTCGTTTTCTTCTATTCTAATATTTCTTTCTTTCTATTTCTCATCCTCTAACTTCTTTCTAATAATGGTTCGTATTTTCGTGCAATTTGGGTTGGACGTGTGGTGTTATTAGTCAACTCAGATAGTACGGATTTGCGGGCCACTACATTTTTCATGTTATAGTACATTTAAAAATAACTTTCGTTCTTACTCTACTATTTTTTTTAAAAAAAAAAATTAGTTACATCATGATTATTTTCTTAATTTTATTTTTTTAAAGTATTAACTCTTTATATTGATTGTAAAAATGAAACAATATAACTAACCAATGTTTATAAGTCTCCAGCACTATTAAGAATATTATTTTTAACTGGGATAACTATTAGACAAAGACAAATTTATTATATTTGCTAAAGATATAATTAATTCTTTAACCCTACTTTATGTTCATAACACACTAGAATAAATCAAAAACATGTATATACTACAACCCGTGGGAAAAAAATAAATCAATTTGGTATATATAGTAGATATTACAACTGAAAAATGTTTAGTTTTCTCTTTCAAGGTCATGACTTGATCCCAAGGCAATAAGACATTTTGAGGTCTTATAACATAACAAAATGTTGCCCTATGCGACCCTTTTTTAAGATATAAGTTTTGAGCATATAATCTCTTTGGTGAATTATCTAAAATAATTTAGTTATTCTATGATTTAGAATAGCAAATTTACCATAAATTTACTTTTGAAGTAATTTCTTATGTTACCAAAATCATTTGGTATGTTAATTTACACTGTTCATGCTAATTTTCTACAGATTCATAATAATATAGAATAGATCTCTTTTGATATGTCTCTACATGTGAATGGAAAGTCGTTGGGACATAATAAAAGCATAGTTGGTGACCCGAATAAGCCTCAGCTAGCTGCTAGATCTTAATGTATTATTTATTTATATAAAACAGTATATACAAATCTCATGGTTGAAACCATTATGTGAACGACCATGGTAATATAAATTTGTAGCCACTTTCATACTCATACATGTACAAATGCAATTTTATATGTATATATCAATTATATGTTCTTTTATAACTATAATCTATCCTGAATCCTTTTCTTTTTCATAACATTTTTTCCATTTTCTATTATTTCAGCTGAATATCAACTTTGCAAATACAGAATACCAATACTTTATAATGTTTTTTTCCTACCAGCATGGTGAACAACGTCTTTAACTTTCTAATGTATTTTTCCTAATCTATTTCAGTTTTTAGAGCTGTTCATGTACTTCCTTGTTCATTGGTTTTCTGTAATATTACATTCAACCCATTGGAATATATCGCAAGTAATATATTTGATATTAACTGAAATGTTTTACGTGTAGTTATTCATTTTCATTGAGCTCATGATAAACTACAAACTACAACATTACATGAGCATCAAAGAATGAACTAGCAATTATATGACCTCTAAGCTTAAAGATAATTTTATTGTTTTGTGCTGACATCGATTAATATGACAACATCTCTTATTTCTTATTGTTCTCATCTTACCTCATGTTTACTTATCTTCATTGTTGTTTGATTTTGAGAACTGATGTTTTGAAATTTTTGGAGCAAATATGAAAGAAGTACAATAAAATAGAATAAAAAATTGATAGAATAATAAACATAACCACATAGAAAAGGTAAGGACAGAAATGGAATAAGTGGGATGAGAAAAGTAAATGTGGGGCGAGAATTTTGTTTTTAAATATTGGGGTGGGAAAAGCAATTAGGGGAATGCGAATAGACACGTCCTTTTGTTTTCATACCTTTGATGTGGGCTTATATGTTTTCTAATGACATCATACATTCATCTTTTCCCTTGGAATCTATCATGCATACCTGGAGTTTTCTCAGTTCCCTTCTTTAAGTTGTTTCACCTGAAATTACACACCGAAAAGAGATGTGTATGAAACTATATAATTAACTGATATTGTGAAAGAAATTTCCATTAGGTAACGGGAGGCTATGAAACTATACAACTGATGATGGCAAATCAACCTCTGCACATCATGGGAAGAGATTTTACTTACAGGTATACCAATTTTCAGGGTACTTTTTAGTTTCAATTTCATATTAGCTAAAAGCTTGATTTTCTCCTTATCTTCACTAAATTTACATATTATTTGCTTTTGATTTTCATGTACTTAGAGCACTTGCTAACATAACAGTAATATCCATTCATTGTCAATTTAATGCTTCTCAATGTTAGAATTTTCGTTTTTGCAGTATTAAGAAAAAAATTTTGCATGTAGGGCAGTAATCAAATTTAGTTGTCAGTGCTTTAAGTTTTTGATTAACATATCTTCAAATTACACTTTTATAGCTCGCATAATATGAACAGTATATGAATACACTTTGATGAAATGGTTCATTTCTTTAAAAAAATCACTAATATGTGTATGCATGTGGCTTGGCCTCATATTTAATGAACTAAAGTAACCAAGAAAAGGAAGAAAAATGAACAATGTACTTTACTTATTTAATGATGCATATTATTTGATGTTGTCCATGTTCAGTCTACAATTGTTTTTGAAAATAATACTATTTCAATTCTTTAATTTAATTGCAGATAGTCATTGCAACTACAACTGCATTGATCGCAAAGTATACTGAAATTCAATTGGTTATTTGTACCCACGTTAACATTAACTTGCATTAGATATTGCAGTTGACGTAGGAAGCTCATATGAAAATGAAAATATACTACATTCATTGAAATTAAAGGGAGTATAAATTCTAAATTACCTACACGACAATAGTAGTTAATGGTATACATAAGCCATAATAGTAAGAAAGTTGAAGGAGTAGGATAGTGTCTTTCCATTCAGAGTTTTTGTATTCTCATTATAACCCCTGACAGGACAAGGAGTTAGGCACTAATGTGTTGGATTCCACAACCGTGGATTCATAAGGCAACTTGAGGTTGTCGTATCTTTTACGGCATGGACTTGAGTTACGTACAGATAGAGCTACATGGATGCCCAAAGCCAATCAAAGATCATTGTCGCCTTTGCAGCATGGATTTCAATGATGTACACTTAGAGCTAACAGATGCAACAACCTATACTATCAGTAAACTGTGATTACACTGTTATAAAAATGTATATTGAAGTCTATGGAATTCTTAAAAGAGAATAAGATATGCCTCCATGCATATATTACAACAACATATGTTTTCTTTGTATTTTAAACAACTGTAATTTGATATAATTTTCACAAATATCAGCAGAATTATTAAATATTTATTGTTGTGGCCGACTGACCTGAAAGATAACCGGTTAATCCAACATTTGTTACACTTTCAATCAAATACATTCATTTGTAATTGCATCCTAATCTTGGATCAACATTTATTTTTCAACAAAAAGCTTATGCATATCGTTTTCTTTGTGCATGAAGCTTTTACATGGTAGAACTAGGTAATCATAGGCATGTGTATTGTCTTTAGTCATGTGAGTAGACTGGCGAGTTGGATTTCACTGTTATTTTATTCGATCATCTTTTGTTCAAATTTTTTAATTACTAAGGAACTAACTAAAGAAGGAAGAGCTTTGTTAAGCAATCAAATTTAAAAGCTTTATGATATTAGGTTTATTGTGAAGCAGATTCTCTTTACTGTCTATGCCTTTTGATGGCAGCACATGTGTTTATTCATTCACATATTTCCATTCTTATTGCATTTATCTTGTCTTTGTTATTCTGTTATCACCTTATTGCTATAAACTTACACTACAACTAAATATATCAGTCAACAATCAACCTAAGTACTATGAAAAATGAAACTATGAGAATTATACTACCAATTGCTTTTTGATTCATGTTTCAAATTGATTAACTTTTAATTTTTAGATTTTAAACGAAATCCGTGTGCGAAGCACGGGTACGCACTTGTTAAGTAAAGTAAATTATTATATGATCGCATCTGGTTATCTATTGTTTGTAACTAAAACTTAGGTTTCCATCTCTCCAATGCAGCAAAATGAAAAAATACTTCTGTTATTGAAACATCATTTTTCGATTTGGCATAAAAGAAGCTTGCACCATAATAAAGAGTGTGTCGGGTGGTTAACGGGCATGACCAGAAATCATGTGGGCTTTGGTCGTGCAGGTTCGAATATTGTCGACCATGTATTTGTTTTACTAATATTTCCAAAGACTTACATTTACCATTTACCAATCATTTTTACGCTACGCATCAAATACATGGTTACCAAGATTTTACACATTTTTGTTATATTCTAACTGCGCGATCATTCATCAAAATTATGATTATGAATTACAACCATGAGAATCCATGACGTAAAAACATTGAAATCAAAATGACCAAAACTCCTACATGCATATTTTGTAAATTAAAAATACTTATAACGTGAATGGCTCTAAAAAATTATTCAGAAAAGACTGCTTTAATTGAATGTTTATTTCAATTTTCCATTTATTGATGATTTTTAGACACGATGTTAACTTGAGGATGGATTCCAAGATATACTAAATGGTTGCCAAATTTTCACGATAATGTAGTTAAACACTGATGAAATAAACGCTGCTAAATTCATTCATAAAATTATGATTATGAACTACAGCCCAAAAAAATGCAAGACTTAATACCATTGAATCTGAAGTTACCAAAACTCATGCACGATTATTTTATATCTTATAGATAAACATTTATAATGTGAATGGTTCCAAGAAATTAATCTGAAACTTCATTTTAGCACTGGAGGTTTTTGATCAAAATGACAAACGCCCTCTTGCATTAGTCACTAGTGTAGCACAGGGGTTAAAATGATAGCAAGCATAGTGTAGAAAATTTCTACTGGTAAATCGACAACAGAAAAAATAGTGGTACAAAAAGAAAATAAATTGGTTCCTAATATAAATGTGAACATTTATTTAATTTTATTTGTTTTAAGGAGTGGCTATTTGGACACAAAAATAAACAAAAAATTGGAGGCAAAAAATGGGGATCATTAGATTTAGTTGTCTTTATGTAGAAGGTGGAATTCAATTAGACATCTAATGATTGAGATTTAATGTCCAATATTGTGTCCAAATAGAGTTTCCCTTAATTTTATACTTCTCTTGATATAATGCATGTTTTAAAGCCAGACAAATTATCATAACCAATTCAGCAGAAGCTTGATATGAATATTAAATAAAGTAAATTTCTATATCATTGCATCTGGCTATGTATTGTTCGTAACCTAAAACTTAAGCGTTCACCTCCCCAATGCAAAAAAATGAAATTAAATACTTCTTCTATCGAAACTTCACAGGTCTAATCAACATCAAAAAAGCTTGCACCACAATAAAGTTGTGGTGTCGGAGTGGTTATCAGGCATGACTAGAAACCATATGGGCTTTTAGCCATATAGGTTCGAATCCTACTGACTACATATTTGTTTCAATAATATCTCCAAAATTTACATTTATCATTCACTGATTATTTTTACGTTGATATAAAATTAATTAAGCCTTAAATACAAGTTTATAGAGATTTTACGCATTTTTGTTATATTCGGTCTATACAATTTCGACTAAATTCATTCACCAAAATTATGATTATGAATTACAACCAAAAGAATCCATGACTTAAAAGCATTGAATTCAAAATGACCAAAACTCCTACATGCATATTTTGTATATTACAAATACTTATAATGTGAATGACTCTGAGAAATTAGTTTAAAAATATTGCTTTTGTTGAATGTTTATTTCCACTTTCCATTTATTAATGATTTTTAGACACGATGTTAACTTGAAGACGGATTCCAAGATATACTACACGGTTGCCAAGTTTTCACGATAACTCCATTATATACTGATGACGTAATCGTTGCTAAATTCATGAATCAAAATTATGTTTATAAACTACGAGCCAAAAAGCACATGACTTAAACGAATTAATCTGAAGTTACCAAAACTCATGCATGATTATTGTATACGTTACAAATAAATATCTATAATGTGAATCATTCTAAAAAATTAATCTGAAACTTCATTTCAGCACCAAAGGGTTTTCTAATCAAAATGACAAACACTGTCTTGCATTAGTGACTATTGTAACACAGGAGAAAAATGATGCAAGTTTAGTGTCGAAAATTTACATATGTACATCGGCGACATAATAATGATGATATCAAAAGAAAATAAATTTGTTCCTAGCCTAAATGTGAACATTTATTTATTTTTATTTATTTTAGGGAGTGGGTATGGGGACACGAAAATAAATACAAAATTAGAGGCATAAATTGTGGATCGTTAGACTTACTTATCTGTATATAGAAGGTTGAATTCAACGAGAGATCTAATGATTGAGATTTAATGTCCAATTTTGTGTCAATATTTCGTGTCCAAATAGAGTTCCCCTTTATTATATATTGCTCTTGATATATTACATGTTTTAAAGCCAGATAAATTATCATAACCAATTTAGTTGAAGCTTGAGATAAATATTAAATAAAGTAAATTCTCATATGGCCGTATTTGGTTATCTATTGTTCGTAAGCTAAAACTTAGGCTTCCATCTCTCTAGTGCTGCAAAATGGAAAATACATCTGCTATTGAAATATATTACTAATCAAATTGTCTCAAAGAAGTTTGCACATAATAATTTGGCACCTTTATAATTTACTTGCCATAGTATTGACTGTAGTAGCCAAATAAATATATTACTATAGGATAAGGTAATTTTGACTTTTGTAATGAAAAGTTTAATAATTTTAATGAATTGATTATTTCCATTTTCTATTATTACCAATTAGGATATGTAGTTGTGCAGCTCTATTTAACCCTACATAAACGTGCTTGTTGAATTTGATTAATTTAGAATGAAATATTAACTTCTAATAATTAAAAAAATGATTATGTAGTTTTCCGTCATTCACAAGAAGGATAAGAAGGAAACTAGGATGTTTAGGTTTACCTTTAAGTCGAAGAAATTATTTCATCCTTTAACTTTAAGTTTTATGAAGAACTAATTTTGATAAATTATGTTTTATGGAATTTTGAAATTTAACAGCTATTATTATTTTGTTTAAACTAAATTTTGAATTAGTATATGTATTTTGTTGTATACATAAGCATAGTTTTAACAACCTCTCCTTTTCGAGGACGAAAAGTTTTGAGGAGGCATGGAGATTGCAACATTATGTAAATTCCGACCATTTACGTTGTTGAATAAAATTTATTTATTGAATTTTAAATGGTTTTTGAGAATTTATGATGTTATTAATGAGATTAATTAATTTTGTTGAAACATTGATCGTCGCTTCCCTATGAACTAGAAAAGCGCGATTTATGAGATAATACTGCAAGTGCACAGATCGTGCAGTATGCAGGTCGAATAACAGGGAGGTAAATTAAACCAAATTATTTATAAAATTTCTTGGGCGAGTTAGACGAAGCTTGGGGATTGATTTTGAAAAAAACAATAAAACTATTACTGAATTGAGTACAGATTTGAATCTAATTAAATCTATATTCAACCCAACATGACCTAAGAACGCAATAAAAAGAACAAAATTTAAAACTGTAGAAATTGAAATAACAAACAGGAATTAAAATTAGGATTACCGTTGAATCTAATCAGACGGTCAATCAATAATGAAAATAAATGTAAAATACAACTAGTACTAAACCAAATCTAATTGTGTAGATGGCACTAGTTGCTAAGAAATTGAAAATTGCAGAAAATAAAACGAAGAAGAAGGACTTTATTAATGGAGAAGAAATAGAAAATGGGATCGTGGCTACAATGATATTACAAGGGTATTTATAGGAGATAACTAAACCCTAACCCTAATTACAAATGGGCCTAGCTATTTCAAGTAAGTTTTAGGCCTTTTGTCATTTGGAACAAGTTCTAGGCCTTTTCTCTTTTTCTCTTGCAAGCCTCCTTTAATTTGAGATGTGCATGACCTTTTTATAAATCATTTTCTTGTCCAACAACAACTAGATGTGAGATCTTCATCTACAATTCTTCAAAATGTAAATATATAACAATCTGATCTTCATTTCTCTACTTTTCTGGTTGCATGCGGGATGGGTTGGAATATCCGTAAAAGTGACAAAACAATACCCAAGTAATATTTATTTGTATACAAAAGATAAGATATAAGAGCATAAAATAAACATATTTCTATGTCAATCAAATACCCCCACACTTATCTTTTACTCGTCCTCGAGTAAAACAAAAATAAAAAACTAACTAGATTGGTCACACTTTCGTAGGAAACACGATTGCATTGAGCGTATGCAACAAGCCGTCAAACCTCTAGGTGTCCCTAGTAGGACGAGTGTTGTCTCGTGATGGTTTTCAGCGCATACTACCCACAAAATCCAAATGCAGTATGCTATGGCTCTAATGTAACTACGTGAATGCAGAGGACTTATGCAACTGAAAACAAAAAAAAAAAAATGAAAACATGACCTGTTTCAGGAAAGTGGTACAACAAACTAAGTTAACAATTTCTAATCAGTTGATTGTACTTTAGATACCTCAACTTGTAACAATTTTTCGATATAATTCAAGTTTTCAATGTTAAACTCTAGTCTGGCCCGTTGGTTCGGTCGATAACATAGTGCAGCCATGAAATAGATTCTTAGTTTGCTTGGCATAGTTTGTAAAGTGGTATTATTATTTTCTCATGTATGGCTAGTCAAATCAATAAGGTCAAGAAGTGTTTGGGCATCATCGCTTATTCTCTATCTCTATAAAAGTTAAAATTTATGATTAATTACATACACCTAACTTAAAAGACCAAGGTATACCACCCATACACTGCCTTGCGGACTAACAGAGAGTTGGGACAGAGCTTGGCGGATTGTGCAGACTGACGTTGACTTTGTCAACAACATGTCGGTAATCCTTAGGTGTCTAATCTCATAAAATGAGACCAAGATATTCCAACGCTGACTTTGTCAACAACATGTCGGATAGAGCTTGGCGGGTTTGCACACCAACGCTAGATATACAAGCAATGTTGAATACCCTTGGATTACTATTATTATTATTATTGAAAATATAAGCGCAAAAGAGAGTTACGCGAATTCAACTTAACACAACTTAGTTTTAACGATTCGGAAAGCCAATATAAGTATTTTAAGTCCTCCACTAATTAAACAAGGACTACAATTTAGAATAAACTTCATGGCCATCACCTAAGATTCTCCCTATGTACCAGTTACACTATTATCCCTCAAAATTCAACTTTTCATTATATTTCTTATTCGATCTTAGCTGAGAGAAAAAAAATACTATCAACTAATTAACAATCCTTGACTTATTTTGTTGTATCAATCTAAAATGAGTCATGTTTCAAAAAAAAAAAGGAAAAAATGGCATGTTACTACGATCTAAAATGAATGATGGTCCTATATGAAAAGAAAGAAGAAAAAAATAAAAGAAAAATAAAAGGATGTAATGCAGACTCCCCCCACACTTGGACAAAACAGTGTCCACACTGTAGCACGTTTCCTAAATTTGAATGATAAAACCTATAAATGGATTAAATGCAAAATGATTTGCAGAATGAAATGCAGCCTAAATATATGTAAGAATGGATCATATGTACAATGATATATGTGTTTACGATGCATGCGATGCAAAGAATGCCACCAACTTTTTCCCCCACACTTGGTTCTAGCCCGATGAATCAGATTCCCAATATGTCTAGGCATGTTTTCTAATAAGCAAAGATTTTTGAAAACCATCTCATCTTTATACCTAGATTTATAATCCAGTAGAAAAATATCCAGGGTCATCGTAACATGAAGTTTTTCAACCAAGCTAACTTTCCAAAAATAATGTGTTCAACGAATTTATCAGTGTATGTGACGGCAAGGAATTTCGCTCGGTCCGAACCAGTCGCTAAACCGACCCAGACCGTTCGAAACGCCCTATCGTTTGAGAACAGGACAAAACAGAACGCGTACAAAAGAACATTTCATTGTATATTACAACAATGCACCAGATTACAAGAATATACAGAGTATAAACAAATAAATATTACACAGAAATATCAGAGATTTAAATTACATTTAAATACATAGCAGCGGAAAATAATACAATACACAACTAGAAGAGATATGCGGATACAAAGCTTTCCGGATATCGTTCCAGCTGTAAACCAGGATCCTGTGAATATAAATCTGCAAAACCAAAACTACTAGCTGCCCGTGTCAAAAATAGGGGCACCCAGAGTTTAGGTTAAAACAATAAACTCCAGGTCAGTCATGTGACTGGTGTGAGAACTAAAACAGTTATTAATCTTTATTTTTAAAGTTAGGTAAATCAAGGGACCACGCCGTATAACACGGAACGGGTTTCCTCCCAAGAATACCAGTGCATAAAACAAACAGCGCAATGCTAAATAAAGAAAAATGAAGATGTTATAAGACCCAGGTCCCATCACACAATGCAACGCAGCCGAGGATAGGGTTTTCCCTTATAACAGCCAAAGAATGCTTGATACGGTTAAAACAAATCGTTTGATACTATTATAAGTGCATATTGTATAAAACAACTTCAAATCATAAGTATCAATCATAGGTGACATGAGCGTCCCATGCCACTATGTCACCATATATAGGTTTACAAATAAAACCGCAAAGTCCCGTATTTGGAAATTGGATTTCCATCTATGAACCGAGGCCAGGGATCGTCCTCTACCGATTTGTGACTCTCTAGCCCGAGCCACAGGCAAGTACTCAGTCAAGCCTTGGAGCGACAGGGCCGGTCCACCGATGTGGATTAAAATGCCTGAACACTACGTTTCCCCACCCTTTGGGGCGTAAATGAGCCAACGAATGGCTCCATCGGACCCGGATCGTCCGATCTAACCGAGGCCAGGGATCGTCCTCTACCGATTTGTGCAGTTGGGCGATGTGTAAAATTTATCATCCCAATCCATGTCAGTCAAATCAGTGTACATAAACAAACCGTCTGGTTTGTAAATGAATATTTTATTTTATTCACTTCACGTTAAAAACTATATTTTTAACGATAAAACATTTTATTTTAACATATGAATTTCTATTCAGTTCATTCTTCAAATAAAATGGTATTTTTATTTTTCTAACTTATTTTAGAAAATTTCGGCGGCATAACGGCACGATACTAGAAACGGGACGAGGCCTAGCCTTATCCCCGGTCTAGTGAAGGCCCACGCCATTCACACATCAATCAAACCATTCAATTTCACCAAACAATTCAATTCAATCAAATAATCTAATTTATTTTTGCAATCAAACAAACAAGTCCATGGTCTGTGGACGATTGTGTCGGGTGCTACTAAGCACCGTCTGCATCCTAGTATATATATAACTAGAAAAATTAAATGGAAAGGTGAGAAGTTCTCACAGATAGCTATCCAATCATCTTGACTCTTCTTTGATAGCAATCTTCATCGTTATCGCCTCTTCGTCAGCTTCGTCGCCCGTAGCCACTACATATATAAAAATCGAATTTTTACTATGTTATTCAATTATATAAAGATCATATTTAAAAAAAAAAAAAGATTATATTTTTAATATTCCTATGATGTAAAAATTATATTTTTATTGCTTTAAAAATATGAGAATCATATCTTACTTCTTCTACTTAACAAAATTTCCGTCTTTTCTATTTTTAAAAATATGATCTTTATTTTTTCTCCAAGTTCAAATCTTTTCTATTTTAAAGCTCAAATCTTTTTCCTTTTAAAGTTTAAAATAAAATCAGTTTTAAACTCTTTCGAAAATCAGTTTTAACATCCTTTAAAAAATCAGTTTTAACATCCTTTAAAAATCAGTTTTTACTTCCTTTTAAAAAAACAGTTTTTACTTCCTTTTAAAATCAGTATTTACTGAATTTAAAAATAAAAATAAAATAAAATCACTTACATTGCTCTGCGAAGAAGGGGGGGGGAGAAAGAAGGCGTCGGTGGAGGTGGAAGGGGGTAGTGGCGGTCGACTGCAGGCGGTGGTGGTTGTGTGGTTCGGCGGTGGCTCGGTTTGGGGATGTTTGGGTTCGGGGAGAGAGAGGATGGGAGCTGGAGAGAGGAGGGAGGCGGGGGGGTTAGGCGGCGGTCTGAGGGGAGGCGCAGCGGCCAGGCACGGCGGTTGGAGGACCTCCGGCGGCGGCTAGGGCTGAAGGCTTCGATCGTTGTTCATGTTTTTTTTTCTTTTATTTCGATTTCTGAAGAGAGAGAAGAGGGAAAGAAGGGGGGGCCAATATATATAACTTAATTTATTTATTATTTTTCTCCACTAAAAGTTGACTTCTCGTTTGAACCCCAAATCGAACCCACCGACTGTCGTCCCTAGCGTTTTACCCCCATTCCGAACACAATGGGATATGTATCGCAAGCTGATTTGATCGTTTCGATCAGTTTCCGTTAAAATCAACATATAACTCTATATATTGAATTTAAACGCGTATTTCAAATTACCGGGGCCACATACTAACTATAAAAATTCCAGAAAAATATTTTCTAGCTTCGTATTGACGATACGGTCCTAACAAAACTAATTTCGACGAATTCTGAGATCGTTAGAAAAATGGCCATTTTCCAGTCGATTAAAATCAACTGAACCTGGTCAAACGCGTTTTCCTTTGCCACGCTCACATATTGATTCGGAAAATTATGAAATTTGAAACCTAGTAATAACTTAACATCACAGACCCAACAAAACTGGTTTCGTCGAAATCCGAGGTCGTTTACAAAATGTCTATTTTTAAGGACCTGAATTCCATAGCGATTATTCAGAATTTTCAACTGGACATATCTTTTGAATCCCGCTATGAAATTTCGATTAGTCGGATTCGTTGAAAAGATATTATCAATTAGATCCTAATGTTTTGGGTTTCACTAAAATCCGGATTGTTTTGCACCCGGTATATTCAATTGAAGTTTGAAATCGAATTATCGAACTACCGCGCCATTTTCAATTCTATTTATAATTATATATAAATATTTATATTCTAACGACGGCGTATATAATATATACGTTCGAATTATATTCAAAATAAATTTCTCGTCGATATTATTTAAAATAATCTATTTTAAATAATCAAAATTAGCTAAAATTGCCAAAATAAAAATTTTAAACTGGCCCAGATTTTCGGGTTGTTACAATCTCCCCCACTTAAAACTTTTCATCCCCGAAAAGGAACAAAGTCGAAAGTGGTTTGATTAATCAACTCTACGTTCGATCTGGCTTCCATTCTCCAACCTTTCAGTTTCTGAGAATTTTCAAATTTTCAAAAATTTGGCTAACACCCTAAATTTCCGAAAAATTTCGCCATAACCTCCCCTGCACCGGGAGCATCGGGGAATTTCAAATAGCTTCCCCGGTCCTTCAGATCTCAAAAAGAAAAAGAAAAAGCCAAGCGGCTAGCCAATAGGCTCATAAAATCATCATCACCCAAACAAAACATTAAATTATGTAGTAAACATGTACCCATTTGTCGGGCAAACAAATTTTATTCTTCGGCTCTAGCCTCCTTGCTATGACCTGTTCAATGATATATATGTATATGCAAGCAAATGCGACCAATTTTCAATATAATTCAATTTTTGATTCAATTAGGCCAAATGGTTCAAAACTATCAAACAATTAAACAAGCAACACAAACATCAATCAATTAGTGAGTTAGAGTTTCAAATTCATAATTTTGATACACATACAAAAATCAGATTTTTGATGCCAAATCACAACAATAGGCCCTATCTAACTTTGGTTCTCACACCAGTCAATAGGAAATATATAGATATCACACCTTCGAAACACGAATACCAATTCTGATGATGTTCAAACTATCATCAGAATCATCTTCGGGCGACTAGAGTGTGATTCTATATCTATCCAATATATTAAAATTTCGAATACACGCGGATCAGACGTATACGCAAAATCTATATATACTGGATTGTCCATATCAATATAAATAGATAATCAAATACGAATAATTGATTTAAATTTTCAAAACAAAAATTTGTTTTCACTTTCAAAAATATACTCTTCACACTCGTTCTAGGATACTACTGATCCCATCTCTAACGAGTCATTCCATTGGATATTTCTAATCCAATATCTGATGAATTCTTTCGTAGGGTTCTAATGTGCCTTGTTCTCTGAGCTTTGTAAACCAAAGCTCTGATACCAACAGTGACGGCAAGGAATTTCGCTCGGTCCGAACCAGTCGCTAAACCGACCCAGACCGTTCGAAACGCCCTATCGTTTGAGAACAGGACAAAACAGAATGCGTACAAAAGAACATTTCATTGTATATTACAACAATGCACCAGATTACAAGAATATACAGAGTATAAACAAATAAATATTACACAGAAATATCAGAGATTTAAATTACATTTAAATACATAGCAGCGGAAAATAATACAATACACAACTAGAAGAGATATGCGGATACAAAGCTTTCCGGATATCGTTCCAGCTGTAAACCAGGATCCTGTGAATATAAATCTGCAAAACCAAAACTACTAGCTGCCCGTGTCAAAAATAGGGGCACCCAGAGTTTAGGTTAAAACAATAAACTCCAGGTCAGTCATGTGACTGGTGTGAGAACTAAAACAGTTATTAATCTTTATTTTTAAAGTTAGGTAAATCAAGGGACCACGCCGTATAACACGGAACGGGTTTCCTCCCAAGAATACCAGTGCATAAAACAAACAGCGCAATGCTAAATAAAGAAAAATGAAGCTGTTATAAGACCCAGGTCCCATCACACAATGCAACGCAGCCGAGGATAGGGTTTTCCCTTATAACAGCCAAAGAATGCTTGATACGGTTAAAACAAATCGTTTGATACTATTATAAGTGCATATTGTATAAAACAACTTCAAATCATAAGTATCAATCATAGGTGACATGAGCGTCCCATGCCACTATGTCACCATATATAGGTTTACAAATAAAACCGCAAAGTCCCGTATTTGGAAATTGGATTTCCATCTATGAACCAAGGCCAGGGATCGTCCTCTACCGATTTGTGACTCTCTAGCCCGAGCCATAGGCAAGTACTCAGTCAAGCCTTGGAGCGACAGGGCCGGTCCACCGATGTGGATTAAAATGCCTGAACACTACGTTTCCCCGCCCTTTGGGGCGTAAATGAGCCAACGAATGGCTCCATCGGACCCGGATCGTCCGATCTAACCGAGGCCAGGGACCGTCCTCTACCGATTTGTGCAGTTGGGCGATGTGTAAAATTTATCATCCCAATCCATGTCAGTCAAATCAGTGTACATAAACAAACCGTCTGGTTTGTAAATGAATATTTTATTTTATTCACTTCACGTTAAAAACTATATTTTTAACGATAAAACATTTTATTTTAACATATGAATTTCTATTCAGTTCATTCTTCAAATAAAATGGTATTTTTATTTTTCTAACTTATTTTAGAAAATTTCGGCGGCATAACAGCACGATACTAGAAACGGGACGAGGCCTAGCCTTATCCCCGGTCTAGTGAAGGCCCACGCCATTCACACATCAATCAAACCATTCAATTTCACCAAACAATTCAATTCAATCAAATAATCTAATTTATTTTTGCAATCAAACAAACAAGTCCATGGTCTGTGGACGATTGTGTCGGGTGCTACTAAGCACCGTCTGCATCCTAGTATATATATATAACTAGAAAAATTAAATGGAAAGGTGAGAAGTTCTCACAGATAGCTATCCAATCATCTTGACTCTTCTTTGATAGCAATCTTCATCGTTATCGCCTCTTCGTCAGCTTCGTCGCCCGTAGCCACTACATATATAAAAATCGAATTTTTACTATGTTATTCAATTATATAAAGATCATATTTAAAAAAAACAAAGATTATATTTTTAATATTCCTATGATGTAAAAATTATATTTTTATTGCTTTAAAAATATGAGAATCATATCTTACTTCTTCTACTTAAAAAAATTTCCGTCTTTTCTATTTTTAAAAATATGATCTTTATTTTTTCTCCAAGTTCAAATCTTTTCTATTTTAAAGCTCAAATCTTTTTCCTTTTAAAGTTTAAAATAAAATCAGTTTTAAACTCTTTCGAAAATCAGTTTTAACATCCTTTAAAAAATCAGTTTTTAACATCCTTTAAAAATCAGTTTTTACTTCCTTTTAAAAAAACAGTTTTTACTTCCTTTTAAAATCAGTATTTACTGAATTTAAAAATAAAAATAAAAATAAAAATAAAATAAAATCTCTTACATTGCTCTGCGAAGAAGGGGGGGGGAGAAAGAAGGCGTCGGAGGAGGTGGAAGGGGGTAGTGGCGGTCGACTGCAGGCGGTGGTGGTTGTGTGGTTCGGCGGTGGCTCGGTTTGGGGATGTTTGGGTTCGGGGAGAGAGAGGATGGGAGCTGGAGAGAGGAGGGAGGCGGGGGGGTTAGGCGGCGGTCTGAGGGGAGGCGCAGCGGCCAGGCACGGCGGTTGGAGGACCTCCGGCGGCGGCTAGGGCTGAAGGCTTCGATCGTTGTTCATGTTTTTTTTTCTTTTATTTCGATTTCTGAAGAGAGAGAAGAGGGAAAGAAGGGGGGGCCAATATATATAACTTAATTTATTTATTATTTTTCTCCACTAAAAGTTGACTTCTCGTTTGAACCCCAAATCGAACCCACCGACTGTCGTCCCTAGCGTTTTACCCCCATTCCGAACACAATGGGATATGTATCGCAAGCTGATTTGATCGTTTCGATCAGTTTCCGTTAAAATCAACATATAACTCTATATATTGAATTTAAACGCGTATTTCAAATTACCGGGGCCACATACTAACTAGAAAAATTCCAGAAAAATATTTTCTAGCTTCGTATTGACGATACGGTCCTAACAAAACTAATTTCGACGAATTCTGAGATCGTTAGAAAAATGGCCATTTTCCAGTCGATTAAAATCAACTGAACCTGGTCAAACGCGTTTTCCTTTGCCACGCTCACATATTGATTCGGAAAATTATGAAATTTGAAACCTAGCAATAACTTAACATCACGGACCCAACAAAACTGGTTTCGTCGAAATCCGAGGTCGTTTGCAAAATGTCTATTTTTAAGGACCTGAATTCCATAGCGACTATTCAGAATTTTCAACTGGACATATCTTTTGAATCCCGCTATGAAATTTCGATTAGTCGGATTCGTTGAAAAGATATTATCAATTAGATCCTAATGTTTTTGGTTTCACTAAAATCCGGATTATTTTGCACCCGGTATATTCAATTGAAGTTTGAAATCGAATTATCGAACTACCGCGCCATTTTCAATTCTATTTATAATTATATATAAATATTTATATTATAACGACGGCGTATATAATATATACGTTCGAATTATATTCAAAATAAATTTCTCGTCGATATTATTTAAAATAATCTATTTTAAATAATCAAAATTAGCTAAAAGTGCCAAAATAAAAATTTTAAACTGGCCCAGATTTTCGGGTTGTTACAGTGTAGTTATTCAAAAATTTGTGATCGTATATAAACTCAGTTGTACTTGCGAAATTTAAATTCTGAGTGTTGTTCAAGACTATGTGATCACATTTCTCAATTGATAACGTATTTTTAACACTGACTATTTCATGTTCATTTGAAATTTTCTCAAAGTTAAAATTTTCGAACTCATGACTTGAATCTACTTCTTTCTCATTTGTCAACTCATCCTCATACAATCCAAAGAATTCATGTTCGTTAAAATCCTTCTCCAGTTTTGAGTTGAAAAATTCAACATTTTTATTTTGTTCAATTTCTAGAATTTCAAGTTTCTCGCAGCCTGAAAGAGGAAGATTAAAATCTGAGCTTAAAACTTTTTCCTGAAAAGAATCGAAGTCCAAATCATTTGTTGAATTTTAAACAACTTCATTTAGATCGTTATTCTCAATTTCTAAAGTTGTTATCTGAAAATTTTCAATATCAGTAAAGAATGGATTATTTTCTGATTCATCGCTTGTTTGAATTTGATTTTGTTGCTCTCGTTGTTCTTTCAAAGATGTCATTAAACAAAGAAGTTCATTCATCTTTCAATCTTTTTCATCAAGTTGTCTATCTTGCCTTTCTACCCCTCTCTAAGAATGTTAAGATGATATTCTTCAGAATCGTTGATTTGAGAGCTCTCATTTTGGATTTCTTGATTCTCAAAATTATAGTCCACGTCAATTTCACAATCAATATTATTTCCAATGTGCTGGTTGTTTGAATCTTCAGAAAAATGACAATGATATTGGAAATCATATTGATTTTGAAAATTATGTTCGTAACCAAAACTGTTGGAATTTGAGGGAAAATTGCAATTTTGGTTATTTTCTAGATATTGATATGGGCTATAATTTTGGTTTACAACCCCATATTGATGTTGACCAAAGCTATATTGGGATTCAAAGCTGTTTTGATGAGTGTGTGGCCCATAATCGAAATTATTGACATTTGAATTGAAATTGCAATTTCGATCATATCCATGCTTTTGAAAATGTTGGTCATTTGGAAAATTTAGAAAATTGTTGGCATTGGCTCATGAAATTTTGGAAAATTTTGGCTTATGAGTGGCTATTCATATTCATACTCTTCAAGAGGACGTCTACTCCGATTATTATCCCACATTTCTCTCAATGATTTTTTTAAATCAGACATTTTAAAGAAGTCATGGCAAGACAGAAATTATTCTCACTTCAAAATAGTATAAAATACTAAGTTGTGCTCTATTAATTAACTGACTCAATTAGAAGGGGGGAAGAGGGTCTTATGGCCGTTCACGTATAATATAAATACTAAGGGATACGACCAATGTTTTACGGGTAGTATGCAACCTCTTTTGCTAAAAGTTCAATAAATTAAACTAATATATATATATGCGATCCAATTATACGAGACAGCCAACTTCACAAAACACCACTTTTCAATTATATTATTTCAAAAATCAAATCAAGTTTTATAATTGAAAATCGACGAGAGTGAATACTTCAGGTATGTTAATTCGTGCCTCACTAAACAGATTCAAAAATTCTAATCACAGAATAATAAATTGCAGAAAATTAAAATATTGTACAAGCAAGCCGCTGCCCCTGCAGAAGATTTTTACAAGCAATTTCTATATTTTTCAAAGCTGCAGAGCACATGTAGAGTTTAGGAAATTTTACAGTGGGGTATGGTAGTCCAGAACGATTGAAAACCACTGGCAATTCAAATCAGTTGTTTGCAGATCGATTGACTTATGTATTCCTTTTTCGCTTTGCTTGAACTCTCGCTCACTTTGGTCTTTGTTGTTTGCTTGAGCACTTTTCTAGCTTTGCTCTAAATTCGTTGCGCTGCTTGTTGCAGGGAAGGTGATTTTGGACAGTGAATTGAATGCTTGGTGGAGAATCAGGCAGAAGGGGATGTTTGATCAGTTTTGATGGCTGGTCGATGTCGGTGAATTATGAGAGAGATAAATTACGGCACAAGGAATCTAAAGATAGAAGGTACAAGCTGTGAATTTGAAGAAGATGGTGAATTTGTTTCTTCTTCTTTTCTTTTCCTTTTTTTTGAAAGGAATGTAATGAATTGGGAAAAATAGAAAGAAAGCGGAAACCAAATAAAATGAAAAATGGAAAGAAATCTAAAAATTGGCAACAAATTGAATGAAAAAAAGGCTAGAATTTGTTCAAGGCAGAGGAGCAACAAGAATTTTGTTGATTGGGGGGGGGGGAATAGAGGTTGTTGTGTATGCGGGTGGGAGGTTTGAGAGGATTTTGTTTTGCAGAAGGGTGGCGAAGTTTTGTGAATGGTAAGGGCTTGAGATGAATAAGGAATTGGTTGGCAGTGAAGAAATTGAGAAAGAGGACTTTTTTTTATTGTATATTTGTTTTTGTTTTGGAAAGAAGAAAAAAATTTAAACAAAAGGAAAGTAAGAGATTGGAAAGGGATTTGAAACAGGGAAAGCAATAAAGAGAAGACAAAAACAGAAAGATTTTTTTTATTATTGTTGTAAAATTAGAAGAGAGATAGAAAGAAAAATGAAAAAGGAAAAGATTGAAAAGGGAAAGAAATAAATGAAAGAGAATATAAAATGTTAAAGGCAGAAAATCAGTGAAAATGACAAAAAAAAAAATTTTGTAATGAAAGCAAATGTAAAAAGATGGAAAGAAACTAAAGAAAAGAAAGAACCAGAAAAATAAGCAAGTTGTAAATACAAAGGGGAAGAAAAAAATTGAAAGAAATAACGAAAATTTCAAAAGAGGGAAAAAATAAATGAAAAAGCAGAGAATTAATTACAAGGCAAAGAAGGGAAAGATTTTAAAAGAGAAAAGCTTTAAAAATTATTTTTTTGGTTTATTGTTTTAAAAGATTGAACAATTGGAAAGAAGTAAAAGGAAGGAAGGAATATATGGAAAGAAGGAAGGAAGAGGGAAAAAGAAAATGTAAAAGGAAAAAAAATTGAAAAGGGGAAAGAAATAAAATAAAAAATCAAGAAAAAATGGCAATTTTTTTGTCCTCTTGTTTAGAAGATTATAATATCAATTAACAATACCAAATCTAACCAATCAAGAATTTTTCTTTATATATACAAGGAAATAAAAAACTAACACAAATCAAAAATTAAATAAATAATAAAATTTAATTGTTGCCTCCCCGGCAACGGCGCTAAAAACTTGATCATCGCTTCCCTATGAACTAGAAAAGCGCGATTTATGAAATAATACTACAAGCGCACAGATCGTGTAGTATGCAGGTCGAATCACAGGGAGGTAAAATAATCAAATTATTTATAAAATTTCTTGGGCGAGTTAGACGAAGCTTGGGGATTGATTTTGAAAAAATAGTAAAACTATTACTGAATTGAGTACAGAGCTGAATCTAATCAAATCTATATTCAACCCAACATGACCTAAGAACGCAATAAAAAGAACAGAAATTAAAACTGCAGAAACTAAAATAACAAACAGGAATTAAAATTAGGATTACCGTTGAATCTAATCAGACGGTCAATCACTAATGAAAATAAATGTAAAATACAACTAGTACTCTACCAAATCTAATTGTGTAGATGGCACTAGTTGCTTAGAAATAGAAAATTGTAGAAAATAAAATGAAGAAGAATGACTTTATTAATGGAGAAGAAATAGAAAATGGGATCGTGGTTACAATGATATTACAAGGGTATTTGTAGGAGATAACCAAACCCTAACCCTAATTACAAATAGGCCTAGCTATTTCAAGTAAGTTTTAGGCCTTTTTTCATTTGGAATAAGTTCTAGGCCTTTTCTCTTTTTCTCTTGCAAACCTCCTTTAATTTGAGATGTGCATGGCCTTTTTATAAATCATTTTCTTGTCCAACAGCAACTAGATGTGAGATCTTCATCTACAATTCTTCAAAATGAAAATATATAGCAATCTGATCTTCATTTCTCTACTTTTCTGTTTGCATGCGGGCTGGGTTGGAATATTTGTAAAAGTGACAAAACAATACCCAATTAATATTTATTTGTATACAAAAGATAAGATATAAGAGCATAAAATAAACATATTTCTATATCAATCAAACATTGATTGAAAATAACATGTATACTCTTGATGAATTTTATTGACAACATAGTTGTATATATCGTTGGCTGTCCACTTTATTACTTTCCCTATGTATTCAAAGTGTAACGTTCATTAATTTATAAATTTTTAAATGTGAATAGTTGCTGCAGTTTTCGATGCCATTTCTCTTCATTGTTTCCTTAATGCAACATTCATTATTTTTCCTTCAATATATTAAAAAAATTCCCTTCATTCTATTAATTTTTTTCCTTTATTCTATTTTCACGCATCTTATTTCATTTACTTACTTTCATTCCTTAAATTTATATTCCTTTATTATTCCTTTCCCTTCATTATTTCTCTCTAAAAACAACGGCACGTTTTGCTCATAAAAAAAGGGTTCGTTGCCTCAAATAAAAAGAAATGCATGAGACATATATGTGGAAGGTCATGCATCTCGTTTATTTACACATAATGCATGCACTTTTCAATGCATTCACTCCTTCATTCTCCTTTTTTTCTTTCTCTAACTCTTACATTTTCTTATTTTAATGCATGCATGCATTTTATACTAAAAAAAAAATAAATGAAAAACATATTTGGTCACAAATTATCAATTTGCATTTCTTGGCCATTCATTTTCAAAATCTCCTTTATAAACTCAACGCATACATGCATGGATGCATTTGTTCCTTTGTTTAATGCATTTAATGCATGTGTTACCCATTTATATTTCAATTCATTTCATTATTTTCCTATACAAGTTTTCTTTCTTAACCATTTATTTCTTCTTCCTATCAAGTTTTCTAAGCAATTTTCCTACCCTTCATTTTATTCTGTCAAACTAGAAGTTTTCCCCAAAATCAATTATTTTTTTCTTCTCAAATCAGTGACGCCTATACTTTGAAAAAAAAGGGAATGAATCGCCACCGCCACTTCAAGATCATCCATCCTACCATAAGATGAATTTTTGTAACATTAGTAAAGGAAGATGTAGCTTTTTTGGTAAAATGTTGTTTTGCTAATTTGCAGCATTGATATTTAAGTTATTCTCTAACATTACTAGGCCAACACCTGCATCATTCCTAGGTGACCGTATCTCATTTGCAAGCGGACCATTACTGATGATGGAAAAAGAATGCTTTCATAGCATTGTCACCCACTGCAACTTCAACTGCAGAAGTACACTGCATTTTATATTAATTTCATATTCAGTGTAGCTGTTGTTTGCTTTGAAAATTTCTTTTTACAGTTAATTTCTCTTGCGGGTGATACCCTTGCTCATTTGACATAACCGTTACCTCGATTTTCTAACATTTTCTAACTTTATAAAGATCCTTTTTTATTTTATTTTCCTTTACAAATATCAACAGAAGTGGTACCATGACCAATGTCAGGGTTAAATTGCATTTGACATGCTCCTTCTTTCTCCTGTATTTAAATTAGGAAAACACTATCAGAATTACTGAGTTTTACTTCCTTTTACCTACAACATCAAATTATATACGTAAGTTTGTACGATCACAATTTTGCAACTAACTTTTATTGCAATTCACATTAATTATGGTTTTTCTTTCAATCCCGAAAAATCACTAAATGGTTACTGCATGTATGAAACTCATAATACACTTAAAAAAAGTTATGTGCTCTTTTTTATATTATTATCGAGGATCAGGCTTAGGCATGATCAAATAGCAATATGCATTAATTTTTCGTTGATTAAGTTAATTTTTTTCTGAATTGTACATAAGCTGATGTTTAAATATGTATGCAGGTATTGGAGGAGTATGAAGTCAAGCACTGTCAATTGGTAGAATTTAGATTCAAGATCTATATAGTTCTAATATTTCCAATTTTGCTAAGTTGTTGAAGTTAATATATGCCAAAAAATCATGTTTATGCATTTTGTACATTTAATTATTATACATTGATTGATATATGCTGGACTCTCGTTATGAACTTTCATGGATTTAATTTGACTGGGTATTTGTTTGTGGTTGAAGCTATGTGATCGTTTTCACAAAAAAATTGGTATTCAGTATATGAGAGGTAGATTATATAACAGCTGCTAGTTTTTGTGTAGATGCGATCATAAGCCCCGCCTTTCATTCTGTTTTTTTCTTCTTCTAATTTTGTGTTAGTTTATACAAGTTTGTTTATTACTTCATGTACATTAATGTTATGTGATGGAAAGGGATATTTGATTGCACGTTAGGAGCCAAAGTCACGAGTCATAACATAAATATGACAATATGGCTTGCAATGGTTATGCAAGTACAGATGATCTTGGCCGCAAATATGTGTGTAGGTCAAAGTTATAAGTCATGACTACAAACACAGTTACTTTTATCTTATCGTTTCATGTTGAAAATTTATACATGAACAAATTGCTCAAAGATTATTGGTATACTGGTATTACTCGTTGAGTTAACCAAATTTTCATCATAAGTATGCCAGATCTTTTGTATCTTTTGCAAACTTCCCAAGTTTAACTTATGCTCACTAACAAACAATGTGTGTTTTCAACTTTAGATTCGTTGTCATATTTTAATATCCTTAACGGTTAGGTATATTTCCAAGTTTTTCAAATTTGGGGTGCTTAGAAAATATTTTGGTTTGGGCAGAGAAATAGTACTTTAGGAAATAAAATGTGGATCCAATTATTGTTCCAAAATTAGTGTACAACCAAGAGTCGTGTGCGAAGCACTAGTTCGCACAAGTAATGAATATGAAAACCAAAGTAATTTGTAAAAAAAGATGGTCCATATTGAGTAATGTTGATGTAAACTATTTATTTTGGTGTAGTGTTTGTTAAGTAGCCACTGGTTTACAAATAGAATTTGTTGAAAGCTAATTGTATTTTTGCAAAAACTTAGATTTGAACTTGTGATCTTATGTTTATATTAAGAAAATGTATTTTGAATGGTTTGTACTTACACCAAAAAATATATTTGCTAAAGGTATAAATCATTTATTAATCATATAAATCACCACCTAGGCTTTTTTTTGGCACCAATAAAGTGGTCGTGCCGGAGTGGTTATCGGGCATGACTAGAAATCATGTCGGCTTTTCCCATGCAGGTTCGAATCCTGCCGACCACGTACTGGTTTTACTATTATCCCCTAAGGCTCTATTTGTTGAGTGTTTAGTTACATTTCACATCTATAATAATTTTTACACTTGTATGAAGTTAACTAGAGATTTCGATACATGGTAACAAAGATTTAATGCATTTTTGTTATATTCTAACGATGCAATTTCATCAATACATTGATGAAATTATGATTAAAAACTACGACCAAAATAACTCATGACTTACAAGCATTGGATTAAAAATGGCCAAAAATCCTACATGCATATTTCATATCTTATAAATAATTATAATGCGAATGGTCATGAGAAATTAGTCTGAAAGACCGCTATCGTCAATGTCTAGTTCGATTTCCCATCTACTGATGATTTTTAGACACGAAGTTAACTTGAGGACGGATTCTGAAACGCACTAGTGATTGCCAAGTTTTCAAGATAATTTTGTTATGTACTGATGATGTAATCACTAGTAAATTCATTCATTAAAATTATCATTATGAACTACAACCTAAAAAATGCATGACTTAATAGCGCTAAATCTGAAGTTCCCCAAGCTCATCCACGTATATTTTATGTCATACAGATAAATATTTATAACGTGAATGGTTCCGAGATATTATTCTGAAAATTCATTTGAGCAACGGAGGTTATTGATAAGCATGACAAACACCATATTGCATTAGTGACTAGTGTAGCACAAGGAAAAAAATGATAGCATGTGTAGCGCAGAAAATTTAAGCCTATAAATGGGCTATAGAATAATATTATTGGGAAATAAAATAAATTGGTTCCTAAAGTAAACGTGAACATTTATTTATTTTTATTTAGTTTATACTGCTCCTGATATAAGCATGGTATAGTCAGTCAAATTATCACAACCAATTTAGTAAGCTTGAAATATAATAAATAAAATCTTATATGATCGCCTCTAGTTAACTAATGTTCGTAAGATGAAACTTAGGCTTCCATCTCTGCAATGTAGGAAAATTAAAAAAATCATAATGCTATTGAAACAATACCAATAAAATCGGCATAAAAAAAGCTTGCACCACAATAAAGTGGTTGTGCTGGAGTGGTTATCGGGCATGACTAGAAATCATGTGGGCTCTGCTCGTGTAGGTTCGAATCCTGCTGACCTTGTATTTATTTTAATAATATCTCCGGAGACCACTCTTGTTGAATGTTTGGTTATATCTCCCATTTATCGATTACTTTTACACTGATTTGAAGTTAACAAAAGCCTCCGATACATGGTTACAAAGATTTTATACATTTTCGTTACATTCTGACTAAGCAATTTCGACTAAATTCAATCATCAAAATTATGATTATGAATTACTACCAAAAAAATCAATGACTTAAAAGCGTTGAATTCGAAATGACCAAAATTCCTACATGCATATTTGTATATTATGAACACTTATAATGCAAATGCCTCTAAGAAATTAGTCTGAAAAGACCGCTTTTGTTGAATGTTTGGTTTCATTTTCCATTTATTGATGATTTTTAGACGAAAATTTATGTTTATGAATTACAACCAAAAGTACCCATTACTTAAAGGCGTTGAATTCTAGATAACCAAAACTACTACATGCGTATTTTGTATATTATAAACGTTTATTATGCGAATGGCTGTAAGAAATTAGTTTGAAAAGACCGCTTTTGTTTAATGTTTAATTCCATTTTTGATTTACTGATGATTTTTAGACACGAAGTTAACTTGAGGACGGATTCTGAAATATACTACATGGTTGCCATGTTTTCACGATGACCTTGTTACATACTGATGATGTAATCGCTACTAAATTCATTCATCAAAATTATGATTATGAACTACGAACCGAATAATGCATGACTTAATAGCATTGAATTTGAAGTTACCAAAACTCATGCACGATTATTGTATATATTATAGATAAATATTTATAATGTGACTGGTTCTAAGAAATTAATCTGAAACTTCATTTTCACACTGGGGATTTTTGATCAAAATGGTAATCACCCACTTGCTTTAGCGACTTGTGTAGCCTAGGGGAAAACGATAGCAAGTGTAATGTCGAAAATTTCGCCCGTAAATCGGCAACTGAACAATGATTATATTAAAAGAAAATAAATTGATTCCTAACCTAAATGTGAACATTTATTTATGTTTATTTCCTTTAGGTAGCGGCTATTGGGACACAAAAATAAACACAAAATTAGAGGCATAAATTGTGGAACATTAGGTTTATTTGTCTTTTTGTAGAAGATGGTCCAATGAGAGATCTAATGATTGAGATTTAGTGTCCAGTTTGGTTTCAACACTTTGTGGCTAAATAGAGTTTCCCTTTATTTTATATTGCTCTTAATGTAATCCATGTTTTAGAGCCTAAAAAATTATCATAACTAATTTAGTAGAAGCTTGAGATAAACATTAAATAAAGTAAATTTTATATGACCGCATCTGGTTATTTATTGTTCGTAAGATAAAATTTACGATTCCATCTCTCCAATGCAGCAAAATGGAAAAAATTCTTCTGCTATTGAAATATCATTGGTCATATCAGCATCAGTTAAGTTGGCACTACTATAAAGTGGTCGTGCCGGAGTGGTTATCGGGCATGACTCGAAATCATGTGGGCTTTGCCCGCGTAGGTTCAAATCCTGCCGACCACGTATTTGTTTTGCTAATATCTCCAAAGTAGTGTTATCTATTAAATAATAGTAAAGCCAAAACCTTTTAAAGCTCTCTCGTTAATTAATTTCAAGAGTTTTCTCTCTTCTCCTTAATTCTCTCTAGATATTTCTTTTTAAAATTAGTTTATCACTTTACACTTATTTATTATTTCTCTCACATTATTTTACTTCTTCTATCATTTATATTTTTATATGGACATTACAACGTTTACACAATTTTGTATTAATAGTTAGCTCATAACACTTTATATTTACGTCCACATATTTAAATTAATTACAAAATCCAAAGCTTAAGAAACTTAAATAAATTTTATTAACTAGTATTTCCTTTAAACATTAAAGATGACTAAAGTATTAGTTTTTGGCTTCAAATACTTACATATAAATTTTTATAGCCATCTGAATCTCTCTCAAATATATTTTAACATTTTACATTTAGTACCATATTTTACAATTAATAATTACATAATATTAAAACTACTTAAATAGCTAACAATCTATTATTCATTGATTTCCTAATAAATCACATCTAGATTAACCATGTTCATATTAACAAAAATGAAAAAAAAACAAATTTATGAGCACCTCAATCACATAACAAATATTATACGCAAAAATAACCATCACAAGTTCAAAGTTCAACTCATTTGCATCAATATATTTATCGTGTATTGTATTGTAATATTAATAACAACACCTACGTTTTAAAATTTATTTAGTAACTTACAAAATACTGCACAATATCCTTTCTTTCTCTCTTTCCTTCTGCTGCCAATCTTAACGTTTTTTAATCGCCTACTTTCCTCTTTCCATGTTCCCTTAAGATCTTCTACTTTCTTCCAATTTCTAGCTTTCTCTTTTGTGGGTTTAAGCTCAATTGTTTCTTCCTTAGCTCATATCTGGAGTCCTCTTATTGATTTGAAATTTGTCGCTTTCTTCTCCTCGTCTGTTTTCAAGCCAAACCTTTTCCTCCTTCCTCACAATCTCTCCATTCTTCCTACCGTGTCTCTTTGAATTCCTCACATCCTACCTCTATGACTTTATGGTTTGGCTATACTCGACTTGCCCACTGGATTTGTCCTTATTCTCACTGAACTTTACTTCTGTTCCCACCAAAAGGAGGACCAATAGGTTGTGGATCGATCTTTTCGACGTGCCGGTTGGGTAGGTTTTCTGGTGTATTTGATGGTCGAGGGTTTGTCTGTTTTCGGGTTTTGTGTTGGTTTTTAGCTGTGGTTCGACTTCGGAAGAGGCAATTTGTTGTGTGACTTGTGTCAGTGCAACGGTGAGGGTATGGTAGTTCACTAGTTTAGCCTATGTAATGTTTCTTTATATTTTCTAGATCATCGTTTGGGGATGGCATTTTGGTGTCCTTTGTTTTCTCTCTTCCCCTGTAGTTGTGCAGCACCGACCTCATGCCACGACAATAGCTATGTTACAGTGGGCGATGGTTATTTTTGTTTGTGCACTGTAGTTACTATTTGCGTTGAACTTCTTTACGCTTGTTTTGGTTTTGTCAGAATGGATGGTCAGGATTGTTCTTGTCAGATTTCCAGCTTTTCGGGTATACTAGTGTGTTGGTTTGGATGTTAATCATACCTTGTCGTTGATGGTTGGCATGGTATATATGAGTTCTCAAGTAACTTCGGCCACTGTTTAGTGTTTTCCCTTCTTGGATGAGATGTCCCCTGCGGTTCTCTGCTTTTGTCATACTACTTTGTTAAATTTAGCTATGTAAGTTGACATAGTTTTGTATTGTGTCCTGTTTATTTGGTATTTGTTGTACATGTGTACTTCTTCTGTTTTATTGCTTTTCATATATTAGTGTATGAAATGACTCCCTGCATGGAGTATGGTAGTTTTAGGTTCTTTGCTTAACTCTTGTACTCTAAACTAGGATACTGTCAATGGTCGGTGCACTTTAAAACCCGAATGAAGTAGATAGACAATCTGCCTATCTCCTGTACCAATTCTATTTATTATTTGTTATAATAAAGAGTATTATATGGATCGCTATAAAACCGCTCGGCTTGCCAAAAAAATGTCTTTCTCCAGGGGCTCACAAAAATAAACCCAGGGTACATATCATGTTCTCGGCCTTAAAGAAAAACTGAGCACACAGTAAGAAAAACGGACCTGAAGACATATGTTTAAACTACTCATGAAATCTTAAATTCCAATTGTTTGAATAACATGAGAGAGTATTTAGTCCATTTTTCAAATATCTCGTAAAAATATACATTAATTTTACTATGCATATTCATATTAAATAAGGAACTTTTTTATGCAACTTTAAAGGTTTGTAAATCACATAACATGAACCATGAATATCAAAAATAGCAACAAATTTATTTTTTACATTAGTTTGATTCATTGATATCACAAATGTACCATATATTGTATTGTTTTTGGTTAGCTATAAAACATAAAGTATACACAAATAATAATAATAATTTTAATTAATAGTTTGTGTGTTTCACATCAAAATTTATCATATTGCATAACAATGTTCTAATTTTAAAATTAAAATAATAAATACTACTTTTAATAATATTATCATTTGTAATGCACGGGTTACACGCTATTTATGGCGGTAAGTCAAGTCGAGATGACTGATGTAGAGCTAGTCGATTAGTCGTAGACTGATCGTAGACTAGTCGAAAAAATAAAATGTTGGCACCAATAAATTGTCAATTCTAATATATTGCTGCCAACATATATATTGCTACAAAACAAAGAAAATAAATAAACGATGCATAGAATTTAATAAAGTACAATTTGTAAGATGGCAGTAGAAAGATGGTGTTTCAGGTTTAGGTATCGGTCGACTTTCGATCGAAGCTATGGTTCGATTTTTTTTTCCTGTCCCATAGTATATACTCGAAAATTTCTAGTTCGAAATTTTTAAATCGACTTTTAATCGATACTAGGTATCGATCTTTTTCTTGCCTTTTTATTCGTTATAGGTGTCAATAACTTTCGGTTTTTACTCTATTTGATTTATCAATAACTGTAAGTGGCACAAATTTTTTTTCTTTTCTGAAATGGACCAATACCAAACCAGTCAACATCCATAATGATCTAGTCCACTCGACTAGCCGATTAGTCGACAAATTCCGGCCCAGGCACACAAAAGTTATGAAAAAGCAATTCAAGGCTTCAGGTCGTTCACTTGATCTCGACTAGTCGTCGACAAGTCATGACTAGACGAGCACCGTGATGACAGTGGTCAATAGACTGCTTTTGCTGAGCGTTTGGTTACATTTTCCATTAACCGATCATTTATACACTGATATGAAGTTAACTAAATCCGAAGATACATAGTTACAAAGATTTTACGCATTTTTGATATATTATTACTACGTGGTTTCGACTAAATTCATTCATCAAAATTATGATTTTGAATTACAACCAAAAGAATCCATGACTTAAAAGCGTTGAATTCAAAATGACCAAAACTCCTACATGCATATTTCATATAATATAAATAATTATAATGCGAATGGATCTGAGAAATTAGTCTGAAAAGACTGTTTTGTTGAATGTTTAGTTCCAATTTCCATCTGTCAATGTTTTTCAGACATGAATTTAACTTGATGATGTATTCCGAAATATACTACACGGTTGCCAAGTTTTCACGATAACTTCATTATATACTGATGACGTAATCGCTGCTAAATTCATTCATCAGAATGATAATTATGAATTACTACCCAAAAAATGCATGACTTAATAGCATTGCGTCTGAGATACCAAAACTCATGCACGATTATTTTATATCTTATAGACAAATATTTATAATGTAAATGGTTTTAAGAAATTAATCAGAAACTTCATTTCAACACCAGACGTTTTTGATCAAAATGACAAATGCCCTCTTGCATTAGTGACTAGTGTAGCACAGGGGAAAAATGATAGCAAGGGTAGTGCCGAAAATTTCCGCCTGTAATTCGAGAACAAAACAATGATGATACGAAAAAAAATTTGGTTCCTAACTTAAATGCAAACAATTATTTTTATTTATTTATTTTAAGGAGTAACTATTTGGGCGTAAAAATAAACACAAAATTAAAGGAAGAAATGTAACGAGATGGAATTTCGCTCGGTCCGAACCAGTCGCTAAACCGATCCAGGCCGTTCGAAACGCCCTATCGTTTTGAGAACAGGACAAAACAGAACGCATACAGAAGAACATTTCATTGTATATTACAACAATGCATCAGATTACAAGAATATACAGAGTATAAATGAATAAATATTACACAGAAATATCAGAGATTTAAATTACACTTAAATACATAGCAGCGGAAAAATAATACAATACACAACTAGAAGTAGATATACGGATACAAAGCTTTCCGGATATCGTTCCAGCTGTAAACCAGGATCCTGTGAATATAAATCTGCAAAAACCAAAACTACTAGCTGCCCGTGTCAAAATAAGGGCACCCAGAGTTTAGGTTAAAACAATAAACTCCAGGTCAGTCATGGGACTGGTGTGAGAACTAAAACAGTTATAAATCTTTATTTTAAAGTTAGGTAAATCAAGGGACCACGCCGTATAACACGGAACGGGTTTCCTCCCAAGAATACCAGTGCATAAAACAACAGCGCAATGCTAAATAAAGAAGAATGAAGCTGTTATAAGACCCAGGTCCCATCACACAATGCAACGCAGCCGAGGATAGGGTTTTCCCTTATAACAGCCAAAGAATGCTTGATACGGTTAAAACAAATCGTTTGATACTATTATAAGTGCATAGTGTATAAAACAACTTCAAATCATAAGTATCAATCATAGGCGGCATGAGCGCCCCATCCCACTATGTCACCATGCTAGGTTCTACAATTAAAACCGCAAATGTCACGTATTTGGAAATTGGATTTCCGTCTATGAACCGAGGCAAAAGATAGTCCTCAACCGATTCGAGACGCTCTAGCCCGCCCCTCAGGCAAGCGCGCAGGCAAGCCTTGGATCGTCAGGGCCGGTCCACCGATGTGGATTATTATGCCTGAACACTACGTTTCCCCACCCTATGGGGTGTAAGTCTGGTCCGTCCGCCGACCAGAATGCATCGGCCGAAACCAATATAACCGAGGCGCCTCGCAACAGCAACAACCACATAAGTCAAACTCGTCAGGGCGTGTAAAACCACTGACGCCACTTCTAACTAGAAAGAAACGCAAGTCCTCCCTGAGGTCCGTCTCCCGTTTTTGGTTCACAACCGGGGTGCGAGGCTCGCGAATTCACGTTACACAAAGCTGTGCCACACAGGCTGTGCTTTGATCATCACCACAAGACTTTGCTTTTCAACAGAAGCCTTGATCATTTGCATCTTAGCATGCCACACAGGCAAACCACTCTATGCAACCGATATCAGTCACACAGAATGAAATCCAATGTCAGACACACAGTCCATTTACAAGTCCGTTCTGGGCCTGAACGAAACCGGAGGCACCTAGTACCCCGCATATCCATCGATCTCCAAGTACGTCTGGACGATCACCAACTGTTTCCATCTTCTTGGGTGTACAGCCCAATCAAGATCATCAGTAATCACCCAAACGACGTGAAGACTTCCGGTCTTCGACTGTCGTCCTCATCTTCGACACCACGTCGAATCAGTTATTCAGAATGGGATAAACCCGGTCTTTCTGAATAACTCGCATATATATTATAAAAGTGTTACACAAACACAACATACGCCTCATTCCAATTCAGAATATTCTTTTATTCAAATATTCCTATACTTTGGGAAAAGTTCCCATTAATTTTATCCAAGATAAATTCTTTAAATTTATTCTTTAATCACCTTTGAATATCAATTCAAACTAGTCGGGATTAGCGAACCACACCGAAGTAATCATTTATTTTATTTCCCAATCCCAACCTATTCATCCCATGAAGTAAAACTGGTGATACTTCATATCTAACACCACAGTGTTATCGGTAAATTCAATTACCATTTCACGTTCAAATCTAATTAAAGATTTAACTATCGCCTGGAGCAAAACTGGTGATACTCCATTCTCGACCATTTCAATCTAATTAAAGATTCATTAAAACTCCACTTAGTTTTAATCTTTAACTGGGTTAAAGAATCAGTGTCATTTAGAACACGGTTCACGATAAACCCAAAATCACATTCATTAATTATCGGGTTAAAGAACGGGTGTTATTTAAAACACTGTTCACGATAAACCCAAAAATCAATATCAATTCAATTCCAATTAAATATTATTTAATTGGCACACTTCATTAAATCTAAATACAAAGATTTAATCATTTCTCAACTGGGTTCAAGAACAGTGTTAGTGAAGACACCATTCACGACAAACCCAAATCACATTCGATATTCAATACAAGGCTCTGAATAGAAAATATATCGGCTTATATTCAATATCGAATTCTACGACTAACAAATGTCGTGTTGGAAATAACGATATAAATATATATCTTTCAAATTTCCATAACAACACCTGTATAATCACGAATTCCAACATCGAAATATTCCGAAGACAATTTCGATTCAAATCCACTCCAATGCAATCATTGGAAATTCTGGTTATTTTCAAAACCATTCCAAATTCAATTTATTCAGTTAAAAATAAATAGAATTATAATTCTAGTTCAAAACTAGTTCATTTCGATAAAAATCTATTTTTATCTTTTCAAATATGGAGTTTTTCATCCCAAATCTTCACAAATCATTTCTTATGATTTTACACAAATTATTACTATTTTTAATAATTTTATCAAGGCCTGTACAGTCGATTTCCATCAATGGCCATCGAACTGCACTTACAGCGACCTTTTTCAAATTTGATTTGGACATAATTCCAAATCCAACCGTTAGATTTCAAATTTCTAACATTCGCTAGAAAGCTCTTTTCGATACGAACCCAACGGTTCCGGTTTTAGGAGAATCCGACGGTCGGATCTCCCGTAACGTCCATTTGAAATCAATGGTCGAAATTCGCGAACTGCCGCGGCGCGGCGCGTTCTATTCAGGCCATTATATTATATATATAATATATATAATATATACTTCGTCGATTTCTATTTAAAACGAATTATATAAATAGTTTTAAAATTCGTTTCAAAATCTATTTCAACTTCCATCTCAATTCAAAGCAAAATTGAATTCTTCTCTATAAATTCGTTTTAAAATTCATTTCTATTCAATTCAAATTTCAATTCAATTTGAATTCATTTCAATTTGCTTTCAATTCATTTTGAATTCGTTTTCAATTCAATTCATTTCGAAATCGTTTTCAATTCAATTCACTTTGAATTCGTTTTCAATTCAATTCACTTCGAAATCACTTTCAATTCACTTCGAAATCACTTTCAATTCACTTCGAAATCACTTTCAATTCAATTCACTTTGAATTCGTTTTCAATTCAATTCATTTCGAAATCACTTTCAATTCACTTCGAAATCACTTTCAATTCAATTCATTTCGAAATCACTTTCAATTCAATTCACTTTGAATTCGTTTTCAATTCAATTCATTTTGAATTCGTTTTCAATTCAATTCATTTCGAAATCGATTAAAATTGATATAAATATCGTTCACGTCAAAATGGCGTCAATCTAATCAACACGGCTTCATAAATTTCTATTTTCAAATATTCTATTTCAAATATTTCTATTTCTAATATTTCTATTTCTAAACTGGAATGAGGCCCAATCAATTACCATATAAAGTTAATTATATGGATTTTCATACAACACATGTATAATAGCCTTGAAAAATAATCAACCATCAACCAAAGTGCACTACACTGTACAAGCATCAAATATAGATATCTAACGCTTATAACAGCCTGTCAATCAATCGATCGACATATTTAATCAATCAGGATGAGTGAACTTCAAATTTCATCCTAACACCCGTGTGGGGTTTCAAACAATCAAACACATATTTTATTTGTGCTGTTGGGCGATGTGTAAAATTTATCGACCCAATCAATATCCTTCAAATAGGTGTACATAAACAAACCGTCTGGTTTGTAAATGAATATTTTATTTATTCACATTCCCGTTAAAAATTATATTTTTAACGATAAAAACATTTTATTTCAACCTATGAATTTCTATTCAATGCATTTCTTCAATAAAATGATATTTTTATTTTCTAACATATTTTAGAAAATTTCGGCGGCATAACGGCACGATACTAGAAACGGGACGAGGCCTAGCCTTATCCCCGGTCTAGTGAAGGCCCACGCCATTCACACATCAATCATATCAATTCATTTCACCACACAATTCAAACCAAATAATTTAATCAACTACACAACCAAACAAACAAGTCCATGGTCTGTGGACGGGTGTCGGGTGCTACTAAGCACCGTCTGCATCCTAGTATATATATATATATATAACTAGAAAAATAAATTGAAAGGTGAGAAATTCTCACATATAGCTATCCAGCTCCACGGCACTTCATCGATAGAAATCTTCGTCGCTATCGCATCTTCGTCATCTTCGTTGCCCGGATCCTCTACATATGTAAAAATCGAATTTTGACTTCGTTATTCAATATATAAAAATCGAATTTTTATTTCACTATTCAATATACAAAAATCGAATTTTTATTTCAAAGTTAAATATATAAAAATCGAATTTTTATTTCACTTCTCAATATATAAAAATCGAATTTTTAGTTCGCTATTCAATATACAAAAATCGAATTTTTATTTCACTATTCAATATACAAAAATCGAATTTTTATTTCACTATTCAATATACAAAAATCGAATTTTTATTTCAAAGTTAAATATATAAAAATCGAATTTTTATTTCACTTCTCAATATATAAAAATCGAATTTTTAGTTCGCTATTCAATATACAAAAATCGAATTTTTATTTCACTATTCAATATACAAAAATCGAATTTTTATTTCACTATTCAATATACAAAAATCGAATTTTTATTTCAAAGTTAAATATATAAAAATCGAATTTTTATTTCACTTCTCAATATATAAAAATCGAATTTTTAGTTCGCTATTCAATATACAAAAATCGAATTTTTATTTCACTATTCAATATACAAAAATCGAATTTTTATTTCACTATTCAATATACAAAAATCGAATTTTTATTTCAAAGTTAAAACCTTTTTCTTATTTCAAGTTAAAACCTTTTTCCTATTTCAAGTTAAAACCTTTTTCTTATTTCAAGTTAAAACCTTTTTCCTTATTTCAAGTTAAAACCTTTTTCCTTATTTCAAGTTAAAACCTTTTTCTTTATTTTAAACCTTAAGATAAAATCAGTTTTATATACTTTTAAAAATTCAGTTTTTCTATACTTTAAAAAAAAACAGTTTTATATACTTTAAAAATTCAGTTTTTCTATACTTTTAAAAAAAAAAAAAAAAAAAAAATCTGTTTTAACTTGCTTTTATAAAATCGGTTTTTAATTTTCAGTTTTTAAACCTAATTTTATAAATTCAGTTTTTAAATTACGTTTAAATAAAATAAAAATAAAATAATAAAAATAAAAGGAAATACTTACAGGGGGGAAGAACTTCGCAGTTCGTCGGCGGCAGGGTTCGAACGGTGGTGGCAGCGTGGAGGTGCTTCGAGGGGGGGGGGGTGGCGCGACGTCTTCGCGAGCTTCGAGGTGTCGCGTTGTGATTCGACTGGGGGTGTTCGAGGGTTTCGAGGTGGAGGCGGAGGCTGCGGGGTGAGGCGGCGGCTTCGGGTTGAGGCGACGGCGAAGTCTGGAGGGGGGGCGGCGATCCGATTTAGGTTTTTTTTTTTTTTTTATTTCTCTGAACGATTGAATTTTAAACAAAGGGGGGGGCCAGAAAGGATATAAAGGAAGGAGGGAGGGGGAAATTAAAATTTATTTTAATTGTTTTATTATTTAATTTTTCAAAAAGTTGACTTTTACCCACGACCACGAAACGAGGCCCACCGCCTGTCGTCCATAGCGTTTAACCCCCATTCCGAACACAATGGGATATGTATCGCAAGCTGATTTGATCGTTACTATCAGTTTCCTTTTGAATTTTCATTTAAATCATTATATTGAATTTTAAACGCACATTTCAAATTACCGGGGTCACATACGGACTAGAAAAATTCCAGAAAAATATTTTCTAGCTTCGTATTGACGATACGGTCCTAACAAAACTAGTTTCGTCGAATTCTGAGACCGTTTGAAAAATGGCCAATTTCCAGTCGATTAAATTCAACAGAAACTAGTCAAACGCGTTTTCTTTTGCCACGCTCACATACTGATTCGAAAAATTATGAAATTTGAAATCTAGCAATAACTTGACACTGCGGACCCAACAAAAATGGTTTCGTCGAAATCCGAGGTCATCTGCAAAATGTCCATTTTTAAGGGCCTGAATTCCATAGCGACTATTCAGAATTTTCAACTGGACATATCTTTTGATTCCCGCTATCAAATTTCGATTGGTCAGATTCGTTAGAAAGATATCATCAATTAGACTCTAATGTTTTTGGTTTCACTAAAATCCGGATTGTTTTGCACCCGGTATATTCAATTGAAGTTTGAAATCGAATTATCGAACTACCGCGCCATTTTCAATTCTATTTATAATTATATATAATTATTTATATTCTAACGACGACGTATATAATATATACGTTCTAATTCCATTCAAAATAAATTTATCGACGATATTATTTAAAATAATTCATTTTAAATAATTAAAATTCGCTAAAATGGCCAAAATAAAAATTTCAAACTGGCTCGCATTTTACGGGTTGTTACAATCTCCCCCACTTAAAACTTTTCGTCCCCGAAAAGGAACAAAGTCGAAAGTGGTTTGATTAATCAACTCTACGCTCGATCAGGCTTCCATTCTCCAACTCTTTAGTTTCTGAGAATTTTCAAAATTTCAAAAATTTGGCTAACACCCTAAATTTTCGAAAAATTTCGCCATAACCTCCCCTGCACCGGGAGCATCGGGGAATTTCAAATAGCTTCCCCGGTCCTTCAGATCTCAAAAAGAAAAAGAAAAAGCCAAGCGGCTAGCCAATAGGCTCACAAAATCATCATCACCCAAACAAAACAGGAAATTATGTAGTAAACATGTACCTATTTGTCGGGCAAACAAATTTTATTCTCTGGCTCTAGCCTCCTTGCTATGACCTGTTCAATGATATATATGTATATGCAAGCAAATGCGACCAATTTTCAATACAATTCAATATTCGATCAAATTAGGCATACTAGTTCAAAATTATCAAACAATTAAACAAACAACACAAACATCAATCAATTAGTGGATTAACGTTTCAAATTCATAATTTTGATATATATACAAAAATCCTGTTTTTGATGCCAAATCACAACAATTAGCCCTATCTAATTTTGGTTCTCACACCAGTCAATAGGAAGTATATAGATATTACACGTTCGTCACTCGAATATAAATTCTAATGATGGAGCTCCATCATCAAAATCATCTCCGGGCGATTAGAGTGTAATTCTATATCTATCCAATATATCAAAACTTCGAATACACGCTAGCTAGGCGCATACGCAAAAATCTTTATATTTTGGATTGTCCTAATCAATATAAAATAAATAATCAAATACGAATAATTGATTTAAATTTTCAAAACAAAAATCGTTTTCATTTTAAAAATATACTCTTCACACTCGTTCTAGGATACTACTGATCCCATCTCTAACGAGTCATTCTAATTGGATATTACTAATCCAATATCTGATGAATTCTTTCGTATGGTTCTAATGTGTCTTATTCTCTAGCTTTGTAAACCAAAGCTCTGATACCAACTGTAACGAGATGGAATTTCGCTCGGTCCGAACCAATCGCTAAACCGATCCAGGCCGTTCGAAACGCCCTATCGTTTTGAGAACAGGACAAAACAGAACGCATACAGAAGAACATTTCATTGTATATTACAACAATGCATCAGATTACAAGAATATACAGAGTATAAATGAATAAATATTACACAGAAATATCAGAGATTTAAATTACACTTAAATACATAGCAGCGGAAAAATAATACAATACACAACTAGAAGTAGATATACGGATACAAAGCTTTCCGGATATCGTTCCAGCTGTAAACCAGGATCCTGTGAAT
Organism: Allium sativum; assembly: GCA_030737875.1. Lineage (NCBI taxonomy): Eukaryota > Viridiplantae > Streptophyta > Magnoliopsida > Asparagales > Amaryllidaceae > Allium > Allium sativum. The sequence goes on along the minus strand of CM060917.1, from coordinate 37,764,547 downwards.
ATAAATCTGCAAAAACCAAAACTACTAGCTGCCCGTGTCAAAATAAGGGCACCCAGAGTTTAGGTTAAAACAATAAACTCCAGGTCAGTCATGGGACTGGTGTGAGAACTAAAACAGTTATAAATCTTTATTTTAAAGTTAGGTAAATCAAGGGACCACGCCGTATAACACGGAACGGGTTTCCTCCCAAGAATACCAGTGCATAAAACAACAGCGCAATGCTAAATAAAGAAGAATGAAGCTGTTATAAGACCCAGGTCCCATCACACAATGCAACGCAGCCGAGGATAGGGTTTTCCCTTATAACAGCCAAAGAATGCTTGATACGGTTAAAACAAATCGTTTGATACTATTATAAGTGCATAGTGTATAAAACAACTTCAAATCATAAGTATCAATCATAGGCGGCATGAGCGCCCCATCCCACTATGTCACCATGCTAGGTTCTACAATTAAAACCGCAAATGTCACGTATTTGGAAATTGGATTTCCGTCTATGAACCGAGGCAAAAGATAGTCCTCAACCGATTCGAGACGCTCTAGCCCGCCCCTCAGGCAAGCGCGCAGGCAAGCCTTGGATCGTCAGGGCCGGTCCACCGATGTGGATTATTATGCCTGAACACTACGTTTCCCCACCCTATGGGGTGTAAGTCTGGTCCGTCCGCCGACCAGAATGCATCGGCCGAAACCGATATAACCGAGGCGCCTCGCAACAGCAACAACCACATAAGTCAAACTCGTCAGGGCGTGTAAAACCACTGACGCCACTTCTAACTAGAAAGAAACGCAAGTCCTCCCTGAGGTCCGTCTCCCGTTTTTGGTTCACAACCGGGGTGCGAGGCTCGCGAATTCACGTTACACAAAGCTGTGCCACACAGGCTGTGCTTTGATCATCACCACAAGACTTTGCTTTTCAACAGAAGCCTTGATCATTTGCATCTTAGCATGCCACACAGGCAAACCACTCTATGCAACCGATATCAGTCACACAGAATGAAATCCAATGTCAGACACACAGTCCATTTACAAGTCCGTTCTGGGCCTGAACGAAACCGGAGGCACCTAGTACCCCGCATATCCATCGATCTCCAAGTACGTCTGGACGATCACCAACTGTTTCCATCTTCTTGGGTGTACAGCCCAATCAAGATCATCAGTAATCACCCAAACGACGTGAAGACTTCCGGTCTTCGACTGTCGTCCTCATCTTCGACACCACGTCGAATCAGTTATTCAGAATGGGATAAACCCGGTCTTTCTGAATAACTCGCGTATATATTATAAAAGTGTTACACAAACACAACATACGCCTCATTCCAATTCAGAATATTCTTTTATTCAAATATTCCTATACTTTGGGAAAAGTTCCCATTAATTTTATCCAAGATAAATTCTTTAAATTTATTCTTTAATCACCTTTGAATATCAATTCAAACTAGTCGGGATTAGCGAACCACACCGAAGTAATCATTTATTTTATTTCCCAATCCCAACCTATTCATCCCATGAAGTAAAACTGGTGATACTTCATATCTAACACCACAGTGTTATCGGTAAATTCAATTACCATTTCACGTTCAAATCTAATTAAAGATTTAACTATCGCCTGGAGCAAAACTGGTGATACTCCATTCTCGACCATTTCAATCTAATTAAAGATTCATTAAAACTCCACTTAGTTTTAATCTTTAACTGGGTTAAAGAATCAGTGTCATTTAGAACACGGTTCACGATAAACCCAAAATCACATTCATTAATTATCGGGTTAAAGAACGGGTGTTATTTAAAACACTGTTCACGATAAACCCAAAAATCAATATCAATTCAATTCCAATTAAATATTATTTAATTGGCACACTTCATTAAATCTAAATACAAAGATTTAATCATTTCTCAACTGGGTTCAAGAACAGTGTTAGTGAAGACACCATTCACGACAAACCCAAATCACATTCGATATTCAATACAAGGCTCTGAATAGAAAATATATCGGCTTATATTCAATATCGAATTCTACGACTAACAAATGTCGTGTTGGAAATAACGATATAAATATATATCTTTCAAATTTCCATAACAACACCTGTATAATCACGAATTCCAACATCGAAATATTCCGAAGACAATTTCGATTCAAATCCACTCCAATGCAATCATTGGAAATTCTGGTTATTTTCAAAACCATTCCAAATTCAATTTATTCAGTTAAAAATAAATAGAATTATAATTCTAGTTCAAAACTAGTTCATTTCGATAAAAATCTATTTTTATCTTTTCAAATATGGAGTTTTTCATCCCAAATCTTCACAAATCATTTCTTATGATTTTACACAAATTATTACTATTTTTAATAATTTTATCAAGGCCTGTACAGTCGATTTCCATCAATGGCCATCGAACTGCACTTACAGCGACCTTTTTCAAATTTGATTTGGACATAATTCCAAATCCAACCGTTAGATTTCAAATTTCTAACATTCGCTAGAAAGCTCTTTTCGATACGAACCCAACGGTTCCGGTTTTAGGAGAATCCGACGGTCGGATCTCCCGTAACGTCCATTTGAAATCAATGGTCGAAATTCGCGAACTGCCGCGGCGCGGCGCGTTCTATTCAGGCCATTATATTATATATATAATATATATAATATATACTTCGTCGATTTCTATTTAAAACGAATTATATAAATAGTTTTAAAATTCGTTTCAAAATCTATTTCAACTTCCATCTCAATTCAAAGCAAAATTGAATTCTTCTCTATAAATTCGTTTTAAAATTCATTTCTATTCAATTCAAATTTCAATTCAATTTGAATTCATTTCAATTTGCTTTCAATTCATTTTGAATTCGTTTTCAATTCAATTCATTTCGAAATCGTTTTCAATTCAATTCACTTTGAATTCGTTTTCAATTCAATTCACTTCGAAATCACTTTCAATTCACTTCGAAATCACTTTCAATTCACTTCGAAATCACTTTCAATTCAATTCACTTTGAATTCGTTTTCAATTCAATTCATTTCGAAATCACTTTCAATTCACTTCGAAATCACTTTCAATTCAATTCATTTCGAAATCACTTTCAATTCAATTCACTTTGAATTCGTTTTCAATTCAATTCATTTTGAATTCGTTTTCAATTCAATTCATTTCGAAATCGATTAAAATTGATATAAATATCGTTCACGTCAAAATGGCGTCAATCTAATCAACACGGCTTCATAAATTTCTATTTTCAAATATTCTATTTCAAATATTTCTATTTCTAATATTTCTATTTCTAAACTGGAATGAGGCCCAATCAATTACCATATAAAGTTAATTATATGGATTTTCATACAACACATGTATAATAGCCTTGAAAAATAATCAACCATCAACCAAAGTGCACTACACTGTACAAGCATCAAATATAGATATCTAACGCTTATAACAGCCTGTCAATCAATCGATCGACATATTTAATCAATCAGGATGAGTGAACTTCAAATTTCATCCTAACACCCGTGTGGGGTTTCAAACAATCAAACACATATTTTATTTGTGCTGTTGGGCGATGTGTAAAATTTATCGACCCAATCAATATCCTTCAAATAGGTGTACATAAACAAACCGTCTGGTTTGTAAATGAATATTTTATTTATTCACATTCCCGTTAAAAATTATATTTTTAACGATAAAAACATTTTATTTCAACCTATGAATTTCTATTCAATGCATTTCTTCAATAAAATGATATTTTTATTTTCTAACATATTTTAGAAAATTTCGGCGGCATAACGGCACGATACTAGAAACGGGACGAGGCCTAGCCTTATCCCCGGTCTAGTGAAGGCCCACGCCATTCACACATCAATCATATCAATTCATTTCACCACACAATTCAAACCAAATAATTTAATCAACTACACAACCAAACAAACAAGTCCATGGTCTGTGGACGGGTGTCGGGTGCTACTAAGCACCGTCTGCATCCTAGTATATATATATAACTAGAAAAATAAATTGAAAGGTGAGAAATTCTCACATATAGCTATCCAGCTCCACGGCACTTCATCGATAGAAATCTTCGTCGCTATCGCATCTTCGTCATCTTCGTTGCCCGGATCCTCTACATATGTAAAAATCGAATTTTGACTTCGTTATTCAATATATAAAAATCGAATTTTTATTTCACTATTCAATATACAAAAATCGAATTTTTATTTCAAAGTTAAATATATAAAAATCGAATTTTTATTTCACTTCTCAATATATAAAAATCGAATTTTTAGTTCGCTATTCAATATACAAAAATCGAATTTTTATTTCACTATTCAATATACAAAAATCGAATTTTTATTTCACTATTCAATATACAAAAATCGAATTTTTATTTCAAAGTTAAATATATAAAAATCGAATTTTTATTTCACTTCTCAATATATAAAAATCGAATTTTTAGTTCGCTATTCAATATACAAAAATCGAATTTTTATTTCACTATTCAATATACAAAAATCGAATTTTTATTTCACTATTCAATATACAAAAATCGAATTTTTATTTCAAAGTTAAATATATAAAAATCGAATTTTTATTTCACTTCTCAATATATAAAAATCGAATTTTTAGTTCGCTATTCAATATACAAAAATCGAATTTTTATTTCACTATTCAATATACAAAAATCGAATTTTTATTTCACTATTCAATATACAAAAATCGAATTTTTATTTCAAAGTTAAAACCTTTTTCTTATTTCAAGTTAAAACCTTTTTCCTATTTCAAGTTAAAACCTTTTTCTTATTTCAAGTTAAAACCTTTTTCCTTATTTCAAGTTAAAACCTTTTTCCTTATTTCAAGTTAAAACCTTTTTCTTTATTTTAAACCTTAAGATAAAATCAGTTTTATATACTTTTAAAAATTCAGTTTTTCTATACTTTAAAAAAAACAGTTTTATATACTTTAAAAATTCAGTTTTTCTATACTTTTAAAAAAAAAAAAAAAAATCTGTTTTAACTTGCTTTTATAAAATCGGTTTTTAATTTTCAGTTTTTAAACCTAATTTTATAAATTCAGTTTTTAAATTACGTTTAAATAAAATAATAAAAATAAAAGGAAATACTTACAGGGGGGGAAGAACTTCGCAGTTCGTCGGCGGCAGGGTTCGAACGGTGGTGGCAGCGTGGAGGTGCTTCGAGGGGGGGGGGTGGCGCGACGTCTTCGCGAGCTTCGAGGTGTCGCGATGTGATTCGACTGGGGGTGTTCGAGGGTTTCGAGGTGGAGGCGGAGGCTGCGGGGTGAGGCGGCGGCTTCGGGTTGAGGCGACGGCGAAGTCTGGAGGGGGGGGCGGCGAACCGATTTAGGTTTTTTTTTTTTATTTATTTCTCTGAACGATTGAATTTTAAACAAAGGGGGGGGGGGCAGAAAGGATATAAAGGAAGGAGGGAGGGGGAAATTAAAATTTATTTTAATTGTTTTATTATTTAATTTTTCAAAAAGTTGACTTTTACCCACGACCACGAAACGAGGCCCACCGCCTGTCGTCCATAGCGTTTAACCCCCATTCCGAACACAATGGGATATGTATCGCAAGCTGATTTGATCGTTACTATCAGTTTCCTTTTGAATTTTCATTTAAATCATTATATTGAATTTTAAACGCACATTTCAAATTACCGGGGTCACATACGGACTAGAAAAATTCCAGAAAAATATTTTCTAGCTTCGTATTGACGATACGGTCCTAACAAAACTAGTTTCGTCGAATTCTGAGACCGTTTGAAAAATGGCCAATTTCCAGTCGATTAAATTCAACAGAAACTGGTCAAACGCGTTTTCTTTTGCCACGCTCACATACTGATTCGAAAAATTATGAAATTTGAAATCTAGCAATAACTTGACACTGCGGACCCAACAAAAGTGGTTTCGTCGAAATCCGAGGTCATCTGCAAAATGTCCATTTTTAAGGGCCTGAATTCCATAGCGACTATTCAGAATTTTCAACTGGACATATCTTTTGATTCCCGCTATCAAATTTCGATTGGTCAGATTCGTTAGAAAGATATCATCAATTAGACTCTAATGTTTTTGGTTTCACTAAAATCCGGATTGTTTTGCACCCGGTATATTCAATTGAAGTTTGAAATCGAATTATCGAACTACCGCGCCATTTTCAATTCTATTTATAATTATATATAATTATTTATATTCTAACGACGACGTATATAATATATACGTTCTAATTCCATTCAAAATAAATTTCTCGACGATATTATTTAAAATAATTCATTTTAAATAATTAAAATTCGCTAAAATGGCCAAAATAAAAATTTCAAACTGGCTCGCATTTTACGGGTTGTTACAAGAAATTATGGATAATTATATTTATTTGGTTTCGGGTAGAAGGTGGAATTCAATGAGAAATCTAATGATTGAGAATTAATGTTCAATTTTGTGTCAACAATTTGTGTCCAAATAGAGTTTCCCTTTATTTTATACTGCTCTTGATATAATGCATGTTTTATAGCCAAACAAATTATCATAACCAATTTAGCAGAAGATTCAAATAAATATCTATGCTATATTATAATAACCAAGTAGAGTAGGAAATGGAGAGCTCTCAGCGCTCCTCCACTGTTTAGAAATGAAACTTGGTTAGTCCCCGTGCGATGCACGGCTGAAAAAATGTACTTTAGAATAACACTTTTAGAAATATAAATATAATTAATATATTGTTTTCAATAATGATTTAAATTAATTCATTTTATATTTAATTTAGGTTACCCGTACAATTCAAAGGTAAATCGATAACACTTAATTATATAAACAAATATTAGTAGCCAAACTGCTGCATATCATCAAATATAGGATCACTTGATGTGAACAATAGCAGCAACGTCATTATAAACAACCTGCAAAAATTTAACTAATAGGGAAAAGGTAATATATTAGAGCATCATAAAGATGCCAAGTAAATTGTGGTAAAGAATTTAACTAATAGGAAAACCCAACATCGACAAAATAAAAAGGGTAATTTAGAGATTTCATAAAAACGCCAAGTAAATTATGGTAAAAAATATACTTTATTAGTAGTAGAGATAATACTGTGGAAATCTAAAGTCCAAGATTTAGGGTTAGATTTGTGTAAAATTAAATAGATTAAAAAGGAAGATGAGAAAAGGTAGGGAATGAGACAGGAGAAATGGCCATCGTATGTATATCCAGTAATAATTTAATCATACTGAATGAAAAAGAAGACTCCGTAGTTCTCTAAAAAATACATGGTAAATAAATTAAAGAATGTATTGGGACCTAAGATAGCACATGCTTTTTTTATTATTAAGATATACCTTGGCAATCATCACATGGTAATAATTGCTGGTATTTGCATAGCTGCCTTCAATCAGACATCCTTGCAGTGCCATGCCAAATAACGGGTTCAAATCGTCTGATCCCATATTCCCTGGTCCCCCTAGATCAAAACAATCTGACCCTTGCTTAAATTCTTACCCTTGCTGAACCTCAGATTATATGTAGCTCCTCGCTCTTCTTCAAGGCTGCTACACTCCATCACCAAATAATATGCAAACATTAGAACATACCCACCGTCCACGCCTGCATCCTCACCACAGCAGACCATCCTCCTATCAAATATAAACAAACCAAACTCACCTGCTTCTACCGCACCACTTCCTCCTTCACCACAGTCGACCACTTCACCCGATAAGTATCAACGAACACCACAGTCGACCTGTTAGGTGTCTATAGTTGTCAAGAGATCCTTTGATTTCGGGAGTAGATAAACCATGTATTATAAAAAAAAAATAAAAAAAAAAAAATATTCATAAGCGAATAAGCCGGAAGATACCAAGTAAACATGGCTACAGATTAAACATGATATTAGTTACTTACTAATCCAAATAAGTACAATCAACAAAGCTAAACGTAAAACATAGCTTTCTATTTAGTATGGTAATAATTCACTCAGATTTCAAGTATAATATCAGTTTGAAAATAGTATGCAGCAAATAAAATTTGCAGTAGGCTCAAACTATGTTTTTTGTACACTTTGGTAGTTCAAAGATATTGCAGAAGAAAACCAAGGGTTAAGAAGATGCTTACTTGTGATGCCAGGTTTCCATTGCTCGTGAATTGCTGTAAATATTATGTTTGTAAGAGGACCAAAAACCATTTACTGTAAATATTGCATGGGGCTGTAAATATCAAATTTTACATAATATATTCAACTAAACATGATTTGTTTTTATAATTTAAATGATCAAATGGAAAATTAAGAGCTGGACAAAGATGTTAAATAAGAACAAAAAACATCCTCAACCATCTCCACTTAGATTTAAAATTCTAAGGCAACCAATCTGTAAAATTTCATATCCCATGGCTTATCACTTCCTCGTATGCACTAATAAATTTCAAATCATTAGACAGAAGTTCTTTGATTTCCCAAGTTAAAGCTAAAACAATATAATCAAAATATACATTCTCTCAAAATGCTCAAATCACTATGTAAATATGAAATAAATAGGTACCCAATTTATTTCTTCTTGATTTGCATTTTGAAACGTATGCAAATATTCATATGATTTAATACTTAGAATTGACATTGCAAATAGATGCCGTACGATATGCTAAATTAGTTAAAAGTTAATCCTATGTTCTCTTACCAAAGTAAAATATAATCAATGGAAAATAATTAGTTAAAATATAACCAATCTGTAGGGTTATAAACTTCAGAAAAGAAGCCTATGGTTTTATTAGCAATACCTGAGTGTTATTTATAAATGTAACAAAAGAATACAAACTAAATATAATACTAATTAATTTTTAACTGTAGAAAAATGGAGAGGAAGCAAAAAGATCAGAGTGGTTGTATTGTTAAATTTAAGCAGTTTCTTACCATGTCACTTTACTCATCATGGCCATGCACAAGAAATTAAAATATAGTATGTACGGAATGTTGTTATTCCTAGACCTAGAAAGGTGCTTGGCAGCCTTTAAACCTAATGAAGTCTAAAGCTGAAAAAGAAAATATGAAAAAAAAAATTGGTAAGCATAGAATATAGAACCACTCTTTATAATTTATCCAAGATGCCAGAAAACCTAGAACCAGAAAGCTTAATGTCACATATAAAAATCCAGCAAAAAGCATTCTCATTTACTCGCTTAAATTTCAAGCAACGGATATAAGATATAAAAAGTCCAGCGGAAAGCATTCTCATTTACTCGCTTAAATTTCAAGCAACAAATATAAGATATGTTCACAGGTTCAGTTCGCTCAATATATACAGTGTAAAATAAACATTAAAACGGGAATACAATATGTTTACATGGTATGACAAACAGGACATTTTAAACATATCTTTGTTGTTACGATACCGATTTTTTTATAGTTCACTATCCTAATTTTCATAACAAAGTATTGTTTCGATTATACAAACAAAGCTAACGGAACATTGGTATTCTTCCAAGCAACAATTTTATATTTACTAAAAATAAAAACAAAGATACATGTACAAATTTAATGCAGTTTAATTGAATTAATTTTAATCGCACACTAAATCTGTATAATTCTAAAATAGAGGCAGATATCTAAATAAAAAATGGTTTCAAACTTGAATTTTTTACATCCTTTCATAAGAAAACCATATTCATAAAGAGTATTTTTTTCAACTACATAATTCTAGTATGTCTGAACAATGTTAGTTTTTAGATCAATAATGAGATGTACAGAGATAACAAATTGAAGAAAACATGACAGGTGGTGTACGTAGAAGATGTGCAGAAACTAAAAGATGAAACATCTCATATTATACAATCCTATGTAACAAATCTAAACATATTAAAACACATATAGTAGCAAGAAATATAAAGGAAATAACAATCGCGGGCTTACCTCAGTCAATGACATATGCAATTTCTCTGTTGGTCCCTCTAATTCTTGAATGTGTTGCACCATAAGATGCAGCAGCCGATAACGATCTTTCATTATCTAGGCAGGATGCACTCAACCTATAATTGTAACAAAAAAATTAGTTGAATGTTTTACATATTTTGGTTGGTTATTTCAAATGAATTTTTTTATATAGTTTAGATGATACCACAAATTTGAATCACATTTCCGAAAAAATATTTACATTGTTTACATTTACATTTTTTTATTTATGTTTATCGAAACCATACACAGTATTGAAATATAATAATTTTTTATAATTGTATATTTTTTCCAAAAATATTATTGTATGCACATTGCACATGGCACTCGCAAAAAAAAAAAAAAAAAAAAGAAATTCGTTGAAACCGTCCAATCAACACATATATTTGATATGAATAATTTTAAACAGTGTGGTACACAGATAATGTATAAATTGCAACTATTCTATACAAAAGTTTTCTAGGCTTCGAAGACAGTACACATGTATATGCACATAAGAATGAACATAAACATACAGACATACAGTTAAAACCAAACATAAAACTATAAAAAAGAATTGACATAATGGGTTTTTAATTCGGTACCATTAGTAGAACTAAACGACCATTTGCAAAAATCAAATTACAATAAGTAAATATGCTAATTTCAATTTTTCTGTAACAGTATAAGGAGCAGAAGGAGCACCTTCCATGAACAGCTATTGTAGTTACTCCTATCCTTTCAATTTTTTTGTGCAAGATCAACTGTATCTCGTGACAAATCAAGTAGACGAATTTTGTATGTAACTGGCGTGTTCAGATTCCTTCTTAGTGTAGTCAAAATCTAATTAGAAATTATAAACAGGAAACAAACAGAATAATAAATAAGGATACAATTGAAATAACCACTTAAATAGTATAAACCCACTTCAGGAGTAACTGGAGTACATAATGAATAACGTCAGGCTTAGAGAGTAAAGCAGCACCCATCCCTCCACTAAGAGAAAACAATCTTGGACAACCCATATTTATATCTATGGCGGCTAAATCTTTGCAACTGAAGTTACAAAATAAAATAAAATACATAAGCAACGCATACATTTCACTGTCATAATTAACCGAAGAAATCATATTTTAATTAAAAGCAGCATTTGAGGGTTAAAAATAAAGAAAAATTAAATTTTGTCTTGTAAATTCAATTCTAATAATTGAGTGAAAACATTGAATCTAAGTCGGAAAAAAGTTCAATTTCAATTTAAAAGCTTTAACATCTTAAAAGGAAAATTTTACGACATATAATTTAATTGCAACTTTTATAAATCGGTATTTTTAAACAAAGAGTAAAGAAAGTTGGAAAAAAAAACCGAGTGAACAAATTTGTTTCTGCCAATAGAAATCAACAACCCTTATCGAAGAAAATATGAAAATAAGAGAAGCTAACTAATCTAAACCTAGCACAGAAAATAAGTAGTAAATAGGTGCTTACTTCGGTAGAAGAGGTAGCAAGTTCACAACAGTGGAGCAAGGCTTCCCTAGGAGCAAATCTCATCGCCTTCGATTTAGGGCTAGGTTGTAGAGGGAGGGGATAGATGGCAGAAAGTAACGTGAAAAGATGAAGGGAAAGAGGGACGATTTGGGTAATTATCGCAATTAGGGCAGAGAGGTACATTGTGAAAGTGGAAGGACCGATGCCTGTTTTCGCCTTCGATTTATCAGGGTAGAGAGGCAGATTGTGAAAAGGAAAGAAGACTCCGGAGTTCTCCAGAAAACGCAGTAAACAAAGTGGATGGTCAAAGAAACTCCACTTTTGGTTAAGGGGTGGACAATTTTAAGAGGACTCCACTTAAAAAAAAAATTGTTAAAGGAGGGTTTGGCTTTTTTTTATTTTAGAAAAAACATGGACTAAACTACCCCTTATCACAACATACAATTCACTGTTGTTCTTTTTATATTTCGCGTGATTTGCATACGCACAAATACAATTTCTTATCATTTCCAAGGTGCAAAAACATCCACATCTCAATTAATGTTCCAATTATACATATTCGATCAGATTTGTTCATGAATATTTAAATATTTTAAACTGAACCATCGAATTCTAAAATGATATCCATTAACTTACCTGATCTGATATCTTCTGATCCACACAAATTTCTTATGTCTTCATTATGTTAAATATATCCTATTTTTTATTTCATTAAATTGTGCTCATTATTTAGGGTTTAGCTTTTAAAGTTTACATTAAATAAGATTATGGTGTTAATATTGGAATTTTAATTAAATGTATAAGGGAGGGCTAATTTTTTTGATCCTCCCCTTAACAATTGAACAACAATTTAAATTTTGTCCTCCCCTTAACCAAAAGTGGATTCCTTTTAACAATTCCCTAAATAAATTAAAAAGATGCGTTGGGACCTGAGATAGCATGTGTTTTTTATTAGGGTGTTATTATTGACACTCCAACTATTGTTAAGGGAGGACCATTTTTTAAAAACACTCCACTCTTTGAAAAATTGTTAAGGGGCTACACAAACATATTATTTCACACTACTCAATATTCCCGCATTGCCCCTTCAAATCAGATTAGAAAAAAAACTTATTCGACTTTGACAACTAAATACTATGACTACTTTACCCTTGTCCTTAATTTCGTTTTCAGTCCTTCTCTTATAATGCATCCAGTTTAAACTTTAAAATCAATAATATGTGTACAAATCTATAGAATTTTATAAAGTTAAAGAAATCCGAAATATCAATTAAGGTTGCCTTTAACAATTAAATACTCAAATTTACATATATTCAATCATCTAAAATTAGTGTTGATTTTTAAAATAAAACAACCAAATAATTTAAAACATTAATTTCGAAAACTTTTAAAAAAAATTTGAATTTTATCTAATGGATTCCTACTTTTGTGTAATTTAGTTTTAAAGTTAAAGAGGGAAGGTGATGAAAATATAAACGGGTAATTTTGTAAAAGGCATGGTGTATGAAAATAATTTTTGGTGTATACTATTTTAATTTATTTCACGGTTTATGTTAAGAAATTATGGATGTATGTATAGAATTAGCCAAATGGTTAATAAGGTAAAATTTTCTTTATTTGTTAAGGGGCTACTTTCTTCATTGGTACTCCCCTTAACAATTTTTTTTTAAAAAAATTGGTCCCTCCCTTAACAATATTTGAAGTGCCAATAACAATGCTTTTTTATTATTAAAATAGCCGTTCATCTTGAAAATCAAAGATAGTAATAATTGTAGGTGTTTTCTAATTATTAAAAAAAATCTAGTGTAATGATTATAGGTGTTTTTGAAGAGAATGCATTTTGAAGGGAATTGGAGGGATTTTTTATTTATTTACTGACACGTTGGAGGGGAAAATGTCACTAAAGGTTTTTATTTATTTATTTAGTGGTGTTGTGGAGGGAAAAGGGTCAGTTTTAGAGTGAAAGTTGACCTTGCTTTAGTAAGAAGTAAGAAGTCGCAAATTCGGAAATTTTCACCCTTTTTTCCGTCATCATTTCAGACTTTTGTTTTAACAGCGCACAAGCGTCCAGGCATTTTTCGGAACTGAACAATCATGAATTTTTCACTTCACTTCGCACCATCTCTCCTCTTCCTTCTCCTTCAAGCCCTGAAAATTTATGCTCCTTCTCTATTCTTCTCCCTCTTCAAACCTTATTTCTTATCCAAAATCAACCTATCCATCACAACTCGGATCTCTTATTTTCAACTCTAACTCGTTTTTGCCTACCGATCTTGACCGTCGTCTCTCCTACTCAACCAAATAAACCGGCAAAAAAAATTGTCTCATTTTTATTGTTTTGGTCATTGATTTCTCAATCAGGTTAAACATCGAAGAAGCAAACGGTGTTTCGTGGTAGCAAACTGTGGAATCTCCCAAATCGTTTTTCATGCACCTCTTCTGCCTTCGCTCTGGCTGGTTCGGTCAGGCCCTAAATGCTTGATTTGAGGTAAAACCCTACCTTCAGTTCGATTGTCTTAATTTTTTATTCCCTATTGTTCATATTGTGTTTTGACATTTCTGTGTTTTGGCTGCCATTATAGCAGCAGTTGCATCCATTTTTACGTGTTTTGCTTTTGATCAGTGTAATTCTTTGAAAATATCTACGCTGTAAGATCAAACTATGGCTCCTATTTGTGCAATTTTCCTATCTTCTTGGCTGCTGTTTGTTCTTTTTTATTATTTATGTTGTTCTTTTAATTTTGGATGGAGTAGAATCTAATTTCATCTTCTCTTTAACATCCTTGATTTTGACAGACTGAAAGGCCAGTTTCTTTGATGTTTAAAACATGAAGTTTTGCCGGAATAAATACAACCATTGTTTTGATCAAGTATGTTTTACGAATGTGATAAAAACATAGCCTTTTAGTTTTTATCAGCAGTGAGCAAGAAAAAAAGCCTAATTGTATATTTCAATCAAAGATTGAAATTAGCAATTTAAGTAATAGCTAATGATTTCAATTCTAAAGCATGTTTAGCTGTGGCTTTAAAACCATTTCTTGGGCTTAAAATGTCTAGCATGTATAACTTTTTTTATTAATAGTTGTTTGGTAGTGATGCGATTGGAAATGTAGTATATGACAACCAATTTGTTGGTGCCTTGTTACATAATTTCGGGGAATTTCTATTTAATATGTTTTTGTTTAAATAATTACTTATTAGAATATCGGAATTGCATAAAATTTAGTAAATTGACATTCTAATTATATACTTCTATGTTAAATGGATTTTGTATGTGTATGTTTATTACTGATTTGTCTGCCTTACTTTATTGAAATATACATGTATTTCAGCATTGGTTGGAACTGATCATTATAGCTCTACTTGGACATGTTATATAAGTATGAGATGGTTAGAAAACATTGTTATTTTCTTTAGAAACCCAAGGTCCTTAATTAGGAAGGCTTTTTTTGTGATGACACAAAATTTGTGATTTTGGGTTGTCAGTTGTAAGATTATTATATGATCTTAGCGTAATGATTAACCTTGCACAACATCATCCTATTCTATAATTGACTAGTGACATTGAGGCTTCTTTGCCCTCTTATTTTTTATGGTTGCATTGGTTTTAAAAAAAACCATTTATAGAAGGATATGCTCCATTTTTTTGCTGCTATTCAATAACATAGAAAACACCTCTATTTTTACATAGCGATCAACTTTGTTTTGTTAAATTGGATTAAACTGCAGGATCACCTGACTGATTTCACCATGCAACATCTAAATTTGGAAGGTAAGGAACTTCCTCTGCATTCACTAATGAAATTTTCTTCTACATACTAAAGAGAAGAGCTAGAATCTATCCTTAATATGGTATACGTGAGTGCTCTATGGGTGAAAAAAACATAAGTTATTGATGTTTAGATATCCGTACCCATGTTAAATATTAGGAATTAACTTTTTTATAACACATAAAATCACTTTATACACCCCTTTACTGTCTATGAATTGCAGTCGGAAACTAAAGACCATTTACTAACTTGGATAGTCTGAAACAGAAACTCCTTATGTATAAAAAAGGTCATATTGCTCCTCAGTTATATATTTCTTCTTAACAATGTCAATGAATGTGTACATATGTGCATGCTTTATTTGGTACGCTTGATGGAGAATGACTTCAAAATAACTTTTTCAAAATTGTTATATCATAAATATTGTATGTTTCAATTTGTGGGTTCTTCGACGATCTTACCTTCAGTTTTGGAATTATCTGGGGTTTAATTTGGTAAGGTTAGACTATCAAATTTGAGAATTTACATGTCTGAAAGCATAAAAATGAAAAAAGTCTGTTGGTTGACGAATGGATTACAGTTTTATCATTATTTATTAAATTTAAGTTCATGGAGAAAAAGCTTGGTTTTTTTTTCCCTTCCAACATGGTGAACAACGTCTTTAACTTTATAATGTATTTTGCCTAAACTATTTCAGTTTTTAGGGTTGTTGATGTACTTCTTTGTTCATTGGTTTTCTGTAATATTACATTCAACCCATTGGAATATATTGCAAGTAAGATATTTGATATTAACTGAAATGTTTTACATGTAGTTATTCATTTTCTTTGAGCTCATGATAAACTACAAATTACAACATTACATGCACATCTAAGAATGAACTAGCAATTATATGACCTCTAAGCTTAAAGATAATTTTATTGTTTTGTGTTTACATCGATTAGTATGACAACATCTCTTATTTCTTATTGAATTTTTTCCTCTTTTCTTAGATGATGAGTCAACACTTCCAGCTTCATTCGCTCTAGCAGAGGATGTTTTAAGTTGGTTGTTGTCGTGTCATTCCTCATATTAAAAAAAAGGTTCAGAATCATAATTCTCTATTCCCACATAATGACATAATCCCTTTTTTCGCAAAAAATTTCATGTTAGAGTACATTTAAAAATAACTTTCGTGCTTACTCTACTATTTTTTTTAAAAAAAAATAGTTACATCATGATTATTTTCTTAATTTTATTTTTTTAAAAGTATTAACCTCTTTATATTGATTGTAGAAATGAAACAATATAACTAACCAATGTTTATAAGTCTTCAGCACTATTAAGAATATTATTTTTAACTGGGATAACTATTAGACAAAGACAAATTTATTATATTTGCTAAAGATATAATTAATTCTTTAACCCTACTTTATGTTCATAGCACACTAGAATAAATCAAAAACATGTATGTACTACAACCCGTGGGAAAAAAAAATTAAATCAATTTGGTATATATAGTAGAAATTACAACTGAAAAATGTTTAGTTTTCTCTTTCAAGGTCATGACTTGATCCCAAGGCAATAAGACATTTTGAGGTCTTATAACATAACAAAATGTTGCCCAATGCGACCCTTTTTTAAGATATAAGTTTTGAGCATATAATCTCTTTGGTGAATTATCTATAATAATTTAGTTATTCTTTGATTTAGAATAGCAAATTTACCATAAATTTACTTTTGAAGTAATTTCTTATGTTACCAAAATCATTTGGTATGTTAATTTACACTGTTCATGCTAATTTTCTACAGATTCATAATAATATAGAATAGATCTCTTTTTATATGTCTCTACATGTGAATGGAAAGTCGTTGGGACATAATAAAACATAGTTGGTGACCCGAATAAGGCTCAGCTAGCTGCTAGATCTTAATGTATTATTTATTTATATAAAACAATATATACAAATCTCATGGTTGAAACCATTATGTGAACGACCATGGTAATATAAATTTGTAGCCACTTCATACTCATACATGCACAAATGCATTTTTATATGTATATATCAATTATACGTTCTTTTTATAACTATAATCTATCCTAAATCCTTTTCTTTTTCATAACATTTTTTCCATTTTCTATTATTTCGGCTGAATATCAACTTTGCAAATACAAAATACCAATACTTTATCATGTTTTTTCTCCTTCCAGCATGGCGAACAACGTCTTTAACTTTCTAATGTATTTTTCCTAAACTATTTCAGTTTTTAGAGCTGTTCATGTACTTCCTTGTTCATTGGTTTTCTGTAATATTACATTCAACCCATTGGAATATATCGCAAGTAATATATTTGATATTAACTGAAATGTTTTACGTGTAGTTATTCATTTTCATTGAGCTCATGATAAACTACAAACTACAACATTACATGAACATCAAAGAATGAACTAGCAATTATATGACCTCTAAGCTTAAAGATAATTTTATTGTTTTGTGTTGACATCGATTAATATGACAGCATCTCTTATTTCTTATTGTTCTCATCTTTCCTCATGTTTACTTATCTTCATTGTTGTTTGATTTTGAGAACTGATGTTTTTAAAATTTTGGAGCAAATGTGAAAGAAGTACAATAAAATAGAAATAAAAAAATTGATAGAATAATAAACATAACCACATAGAAATGGTAAGGACAAAAATGGAATAAGTGGGATGAGAAAAGTAAATGTGGGGTGAGAATTTTGTTTTTAAATATTGGGGTGGGAAAAGCAATTAGGGGAATGCGAATAGACACGGCCTTTTTCTTTCATACCTTTGATGTGGGCTTATATGTTTTCTAATGACATCATACATTCATCTTTTCCCTTGGAATCTATCATGCATACCTGAAGTTTTCTCAGTTCCCTTCTTTTAGTTGTTTCACCTGAAATTACACACCAAAAAGAGATGTGTATGAAACTATATAATTAACTGATATTGTGAAAGAAACTTGCGTTAGGTAACGGGTTGCTATGAAACTATACAACTGATGATGGCAAAGCAACCTCTGCACATTAAGGGAAGAGATTTTACTTACAGGTATACCAATTTTCAGGGTACTTTTTAGTTTCAATTTCATATTAGCTAAAAGCTTGATTTTCTCCTTATCTTCACTAAATTTACATATTATTTGCTTTTGATTTTCATGAACTTAGAGCACTTGCTAACATAACAGTAATATTCATTCATTATCAATTTAATTCTTCTAAATGTTAGAATTTTCGTTTTTGCAGTATTAAGAAAAAAAAATTGCATGTAGGGCAGTAATCAAATTTAGTTGTCAGTGCTTTAAGTTTTTGATTAACATATCTTCAATTTACACTTTTATAGCTCACATAATATGAACAGTATATGAATACACTTTGATGAAATGATTCATTTCTTTAAAAAAATCACTAATATGCGTATGCATGTGGCTTGGCCTCATATTTAATGAACTAAAGTAACCAAGAAAAGGAAGAAAAATGAACAACGTACTTTACTTATTTAATGATGCGTATTATTTGATGTTGTCCATGTTCAGTCTACAGTTGTTTTTGAAAATAAATATTGTGTCAATTCTTTAATTTAATTGCAGATAGTCGTTGCAACTACAACTGCATTGATTGCAAAGTATACTGAAATTCGGTGGGTTATTTGTACCCACGTTAACATTAACTTGCATTAGATATTGCAGTTGACGTAGGAAGCTCATATGAAAATGAAAATATACTACATTCATTGAAATTAAAGGGAGTATAAATTCTAAATTACCTACACGACAATAATAGTGAATGGTATATATAAGCCATAATAGTAAGAAAGTTGAAGGAGTAGGATAGTGTCTTTCCATTCAGAGTTTGTCTATTCTCACTATAAACCCTGACAGGACAAGGAGTTAGGCACTAATGTGTTGGATTCCACAACCGTGGATTATAAGGCAACTTGAGGTTGTCGTATCTTTTACGGCATGGACTTTAGTTACGTACAGATAGAGCTACATGGATGCCCAAAGCCAATCAAAGATCATTGTCGCCTTTGCAGCATGGATTTCAATGATGTACACTTAGAGCTAACAGATGCAACAACCTATACTATCAGTAAACTATGATTACACTGTTATAAAAATGTATATTGAAATCTATTGTAATAACCCAGAAATTCGAGCCAATTTAAAAATTTTATTTTGGCGATTTTAATGAATTTTGAATATTTAAAATGAATATTTAAAATGAATATTTTAAATAAAAACCGACGAGAAATTTATTTTGAATAGAATTCGAACGTATATATTTATATAGATCGTCGTTAGAATATAAATATTTATTTTAAATTATAAAAGGAAATGAAAATGGCGCGGTAGTTTGATAATTCGATTTCAAATTTCAAATGAATGTACAAGATTCAAAATAAACCGGATTTTAACGAAACCAAAAATATTAGAATCTATTTGATAATATCTTTCCAACGAATCCGAAAAAACAAAATTTCATGGCGGGAATCAAAACATATGTCCAGTTGAAAATTCTGAATAGTCGCTATGGAATTCTGGCCCTTAAAAATGGAAATTTTGCAAACGACCTCTGTTTTCGACGAAACCACTTTTGTTGGATCCGTGATGTTAAATTATTGCTAGGTTTCAAATTTCATAATTTTTCGAATTAATATGTGAGCATGACAAAAGAAAACGCGTTTGACGAGTTTTAGTTGATTTTAATCGACTGGAAAATGGCCATTTTTCAAACGGTCTCAGAATTCGATGAAACTAGTTTAGTTAGAACCGTATCGTCAATACGAAGCTAGAAAATACTTTTCGAGAATTTTTACACTACAAGAAATTTGACCTTTACCTACCAATATTTTACCTACCAATAAATATGGGTAGGTAAAGAGAATCTTTATCTACCAATATTTAATGTTAAAATTTATTGGTAGGTAAATATTGTCAATGTAATAAAATTGCTGAAAGATGGTTATCTAACAATAATTATAGGTAGGTAAAATGTATTATCTACACATATAAATAAGGAGTAGTTTTTTTTGGGATTAGCCCCTACATTTTTCCATATCATTTTAAATTTTCATTAAAAATAATGCTGAGTTGTGTGGTGATGTGTCAAAAACCTATATTCTAGCAATTTTTTTGAATTGAAGATTTCGTTTACATTACTTGGCAATGTTTTTTTGTAAAATCATTTCTTTATTAACTATTAATAATTATTTTGAAACATGAAATAATTAACAATTAATGAATTGATAAACAATAATTAAATTGTAAATAATTAATATTAAATAATCATTCGTTAATAACTTATCATATATTTTTATTTTTATTTTCCAAACAATTTACTGCAAAAGTTTTAACTTTAAACTTTTCTAAAATGTTTCAAAATTTCACGCTAATATGTCATCATCTGAAATGTCTAAAACATATTTTCTGTAGTTTATTATAGAGGCGCAATCCATACTATTCTCTTCGGCTATAATTTTAACCGCTTATTTTAAATCAAATCTAACGGTACAAATCTCAATCCACATTATCTCTTTTGTGGTCTCAATCCACATAGTCTCTTTTGATTGGACACAGTATAAACCACAAAAACTGCCACTACAAATAAATACTAATAATCTTGATGACAACTTATGCTTAAAATAAATTTTTACAATTTCTACCTCATTGATGATTAATTAGAATCTTTTCTAATAACGAAAATACAATTTATAAAATGGAATGTGAGACAAAATAATATTAGACTTATTTTTGTGTGAAAAAACATAAACAATATGCATTTAAAGGGTATATATATATATATATATCATTTTTTGGTGCTAAGAATTTTTCTTTTCTTTCAAATATGGGAATTTTTTTCATTTTCTTTTAAAGAGCTTATATTTCAACTCATGACTTTAAATATTCCAAATATAGGATTTTTTTTCCTTTTTCTTTCGAATATAGGATTTTTTTTCTTTTTCATTCAAATATAGGATTATTTTTTTTAATATTGTGGTACTAAGATTTTTTTTTCTTTTTCTTTTTATGAGCTGACATTTTAAATACAAAATTTTTAGTATTCAAAAAAGGGAATATTCTTGCATCAAAAAAAGGGAATATTCCAATTATTTCCTTTGTATTCAAAGTATTTGTGAAGCTTTTTTTTTTTAAATATTGTCACTTTTATATATGATAAGTAAATATTTATTGTCTCTCCCTCTTCAAATAAGTCTTTACTAATCTACTAATTGATTAATTAATCTTTACTAATCTTATATAAGATAAACAATAAATCTTTACTAATCTACCAAGCAATCAAAATTTCATCAATTATTAAACTTCTCTCTCCCTCTTTTATATATGATAATAAATCTTTACTTGTAAAGACCCGTAACTTCCCCGTAAGGGAAAGTGACGGATAGTTCGAGAACAAGCCACAACAGAACGCATACAGAAGAACATTTCACTGTATATTACAACAATGCATCAGATTACAAGAATATACAGAGTATAAATGAATGATACACAGAATTATCAGAGATTTAAATTACATTTAAATACATAGCAGCGGAAAATAATACAATACACAACTAGATGTAGATATACGGATACAAAGCTTTCCGGATATCGTTCCAGCTGTAAACCAGGATCCTGTGAATATAAATCTGCAAAACCAAAACTACTAGCTGCCCGTGTCAAAATAGGGGCACCCAGAGTTTAGGTTAAAACAATAAACTCCAGGTCAGTCATGTGACTGGTGTGAGAACTAAAACAGTTAATCTTTATTTTAAAGTTAGGTAAATCAAGGGACCACGCCGTATAACACGGAACGGGTTTCCTCCCAAGAATACCAGTGCATAAAACAAACAGCGCAATGCTAAATAAAGAAAAATGAAGCTGTTATAAGACCCAGGTCCTATCACACAATGCAACGCAAGCCGGGGGATAGGGTTTTCCCTTATAACAGCCAAAGAATGCTTGATACGTTTGAAACAAATCATTTGATACTATAATAAGTGCGTAGTGTATAAAACAACTTCAAATCATAAGTATCAATCATAGGCGGCATGGGTACCATATATCATGTCGCCATGTATAGGTTTACAAATAAAACCGCAAATGTCACGTATTTGGAAATTGGATTTCCTTCTATGAACCGAGGCTAGGGGCAAGATCCTCAACCGATTCGAGACGCTCTAGCCCGCCCCTCAGGCACAGCCGCAACCGTACCTTGGATCGTCAGGGCCGGTCCACCGATGTGGATTATAATGCCTGAACAATGCGTTTCTCCGCCCTTTGGGGCGTAAATGAGCCAACTAAATGACTCCATCGGTTCGAGAACGACCGATCAATCCGAGGCGCCTCGCAACAGCAACAACCACATAAGTCAAACTCGTCAGGGCGTGTAAAACCACTGACGCCACTTCTAGCTAGAAAGAAAACGCATGTCCCCCCTGAGGTCCGTCTCCCGTTTTTGGTTCATACCGGGTGTGAAATACGCGAAGTAAACGTTACACAAAGCTATGCCACATAGGCCGTGCTTTGATCATCACCACAAGACTTTGCTTTTCAACAGAAGCCTTGATCATTTGCATCTTAGCATGCCACACAGGCAAACCATCCTATGCAACCGATATCAGTCACACAGAATGAAATCCGATGTCAGACACACAGTCCATTTACAAGTCCGTCCTGGGTCTGAACGAAACCGGAGGCACCTAGTACCCCGCATATCCATCGATCTCCAAGTACGTCTGGACGATCACTAACTGTTTCCATCTTCTTGGGTGTACAGCCCAATCAAGATCATCAGTTATCACCCAAACGACGTGAAGACCTCCGGTCTTCGACCATCGTCTTCATCTTCGACTTATCGTCGTATCAGTTATTCAGAATGGGATAAACCCGGTCTTTCCGAATAACTCGCGTATATATTCAATAAGTGTTACACAAACACAACATACGCCTCATTCCAATTCATTAGTCACTAACCGTAAATTAATCAAGAGAATAATTCCCCAAATATTAACCCCGAAGGCCGAAACCAACATCAGATCAATATCCAGAAAATCATTCTGCTTGGCTAACCGCCAGTTAGTTTCTAAATTTCACATTCAAATCTAATTAAAGATTTAACTATCGCCTGGAGCAAAACTGGTGATACTCCATTCTCGATCTTTTCAATCTAATTAAAGATTCATTAAAACTCCACTTAGTTTTAATCTGTGACTGGGTTAAAGAATCAGTGTCATTTAAAACACGGTTCACGATAAACCCAAAGTCACATCCCATTAATTATCGGGTTAAAGAACAAGTGTTATTTAAAACACTGTTCACGATAAACCCAAAAATCAATATCCATTCAATTCCAATTAAATATTATTTAATTGGTACACTTCATTAAATCTAAATAAAAAGATTTAATCTTTTCTCAACTGGGTTCAAGAACGGTGTTAGTGAAGACACCATTCACGACAAACCCAAATCACATTTGATATTAAATACAAGGCTCTGAATAGAAAATATATCGGCCTATATTCAATATCAAATTCTACGATTAACAAATGTCGTATTGGAAATAACGATATATAAATATATCTTTCAAATTTCCATAACAACACCTGTATAATCACGAATTCCAACATCGAAATATTCCGAAGACAATTTCGATTCAAATCCACTCCAATGCAATCATTGGAAATTTTGGTTATTTTCAAAACCCTTTTCGAATTCAATTTATTTATTTAAAAATAAATAGAATTATAATTCTAGTTCAAAACTAGTTCATTTCGATAAAAATCTATTTTTATCTTTTCAAATATGGAGTTTTTCATCCCAAATCTTCACAAATCATTTCTTATGATTTTACATAAATTATTGCTATTTTTAATAATTTTATCAAGGCCCGTACAGTCGATTTCCATCAACGGCCATCGAACTGCACTTACAGCGAACTTTTTCGAATTTGATTTGGACATAATTCCAAATCCAACCGTTAGATTTCAAATTTCTAATATTCGTTAGAAAGCTCTTTTCGATACGAACCCAACGGTTCCGGTTTTAGGAGAATCCGACGGTCGGATCTCCCGTAATATCCGTTTGAAATAAATGGTCGAAATTCGCGAACTGCCGCGGCGCGGCGCGTTCTATTCAGGCCATTATATTATATATATAATATATATAATATATACTTCGTCGATTTCTATTTAAAACGAATTTTATAAATAGTTTTAAAATCGTTTCAAAAGCTATTTCAACTTCCATTTCAATTCAAAGCAGAATTGAATTCTTCTTTATAAATTCGTTTAAAAATTCATTTCTATTCAATTCAAATTTCAATTCAATTTGAATTCATTTCAATTTGTTTTCAATTCAATTCGAATTCGTTTTCAATTCAATTCGAATTCGTTTTCAATTCAATTCATTTCGAAATCGTTTTCAATTTAATTCGAATTCGTTTTCAATTCAATTCATTTCGAAATCGTTTTCAATTTAATTCGAATTCGTTTTCAATTCAATTCATTTCGAAATCGTTTTCAATTCAATTCGAATTCGTTTTCAATTCAATTCATTTCGAAATCGTTTTCAATTCAATTCGAATTCGTTTTCAATTCAATTCATTTCGAAATCGTTTTCAATTTAATTCGAATTCGTTTTCAATTCAATTCATTTCGAAATCGTTTTCAATTCAATTCATTTCGAAATCGTTTTAAAATCGATATAAATATCGTTCACGTCAAAATGGCGTCAATCTAATCAATACGGCTTCATAAATTTCTATTTTCAAATATTCTATTTCAAATATTTCTATTTCAAATATTTCTATTTCTAAACTGGAATGAGGCCCAATCAATTACCATATAAAATTAATTATATGGATTTGCATACAACACATGTATATAATAGCATTGAAAATAATCAACCATCAACCAAAGTGCACTACACTGTATAAGCATCAAATATAGATATTCAACGCTTATAACAGCCTGTCAATCCATCGATCGACATATTTAATCAATCAGGATGAGTGAACTTCAAATTTCATCCTAACACCCGTGTGGGGTTTCAAACAATCAAACACATATTTTATTTGTGCAGTTGGGCGATGTGTAAAATTTATCTTCCCAATCAATGTCATTCAAATAAGTGTACATAAACAAACCGTCTGGTTTGTAAATGAATATTTATTTATTCACATTCACGTTAAAAATTATATTTTTAACGCTAAAACTTTTTATTCCAACCTATGAATTTCTATTCAATTCATTTATTCAATAAAAAATGATATTTTTATTTCTCTAACATATTTTAGAAAATTTTGGCGGCATAACGGCACGATACTAGAAACGGGACAAGGCCTAGCCTAATCCCCGGTCTAGTGAAGGCCCACGCCATTCACACATCAATCATATCAATTTTATTATGCAAACCACAAAATTTGGAGTAAGAGTCTAACCTAGCCTTACTCCTTCGCCTTATAACGGCGCACGTCTAATCCTAACCAATTTATCGATTCGATTTTTCACACCTCAAACCACATTCAAACCAATATCACAATCAATAACCAAACAGCCAAACAAACAAGTCCATGGTCTGTGGACGATTGTGTCGGGTGCTACTAAGCACCGTCTGCATCCTAGTATATATATAACTAGAAAATAAATTGAAGAGTGAGAAATTCTCACCTATAGCTATCCAAGCTCCACGGCACTTCATTTGCAGAAGTCTTCGTCGTTTCGCCTTTTTGTCGCTTTCGCCCGTATTCTCTACATATGCAAAAATCGAATTTTTACTTCGTTATTCAATTTCTAAAAATCGAATTTTTAGTTCAAAGTTCAATATATAAAAATCGAATTTTTAGTTCAAAGTTCAATATATAAAAATCGAACTTTTAGTTCAAAGTTCAATATATAAAAATCGAATTTTTAGTTCAAAGTTCAATATATAAAAATCGAATTTTTATTTCCTCCATTATATTTTCAAAGGCGAAGTCTTTATATTTTCAAAGGCGAAGTCTTTATATTTTCAAAGCAAGATTGCTTGTATTTCTGAGTCAATGACAATTTCATTTTCTTTTCTTTTTAACAATGTAAAAATCAGTTTTTATTTTCTCTTATAAAAACAGTTTTTAATTTCTCTTATAAAACAGTTTTTAATTTCTCTTATAAAACAGTTTTTAATTTCTCTTATAAAACAGTTTTTAATTTCTCTTATAAAACAGTTTTTAATTTCTCTTATAAAACAGTTTTTAATTTCTCTTATAAAACAGTTTTTAATTTCTCTTATAAAACAGTTTTTAATTTCTCTTATAAAACAGTTTTTAATTTCTCTTATAAAACAGTTTTTAATTTCTCTTATAAAACAGTTTTTTAATTTCTCTTATAAAACAGTTTTTAATTTCTCTTATAAAACAGTTTTTAAACATTATAAAAATCAGCTTTATACTTTTTTTTTTTCAGTTTTTATACCTCTTAAAAATTCAGTTTTCAAATATAATAAAATTCAGTTTTCAAATATTATAAAATTCAGTTTTCAAATTTAAACAAAATTTCAGTTTTCAAATGAAAACAAAATTTCAGTTTTCAAATTAAAACAAAATTTCAGTTTTCAAATATAAACAAAATTTCAGTTTTCAAATTAAACCATACTAGATCTCAAAATTACACTAAACTAAATTAACTAAAAAAAACTAGAACTTACAGCAAAAAAGGGGGGGGGCTTCTGCTGCAGCGGAGCCGAAGGGAGGCTACTGGTGGTCGGCAGTGGTTGCAGGGTGGCGGCGGAGCAGGCGAAAGGGGGGGGTTTGGGTCGCGTCGGCGATGGCTTGAATGGGGGGCGTTGGCGGAGACGGCGCGAGCGAGGGGGAAGGTCGGAGGGGGATCGACGGCGCTGAAAGGAGAGGGCGGCGGCGGGTCTGGGAATCGGGGAGGGATCGAGGCTCCGTTCTTCATTTTTTTTTTTTTTTATTTCGTTTGGAAAATGAATGGGGGGGGGGCCAGAAGGTTTTAAGGGAAGAAGGGGGGGTTTTTTTTTTATTATTTATTATTTTATTATTTTTAAAAGTTGACTTTTACATACGTCATCAAAACGAGGCCCACCGCCTGTCGTCCATAGCGTTTAACCCCCATTCCGAACACAATGGGATATGTATCGTAGACTGATTCGGCTGTTACAATCAGTTTCCGTTAAATTTACATTTAAATCACTATATTGAATTTTAAACGTACATTTCAAATTACCGGGGTCACATACGAACTTTAAAAATTCTCGAAAAATATTTCCTAGCTTCGTATTGACAATACGGTCCTAACAAAACTAGTTTCGTCGAATTCTGAGACTGTTTGAAAAATGGCCAATTTCCAGTCGATTAAAATCAACTGAAACCGGTCAAACGCGTTTTCCTTTGCCACGCTCACATATTGATTCGAAAAATTATGAAATTTGAAACCTAGCAATAACTTTACATCCCGGACCCAACAAAACTGGTTTCGTCGAAATCCGAGGTCGTTTGCAAAATGTCCATTTTTAAGGGCCTGAATTCCATAGCGACTATTCAGAATTTTCAACTGGACATATCTTTTGATTCCCGCTAAGAAATTTTGATCATTCGGATTCGTTGGAAAGATATTCACTATTAGATTCCATTATTTTTGGTTTCACTAAAATCCGGATTGTTTTGCACCCGGTACATTCAATTGAAGTTTGAAATCGAATTATCGAACTACCGCGCCATTTTCAATTCTATTTATAATTATATATAAATATTTAATATTCTAACGACGACGTATATAATATATACGTTCGAATTATATTCAAAATAAATTTCTCGCCGATATTATTTAAAATAATTCATTTTAAATAATCAAAATTCGCTAAAATAGCCAAAATAAAAATTTCAAACTGGCTCGCATTTTACGGGTTGTTACAATCTCCCCCACTTAAAACTTTTCGTCCCCGAAAAGGAACAAAGTCGAAAGTGGTTTGATTATTCAGCTCTACATTCGATCTGGCTTCCATTCTCCAACTTTTCAGTTTCTGAGAATTTTCAAAATTTCAAAAATTTGGCTAACACCCTAAATTTTTGAAAAATTTCGCCATAACCTCCCCTGCACCGGGAGCATCGGGGAATTTCAAATAGCTTCCCCGGTCCTTCAGATCTCAAAAAGAAAAAGAAAAAGCCAAGCGGCTAGCCAATAGGCTCACAAAATCATCATCACCCAAACGAAACAGTAAATTATGTAGTAAACATGTACCTATTTGTCGGGCAAACAAATTTTATTCTTCGGCTCTAGCCTCCTTGCTATGACCTGTTCAATGATATATATGTATACAAGCAAATGCGACCAATTTTCAATATAAGTCAATATGTGATTTAATTAGGCTAATTGGTTAAAAATTATCAAACAATTTAACAAACAACACAAACATCAATCAATTAGTGAATTAGAGTTTCAAATTCATAATTTTGATATATAGCCAAAAATCAGATTTTTGATGCCAAATCACAACAAATAAATCTAGCTATATAAGTTTTGGTTCTCACACCAGTCTAATGGAAATATATAGAAAATCACACATTCGAAACACGAAAATAATTACTAATGATGACGCGTCAATCATCAGAATCACGTCCGGGCGACTAGAGTGTGACTCTATATCTATCCAGTATATTAAAATTTCGAATACACGCGGATCAGACGTATACGCAAAATCGATATATACTGGATTGTCCACATCAATATAAATAGATAATCAACTACGAATAATTGATTTAAATTTTCAAAACAAAATTTTATTTTCATTTTAAAAATATACTCTTCACACTCGTTCTAGGATACTACTGATCCTATCTCTAACGAGTCATTCTCATTGGATTTTACTAATCCAATATCTGATGAATTCTTTCGTATGTTTCTAATGTGTCTTGTTCTCTAGCTTTGTAAACCAAAGCTCTGATACCAAATGTAAAGACCCGTAACTTCCCCGTAAGGGAAAGTGACGGATAGTTCGAGAACAAGCCACAACAGAACGCATACAGAAGAACATTTCACTGTATATTACAACAATGCATCAGATTACAAGAATATACAGAGTATAAATGAATGATACACAGAATTATCAGAGATTTAAATTACATTTAAATACATAGCAGCGGAAAATAATACAATACACAACTAGATGTAGATATACGGATACAAAGCTTTCCGGATATCGTTCCAGCTGTAAACCAGGATCCTGTGAATATAAATCTGCAAAACCAAAACTACTAGCTGCCCGTGTCAAAATAGGGGCACCCAGAGTTTAGGTTAAAACAATAAACTCCAGGTCAGTCATGTGACTGGTGTGAGAACTAAAACAGTTAATCTTTATTTTAAAGTTAGGTAAATCAAGGGACCACGCCGTATAACACGGAACGGGTTTCCTCCCAAGAATACCAGTGCATAAAACAAACAGCGCAATGCTAAATAAAGAAAAATGAAGCTGTTATAAGACCCAGGTCCTATCACACAATGCAACGCAAGCCGGGGGATAGGGTTTTCCCTTATAACAGCCAAAGAATGCTTGATACGTTTGAAACAAATCATTTGATACTATAATAAGTGCGTAGTGTATAAAACAACTTCAAATCATAAGTATCAATCATAGGCGGCATGGGTACCATATATCATGTCGCCATGTATAGGTTTACAAATAAAACCGCAAATGTCACGTATTTGGAAATTGGATTTCCTTCTATGAACCGAGGCTAGGGGCAAGATCCTCAACCGATTCGAGACGCTCTAGCCCGCCCCTCAGGCACAGCCGCAACCGTACCTTGGATCGTCAGGGCCGGTCCACCGATGTGGATTATAATGCCTGAACAATGCGTTTCTCCGCCCTTTGGGGCGTAAATGAGCCAACTAAATGACTCCATCGGTTCGAGAACGACCGATCAATCCGAGGCGCCTCGCAACAGCAACAACCACATAAGTCAAACTCGTCAGGGCGTGTAAAACCACTGACGCCACTTCTAGCTAGAAAGAAAACGCATGTCCCCCCTGAGGTCCGTCTCCCGTTTTTGGTTCATACCGGGTGTGAAATACGCGAAGTAAACGTTACACAAAGCTATGCCACATAGGCCGTGCTTTGATCATCACCACAAGACTTTGCTTTTCAACAGAAGCCTTGATCATTTGCATCTTAGCATGCCACACAGGCAAACCATCCTATGCAACCGATATCAGTCACACAGAATGAAATCCGATGTCAGACACACAGTCCATTTACAAGTCCGTCCTGGGTCTGAACGAAACCGGAGGCACCTAGTACCCCGCATATCCATCGATCTCCAAGTACGTCTGGACGATCACTAACTGTTTCCATCTTCTTGGGTGTACAGCCCAATCAAGATCATCAGTTATCACCCAAACGACGTGAAGACCTCCGGTCTTCGACCATCGTCTTCATCTTCGACTTATCGTCGTATCAGTTATTCAGAATGGGATAAACCCGGTCTTTCCGAATAACTCGCGTATATATTCAATAAGTGTTACACAAACACAACATACGCCTCATTCCAATTCATTAGTCACTAACCGTAAATTAATCAAGAGAATAATTCCCCAAATATTAACCCCGAAGGCCGAAACCAACATCAGATCAATATCCAGAAAATCATTCTGCTTGGCTAACCGCCAGTTAGTTTCTAAATTTCACATTCAAATCTAATTAAAGATTTAACTATCGCCTGGAGCAAAACTGGTGATACTCCATTCTCGATCTTTTCAATCTAATTAAAGATTCATTAAAACTCCACTTAGTTTTAATCTGTGACTGGGTTAAAGAATCAGTGTCATTTAAAACACGGTTCACGATAAACCCAAAGTCACATCCCATTAATTATCGGGTTAAAGAACAAGTGTTATTTAAAACACTGTTCACGATAAACCCAAAAATCAATATCCATTCAATTCCAATTAAATATTATTTAATTGGTACACTTCATTAAATCTAAATAAAAAGATTTAATCTTTTCTCAACTGGGTTCAAGAACGGTGTTAGTGAAGACACCATTCACGACAAACCCAAATCACATTTGATATTAAATACAAGGCTCTGAATAGAAAATATATCGGCCTATATTCAATATCAAATTCTACGATTAACAAATGTCGTATTGGAAATAACGATATATAAATATATCTTTCAAATTTCCATAACAACACCTGTATAATCACGAATTCCAACATCGAAATATTCCGAAGACAATTTCGATTCAAATCCACTCCAATGCAATCATTGGAAATTTTGGTTATTTTCAAAACCCTTTTCGAATTCAATTTATTTATTTAAAAATAAATAGAATTATAATTCTAGTTCAAAACTAGTTCATTTCGATAAAAATCTATTTTTATCTTTTCAAATATGGAGTTTTTCATCCCAAATCTTCACAAATCATTTCTTATGATTTTACATAAATTATTGCTATTTTTAATAATTTTATCAAGGCCCGTACAGTCGATTTCCATCAACGGCCATCGAACTGCACTTACAGCGAACTTTTTCGAATTTGATTTGGACATAATTCCAAATCCAACCGTTAGATTTCAAATTTCTAATATTCGTTAGAAAGCTCTTTTCGATACGAACCCAACGGTTCCGGTTTTAGGAGAATCCGACGGTCGGATCTCCCGTAATATCCGTTTGAAATAAATGGTCGAAATTCGCGAACTGCCGCGGCGCGGCGCGTTCTATTCAGGCCATTATATTATATATATAATATATATAATATATACTTCGTCGATTTCTATTTAAAACGAATTTTATAAATAGTTTTAAAATCGTTTCAAAAGCTATTTCAACTTCCATTTCAATTCAAAGCAGAATTGAATTCTTCTTTATAAATTCGTTTAAAAATTCATTTCTATTCAATTCAAATTTCAATTCAATTTGAATTCATTTCAATTTGTTTTCAATTCAATTCGAATTCGTTTTCAATTCAATTCGAATTCGTTTTCAATTCAATTCATTTCGAAATCGTTTTCAATTTAATTCGAATTCGTTTTCAATTCAATTCATTTCGAAATCGTTTTCAATTTAATTCGAATTCGTTTTCAATTCAATTCATTTCGAAATCGTTTTCAATTCAATTCGAATTCGTTTTCAATTCAATTCATTTCGAAATCGTTTTCAATTCAATTCGAATTCGTTTTCAATTCAATTCATTTCGAAATCGTTTTCAATTTAATTCGAATTCGTTTTCAATTCAATTCATTTCGAAATCGTTTTCAATTCAATTCATTTCGAAATCGTTTTAAAATCGATATAAATATCGTTCACGTCAAAATGGCGTCAATCTAATCAATACGGCTTCATAAATTTCTATTTTCAAATATTCTATTTCAAATATTTCTATTTCAAATATTTCTATTTCTAAACTGGAATGAGGCCCAATCAATTACCATATAAAATTAATTATATGGATTTGCATACAACACATGTATATAATAGCATTGAAAATAATCAACCATCAACCAAAGTGCACTACACTGTATAAGCATCAAATATAGATATTCAACGCTTATAACAGCCTGTCAATCCATCGATCGACATATTTAATCAATCAGGATGAGTGAACTTCAAATTTCATCCTAACACCCGTGTGGGGTTTCAAACAATCAAACACATATTTTATTTGTGCAGTTGGGCGATGTGTAAAATTTATCTTCCCAATCAATGTCATTCAAATAAGTGTACATAAACAAACCGTCTGGTTTGTAAATGAATATTTATTTATTCACATTCACGTTAAAAATTATATTTTTAACGCTAAAACTTTTTATTCCAACCTATGAATTTCTATTCAATTCATTTATTCAATAAAAAATGATATTTTTATTTCTCTAACATATTTTAGAAAATTTTGGCGGCATAACGGCACGATACTAGAAACGGGACAAGGCCTAGCCTAATCCCCGGTCTAGTGAAGGCCCACGCCATTCACACATCAATCATATCAATTTTATTATGCAAACCACAAAATTTGGAGTAAGAGTCTAACCTAGCCTTACTCCTTCGCCTTATAACGGCGCACGTCTAATCCTAACCAATTTATCGATTCGATTTTTCACACCTCAAACCACATTCAAACCAATATCACAATCAATAACCAAACAGCCAAACAAACAAGTCCATGGTCTGTGGACGATTGTGTCGGGTGCTACTAAGCACCGTCTGCATCCTAGTATATATATAACTAGAAAATAAATTGAAGAGTGAGAAATTCTCACCTATAGCTATCCAAGCTCCACGGCACTTCATTTGCAGAAGTCTTCGTCGTTTCGCCTTTTTGTCGCTTTCGCCCGTATTCTCTACATATGCAAAAATCGAATTTTTACTTCGTTATTCAATTTCTAAAAATCGAATTTTTAGTTCAAAGTTCAATATATAAAAATCGAATTTTTAGTTCAAAGTTCAATATATAAAAATCGAACTTTTAGTTCAAAGTTCAATATATAAAAATCGAATTTTTAGTTCAAAGTTCAATATATAAAAATCGAATTTTTATTTCCTCCATTATATTTTCAAAGGCGAAGTCTTTATATTTTCAAAGGCGAAGTCTTTATATTTTCAAAGCAAGATTGCTTGTATTTCTGAGTCAATGACAATTTCATTTTCTTTTCTTTTTAACAATGTAAAAATCAGTTTTTATTTTCTCTTATAAAAACAGTTTTTAATTTCTCTTATAAAACAGTTTTTAATTTCTCTTATAAAACAGTTTTTAATTTCTCTTATAAAACAGTTTTTAATTTCTCTTATAAAACAGTTTTTAATTTCTCTTATAAAACAGTTTTTAATTTCTCTTATAAAACA
Organism: Allium sativum; assembly: GCA_030737875.1. Lineage (NCBI taxonomy): Eukaryota > Viridiplantae > Streptophyta > Magnoliopsida > Asparagales > Amaryllidaceae > Allium > Allium sativum. Next base: position 37,730,540 of record CM060917.1, on the reverse strand, counting down.
GTTTTTAATTTCTCTTATAAAACAGTTTTTAATTTCTCTTATAAAACAGTTTTTAATTTCTCTTATAAAACAGTTTTTAATTTCTCTTATAAAACAGTTTTTTAATTTCTCTTATAAAACAGTTTTTAATTTCTCTTATAAAACAGTTTTTAAACATTATAAAAATCAGCTTTATACTTTTTTTTTTTTTCAGTTTTTATACCTCTTAAAAATTCAGTTTTCAAATATAATAAAATTCAGTTTTCAAATATTATAAAATTCAGTTTTCAAATTTAAACAAAATTTCAGTTTTCAAATGAAAACAAAATTTCAGTTTTCAAATTAAAACAAAATTTCAGTTTTCAAATATAAACAAAATTTCAGTTTTCAAATTAAACCATACTAGATCTCAAAATTACACTAAACTAAATTAACTAAAAAAAACTAGAACTTACAGCAAAAAAGGGGGGGGGGCTTCTGCTGCAGCGGAGCCGAAGGGAGGCTACTGGTGGTCGGCAGTGGTTGCAGGGTGGCGGCGGAGCAGGCGAAAGGGGGGGGTTTGGGTCGCGTCGGCGATGGCTTGAATGGGGGGCGTTGGCGGAGACGGCGCGAGCGAGGGGGAAGGTCGGAGGGGGATCGACGGCGCTGAAAGGAGAGGGCGGCGGTGGGTCTGGGAATCGGGGAGGGATCGAGGCTCCGTTCTTCATTTTTTTTTTTTTTTTATTTCGTTTGGAAAATGAATGGGGGGGGGCCAGAAGGTTTTAAGGGAAGAAGGGGGGGTTTTTTTTTTTATTATTTATTATTTTATTATTTTTAAAAGTTGACTTTTACATACGTCATCAAAACGAGGCCCACCGCCTGTCGTCCATAGCGTTTAACCCCCATTCCGAACACAATGGGATATGTATCGTAGACTGATTCGGCTGTTACAATCAGTTTCCGTTAAATTTACATTTAAATCACTATATTGAATTTTAAACGTACATTTCAAATTACCGGGGTCACATACGAACTTTAAAAATTCTCAAAAAATATTTCCTAGCTTCGTATTGACAATACGGTCCTAACAAAACTAGTTTCGTCGAATTCTGAGACTGTTTGAAAAATGGCCAATTTCCAGTCGATTAAAATCAACTGAAACCGGTCAAACGCGTTTTCCTTTGCCACGCTCACATATTGATTCGAAAAATTATGAAATTTGAAACCTAGCAATAACTTTACATCCCGGACCCAACAAAACTGGTTTCGTCGAAATCCGAGGTCGTTTGCAAAATGTCCATTTTTAAGGGCCTGAATTCCATAGCGACTATTCAGAATTTTCAACTGGACATATCTTTTGATTCCCGCTAAGAAATTTTGATCATTCGGATTCGTTGGAAAGATATTCACTATTAGATTCCATTATTTTTGGTTTCACTAAAATCCGGATTGTTTTGCACCCGGTACATTCAATTGAAGTTTGAAATCGAATTATCGAACTACCGCGCCATTTTCAATTCTATTTATAATTATATATAAATATTTAATATTCTAACGACGACGTATATAATATATACGTTCGAATTATATTCAAAATAAATTTCTCGCCGATATTATTTAAAATAATTCATTTTAAATAATCAAAATTCGCTAAAATAGCCAAAATAAAAATTTCAAACTGGCTCGCATTTTACGGGTTGTTACATTACTAATCTGCCAGCCAATCAAAATTTCATCAATTATTAAAATTTTCATCAATTATTAAACTTCTCCCTCCCTCTTTTATATATGATAAGTAATAAATCTTTACTAATCTACCAGGCAATCAAAATTTCATCAATTATTAAACTTCTCTCTCCTCTTCAAATAAAGATCAGAAACTAATTAATTAGTTAATCAACCGTAGGAGAAGAATCTTCTCTTTGACGATTTCCTTCAAGCTCTCTTTCCTCTCTCGTTCATTCTCATCTGATTTTTTTTTTTTCAAAAAAATAAATTTCATCGATAATTGAGATCAGCGTATTGCTATTGCTATAATCGTTGATATGCCTCATCTCAAAGTGCTCAATTATGCCATAGTTCCAGTCAGATCTTTCGTCTATTTTTGTTTCAATCATTACAAAGGAAAACTTTTGAAGGTTTCATTTCATCTCCTCAAATTACTATATTAGATTAGATCTGGCGCTTGATGATTCTCCCGTTCGATCCTAGAACCATCCTTCAATAAATCGCAATTGGAACTGGCAGTTTTGCTTGATCTACAAGGATCAAGCTATCAGGGTTTTTGGTTTTCAGGCTTAATTGAACCCAATTTCTAGCATCTCAAAGTTGAACTATATCCCAAATCTCCAACCGATCATGAGCAAATCATCTGCAAACCAAGAGGCTTTATTTTCGATTTACAATAGGTATGTATAACTGATTTTAAATTATAAGATTTTGGGGATATTCACTAAGGTCGAACTGTGGAGGATCATGCCCTGATTTTAGTTGGAATGGAGTAATACCTGATGCGTTTTCAATTTTGATTAGTCTCCTACTGAAAATCTTTTTTATTATAAACAGCATGGAGTTTATTCAGCCGATTGGTATGGCTCCAGTGGCTGTGCAAGGAAGGGACATGAACTGTTTTTAATCATAAAATGTTTTCATTTTATTTTGCTACTGGTTTTACTTTCGTTGTATTCACATACGGGGAAGCCTCTCTTCATTAATAGTCCCATTAAAATTTTGATTAATGGAGCTTCGGAATTATTTTGGAGAGCTACTTTTATAATAATCTCAATAAATGGGTAATCTTTGTTATGGTTAATGAAAACGTTCAGGATAGCTCTGAATGAAACCGGATATTTCCTGCAATTGTGTAATACTTTAATTAGTAGATACAGTTTTAAATTGAACTGATAATGTATCATTACAAGAAATAGTAAGAAGATTTTTTTTACATTGCTTACCATGAAAGTCAAATAGAACAGTGCAAAAACGTTTCAATCATTTTGACAGCAGCAATCCTTGTTTTATGACGTCCTCCATATTTGCTATGCAAATTCTCTTGAATTCATAAAATATTCAGTATGCTTTAAATTCCTTATATTATTGCTAATATTATAAACAAATTATAACCGAATAAAATATAAGATGTGGAGAGTTTTTTCGTATTTTTTTGCAATAATATTTGTATATTTGGCATCTCCTGTTATTTGGGAAACCTTTGATGTGCTGATTTTTGCAACTACAGGTATTGATTATATGTTCATATCAGGTGCAAACTGACCATTATGAAGAGTTCTTTGTTCCAGAACTTGTTTAAGCATGGGTACGAAACACTTTTCAAGAATAAAGCATTGTAGGTTGATATCTGGTACTTGTTATTTTTTTCCCTGGTATTATTTAGGTGCTTTGGAAATAGATAAATATTACATTTCTTTTTGTTTAAGGTTTTCGCTGCGTATCCTACTACCATCAATGACAGAGCTGCAGTTTCATAAATGGAGTCATCAAAGAATCATGATTCTCACAAACTGGAGCTTGAACGTGTAGGTGTGCAGTAGAGTGGGTGAAAGTGGTAGACATGGCTTGTGTATAATAACTTTATAAAATCTTTCACATGTCCTATAAGTTTTCTTGAATAAAAAAACATTATTTTTTTATTAGTACACTGTGTATTTCATATTATCTGTAATTAAGTTTTTGTTGATATCATAGAAATATCCAATCGGTGCTTAGTTTGTTTTCAGGTATGAATTCTATTACAAAATATTTTCTTGATGTGTTTAGCTTAATTATTAATTGATGACTAATGATACATTCATTTTTTTTTCATGATTTTGAAGTCGGGGAGAGCCAGAGGAGTCTACCAATATAAACATGTTTCTCACGTGCAGTGTATTGACTGTTGGATCATCAGACGCGCTTCGTGTTCATTATGTTGAAGAGATGTTTAATTTTTTCAAGTTGTTTTTTGTAATATGGATGTACATAAACATCATTTGTTTGTACATATATAAGTGTGAATTTTATGTAAACTACATATACATTTGATTGAATAACATAATGAATAAAATTGTTTTGATATGGTCCTTTCATAGTTTGGTATATTAATTTTATAGATAATAACAGTCTATGTTATTTTTAGTCATTGTGTAATAGTGGAAAACAATATGTGTACTATTCGAAAGTGTAATAAATATTTATTTGAATAAATATTTGTTATTTGTTTAAAAATAAATTCTGTGTTAATATTCAATTTTTGTTAATATTTATTTATAATAAATAATGCCATGTGGCCTAAAAAATGATGTCATACGCGCTAATCAAATGATGACACATGGATAAATTATTGTTTACACATGAACCAACCATTAAATGCCAAGTGTTGGCGTTAATATATGCCATGTGTGTGTTACTACGACAACCATGTCAGCAGCCATGTAGGATGACACATCAGCAGCCATGTAGGATGACACATCATTAAACACATCAACTGATGACTCATCATTTAAGTCATAACGTGGTAGATCCACTGATTCTTTTACCTACCAATATCAATAAATGTAGGTAAAGACCTTTCTCTACTAAGCTTTACCTACCAATTTCTTACCAATTCAGTATTAGTAGCTAAAATATATTACCTACTATTATGTTAGTTTTACCTACACTTACAATTGGTAGGTAAAGACCCCGTTTTCTTGTAGTGTTAGAGTTCGTATGTGGGCCCGGTAAATTGAAATGTACGTTTAAAATTCAATATAATGATTTATATTTTAAATTCAATGAAAACTGATCATAACGATCGAATTGGCTTTCGATGCATATCCCGTTGTGTTCGGAATGAGGGTAATTAGCTAGGGGCGACAGTCGGTGGACTGGATTTCGAGTTCGTATGAAAAGTCAACTTTAAAGGAGGATTAAATTAAATTAAATAATTAAATTATATTCTCCCTTACCCTCCCTCTATACCCCCCTCCCTCGTTCTTGGATCAGAACTGGAAAAAAAAAAAAACAACCCGAACACGCGTTGACCCAGTCCCCCCCCCCCAAATCCCCGACGCGCCGCCAGGGAGGAACGCGCCACGCCTCCACATCACCCACCTCCTCCTCCGATTAACTGCGACGCCATCCCTTCCCTCAATCCGAAGTCGAACCCCCCCCCCCAATCCTCTCCACCGCGACCCACTCCTTCAAACCCTAGCCCGACGCCTGCAGACCACCTCCGCCGCCCACCTCCTTGACCGCGCCACTTCCTAGACCTGCCGCACCCCACTGACCTACCCCCGCAAGCCCCCTCCTTCCTCCAATCTGCGAGCAAACATTCTCCTCCTCCGATTGAAGGTGAATCTTTCAAATTTGGTTTTATTTTATAATAAGATTTGATTTTTAAAAATATATAAAGTTACGATTGTAAACAAAAAGCTTCGATTTTTATTTAGCAAATAGCAGTGATTTTTGTTTAGAAATAGAAGTGTTGTTTATTTTAAGAAGTAGCAATATAAAAATTTGATTTTTTTTATATGATTCTTCAAAAATAAAAATATAATTTTTATTAATGAAGAATAGTAAAAATATAATTTTTATAATATAGGAAAGTTAAATATATAATTTTTATACTAATGGCATATTAAAAATATGATTTTAATATTATAGAAAGAATAAAAATATAATTTTTATATTATAGAAAGAATAAAAATTCGATTTTTATATATTGAATAGCGAAGTAAAAATTCGATTTTTATATATGTAGTGACTACGGGCAGTGAAATTGACAAAAGGCGAGCACGACGAAGATTTCTATATAAGAAGAGTCGTGGCGTTTGGATTAGCTTTTGGTGAGAACTTCTCACTTTTAATTTAATTTTCTAGTTAAAATATATACTAGGATGCAGACGGTGTTTAGTAGCACCCGACACCCGTCGTCCACAGACCATGGACAGCTTGTATGCTTGTTTGTTTGATTTTGATGTGTAGTTGATTGTGTGATGTGATGTGAAATGAAATAAAATATTTTATAGTGAAAAATATTATATAGTTAAAAATAGAATTTTTAACGTGCATATGAAATGAAATAAATTAATACAAACAAATCGAATGATTTGTTTGTATACACACATTTGACTGATATTGATTGGGACGATAAATTTTACACATCGCCCAACTGCACAAATAAAATCTGTGTTTGATTGTTTGAAAACCCCACACGGGTATTGGGATGATATATGACATACACTAGTCCTAATAATTAGTTGTATGTCGATCGATTGATGGACAGACTGTTATAAGCGTTAAATCTTTATATTTGATGCTTATATAGTATAGAATGCACTTTGGATGATGGTTGATTATTCATCGTTGTTATTGTATACATGTGTTGTAGAAAATCCATATAATTAACATTATATGGTAATTGATTGGGCCTCATTCCAGTTTTGAATAGAAATATTTGAATAGAAATATTTGAACAGAAATATTTGAAATAGAAATATTTGAAATAAAATATTTGAAAATAGAAATATATGAAGCCGTGTTGATTAGATTGACGCTATTTTGACGCGAACGATATTTATATCGATTTTATTCATTTTTCAATGAATATCGAAAGTGATTTCAAAATCTGATAAATTGAATAGGAATGAATTCGAATTGAAATTGAATAGAAATGAATTCGAATTGAAATTGAATAAAAATGAATTCGAATTGAAATTGAATAAAAATGAATTCGAATTAAATTGAAATAAATTGAAATTCGAATTAAATTGAAATTGAATTGAAATCGTTTTGAAATGAAATTAAAACGAATTTATATTGGATTATTCAATTTTGATTAGAAATTGAATATGAAGTTGAAATCGTTTCGAAAACGAATTTAAAACAATTTATAAAATTCGTTTCGAAAGGAAATCGACAAAGTATATATTATATATATTATATATATAATATAATGGCCATAATAGAACGCGCCGCGCCGCGACAGTTCGCGAATTTCGACCATTGACTTCGAATGGATATTACGGGAGATCCGACCGTCGGATTCTCTTGAAACTGGAACTGTCGGGTTCGTATCGAAAAGAGCTTTCTAACGAATATTAGAATTTGGAAATCTAACAGTTGAATTTGGAATTATGTTCAAATCAAAATTTGAAAAGGTCGTTGTAAGTGTAGTTCGATGGTCGTTGGTGGAAATCGATTGTACGGGCCTTGATAAAATTATTAAAAATAGTGATAATTTGTGTAAAATCATAGAAATGATTTGTGAAGAAATGGGATGAAAAACTCCATATTTGAAAAGATAAAAATAGTTTTTTATCGAAATGAGCTAGTTTTGAACCAGAATTATAATTCTATTTATTTCTAAAATAAATAAATTGGATTTGAAATGGTTTTGAAAATAACCAGAATTTCCAATAATTGCATTGGAATGGATTTGAATCGAAATTGTCTCCGGAATATTTCGATGTTGGATTTCGTGATTATACAGATATTGTTATGGAAATTTGAAAGATATGTATATATATCGTTATTTCCAATACGATATTTGTTGGTCGTAGAATTTGATATTGAATATAAGCTGATATATTTTCTATTCAGAGCCTTGTATTTAATATCAAATGTGATTTGGGTTTGTCGTGAATGGTGTCTTCATTAACACTGTTCTTAAGCCCAGTTGAGAAGAAGATTAAATCTTTTTATTTAGATTTAATGAATTGTACCAATTAAATGATATGTAATTAGAATTTAATTGGTATTGATTTTTGGGTTTATCGTGAACAGTGTTTTAAATAACACTTGTTCTTTAACCTGATAATTAATTAAATGTGATTTTGGGTTGTCGTGAACGGTATCTTCAATAATACTGTTCTTAGACCCAAAGGAGTTAAGAAAATCAGAAACTAACTAGAGATTAGTTAAGTTGAATGGTTCCTGGGGTATTGATCTGATGTTGGTTTCGGCCTTCGGGGTTAATACTTAGGGAATTGCTCACTTGCTAATTTACGGTTAGGGACTGATTGAAATGTGATGTGATTTTGGGTTTATCGTGAATCGTGTTTTAAATTACATTGATTCTTTAACCCAGTTAAAGATTAAAACTAAGTGGAGTTTTAATGAATCTTTAATTAGATTGAAATGGTCGAGAATGGAGTATCACCAGTTTTGCTCCAGGCGATAGTTAAATCTTTAATTAGATTTGAACGTGAAATGGTAATTGAATTTACAGATAACACTGTGGTGTTAGATATGAAGTATTACCAGTTTTACTTCATGGGAGGAATAGGTGGGGATTGGGAAATAAAATAAATGATTACTCCGGTGTGGTTCGCTAATCCCGACTAGTTTGAATTGATATTCAAAGAAGATTAAAGAATAAATTTAAAGAATTTATCTTTGATAAAATTAATGGGAACCTTTCCCAAAATAGAAGAATATTTGAATAAACGAATATTCTGAATTGGAATGAGGCGTATGTTGTGTTTTTGTAACACTTGTTTATTATATACGCGAGTTATTCAGAAAGACCGGGTTTATCCCATTCTGAATAACTGATTCGACGTGGTGTCGAAGATGAAGACAGTGGATGAAGACCGGAAGTCTTCACATCGTTCGGGTGATTACTGATGATCTTGATTGGGCTGTACACCCAAAAAGATGGAAATAGTTAGTGATCGTCCAGACGTATTTGGAGATCGATGGATATGCGAGGAAAGTGCCTCCGGTTTCGTTCAGACCTAGAACGAACTTGTAAATGGACTGTGTGTCTGACATTGGATTTCATTCTTTGTGACTGATATCGGTTGCATAGAGTGGTTTGCCTGTGTGGCATGCTAAGATGCAAATGATCAAGGCTTCTGTTGAAAAACAGAGTCTTGTGGTTGATGATCAAAGCACGGCCTTTGTGGCGTAGCTTTATGTAGCGTGAATTCGCGAGCCTCACACCCCGGTATGAACCAGAAACGGGAGAGAACCTCGGGGGGGCGTGCGTTTTCTTTCTAGCTAGAAGTGGCGTCAGTGGTTTTACACACCCTGACGAGTTTGACTTATGTGGTTGTTACTTTTGCGAGGCGCCTCGGTTATATCGGTCGATCCGGGACCGATGAAGTCATTCTTTGGCTCATTTACGCCCCAAAGGGCGGAGAAACGCATTGTTCAGGCATTATAATCCACTCCGTGTGGACCGACCCTGACGATCCAAGGTACGGTTGCGGCTGTGCCTGAGACTCGGGCTAGACAGTCTCGAATTCGGTAAGGACTATCTTTTGCCTTGGTTCATGATGGAAATCCAATTTCCAAATACGTGACTGTGCGGTTTTGATTGTATACCTATATATGGCGATATAGTGGTATGGGGCATTAATGCCGTCTATGATTGATACTTATGATTTGAAATTGTTTTGACACTATACACTTATAGTACTATCAAAATAATCTGTTTTAAACGTATCAAGCATTCTTTTGCTATTATAAGGTAAAAACTCTATCCTTCGGCTTGCGTTGCATTGTGTGATGGGACCTGGGTCTTATAATAGCTTCATTTTTCTTTATTTAGCATTGCGCTGTTGTTTTATGCACTGGTATTCTTGGGAGGAAACTCGTTCCGCGTTAGCGCGTGGTCCCTTGATTTGCCGAACTTTAAAATAAAGATAAATAATTGTTTTAGTTCTCACACCAGTCCCATGACTGACCTGGAGTTTATTGTTTTTACCTAAACTCTGGGTGCCCTTATTTTGACACGGGCAGCTAGTAGTTTTGGTTTTGCAGATTTATATTCACAGGATCCTGGTTTACAGCTGGAATGATATCCGGAAAGCTTTGTATCCGTATATCTCCTTCAGTTGTGTATTGTATTATTTTCCGCTGCTATGTAATGTATTGTAATCTCTGATATTTTATAATGTGTAATATTTATTCATACTCTTTATATTCTAGTATTCTGATGGAATTGTTGTAATTAGCAATGAAATGTTCTAACGTCTGCATTCTAATTTGTCGTGTTCTCAAAACAATCAGGCGTTTCGAACGGTTTTGGTCGATTTAGCGATCGATTAGGTCCGGGCAAAATTCCTTTTCGTTACATTTGGTATCAGAGCTTTGGTTTACAAAGCTCAGAGGACAAGACACATTAGAACCATACGAAAGAATTCATCAGAAATTGGATTAGTAATATCCAATGAGAATGACTCGTTAGAGATGGGATCAGTAGTTTCCTAGAACGAGTGTGAAGAGTATATTTTTAAAGTGAAAATGAATTTTATTTTGAGAATTTAAATCAACTATTCGTATTTGATTATTTATTTGTATTGATTTGGACAGTCCAGTATATAAAGATTTTGCGTATACGTCTGATCCGCGTGTATTCGAAGTTTTAATATACTGGATAGATATAGAATCACACTCTAGTCGCCCGGAGATGGCACTGATGATAGCACGTGCATCTTCAGTATTTATATTCGAGTTTCGAAAGTGTGATTTCTATATATTTCCATTAGACTGGTGTGAGAACCAACATTAGATAGGGCTTATTGTTGTGATTTGGCATCAAAAATGTGATTTTTGACTATGTATCAAAGTTATGAATTTGAAATGATAATTCACTAATTGATTGATGGTTGTGTTGTTTGATTATTGGTTGATTAATTAAAATTTGAATCATATAGCAAATTGATCAAATAGTGAATTGTATTGAAAATTAGTCGCATTTGCTTGCATGTACATGTACTTACATTGAACAGGTCATAGCAAGGAGGCTAGAGCAGCGGAATAAAATTGTTTGCCCGACAAATAGGTACATGTTTACCATAATTTACTGTTTTGTTTGGGTGATGATGATTTTGTGAGCCGATTGGCTAGCCGCTTGGCTTTTTCTTTTTCTTTTGGATTGAAGAAGGCCATGGGAGGCTATATGAAATATCCCGAAGTCCCCGGTGCAGGGGAGGTTATGGCCAAATTTTTCGAAAATTTAGGGTGTTAGCCAAATTTTTTGAAAAATTTGAAAAAAACTGAAAAGTTGAAGAACTTAAGCCGTAGTGAAAATACTGGAAGTTGAGTTGAATTGTTAAACAACTTTCGGCTTCGTTCCTTTTCGGGGACGAAAAGTTTTAAGTGGGGGAGAATGTAATAACCCGGAAATCCGAGCCAATTTAAAATTTTTATTTTGGCGATTTTAGTGAATTTTGAATATTTTAAATAAAAACCGATGAGAAATTTATTTTGAATAGAATTCGAACGTATATATTTATATAGGTCGTCGTTAGAATATAAATATTTATTTTAAATTATAAAAGGAAATGAAAATGGAGCGGTAGTTCGATAATTTGATTTCAAATTTCAAATGAATGTACAGGATTCAAAATAAACTGGATTTTAACGAAACCAAAAATATTAGAATCTATTTGATAATATCTTTCCAACGAATCCGAAAAATCAAAATTTCATAGCGGGAATCAAAAGATATGTCCAGTTGAAAATTCTGAATAGTCGCTATGGAATTATGGCCCTTAAAAATGGAAATTTTGCAAACGACCTCTATTTTTGACGAAACCATTTTTGTTGGATCTGTGATGTTAAATTATTGCAAGGTTTCAAATTTCATAATTTTTTGAATCAATATGTGAGCGTGACAAAGGAAAACGCGTTTGACCAGTTTTAGTTGATTTTAATCGACTGGAAAATGGCCATTTTTCAAATTGTCTTAGAATTCGATGAAACTAGTTTAGTTAGGACCGTATCGTCAATACGAAGCTAGAAAATACTTTTCGAGAATTTTTAGAGTTCGTATGTGGGCCCGGTAAATTGAAATGTACGTTTAAAATTCAATATAATGATTTATATTTTAAATTCAACGAAAACTGATCGTAACGATCGAATTGGCTTTCGATGCATATCCCATTGTGTTCGGAATGAGGGTAATTAGCTAGGGGCGACAGTCGGTGGACTGGATTTCGAGTTCGTATGAGAAGTCAACTTTAAAGGAGGATTAAATTAAATTAAATAATTAAATTATATTCTCCCTTACCCTCTCTCTATACCCCCCTCCCTCGTTCTTCGATCAGAACTGGAAAAAAAACGAAAAAAAAAAACCAAAACAACCCGAATCCGCGTTGACCCAGTCGCCCCCCCCCCCCAAATACCCGACGCGCCGCCAGCGAGGAACGCGTCGCGCTTCCACATCACCTACCTCCTCCTCCGATTAACTCCGACGCCATCCCTTCCCTCAATCCGAAGTCGAACCCCCCCCCCCCCCACAATCGTCTCCACCGCGACCCACTCCTTCAAACCCTAGCCCGACGCCTGCAGACCACCTCCGCCGCCCACCACCTTGACCGCGCCACCTCCTAGACCTGCCGCACCCCACTGACCTACCCCCGCAAACCCCCTCCTTCCTCCAATCTGCGAGCAAACATTCTCCTCCTTCGATTGAAGGTGAATCTTTCAAATTTGGTTTTATTTTATAATAAGATTTGATTTTTAAAAATATATAAAGGTACGATTTTAAACAAAAAGTTTCGATTTTTATTTAGCAAATAGCAGTGATTTTTGTTTAGAAATATAAGTGTTGTTTATTTTAAGAAGTAGCAATATAAAATTTTGATTTTTTTTATATGATAAGGAAAATAAAAATATAATTTTTATTAATGAAGAATAGTAAAAATATAATTTTTATAATATAGGAAAGTTAAAGATATAATTTTTATACTAATGGCATATTAAAAATATGATTTTTATATTATAGAAAGAATAAAAATTCGATTTTTATATATGGAATTGCGAAGTAAAAATTCGATTTTTATATATGTAGTGACTACGGGCAGTGAAATTGACAAAAGGCGAGCACGACGAAGATTTCTACATAAGAAGAGTCATGGCGTTTTGATTAGCTTTTGGTGAGAACTTCTCACTTTTAATTTAATTTTCTAGTTAAAATATATACTAGGATGCAGACGGTGTTTAGTAGCACCCGACACCCGTCGTCCACAGACCATGGACGGCTTGTATGCTTGTTTGTTTGATTTTGATGTGTAGTTGATTGTGTGATGTGATGTGAAACAAAATAAAATATTTTATAGTGAAAAATATTATATAGTTAAAAATAGAATTTTTAACGTGTATATGAAATGAAATAAATTAATATAAACAAATCGAACAATTTGTTTGTATACACACATTTGACTGATATTGATTGGGACGATAAATTTTACACATCGCCCAACTGCACAAATAAAATCTGTGTTTGATTGTTAGAAAACCCCACACGGGTATTGAGATGATATATGACATACACTAGTCCCAATAATTTGCTGTATGTCGATCGATTGATGGACAGACTGTTATGAGCGTTAAATATTTATATTTGATGCTTATACAGTGTAGAATGCACTTTAGATGATGGTTGATTATTCATCGTTGTTATTGTATACATGTGTTGTAGAAAATCCATATAATTAACATTATATGGTAACTGATTGGGCCTCATTCCAGTTTTGAATAGAAATATTTGAATAGAAATATTTGAATAGAAATATTTGAAATAAAATATTTGAAAATAGAAATATATGAAGCCGTGTTGATTAGATTGACGCTATTTTGACGCAAACGATATTTATATCGATTTTATTCATTTTTCAATGAATATCGAAAGTGATTTCAAAATCTGATAAATTGAATAGGAATGAATTCGAATTGAAATTGAATAGAAATGAATTCGAATTGAAATTGAATAGAAATGAATTCGAATTGAAATTGAATAAAAATGAATTCGAATTAAATTGAAATGAATTGAAATTTGAATTAAATTGAAATTGAATTGAAATCGTTTTGAAATGAAATTAAAACGAATTTATATTGGAATATTCAATTTTGATTAGAAATTGAATATGAAGTTGAAATCGTTTCGAAAACGAATTTAAAACGATTTATAAAATTCGTTTCGACGAAGTATATATTATATATATTATATATATAATATAATGGCCAGAATAGAACGCGCCGCGCCGCCGTAGTTCGCGAATTTCGACCATTGACTTCGAATGGATATTACGGGAGATCCGACCGTCGGATTCTCCTGAAACTGGAACCGTTGGGTTCGTATCGAAAAGAGCTTTTTAACGAATATTAGAAATTGGAAATATAACGGTTGGATTTGGAATTATGCCCAAATCAAAATTTGTAAAGGTCGCTGTAAGTGCAGTTACATGGCCGTTGGTGGAAATCGACTGTACGGGCCTTGATAAAATTATTTAAAATAGTGATAATTTGTGTAAAATCATAAGAAATGATTTGTGAAGAATTGGGATGAAAAACTCCATATTTGAAAAGATAAAAATAGATTTTTATCGAAATGAGCTAGTTTTGAACTAGAATTATAATTCTATTTATTTCTAAAATAAATAAATTGGATTTGAAATGGTTTTGAAAATAACCAGAATTTCCAATAATTGCATTGGAATGGATTTGAATCGAAATTGTCTCCGGAATATTTCGATGTTGGATTTCGTGATTATACAGATATTATTATGGAAATTTGAAAGATATGTATATATATCGTTATTTCCAATACGATATTTGTTGGTCGTAGAATTTGATATTGAATATAAGCTGATATATTTTCTATTCAGAGCCTTGTATTTAATATCAAATGTGATTTGGGTTTATCGTGAATGGTGTCTTCATTAACACTGTTCTTAAGCCCAGTTGATAAAAAGATTAAATCTTTTTATTTAGATTTAATGAACTGTACCAATTAAATGATATTTAATTGGAATTGAATTGGTATTGATTTTTGGGTTTATCGTGAATAGTGTTTTAAATAACACTTGTTCTTTAACCTGATAATTAATGAAATGTGATTTTGGGTTGTCGTGAACGGTATCTTCAATATTACTGTTCTTAGACCCAAAGGAGTTAAGAAAATCAGAAACTAACTGGAGATTAGTTAAGTTGAATGGTTCCTGGGGTATTGATCTGATGTTGGTTTCGGCCTTCGGGGTTAATACTTAGGGAATTGCTCACTTGCTAATTTACGGTTAGGGACTGATTGAAATGTGATGTGATTTTGGGTTTATCGTGAATCGTGTTTTAAATGACATTGATTCTTTAACCCAGTTAAATATTAAAACTAAGTGGAGTTTTAATGAATCTTTAATTAGATTGAAATGGTCGAGAATGGAGTATCACCAGTTTTGCTCCAGGCGATAGTTAAATCTTTAATTAGATTTGAACGTGAAATGGTAATTGAATTTACCGATAACACCATGGTGTTAGATATGAAGTATTACCAGTTTTACTTCGTGGGAGGAATAAGTGGGGATTGGGAAATAAAATAAATGATTACTCCGGTGTGGTTCGCTAATCCCGACTAGTTTGAATTGATATTCAAAGAAGATTAAAGAATAAATTTAAAGAATTTATCTTTGATAAAATTAATGGGAACCTTTCCCAAAATAGAAGAATATTTGAATAAACGAATATTCTGAATTGGAATGAGACATATGCTGTGTTTTTGTAACACTTGTTTATTATATACGCGAGTTATTCAGAAAGACCGGGTTTATCCCATTCTGAATAACTGATTCGACATGGTGTCGAAGATGAAGACGGTGGATGAAGACCGGAAGTCTTCACATCGTTCGGGTGATCACTGAGATCTTGATTGGGCTGTACACCCAAGAAGATGTAAATAGTTAGTGATCGTCCAGACGTATTTGGAGATCGACGGATATGCGAGGAAAGTGCCTCCGATTTCGTTCAGAACCAGAACGAACTTGTAAATGGACTGTGTGTCTGACATTGGATTTCATTCTGTGTGACTGATATCGGTTGCATAGAGTGGTTTGCTTGTGTGGCATGCTAAGATGCAAATGATCAAGGCTTCTGTTGAAAAGCAGAGTCTTGTGGTTGATGATCAAAGCACGGCCTTTGTGGCGTAGCTTTGTGTAGCGTGAATTCGCGAGCCTCACACCCCGGTATGATCCAGAAATGGGAGAGGACCTCAGGGGGGACGTGCGTTTTCTTTCTAGCTAGAAGTGACGTCAGTGGTTTTACACGCCCTGACGAGTTTGACTTATGTGGTTGTTATTGTTGCGAGGCGCCTCGGTTATATCGGTCGATCCGGGACCGATGGAGTCATTCGTTGGCTCATTTATGCCCCAAAGGGCGGAGAAATGCATTGTTCAGGCATTATAATCCACTCCGTGTGGACCGACCCTGACGATCCAAGGTACGGTTGCGGCTGTGCCTGAGACTCGGGCTAGACAGTCTCGAATTCGGTAAGGACTATCTTTTGCCTTGGTTCATGACGGAAATCCAATTTCCAAATACGTGACTGTGCGGTTTTGATTGTATACCTATATATGGCGACATAGTGGTATGGGGCATTAATGCCGTCTATGATTAATACTTATGATTTGAAATTGTTTTGACACTATACACTTATAGTACTATCAAAATAATCTGTTTTAAACGTATCAAGCATTCTTTGGCTATTATAAGGTAAAAACCCTATCCTCCGGCTTGCGTTGCATTGTGTGATGGGACCTGGGTCTTATAATAGCTTCATTTTTCTTTATTTAGCATTGCGTTGTTGTTTTATGCACTGGTATTCTTGGGAGGAAACCCGTTCCGCGTTAGCGGCGTGGTCCCTTGATTTGCCGAACTTTAAAATAAAGATAAATAACTGTTTTAGTTCTCACACCAGTCCCATGACTGACCTGGAGTTTATTGTTTTAACCTAAACTCTGGGTGCCCTTATTTTGACACGGGCAGCTAGTAGTTTTGGTTTTGCCGATTTATATTCACAGGATCCTGGTTTACAGCTGGAATGATATCCGGAAAGCTTTGTATCCGTATATCTCCTTCAGTTGTGTATTGTATTACTTTCCGCTGCTATGTAATGTATTGTAATCTCTGATATTTTATAATGTGTAATATTTATTCATACTCTGTATATTCTAGTATTCTGATGGAATTGTTGTAATTAATAATGAAATGTTCTTCCGTTTGCGTTCTAATTTGTCGTATTCTCAAAACAATCAGGCGTTTCGAACGGTCTTGGTCGATTTAGCGATCGATTAGGTCCGAGCGAAATTCCTTTTCGTTACATCTATGGAATTCTTAAAAGAGAATATGATATGCCTCCATGCATATACTACAACATCATATGTTTTATTTGTATTTTAAACAACTGTAATTTGATATAGTTTTCACAAATATCAGCAGTATAATTAAATATTTATTGTTGTGGCCAACTGACCTGAAAGATAATAGGGTAATTCAACATTTGTTACACTTTCAATCAAATACATTCATTTGTAATTGCATCCTAATCTTGGATCAACATTTATTTTTCAACAAAAAGCTTATGCATATCGTTTTCTTTGTGCATGAAGCTTTTACATGGTAGAACTAGGTAATCATAGGCATGTGTATTGTCTTTAGTCATGTGAGTAGACTGGCGAGTTGGATTTCACTGTTATTTTATTCGATCATCTTTTGTTCAAATTTTTTAATTACTAAGGAACTAACTAAAGAAGGGAGAGCTTTGTTAAGCATTCAAATTTAAAAGCTTTATGATATTAGGTTTATTGTGAAGCAGATTCTCTTTACTGTCTATGCCTTTTGATGGCAGCACATGTGTTTATTCATTCACATATTTCCATTCTTATTGAATTTATCGTGTCTTTGTTATTCTGTTATCACCTTATTTCTATAAACTTACACTACATCTAAATATATCAGTCAACAATCAACCTAAGTACTATGAAAAATGAAACTATGAGAATTATCATTTGACTACTAATTGCTTTTTGATTCATGTTCCAAATTGATTAACTTTTAATTTTTAGATTTTAAACGAAATCCGTGTGCGAAGCACGGGTACGCACTTGTTAAGTAAAGTAAATTATTATATGATCGCATCTGGTTATCTATTGTTTGTAAGCTAAAACTTAGGTTTCCATCTCTCCAATGTAGCAAAATGAAAAAATACTTCTGTTATTGAAACATCATTTGTCGATTTGGCATAAAAGAAGCTTGCACCATAATAAAGTAGCGTGTCGGGTGGTAAACGGGCATGACCAGAAATCATGTGGGCTTTGGTCGTGCAGGTTCGAATATTATCGACCATGTATTTGTTTTACTAATATTTCCAAAGACTTACATTTACCATTTACCAATCATTTTTACGCTACGCATCAAATACATGGTTACCAAGATTTTACGCATTTTTGTTATATTCTAACTGCGCAATCATTCATCAAAATTATGATTATGAATTACAACCATGCGAATCCATGACGTAAAAGCATTGAAATCAAAATGACCAAAACTCCTACATGGATATTTTGTAAATTATAAATACTTATAATGTGAATGGCTCTCAAAAATTATTCTGAAAAGACTGCTTTAGTTGAATGTTTATTTCAATTTTCCATTTATCGATGATTTTTAGACACGATGTTAACTTGAGGATGGATTCCAAGACATACTACATGGTTGCCAAATTTTCACGATAATGTAGTTAAACACTGATGAAATAAACGTTGCTAAATTCATTCATAAAATTATGATTATGAACTACAGCCCAAAAAAATGCAAGACTTAATACCATTGAATCTGAAGTTACCAATACTCATGTACGATTATTTTATATCTTATAGATAAACATTTATAATGTGAATGGTTCCAAGAAAATAATCTGAAACTTCATTTTAGCACCGGAGGTTTTCGATCAAAATGACAAACGCCCTCTTGCATTAGTCACTAGTGTAGCACAGGGGTTAAATGATAGCAATCACATTGTAGAAAATTTCTGTTGATAAATCGACAACAGAAAAAATAGTGGTACGAAATGAAAATAAATTGGTTCCTAACATAAATGTGAACATTTATTTAATTTTATTTGTTATAAGGAGTGGCTATTTGGACACAAAAATAAACAAAAAATTGGAGGCAAAAAATGGGGATCATTAGATTTAGTTGTCTTTATGTAGAAGGTGGAATTCAATTAGAGATCTAATGATTGAGATTTAATGTCCAATATTGTGTCCAAATAGAGTTTCCCTTTATTTTATACTTCTCTTGATATAATGCATGTTTTAAAGCCAGACAAATTATCATAACCAATTCAGTAGAAACTTGATATGAATATTAAATAAAGTAAATTTCTATATCATTGCATCTGGCTATGTATTGTTCGTAACCTAAAACTTAAGCGTTCGTCTCCCCAATGCAAAAAAATGAAATTAAATACTTCTTCTATCGAAACTTCACAGGTCTAATCAACATCAAAAAAGCTTGCACCACAATAAAATGGTGGTGTCGGAGTGGTTATCAGGCATGACTAGAAACCATATGGGCTTTTAGTCATATAGGTTCGAATCCTACCAACTACATATTTGTTTTACTAATATCTCCAAAATTTACATTTCTCATTCACTGATTATTTTTACGTTGATATAAAATTAATTAAGCCTTAAATACAAGTTTATAGAGATTTTACGCATTTTTGTTATATTCGGTCTATACAATTTCGACTAAATTCATTCACCAAAATTATGATTATGAATTACAACCAAAAGAATCCATGACTTAAAAGCATTGAATTCAAAATGACCAAAACTCCTACATGCATATTTTGTATATTATAAATACTTATAATGTGAATGACTTTGAGAAATTAGTTTGAAAATATTGCTTTTGTTGAATGTTTATTTCCACTTTCCATTTATTGATGATTTTTAGACACGATGTTAACTTGAAGACGGATTCCAAGATATACTACACGGTTGCCAAGTAATCACGATAACTCCATTATATATTGATGACGTAATCGTTGCTACATTCATGAATCAAAATTATGTTTATAAACTACGAACCAAAAAGCACATGACTTAAATGCATTAATCTGAAGTTACCAAAACTCATGCGTGATTATTGTATACGTTACAAATAAGTATCTATAATGTGAATCATTCTAAAAAATTAATCTGAAACTTCATTTCAGCACCAAAGGGTTTTTTGATCAAAACGACAAACATTGTCTTGCATTAGTGACTATTGTAACACAGGAGAAAAGTGATGCAAGTTTAGTGTCGAAAATTTCCATATGTAAATCGGCAACATAATAATGATGATATCAAAAGAAAATAAATTGGTTCCTAGCCTAAATGTGAACATTTATTTATTTTTATTTATTTTAGGGAGCGGGTATGGGGACACAAAAATGAACACAAAATTAGAGGCATAAATTGTGGATCGTTAGACTTACTTGTCTGTATATAGAAGGTAGAATTCAACGAGAGATCTAATGATTGAGAATTAATGTCCAATTCTATGTCAATATTTCGTGTCCAAATAGAGTTCCCCTTTATTTTTTATTACTCTTAATATATTACATGTTTTAAAGCCAGATAAATTGTCATAACCAATTTAGTTGAAGCTTGTGATAAATATTAAATAAAGTAAATTCTCATATGGCCGTATTTGGTTATCTATTGTTCGTAAGCTAAAACTTAGGCTTCCATCTCTCTAGTGCTGCAAAATGGAAAATACATCTGCTATTTTTTGAGCAAAAGATGTGTGATCTTCCAAAAGGAAGAGAGCACACACAGATATATATATATATATAAAAGATGTAATACAAGGTAACCAATACAGACCCAGAACGATAGTCTCACATAGTAATGCAGGGGATAATAGATAGATGAGTTCCGGCAAGGCCACCACCCATCATACTTCATTATCGAATTCCGGCAAGGCCACCACCCGATAAGAAGTATATCTATTCCCATACATTTAACAATCTATGTGTATAATAAGAGGTGAAGCAGATCACAAAAAATACAAACACCCCTCCACCACAACTACTAATATAACTAAAACAAAGTATAACTAAAACGATCTATCCAAAGCCGCAACTCCAATAACTCTACAGTTTCATCAACCACCTGTAATCTGAAAAACTGAAACAAAATTATCAGTAACTTACACATATATATGAGTAAATGACTATACATATATATATATATATATATATATATATATATATATATAGGCATCTAACCATATATATATGTTTAAAGAGAAAAATATAAGAACAGACAAGCGAGAGGAAAATAACAACCAAAAACCGAAATCAACATCCAAGACGAGGTCTATTACATCTAAAATAGCTATTAATACGAATGAATAAACTCAGGTTAGATCTTACTTTTAACAAAAAACGCCCAAATTGAAATTTACCAAATAGTTTATAGTGCGAATTGGACATCCATGACAAACAGAAATTTACTATGTTGATGATTAAATTATCCTTTGATACAGAGGTTGAATGGAAAATTCTCTGGTTCCTCTCAACCCAAATGAACCAACTAATGAATAAAACTAACGAATCTAATATGTATTTTTGTCTAGATTTGTATCTTAATCTATAACAATTCCAATAGTCAATACAATTACTAGGGGAATTAAAACAATCAAAAGTAAAAATCCTAATTATCATATTGAAAATAGAAGAGGTAAAGTAACAATAAAAGAATAAGTGATCTACGTCCTCATCTCCTGAATTACAAAAACAACATTTCTTATCAAATATGACATTTTTCCTTTTTAACATCTCAATCGTATTAAGCTTCTTATGTACGATCAACCACATTAGAAATTTTGCTTTAGGTGTTGAATTAGATTTCCATAGGAATTTAAAGGGGTAAAATGATATACCAGAGAAATTAATAAAACTATACATGGAGTTAACAGTGTAAACTAAACTCTTATCCATGGCCCAGCTAATAGAATCACTATTAATATCTATATGGTACAATGCTAATTTGGCTTTAAGTAAGGCCAATTGTCTTAGTATATCTTCCTCCAATATATTATCAAAGGAGAATTCCCATGGGGGATCTAATTCAGCTCTGTAGACATCCTTAATTAAAGCATTCTTAAATCTACTTATATTAAAGAGCTTATTAAATTCAATTTTTAGTGGCACACTTGATATCCAAGCATCATGCCAAAAATAAGTAAGGTTACCTGAATGAACTAACACTTTGCATCCTATATTAAAAAAATCAAAACAATTCAAAACGGATTTCCAAAAATGAGATAATTTATTATCCCAACTACCACCATTACCAATAAAAAATTCTCCTCTTGAATAATAAGATTTGGAAACAATAGACTTCCAAGAAGACTTCACTTCTGGACATCTATATTTCCATAACCATTTAGCAAGTAAAGCAGAGTTAAAATTTTGTAGATTAATGATTCCCAAGCCCCCCTCAATCTTAGATTTACAGCATATTTCCCAGCTAACTAGACATTTATAACTACTACAACTAGAATCCCCATTCCAAAGATAATTACGTCTAATCCTATCAATTTTCTCAATTACCCATTTGGGAAATCTATGAACCGCCATCCAATAAGAGGGGATAGCTGATAAAACCGAATTAACTAGAACTAATCTACCTGCTCTGGACAGGAATCTATTGTTCCAGTTAGATAGTCTACTACTAATCTTATCAATGATGACTATCCAGTCTTCCTTTTTAAGCTTTGACGGTCTTATTTTAAAACCTAAATAATCGAAAGGAAATTTCATAGTTGAACAGTTCAAAGTGCTAGCCACTAAATTCTCTATATTGTTAAAATCATTAATGACCATCACTGCACTCTTATTAAAATTAATACTTAGTCCAGATAACATCTCAAAGCCGTAAAGTATAAATTTAAGAGCAGTAATATGCTCTGGCAGATGAGAAGAAAATAACAAAGTATCATCCGCAAATTGAAGGATTGATAATTCATTGTTAAATTCCTCATTCCCAACTCTACCTAGAATACCTAAACTCCCAGCTCTCTTAATAATTTTTGAGAAGACGTCAACTGCTATATTAAATAGAAAAGGCGATAAAGGATCGCCTTGTCTAAGTCCTCTCTTAGATTGTATCTTCTTACCTAATACCCCATTAACAACAATACTGGAACAACCGGATCTAAGTAACAACATGATCCAGTTAGTCCATCTAATACTAAAACCCCTAGCAAGACATAATTCACATACAAAGTCCCAATCAATTGAATCGAATGCCTTCTCAAAGTCTATTTTCAAGATGGCACATGTTATATTGTTCTTACAACAGACGTTAATATATTCCTGAACTGCTGCCACACCATCTACTATATTCCTACCTTTAATAAAAGCTGTTTGAGAGTCATCAATAAGGTCATTCATCTTACTACTCAACCTATTTGCTAAAACTTTAGATATGATTTTGACAGAAACATTAATAAGAGAGATAGGTCTAAAATCCTTAAGGGAATTGGCCCCCTCTCTCTTATGAATAAGTATAACGTTGGCGAAATTAAAACTACCTAAACGCAATTCACCACTATAAAATTCATTAAATAATTCAATAATATCAAACTTCAAGACTTCCCAAAATTGTTTGTAAAAATTAACAGAGAAACCGTCAGGACCAGGAGCTTTGTCACTTGGCATATCACTAATTGCCTTCCAAATCTCCTGCTCCGAAAAAGGTTTATCCAAATCTACAAGACTTACCCTAGAATCGGGAGGATATAAATCATTCCATCTAACATTAGTTCTTCTCTTAAACTTAGAACCGAAAATCTGATTATAATATCTAGTGAAAGCTTCATTTAGATCCTTCTGTATAGTCAGTTCAACATCATTTACAGTAATCGAGTGAATCGTATTTTCACGTCTCCTCCTATTAGCCACACTATGGAAAAACTTTGTGTTATTATCTCCTTCCTTGATCCATTGTATGCGAGACCTTTGCCTCCACATGGTCTCTTCTTTTTCTAGAATCTGTTTAAGATCTTGATTAAAATTACAGTATCTATCTTTCTCAGTGGAATTAAGAATCCTAGTTTCACTAATTTTATCTAACTCTAACAGTTCACACATTATCTTATCTTTTTTAAATCTTACATTCCCAAAGATATATTTATTCCAACGCTTAAGAAAGAATCTCAACTTACCTAACTTCGCCACATAAATCTTAGCAGAATTACCTCTATAAATATTATTAAAATAAAACAATGCCTTCCATTTCATGGAAACAAGATTAATGAAACTATGATCCAATAACCACATTTTTTCGAACTTAAAACTACTACTAATTGAAATGTTCGAATTACACGTGAGAATGATAGGGCAATGGTCAGAGAGTAAAAAAGGTAATCCCTTGACTTTACAAATCGAATATCTATCCTCTGTCTCAGGACTAATAAGGAATCTATCTAATAGTGCAAAGGAAGGGCTATCCCGGACATTCGACCAAGTGAACAATCTATTTTCAAGAGGAATCTCAATTAGATTATTGTCTAAAATAAAGTCATTAAATTCCTCCATATCAGAGAAATCACCTACCCGTGGTGATCTCTCTCCTAAAAATCTGGTGACATTAAACCCCCCCCCCCCACAATCCAAAGATTAGGGGAAAGATTCCTGAAACTAGAACACTCATCCCATAGGATTCTCCTTTCCTCCTTAGTGTGAGGGCCATACACATTTGTGATGCCCAAAAAAGAATTATCAGAAAGGGATTGTAAAATAATATGTAAAGAATGTAATTTTGGATACTCAAGTACCAGTCTGTATTGACTATCTTTCCAACCTATCATAATTCCTCCGGTAGTACCAACTGCCGGAAGACAAGACCAGTTACGGAGAAGGGATCCTCCTAGACTAATATAGAATCTAAAATCTGGACATTCAACTTTTGTCTCTTGAAGTAAATCAATATCAATGTGATTATCTCTAAAAAAAGACCTAACTCTAGCCCGTTTTTTAGGTTTATTAAGACCCCTAACGTTCCAACTCAATATCCTCATCTTCGCAAGGAAGAAACTCGCTCTAATTCCCTACTCCTAATATACTCGACATCAACCTCAATATCAGAAAAAATGAAACCAGTATCATTCGCAAGATCAAATAACTGACTCGTCGTAAGGTTACTTAAAGCAAAAGGAGTATATGCACTACCAAAAGTCTGAGATATACCTGAGCCCAAATCCATACCACTACTACTAGCAGTCGAATTTGGGACCTTACCTCTAGAAGATGAAGAACTGTATCTGATCCTAGCGCTACGGCGAACCAATCCAGAGCTGGGTAAAACCCTCCTACGTCTTCTCCTTCGAAATGCAGAGGAGGAAGCATCCAGACTCCGAGTCGATGATGAAGGAATATCACTAGAACCACTCGTTCCAATACTATGAACAAAACCAGGAACAACGACTGAAATAGTATCAGTTCTAACTACAACATTTATTAGAGAGTACACACTGTAACCAGGCCTCACAAATAAAGAGCACAGCCTTTGATCCATCATACTGATCAGAATCAAACCCTCAGTACTAGCCCATGCAACCGAAACAGCACCACCAACATATGAAGATATCAATTCTACCACTGTCCAATCACGACGATAATACCCCGAGTGCATCACATAATCTCCAACTACTGACATATAGCTTCGGCCACCCTTCACTCCACGACCATCCAACCTTTTCACACCACTACCCTTGCTAGCTAAAGAAAGGGACCTCAGGCTTACGCCTGGTTTAGCACTAGATACAAGCCTCCCTACTTTAACACGTTTAACTTTGAAACCATTTCGTTTTGAATTAGAGACCTTCTGGAAAACTCCCTCATTACTTGAATTACCTGTTATATATGCAGATTCATCTACTGGTAAAGCAGAATCAATCTCCACCTCGAAGTCCTCCAACACTCCAAAATAGTTCCTAAGTGTAACGTCATCCGCCACACTCGAATTTACCTTCCCTTCCACTTCCGGGCTGTAATGGTGATCCACAGTGACAAATCCATTCATATCAATTAAGTCATCCCCTGTCATCAATTCGCTTGCCCTCTCACCCTTACTGTCCAAACGATCAAAGAGCCGAAATTCAACATTGAGCCCCATATAGTTCATTACAACAGGATCCAATAGCATAGGATCTCCATGATGAGTGTTCGCAAAAAAGCCCACAGTACCCACCATAATATCTTCATTGACCACACCCTCACTATCAACCATACCCGCTTCCTCCACACTTGCGAACTTCGAATGTCTCAACTCGCTGTGTTGTGAATGAAAACCCACATCCTTGTAATCATTATTAGAAAATTCCTGATAAACCACAACACTCCAATCACAATTAATTGCCGTATTGATCACATCAAAGTGCTTCAAAGCCTCATCTAGTAATATACAGACCCTCCTCTTATTCCTCACTATCGAATTAGAATATAACTTGCGGAATTTCAGAAAATTTATACAAAAAGCCATCGCATGTTCCTGCCTCGTCAATGGACATGGCAAAGGAGGGAACACAGCTTCGAAAATCAACCTCCTACACCACAATATTCTGTCGACTAGCCCCTCCAAATGATATCCCAACAACAAAAGCAAATAAGCCCCATCATTTTGCTTTTCATGAAAATCAGTAGCAAAGAGGTCTATGATTGAATTTAGATTCTGACATAATCTCGTACAATTGAAATGCATGATGTCAAAGATAGATTTCCCTCTAAACCGCCCAGGACAATTGCTCTTACGGTGACCCAAACCACCACACTCGAAGCAACGAGTTCCATTACGACATTCATTCACTAAGTGGGAAAATTCTCCACACTTAAAGCAAGATCTAAGCCCAGCCTTTTTCATCCGATAGGTATTATTCACTACAAAATTGTTACTTACAGAAACTGGAACCTTTTTTACCATCTCCGCATAAGAATACTGATTTCTTGAATTATCAATAGACGAAGATGGAATGATGTTACCTGTTACAACATTATCGAGAAGATTATTCTGTCTGAAGGTTAAATTCAATCGTCCAGCCTTCATAGACGTCTTCTCAATTAACTCGGCAGGAGCCGTGTTCTTATGAATACAATCAATGCCATGAAAAATCCCTCTCGATTTACCACCAAAAATTAACACATCACCTGACTCAAGAAGCACCTTCCTAACTGTTCCTCCAGTATTCTCCTCCCTGTATAGAAAATCCGCCGAATCCCCGATGGAGAAAGAAACAACAGGTAGGCCAGCCTTCAGACTATCCAGACTTTCATCTTTGTCTTGATGTAGACCTATCTTCCCATCCAGATTGTAGAAATTAACAATACAGATATCAGGTACCATTAGCGGAAGATCCTCCAGTCTTCCATTATTTTCCACAATCACTTTGTGTGCAATGGTGAGATGATCACTGGCCAGCTTTAACATCTCATCAGGAATCCTCGGAGGCAAGGCACCATCAATAGATCTTCGTTCTTCATAACCCTTCAACTGCGGGTTCCAACATTTTCCCAAACACATCATGTGCAAATTAAGTTTTGCACCACTCCCATACCCCGGTCTATAAAATCCTCCTTCTCCTATCCCCAAATCTTGACAACTTTTGACAATTTTAATCTGATCCACAAGGCTGATGCAATTCTTTAGTAAAATCAAGCCCGAACCCAAAATCTTGTGATGTGCGGTAACAAAATTAGGATTATTAATCTGCCTCGAGCCCTCGATTTCACTTTTAGAGCATATGTTAAAAGCATTCTTTCCCAAATCAGCATTTGATTGTGACTCCTTTAAGAAACTCACGCAATTACTCCTTCGATGCCCCAATCCACCGCAGTTATAACATCGAATTTTGTTCCTACAGCTATTCGCAATATGTCCGATATCCCCACATCGATAGCACCCTTGAGAATTTCGCGATGCTACAGATTGATAGATCGGAGGAAAGAACTGAGGATTTGTTCGATAATTTCTCCAAGAAGACGATGAAAGAAGAGACGCCATCAGATAAACGATCGATTTTCAATCGAAAATACATCTGCTATTGAAATATATTACTAATCAAATTGTCTCAAAGAAGTTTGCACATAATAATTTGGCACCTTTAAAATTTACTTGCCGTAGTATTGACTGCAGTAGCCAAATAAATATATTACTATAGGATAAGGTAATTTTTACTTTTGTAATGAAAATTTTAATAATTTTAATGAATTGATTATTTCCATTTTCTATTATTAACAATTAGGATATGTAGTTGTGCAGCTCTATTTAACCCTACATAAAAGTGCTTGCTGAATTTGATTAATTTAGAATGAAATATTTACTTCTAATAATTAAAAAAATGATTATGTAGTTTTCTGTCATTCACAAGAAGGATATGAAGGAAACTAGGATGTTTAGGTTTACCTTTAAGTCGAAGAAATTATTTCATCCTTTAACTTTAAGTTTTATGACGAACTAATTTTGATAAATTATGTTTTATGGAATTTTGAAATTTAACAGCTATTATTATTTTGTTTAAACTAAATTTTGAATTAGTATATGTATTTTGTTGTATACATAAGCATATTTTTAACAACCTCTCCTTTTCAAGGATGAAAAGTTTTGAGGAGGCGTGGAGATTGCAACATTATGTAAATTCCGACCATTTACGTTGTTGAATAAAATTTATTTATTGAATTTTAAATGGTTTTTGAATAGAATTTATGATGTTATTAATGAGATTTATTAATTTTGTTGAAACATTGATCGTCGCTTCCCTATGAACTAGAAAAGCGCGATTTATGAAATAATACTGCA
Organism: Allium sativum; assembly: GCA_030737875.1. Classification (NCBI taxonomy): domain Eukaryota; kingdom Viridiplantae; phylum Streptophyta; class Magnoliopsida; order Asparagales; family Amaryllidaceae; genus Allium; species Allium sativum. The sequence continues at coordinate 37,701,966 of CM060917.1, read as the reverse complement.
GGCGCATAGATCGTGCAGTATGCAGGTCGAATCACGGGGAGCTAAATTAAATCAAATTATGTATTAAATTTCTTGGGCGAGTTAGACGAAGCTTGGGGATTGATTTTGAAAAAACAATAAAACAATTACTGAATTGAGTACAGATCTGAATCTAATCAAATCTATATTCAACCCAACATGACCTAAGAACGCAATAAAAAGAACAGAATTTAAAATGGTAGAAATTGAAATAACAAACAGGAATTAAAATTAGGATTACCATTGAATCTAATCAGACGGTCAATCACTAATGAAAATAAATGTAAAATACAACTAGTACTCTACCAAATCTAATTGTGTAGATGGCACTAGTTGCTAAGAAATAGAAAAATGCAGAAAATAAAATGAAGAAGGACTTTATTAATGGAGAAGAAATAGAAAATGGGATCGTGGCTACAATGATATTACAAGGGTATTTATAGGAGATAACCAAACCCTAACCCTAATTACAAATGGGCCTAGCTGTTTCAAGTAAGTTTTAGGCCTTTTGTCATTTTGAACAAGTTCTAGGCCTTTTCTCTTTTTCTCTTGCAAGCCTCCTTTAATTTGAGATGTGCATGGCCTTTTTATAAATCATTTTCTTGTCCAACAACAACTAGATGTGAGATCTTCATCTACAATTCTTCAAAATGTAAATATATAGCTATTTGATCTTCATTTCTCTACTTTTCTGGTTGCATGCGGGCTGGTTTGGAATATCTGTAAAAGTGACAAAACAATACCCAAGTAATATTTATTTGTATACAAAAGATAAGATATAAGAGCATAAAATAATCATATTTCTACGTCAATCAAATACCCCCAAACTTATCTTTTACTCGTCCTCGAGTAAAACAAAAATAAAAAACTAACTAGATAGGTCACACTTTCGTAGGAAACACGATTGCATTGAGCGTATGCAACTAGCCTTAAACCTCTGGGTGTCCCTAGTAGGACGAGTGTTGTCTCGTGAGGGTTTTCAGCGGATACTACCCACAAAATCCAAATGCAGTATGCTATGGCTCTAATGTAACTACGTGAATGCATAAGACTTATGCAACTGAAAGCAAAAAAAAAAAAAACACGACCTGTTTCAGGAAAGTGGTACAACAAATTAAGTTAACAATTTCTAATCAGTTGATTGTACTTTAGATACCCCAACTTGTAACAAATTTTCAATATAATTCAAGTTTTCAATGTTAAAATCTAGTCTAGCCGTTGGTTCGGTCGATAACATAGTGCAACCATGAAATAGATTCTTAATTTGCATGGCACAGTTTGTAAAGTGGTATTATTATTTTCTCATGTATGGCTAGTCAAATCAATAAGGTCAAGAAGTATTTGGGCATCATCGCTTATTCTCTATCTCAATAAAAGTTAAAATTTATGATTAATTACATACACCTAACTTAAAAGACCAAGGTATACCACCCATACACTGACTTGCGGACTGACGGAGAGTTGGGACAGAGCTTGGCGGATTGTACAGACCGACGCTGACTTTGTCAACAACATGTCGGTAATCCTTAGGTGTCCAATCTCATAAAATGAGACCAAGATATTCCAACGCTGACTTTGTCAACAACATGTCGGATAGAGCTTGGCGGGTTTGCACACCAACGCTAGATATACGAGCAATGTTGGATACTCTTGGATTACTATTATTATTATTGAAAATATAAGCGCAAAAGAGAGTTACGCGAATTCAACTTAACACAACTTAGTTTTAAAGATTCGAAAAGCCAATATAAGTATTTTAAGTCCTCCACTAATTAAACAAAGACTACAATTTAGAATAAACTTCATGGCCATCACCTAAGATTCTCCCTATGTACCAGTTACACTATTATCCCTCAAAATTCAACTTTTCATTATATTTCTTATTCGATCTTAGCTGAGAGAAAAAAATACTATCAACTGATTAACAATCCTTGACTTATTTTGTTGTATCAATCAAAAATGAGTCATGTTTAAAAAAAAAAAGGAAAAAATGGCATGTTACTACGATGTAAAATGAATGATGGTCCTATATGAAAAGAAAGAACAAGAAAAATTAAAGAAAAATAAAAGGATGCAATGCAGACTCCCCCCCCACTTGGACAAAATAGTGTCCACAGCGTAGCACGTTTCCTAAATTTGAATGATAAAACCCATAAATGGTTAGATGCAAAATGATTTGCAGAATGAAATGCAGTCTAACTAAATGTAAGAATGGATCATATGTACAATGATATATGTGTTTACGATGCATGCGATGCAAAGAATGCCACCAACTTTTTCCCCCACACTTGGTTCTAGCCCGATGAATCAGATTCCCACTATGTCTTGGCATGTTTTCTAATAAGCAAAGATTTTTGAAAACCATCTCATCCTTATACCGAGATTTATAATCCAGTAGATAAATATCCGGGGTCATCCTAACATGAAGTTTTTCAACCAAGCAAACATTCCAAAAATAATTCATGTGTTCAACGAATTTATCAGTGTAATTGTTCAAAAATTTGTGATCGTATATAAACTCAGTTGTACTTGTGAAATTTAAATTCTGAGTGTTGTTCAAGACTATGTGATCACATTTCTCAATTGATAACGTATTTTTAACACTGACAATTTCATGTTCATTTGAAATTTTCTCAAAGTTAAAATTTTCAAACTCATGACTTGAATCTACTTCTTTCTCATTTGTCAAATCATCCTTATACAATCCAAAGAATTCATGTTCGTTAAAATCCTTCTCCAATTTTGAGTTGAAAAATTCAACATTTTTATTTTGTTCAATTTCTAAAATTTCAAGTTTCTCGCAGCCTGAAAGAGGAAGATTAAAATTTGGGCTTAAATCTTTTTCCTGAAAATTATTGAAGTCCAAATCATTTGTTGAATTTTGAACAACTTCATTTAGATCATTATTCTTAATTTCTAAAGTTGTTATCTGAAAATTTTCACTATTAGTAAAGAATGGATTATAAATTTTCACTATCAGTAAAGAATGGATTATTTTTTGATTCATCGCTTGTTTGAATTTGATTTTGTTTCTCTCGTTGTTCTTTCAAAGATGTCATTAAACAAAGAAGTTCATCCATCTTTCAATCTTTTTCATCAAGTTGTCTATCTTGCCTTTCTATCCCCTCTCTAAGAATGTTAAGATGATATTCTTCAGAATCGTTGATTTGAGAGCTCTCATTTTGGATTTCTTGATTCTCAAAATTATAGTCCACGTCAATTTCACAATCAATATTATTTACAATGTGGTGGTTGTTTGAATCTTCAGAAAAATGACAATGATATTGGAAATCATTTTGATTTTGAAAATTATGTTCGTAACCAAAACTGTTGGAATTTGAGGGAAAATTGCAATTTTGGTTATTTTCAAGTTGTTGATATGGGCTATAATTTTGAAAATTTTGGTTTACAACCCTATATTGATGTTGATCAAAGCAATATTGGGATTCAAAGCTGTTTTGATGAGTATGTGGCCCATAATCGAAATTATTGACATTTGAATTGAAATTGCAATTTCGATCATATCCATGCTTTTGAAAATGTTGGTCATTTGGAAAATTTTGAAAATTGTTGGCATTGGGCTCATGAAATTTTGGAAAATTTTGGCTCATGAGTTGCAATTCACACTCATACTCTTTAAGAGGACGTCTACTCCGATTATAATCCCACATTTCTCTCAATGATTTTTTCGAATCAGACATTTTAAAGAAGTCACGGCAAGATAGAAATTATTCTGACTTCAAAATAGTATAAAATACTAAGTTGCGCTCTATTAATTAACTGACTCAATTATAAGGGGGAAGAGGGTCTTATGGTCGTTCACGTATAGTATAAATACTAAGGGATACGACCAATGTTTTACGGGTAGTATACAACCTCTTTTGCTAAAAGTTCAATAAATTGAACTAATATATATCTGCGATCCAATTATACGAGACAGTCAACTTCACAAAACACCACTTTTCAATTATATTATTTCAAAAATCAAATCAAGTTTTATAATTGAAAATCGACGAGAGTGATGACTTCAGGTATGTTAATTCATGCCTCACTAAACAGATTCAAAAATTCCAATCACAGAATAATAAATTGCAGAAAATTAAAATATTGTACAAGCAAGCCGCTGCCCCTGTAGAAGATTTTTACAAGCAATTTCTATATTTTTCAAAGCAGCAGAGCACCTGTAGAGTTTAGAAAATTTTACAGTGGGGTATGGCAGTCCAGAACGATTGAAAAACACTGGCAATTCAAATCAATTGTTTGCAGATCGATTGTCTTATGTATTCCTTGTTCGCTTTGCTTGAACTCTCGCTCACTTTGGTCTTTGTTGTTTGCTTGAGCACTTTTCTAGCTTTGCTTTAAATTCGGTGTGCTGCTTGTTGCAGGGAAGGTTATTTTGGACAGTGAATTGAATGCTTGGTGGAGAATCAGGCAGAAGGGGATGTTTGATCAGTTTTGATGGCTGGTAGATGTCGGTGAATTATGAGAGAGAGAAATTACGGCACAAGGAATCTAAAGAAAGAAGGTACAAGCTGTGAATTTGAAGAAGATGGTGAATTTGTTTCTTCTTTTTTTTTTTGAAAGGAATGTAATGAATTGGGAAAAATAGAAAGAAAGTGGAAACCAAATAAAATGAAAAATGGAAAGAAATCTAAAAATTGGCAACAAATTGAATGAAAAAAAGGCTAGAATTTGTTCAAGGCAGAGGAGCAACAAGAATTTTGTTGATTGGGGGGGGGAATAGAGTCTGTTGTGTATGCGGGTGGGAGGTTTGAGAGAATTTTGTGTGGCAGAGGGGATTTTTTTAATTGTATATTTGTTTTGGAAAGAAGAAAAAAAATTAAACAAAAGGAAAGTAAAAGATTGGAAAGGGATTTGAAATAGGAAAAGCAATAAAGAGAAGACAAAAACAGAAAGAATTTTTTTTGTTTATTGTTGTAAAACTAGAAGAGAGAGAGAAAGAAAAATGAAAAATGAAAAATTTGAAAAGGGAAAGAAATAAATGAAAGAGAATATAAAATGTCAAAGGCAGAAAATCAGTGAAAATGACAGTTTTCTTTGTAACGAAAGCAAATGTAAAAAGATGGAAAGAAAATAAAGAAAGGAAAGAACCAGAAAACTAAGCAAGTTGTAAATGCAAAGGAGAAGAAAAAAATTGAAAGAAATAACGAAAATTTCAAAAGAGGGAAGAAATAAATGACAAAGCAGAGAATTAATTACAAGGCAAAGAAGGGAAAGATCTTAAAAGAGAAAAGCTTTAAAATTTATTTTTTTGGTTTATTGTTTTAAAAGATTGAACAATTGGAAAGAAGTAAAAGGAAGGAAGGAATATATGGAAAGAAGGAATGAAGAGGGAAAAATAAAATGTAAAAGGAAAAAAAAATTGAAAAGGGGAAAGAAATAAAATAAAAAATCAAGAAAAAATGGCAATTTTTTTTGTCCTCTTGTTTAGAAGATTATAATATCAATTAACAATACCAAATCTAACCAATCAAGAATTTTTCTTCATATATACAAGGAAAAAAAAACTAACACGAATCAGAAATTAAATAAATAATAAAATTTAATTGTTGCCTCCCCGGCAACGGCGCTAAAAACTTGATCGTCGCTTCCCTATGAACTAGAAAAGCGCGATTTATGAAATAATACTGCAAGCGCACAGATCGTGTAGTATGCAGGTCGAATCACAGGGAGGTAAATTAAATCAAATTATTTATAAAATTTCTTGGGCGAGTTAGACGAAGCTTGGGGATTGATTTTGAAAAAACAATAAAACTATTACTGAATTGAGTACAGATCTGAATCTAATCAAATCTATATTCAACCCAACATGACCTAAGAACGCAATAAAAAGAACAGAATTTAAAACTGCAGAAACTGAAATAACAAACAGGAATTAAAATTAGGATTACTGTTGAATCTAATCAGATGGTCAATCACTAATGAAAATAAATGTAAAATACAACTAGTACTCTACCAAATCTAATTGTGTAGATGGCACTAGTTGCTAAGAAATAGAAAATTGTAGAAAATAAAACGAAGAAGAAGGACTTTATTAATGGAGAAGAAATAGAAAATGGGATCGTGGCTACAATGATATTAGAAGGGTATTTATAGGAGATAACCAAACCCTAACCCTAATTACAAATGGGCCTAGCTATTTCAAGTAAGTTTTAGGCCTTTTGTCATTTGGAACAAGTTCTAGGCCTTTTCTCTTTTTCTCTTTCAAGCCTCCTTTAATTTGAGATGTGCATGGCCTTTTTATAAATCATTTTCTTGTCCAACAACAACTAGATATGAGATCTTCATCTACAATTCTTCAAAATGTAAATATATAGCAATCTGATCTTCATTTCTCTACTTTTCTGGTTGCATGCGGGCTGGGTTGGAATATCTGTAAAAATGACAAAACAATACCCAAGTAATATTTATTTGTATACAAAAGATAAGATATAAGAGCATAAAATAAACATATTTCTATGTCAATCAAACATTGACTGAAAATAACGTGTATATTCTTGATGAATTTTATTGACAACATACTTGTATATATCGTTGGCTGTCCACTTTATTACTTACCTTATGTATTCAAAGTGTAACGTTCATTAATTTATAAATTTTTAAATATGAATAGTTGCTGCAGTTTTCGATGCCCTTTTCTCTTCATTGTTTCCTTAATGCAACATTCATTATTTTTCCTTCAATATATTAAAAAATCCCTTTATTCTATTAATTTTTTTTCCTTTATTCTATTTTCACGCATCTTATTTCATTTACGTACTTTCATTCCTTAAATTTACATTCCTTTATTACTCCTTTCCCTTCATTATTTCTCTCAAAAAACAAAGGCACGTTTCGTTCATAATAAAAGGTTGCGTTGCCTCAAATAAAAAGAAATGCATGAGACATATATGTGGAAGGTCATGCATCTCGTTTATTTTCACATAATGCATGCACTTTTCAATGCATTCACTGCTTCATTCTCCTTTTTCTCTTTCTTTGACTCTTACATTTTCTTATTTTAATGCATGCATGCATTTTATACTAAAAAAAAAATTAAATGAAAAACATATTTGGTCACAAATTATCAATTTGCATTTCTTGGCCATTCATTTTCAAAATCTCTTTTATAAACTCAACGCATACATGCATGGATGCATTTGTTCCTTTGTTTAATGCATTTTATGCATGTGTTACCCATTTATAATTCAATTCATTTCGTTGTTTTCCTATAAAAGTTTTCTTTCTTCCCTATTTATTTCTTCTTCCTATCAAGTTTACTAAGCAATTTTCCTACCCTTCATTTTGTTCTGTCAAACTAGAAGTTTTCCCCAAAATCAATTATTATTTTCTTCTCAAATCAGTGACGCCTATACTTTGAAAAAAAAAGGGAATGAATCGCCACCGCCACTTCGAGATCATCCATCCTACCATAAGATGAATTTTTGTAACATTAGTAAAGGAAGATGTAGCTTTTTTGGTAAAATGTTGTTTTGCTAAACATTAGTAGGCCAACACCTGCATCATTCCTAGGTGACCGTATCTCATTCGCAAGCGGACCATTACTGATGATGGAAAAAGAATGCTTTCATAGCATTGTCACCCAGTGCAACTTCAACTGCAGAAGTACACTGTATTTTGTATTAATTTCATATTCAGTGTAGCTGTTGTTTGCTTTGAAATTTTCAAATTTTCTTTTTACAGTTAATTTCTCTTGCAGGTGATACCCTTGCTCATTTGACATAACCGTTACCTCGATTTCCTAACATTTTCTAACTTTATAAAGATCCTTTTTTATTTTATTTTCCTTTACAAATATCAACAGAAGTGGTACCATGACCAATGTCAGGGTTAAATTGCATTTGACATGCTCCTTCTTTCTCCTGTATTTAAATTAGGAAAACACTATCAGAATTACTGAGTTTTACTTCCTTTTACCTACAACATCAAATTATATACGTAAGTTTGTACGATCGCAATTTTGCAACTAACTTTTAGTGCAATTCACATTAGTTATGGTTTTTCTTTCAATCCCAAAAAATCACTAAATGGTTACTGCAAGTATGAAACTCATAATACACTTAAAAAAAGTTATGTGCTCTTTTTTATATTATTATCGAGGATCAGGCTTATGCATGATCAAATAGCAATATGCATTAATTTTTCGTTGATTAAGTTAATTTTTTTCTGAATTTTACATAAGCTGATGTTTAGATATGTATCCAGGTATTGAAGGAGTATGAAGTCAAGCACTGTCAATTACTAGAATTTAGATTCAAGATCTATATAGTTCTAATACTTCCAATTTTGCTAAGTTGTTGAAGTTAATATATGCCAAAAAATCATGTTTATGCATTTTGTACATTTAATTATTATACATTGATTGATATATGTTGGACTCTTGTTATTAACTTTCATGGATTTAATTTGACTGGGTATTTGTTTGCGGTTGAAGCTATGTGATCGTTTTCACAAAAAAATTGGTATTCAGTATATGCGAGGTAGATTATATAACAGCTGCTAGTTTTTGTGTAGATGCAATCATAAGCCCTGCCTTTCATTCTGTTTTTTTCTTCTTCTAATTTTGTGTTAGTTTATACAAGTTTGTTTATTACTTCATGTACATTAATGTTATGTGATGGAAAGGGATATCTGATTGCATTGTGAATGCGTTAGGAGCCAAAGTCATGAGTCATAACATAAATATGACAATATGGGTTGCAATGGTTATGCCAGTACAGATGATCTTGGCCGCAAATATGTGTGTAGGTCAAAGTTATAAGTCATGACTACAAACACAGTTACTTTTATCTTATCGTTTCATGTTGAAAACTTATACATGAACAAATTGCTCAATAATTATTGGTATACTGGTATTACTCGTTTAGTTAACCAAATTTTCATCATAAGTATGTTGGATCTTTTGTATCTTTTGCAAACTTCCCTAGTTTAACATATGCTCACTAACAAACAATGTGTGTTTTCAACTTTAGATTCATTGTCATATTTCAATATCCTTAACGATTAGGTATTTTTCCAAGTTTTTCAAATTTGGGGTGCTTAGAAAATATTTTGGTTTGGGCAGAGAAATAGTACTTTAGGAAATAAAATGTGGATCCAATTATTATTCCAAAATTAGTGTACAGCCAAGAGTCGTGTGCGAAGCACTGGTTCGCACAAGTAATGAATATGAAAACCAAATTAATTTGTAAAAAAAGATGGTCCATATTGAGTAATGTTGATGTAAACTATTTATTTTGGTGTAGTGTTTGTTAAGCAGCCACTGGTTTACGAATAGAATTTATTGAAAGCTAATTGTATTTTTGCAAAAACTTAGATTTGAACTTGTGACCTTATCTTTATATTAAGAAAATGTATTTTGAATGGTTTATACTTACACCAAAAAAAATATTTGCTAAAGGTATAAATCATTTATTAATCATATAAATCACCAACTAGGCTTTTTTGGCACCAATAAAGTGGTCGTGCCGGAGTTGTTATCGGGCATGACTTGAAATCATGTGGGCTTTGCCCGCGCAGGTTCGAATCCTGCCGACCACGTGCTAGTTTTACTATTATCCCCCAAGGCTCTATTTGTTGAGTGTTTAGTTACATTTCACATCTATAATAATTTTTACACTCGTATGAAGTTAACTGGAGATTTCGATACATGGTCACAAAGATCTAATGCATTTTTATTATATTCTAACGATGCAATTTCATCAATACATTAATGAAACTACGATTAAAAACTACGACCAAAATAACTCATGACTTACAAAGCATTGGATTCAAAATGGCCAAAAATCCTACATGCATATTTCATATCTTATAAATAATTATAATGCGAATGGTCATGAGAAATTAGTCTGAAAAGACCGCTTTCGTTAATGTCTAGTTCGATTCCCCATCTACTGATGATTTTTAGACACGAAGTTAACTTGAGGATGGATTCCGAAACGCACTAGTGATTGCCAAGTTTTCGTGATAATTTTGTTATGTACTGATGATGTAATCACTAGTAAATTCATTCATTAAAATTATGATTATGAACTACAACCTAAAAACTGCATGACTTAATAGCGCTAAATCTGAAGTTCCCCAAGCTCATCCACGTATATTTTATGTCATACAGATAAATATTTATAACGTGAATGGTTCCGAGATATTATTCTGAAAATTCATTTGAGCACCAGAGGTTATTGATAAGCATGACAAACACCATATTGCATTAGTGACTAATGTAGCACAAGGAAAAAAATCGGCATCAAAAAAGCTTGCATCACAATAAAGTGGTTGTGCTGGAGTGGTTATCGGGCATGACTAGAAATCATGTGGGCTCTGCCCGCGTAGGTTTGAGTCCCGCTGACCACATATTTATTTTAATAATATTTCCGGAGACCACTCTTGTTGAATGTTTGGTTATATCTCCCATTTACCGATTACTTTTACACTGATTTGAAGTTAACAAAAGCCTCTGATGGACAGGGGTTAAATGATAGCAATCATAGTGTAGAAAATTTCTGTTGGTAAATCGACAACAGAAAAAATAGTGGTACGAAATGAAAATAAATTGGTTCCTAATATAAATGTGAACATTTATTTAATTTTATTTGTTTTAAGGAGTGGCTATTTGGACACAAAAATAAACAAAAAATTGGAGGCAAAAAATGGGGATCATTAGATTTAGTTGTCTTTATGTAGAAGGTGGAATTCAATTAGAGATCTAATGATTGAGATTTAATGTCCAATATTGTGTCCAAATAGAGTTTCCCTTTATTTTATACTTCACTTGATATAATGCATGTTTTAAAGCCAGACAAATTATCATAACCAATTCAGCAGAAGCTTGATATGAATATTAAATAAAGTAAATTTCTATATCATCGCATCTGGTTATGTATTGTTCGTAACCTAAAACTTAGGCTTTCCTCTCCCAAATGCAAGAAAATGAAAAAAAAAACTTCTTCTACTGAAACTTCACAGGTCTAACCAACGTCAAAAAAGCTTGTAGCACAATAAAGTGGTGGTGTCGGAGTGGTTATCAGGCATGACTAGAAATCATATGGGCTTTTGGCCACGTAGGTTCGAATCCTGCCGATCGCATATTTGTTTTACTAATATCTCCAAGATTTACATTTCCCATTCACTGATTATTTTTTACATTGATATAAAGTTAACTTAAGCCTCAAATACAAATTTACCTAGATTTTATGCATTTTTGTTATATTTGGTCTATAAAATTTCGAATAAATTCATTCACCAAAATTATGATTATGAATTACAACCAAAAGAATCCATGACTTAAAAGCATTGAATTCAAAATGACCAAAACTCCTACATGCACATTTTCGAATAAATTCATTCACCAAAATTATGATTATGAATTACAACCAAAAGAATCCATGACTTAAAAGCATTGAATTCAAAATGACCAAAACTCCTACATGCACATTTTGTATATTATAAATACTTACGTGCATATTTTGTATACTATAAATACTTATAATGTGAATGACTCTGAGAAATTAGTCTGAAAATGTCACTTTTATTGAATGTTTATTTTCATTTTCCATCTATTGATGATTTTTAGACATGATGTTAACTTGAAGCCAGATTCCAAGATATACTACACGGTTGCCAAGTTTTCACGATAATTTCATTATATACTGATGATATAACCGTTGCTAAATTCATACATCAAAATTATGTTTATAACTACGAATCAAAAAGCACATGACTTAACTGCATTGAATCTTAACGAAGACAATAGAGCCGTTACAATGGAGCCGTTAGAGTGTGAACACGTTTTTATCATATTTAGCATGCTTTGTCATTATCTACTAGCCGTTAGGCTCATGCATACTTGGTATATTTAATACAAGCCGTTAAGCTCATATATATTTGGTATATTTTGTACTAGCCGTTGGGCTCATAGCACTATATATATGTGATCTTTGTATCATGTTTTGTATCAATAAAAATTGCAATTGTTCCTCTCTAATAACTCTCCTCCTCATCCCTTAATATGGTATCAGAGCCAAATTGCCGAAAGGCTTAATCATCAAGCAAAAAGTTGTTTTTGTTTTATGGCCAACAACAAAGAAGTAACCTCCGCTGTTTCAGGAAGTATGGGGTACAGCGCTCCACCTAACCATCATGACCTGATTAAACCAAAAAGCCAAATTATCACCACATCTCTAAACGAAGACAATTACATTCTATGGAAATATCAAGTAGAGATCGCTTTAAGAGGGTATGATTTACTGCAGTACATTAATGGGACAATAACAGTCCCACCAGTGACGATAACCAATTCGGAAGGAGAAATTGTGCCTAACACAGACCACACAAAGTTTCGAAAACAAGACAGCCTCCTCTCCTCATGGCTCCTATCGTCAGTAAGTTCGAATTTATTATCACAAATAGTTGGATGTAGCACGTCTTATGAAATATGGAAAACAGTTGAACAAATTTTCAGTTCACAATCAGCCGCTAGAATCATGCAATATAGAAGGGAATTACAAAATTCTAGAAAAAAGGAGGCAAGCATGAAAGAATACTTAGGAAAAATTAAAAATCTGTGTGACAAACTAAATGCTGTTGGCCATAAGATCAGCGACAATGAGCAAATCCTTTTTATTATTAGTGGATTAGATGAAGAATACGAATCTCTAGTAACTGTGTTAGCCACACAACAAACCTTACCTGATTTACAGTTCGTTCGATCAGCACTCCTTGCTCATGAAGGCAGAATCGACCAAAGAAAAACAGCACAAAATAAGTTCTCTGCCAATTATACCACAGTCAGAAATAAGCAGATACAAGGAGATAACAACAACTACCGTGTGAAATGTCAAATATGCCAAAAGATTGGCCACATGGCGAACAAATGTTACTTCAGGTATAATTCAGACACAGGTAGACAACAGGCAAGCCAAAATTACTCTTCACAAAGAAGAGCACAAGCAAATATGGCAACAACAGGGAATTTAACTCAAAATAATAATAACGCAAATCGAAGACATAATGCTGTAGATGATGATGAAGCAAAAAATGAAGACAATGGCTTCGAAGAATGGTACCCTGACTCAGGAGCGACTCACCACATAACTAGCAATCTTCAAAATTTAAACATTGGGAACAGAAATTACTCAGGTATGAGAAATATGCATATGGGTAATGGTAGTACTGCTAGTATCACACACATAGGCAAAGGGATATCTTTGGGAAAAGACAACTCAAATTAAACAATCTTCTTAGGGTACCTACGATTAATAAAAATTTGCTAAGTGTATCAAAATTTGCCAACGACAATAATGTTTACTTTGAATTTCATCCTAAGTTTTGTTTAGTTAAAGATTCCCTAAATCATGAAATATTACTTCGAGGTAACATGTACGATGGTTTATACAAATTCAAGACTGCAAACTCAAGTAGAGAATTCTGGTACAATAATGTAGATGCTAGTAGTGACAATGACTGTATTAGGAATAGTTGCAATAACGTTGATTATGACAATAATAACAGTGAATGTAACGTGATTAATTCTTGGCATGTAAAATTAGGACATCCTAATCTGGAAACTGTTAAGACTGTTCTGCGTAATAATAACATTCATTAGAAAAAATGTACCTATCAAACACAATGCACGCACTGCCAACTCGGCAAGAGCCACAAGCTCCCTTTTAGTGATTCTAAAACCAGCTATAATGAGCCACTGGAACTTATAGCCGTTGACTTGTGGGGACCCGCGCCTATAAATTCATATCAGGGACACAGGTATTATCTTTCTTTTGTGGATGCTTATTCTAGATATACTTGGATATACATGCTGAAAACTAAATCAGAAGCCTGCAATACAGTTATGCAATTTATAACTCATGTCAAAAAACAAATGAATAGTACTGTTAAGGTTGTTCAGACAGATGGGGGAGCTGAGTTTAAACCTCTAACTAATTACTTTCTCAAAAGAGGGATCAAACATAGATTAACTTGCCCCCATACGTCCGAACAAAACAGTTTAGTCGAAAGACAACATCGACACATAGTAGAGACTGGTCTAACTTTGTTATCACAAAGCTCATTACCCATGAAATATTGGAATGAAGCTTTCTACACATCTGTATTCCTCATTAACAAGTTGCCAACCAAAGTCTTAAACAATAAAAGCCCTCATGAAATGATATACAATGTTAGACCAGAATATGGTTTTCTGAAAGCCTATGGGTGTCTATGTTTTCCATGTTTGAGAGACTATAACAATCATAAACCAAGTATGAGATCAAGCCCATGCATAATCATCGGGTATGCACAAAACCAAAAAGGTTATAAGTGCATGGACAAAAATGGAAAAATATATGTTTTTAGACATGTGATATTTGATGAAAACAAGTTTCCTTATGCAGAAAAGCAAATCGGAAAAAAGGATGGGGAACAAAGCATAAACAATAACATACGGTTCGAGCCATTCATTACTGAACCACCTTCAATTGATAGAAATGAAGAGCAACAACGCACAAGCAATTTAAACACCCAGAAAGAAACTATGGATCGAACAAATGAGCAAACCAATGAGACACACAATGACTCAGAAGACACAAACATACATCAAAACATGCAGTATAGTGAAGATACAGAAAACAACAACCATGTTGACACTACCAGCAACAATGATACACAACAGCAAACACCACCACAATCAACTGGACATCACATGATCACCAGCTCAAAGAGAGGCATCTTCAAACCTAAAGTATATAATATTTCTGCCAGTGAGATCGAACCATTGAATTTCACTCAGGCTATAAGATCAAACAAATGGAAGGAGGCAATGGACACTGAATATAAAGCTCTCATAAAAAAACAACACTTGAAGCTTAGTGACTCAACCAAAACACAAAAATGTGATTGGTTGTTGGTGGACATACAAAATAAAAAGAAAAGAAGATGGATCTATTGACAAATACAAGGCCAGACTGGTTGCAAAAGGTTACGCGCAACAATTTGGTTTTGATTTCAATGAAACTTTTTCCCCAGTCATAAAACCCACAACCATCAGAATTATACTGACCATTGCTCTAAACAAAGGATGGAATGTGAGGCAACTGGACGTCAACAATTCTTTTTTGAATGGGGAATTGACTGAAGAGGTATACATGCAACAGCCTAAAGGATATGGTACTGGTGATAAAGTATGCAAACTACACAAAGCAATATATGGCTTAAAACAAGCTTCGAGAGCTTGGTATGAAAAGCTAAAGTCAACTTTGTCTAACATGGGTTTCTCACAGGTTAAATCGGACAATTCTCTATATATGAAGAAGGGCATACATGGAACTGTGTTCATTCTAGTATACGTTGACGACATGCTAATAACAGGAGACAACAGCGAAGAAATAAACAGAATCGTACACAAGATGGATCAAAATTTCGCCATTAAAGACTTGGGGGAACTAAAAAATTTTCTTGGAATACAAGTGATTAGGAAAAACAATGGTGAATTAATATTATCCCAACAAAATTATATCACTGAAATACTGCAAAGGGCAAATATGCACAAGGTAAACCCATTACCTACGCCTATGATTAGTAACCTAAGACTATCTAAGCATAAAGGAGAAGCTATCAACAATGCCAAACAATATAGAAGCATAATAGGAGCATTACAATACGCAACTATTACTCGACCAGACATATGCTACAGCGTCAATAAACTCAGTCAATACATGCAAAACCCTTTATCAGAACATTGGATGGCATTAAAGAGAGTGTTACGATACTTACAAGGCACAAAACATTATGGCATACGCCTAAATTCAGAAAAGGAACTTAACTTGCAGTGCTTTAGCGATGCCGATTGGGCCAACGATATTGAAGATCGAAAGTCTGTCTTAGGATACCGCGTTTACCTCGGTTCCAATATCATTTCCTAGTGTATGAAGAAACAACAGACCACATCAAGATCTAGCACAGAGGCTGAGTACCGTGCACTGGCAAGCGCTACAGCCGAAATCATGTGGATAGAATCACTGATGGAGGAGCTTGGTTTCACTTCAAGACGAAAGCCGGTCATTTGGTGCGATAATAAGAGCACAATATCTTTATCTCTAAACCCTATTCAACATTCAAGGACGAAACATCTTGAAATTGATCTCCACTTTGTGAGAGAAAGAACGCAATCAGGAAGACTTGCAATATGTCAAGTGCCCGCATACTATCAGAGAGCAGATGCTCTCACAAAGGCCCTTTCGACCAAAATTTTTATCAGAATGAGAGAGGAACTTCGCGTTATCAGTGCAGGCAGAAGCCAGAATGAGCAAGGAAACCCTAGTTCGAACTGAGGGGGGATAACGAAGACAATAGAGCCGTTACAATAGAGCCGTTAGAGTGTGAACACGTTTTTATCATATTTAGCATGCTTTGTCATTATCTACTAGCCATTAGGCTCATGCATACTTGGTATATTTAATACTAGCCGTTAGGCTCATATATATTTGGTATATTTTGTACTAGCCATTGGGCTCATAGCACTATATATATGTGCTCTTTGTATCATGTTTTGTATCAATAAAAATTGCAATTGTTCCTCTCTAATAACTCTCCTCCTCATCCCTTAATACTGAAGTTACCAAAACTCATGCATGATTATTGTATACGTTACAAATAAATATCTATAATATGAATCGTTCTAAAAAATTAATCTGAAACTTCATTTCAGCACCGAAGGGTTTTCTGATCAAAACGACAAACACTGTCTTGCATCAGTGACTAGTGTAACACAAGAGGAAAATGATGCAAGTTTAGTGTCGAAAATTTCCATATGTAAATCGATAACATAATAATGATGATATCAAAAGAAAATAAATTGGTTCCTAACCTAAATGTGAACATTTATTTATTTTAGGGAGCGAGTATGGGGACACAAAAATAAACACAAAATTAGAGGTATAAATTGTGGATCGTTAGACTTATTTTTCTTTATATAGAAGGTAGAATTCAATGAGAGATCTAATGTTGGAAATATTGTAATGATTATTTGTCCCACATCAGCAAATAATGAGGAGCAATTCTACATAGATACTAATCCTTTGAATTGGATATTGTGAATTGAAATAACATGGGCTTGGAAATGATGGCTTGGGCTTGTAGGAGTTGGGCCTATAAAAATTATTATAGGTCAAAGATGGGCACTTGGGCACTTGGGTCACGTGGACGTAGGTGCGATCATACGGAAAGTGTATGGCCATTTCAAACGGTCGAGTTTTCAAATGAACGGACGCATTAATTCACGCACAGCCACTGCCAACCATCATGACTCTTCAGCCACTATATATACTCCTTATTTCTGCTTTTCCAGGCCACTTCGAAATTGCTCTTCTTTTTCTGTTCTTTTGTAAACATGCTGTGTTTGTTGTATCTTGGAGGAATTTAGCCTGTCTCTGCACACCAAATAGAGGGGGCGAATAATTCCTTAAGGAAATGATTCCATACGTGCCTCAAACGTCTGTTCCCTAGATTACTGATTCATTACGGCAAATATCCATCAATCTTAAGGAATTATAATGGCTAACACGTCTGAATCGACGTACAAAATTATGAATCATGAGTTCGCTAAAATTGATCATTTTTATGGCACAAAATACACCCATTGTCAAGACAAAATAATGTTTCTCCTTACCACATTGAAGATTGCATATGTGCTTGATGATAACTTAGCGCCAATACCACTGGCAACTGACAAGGATAATGAAGATGTTAAGGCTCTGAGAAAGAAACGCGAGGATGACGAAATTGTATGCAGAGACCATATTCTCAACACACTCTTGGATCATTTATATGATCTTTTTACTTCAGTCAAATCTCCGAGGGAAATCTAGAAGGCATTGGAGACCAAGTATAGCAACGAAAAGCAATGCGCAGATAAGTTTCTAATTTATGAATTCTTCGAATTTAAAATGCTTGACAATGCATCGGTTGTAGATCAGGTCCATGAGTTACAAGTTATTTTAAATAAATTGAAAAATGTTAAGATTGATATTCCTGAACCGCTACAACTTGGCGCTGTTATGGCCAAACTCCCTCATGGATGGAGTGACTATAGGAAGAAAATTATGCATGCAACGGAGGATTTCTCCATGGAACAGATTCAAAAGCATCTTCGTATCGAAGAAGAAATAAGAAATTGTGAAAAGAAGATATCTGAATCTGATTCAAGTATACATGCAGTTGATACCAATAAAAAGGGCATAAGGAATCTGGAAAGCGGAAAAGGGATAACGATCAGAACAAGGCTGAAGGGAAGGACTGTTATTTATGCGGAAAGATAGGGCATTTCAAAAGAGACTGTAGATTCTACAAAAAGGCAAAGAAGGAACAAGGACAGAACTCCAACCACGGAAACAATAAATCAGATTCTGCGAATATGGTGCGACATGAGGGATCACCGATTGTTGCAATGGTGACAGAATTGAACATGGCCAATAAAAATAAGGATACCGACTGGTGGTATGATTCTGGTGCTACCATACATGTCTGCAATAATCAATCAATGTTTAGTTTCTATGAAAAAGTTTCTGATGATAGCAAAGTTCTGATGGGCAATCATAATAAATCAAATGTCATTGGAAAAGGGACCGTGGAGTTGGAATTTACTTCTAGAAAGAAACTAATACTCCTAAATGTTCTACACGTTCCAGATATGAGGAAGAACCTTGTCTCGGCAAGTCTTCTTTATCATAAAAGTGTAAAATGTGTACTAGATGGCAACAGTCTCATAATAACAAAAGGTGGAAAATTTATTGGAAAAGGATATGCTTGTAACAGGCTGTTCAAATTAAGTATTAATAAAATGACTAAATTTGCTTATGTTCTTGATTCTTTCGATTTATGGCATAATAGATTAGCACATCTAAATTTTAAATCTTTAAAATTTATGTCTAAGTATGGCTTGATCTCATTTGAAAGTAAAGATGAATCAAAATGTGAAATATGTATTGAAGCAAAAATGTGCAAAAAGCCTTTTCCCAAATCTAAAAGAAATACAAAATTACTTGAGTTAATTTACTCTGATATCTCTGAATTAAATGGTATTTTAACTAGAGGAGGGAATAGATATTTCATTACTTTTATAGATGATTATTCTAGATATACACATGTTTACTTGCTTAAAAGAAAAAACCAAGCATTTGATATGTTTAAACTTTTCAAAACTACGATTGAAAATAAAAAGGAAAAGAAAATTAAGGTGTTGCGTAGTGATAGAGGTGGAGAATATTTCTCTATGGAATTTTCCTCATTC
This sequence comes from Allium sativum, assembly GCA_030737875.1. Taxonomy (NCBI): domain Eukaryota; kingdom Viridiplantae; phylum Streptophyta; class Magnoliopsida; order Asparagales; family Amaryllidaceae; genus Allium; species Allium sativum. The sequence continues at coordinate 37,682,648 of CM060917.1, read as the reverse complement.
TGTGAAGAAAATGGAATCTTACATCAATCAAGCACACGGTATACCCCACAACAGAATGGTCCAGCCGAGCGTAAAAATAGAACATTAGTAGAAATGACTAATGCTATGATTCTGAATGTAAAGAAAAATATAAATTTGTGGGGAGAAGCACTTTTAACAGTATGTCATTTGCATAATAGAATTCTATCAAGGCATACAAAAATATCTCCTGCCGAGTTATGGAAGGGAAGAAAACCAAGTTTAAAATACTTGAGAGTTTGGGGTTGTCTAACCTTTTATAGAATAACAGATCCAAAAAGGGTTAAATTAGGACCAAGAGCTTTGAAAGTGTAATCGTAGGATATGCTAAGAATTCAAAAGCATATCAGATACTAGACCTAGATTCTAATGTTATAATAGAATCAGGTGATGTAGAATTCATTGAAAATAAGTTTATATGTGATTCCAGTCAAATCTCATCTCCTACTCAGGAAATTCCTAATAAAGAAAATGAGATGTCTCAACAAACTTCTTCTAACAAAAGGAAATCTTCAAATATACCAGAAGAACCTAGAAGAAGTCAAAGAGAAAGGATAACTAAAGATTTAGGACAGTATTTTATTTCACCTGATGATGTAATTCATCTAGTAATATGTGATAGAGAGAATATTATCGATGATATTATTTATGTCCTAAATACAGAATGTGATCCTAAAATTTTTAAAGAGGCAATAGCCTCTAGGGATGAGGCTTTCTGGAAAGAAGCTATACAAGATGAAATGGGTTCAATCCTGTCTAATAATCTTGGGAATTAACAGACTTACCTTATGGATCAAAACCAATTGGATCTAAATGGGTATTTCGTAAGAAATACAATACAGATGGTTCGATACAAACTTTCAAGGCAAGATTAGTTGCTAAGGGATTCAGATAAAAGGAAGGTATTGATTTCTTCGATATATATGTCGCTATTGCAAGGCTAACGTCCATTAGAGTTCTATTTTTTATTGCTTCCATTCACGGATTGCATGTACATCAAATGGACGTAAAGACTGCTTTTCTTAATGGAAATCTAGATGAAGAAGTATACATGGAACAACCAGAAGGTTTTGTTATGCCTGGGAATGAACACAAATTTTGCAAACTTGTTAAGTCTTTATATGGATTAAAACAGGCCCCAAAGCAATGGCATGAAAAGTTTGACTCTGTGATTCTGTCCAATGGTTTTAAACATAATAATGCTGATAAATGTATCTATTCAAAATTTACTGATAGATATGGTATCATTATATGTTTATATGTGGATGATTTACTAATATTTGGCACTAATATGGAAGGCATTAATGAAACAAAAAATTATCTAACTTCATGTTTTAAAATGAAGGATTTAAATGAAGTTGATACTATATTGGTAATTAAGGTAAAGAAACATAATAGTGGATATGCATTATGTTAGTCTCATTATATTGAGAAATTGCTCCTTAAATATGAACACTTAAATACTAAGGAAGCAAACAATCCTTATGATTCTTCCATTAAACTGTTTGCAAATTCTGAAAGGGCAGTAGCTCAATTAGAATATGCAAGTGTTATAGGAAGTATTATGGAAGCAATGGATTGCACTCATCCAGATATTGCTTTCGCTGTGTGAAAATTATTCAGATATACGCATAGACCAAGTACTGAACATTGGAAAGCGATATGCAGAATTCTGGGTTACCTTAAAAGAACAATGGGATAAGGACTCAACTATGGAAATTTTCCAGCAGTTCTAGAAGGATATTCAGATGCAAGTGGTTCAACATCTGAAAATGAAAATAGAGGAACTACTGGATGGACTTTTACACTTGGAGGCGGTGCGATATCTTAGGCCTCTAAAAAACATACTGTTATAACACATTCTACAATGGAAGCTAAATTTGTTGCTTTAGATGCATTAGGCAAGGAGGCAGAATGGATAAGAAATTTATTGCTAGATATAGAGTTGTGGCCACAACCAATGTCAGCCATTTCTGTGTACTGTGATAGTGGAGCTACACAGTCTAGAGCTTATAATAAAATCTATAATGGAAAGTCTAGACATAAAAGTTTAAAACATTCATATGTCAGAGAATTAATTGTAGATGGAATCACTACTATTTTATTTGTTAAATCAAAAGAAAACCTAGCCGATCCACTAACCAAAGGATTACCAAGAGAAATGGTGAAAACTACTAGTAGTGCAATGGGTCTGAAGCCATTCTAATCACCTGCATTGGAAACCAAACCCTAAATTATTCAAGGTTTAAAAGGTAAGAACAAGTTGCAGAAAGGTGGTTGATAAACATTGAATATCAATGTTTGTATTGTTACGTGGTGGTGATTATTTGTCTATAGTAACAAAGATGGAAAAAATGAACATCTATATGAACATAAGATATATTATCTAATAAAGCTGGTAGAAACTTTATAAATGTTCATGAAAATCCAGGAGGAAATTAGTAACCGATATATGGTTATGATATTTTACAGAAGCATTATGAAATTTTTGTGTTTATATATTTCGTTTCATCATAAAGGATTTTGGTTTAAGATATTAATTACCAAATATTCTATTGAAACTTAAATATATGGACTAAGAAGAAAAGTTTAAACAGAAAGGTACTTTCTTGTATGCATAAATAAATAATATTAAAATATTGTGGGGGATTGTTGGAAAGATTGTAATGATTATTTGTCCCACATCGGCAAATAATGAGGAGCAATTCTACATAAATACTAATCCTTTGAATAGGATATTGTGAATTGAAATAACATGGGCTTGGAAAGGATGGCTTGGGCTTGTAGGAGTTGGGCCTATAAAAATTATTATAGGTCAAAGACAGACACTTGGCAGTTGGGGGCACGGGTGCGACCGTACGGAATGGGTTCGGCCATTTCAAACGGTCGAGTCTTCAAACGAATGGACACATTAATTCGTGCGACTCTTCAGCCACTATATATAGTCCTCATTTCTGCTTTTTCAGACCACTTCGAAATTGTTCTTCTTCTTCTTTTTCTGTTCTTTTATAAACATACTGTAACAACCCACTATTTTTAACGATTTAAATTCCGATTTAAATCGCATTTTTATTTTTATTTTCTATGGTTTTTCATAATGGGAATCTGAAATTTGAAATACGTATAGTGAAATGTAGCAGCTGTGAAAATTTCATCGGAAAATTTAAATGTTGTTGGTCGCGCAATTTTCAGTGCAAAGCTGCGCATAGCAGTTCAAATTTTAGCAATTTTAAAATCTCTCTGAAACACGTTCGGACAAACATAAAAAATCTTCTATTCGTTGTCAGTAATCCAACAGGGAAATTCGTTTCGCGAAAATCGGACGTTTTGGCCTCCGATTCACATTCGCATTTTTACGTTAAAGGGGTTCGTAACGCGCTTTTGAACGGAGCATGTAGACACTGCAAATTATATACCGTTGTGTCCATCTCGTCGCGCTGATTACCGAAATATATTCATTTGTCAGTTTTGGTGTTCGGTTTGTGTCGAAATTTTGAAAAAGCTTGCATAGTTTATTTTTGAAACAGATCCATTTGAGTTCAATGTGTCTTTTTTACGATCTTACATATCTTTCTAAACATTTTGGGTCTGCAAAACCCATTCTTTTATTCTTCTAGATCACCCATTTATTTTTATTTTTTCAAAATGGGCACTTTCGTTCTTTTAAACTACCATTCCTTACATGCATACGCATGGACCATTTTGCATTCAATCATGGCATGCACGTCCATCCTTCTTTCTACGTGAACCATGCTTTCATCATGACAAACGCAGGCACCTCACTTCATATTAAATGATTTGCAAAGAACATTAATGTACATGCACCCTATAGCCTACATATTAAATGCATGTGCCATCACACTTTTAATAGCTTTAGGATGAAGTAAGCTTACTCTTGGTATATATATTCTACACGCATTGGATAGAAAAGGGGACAAGATCAAATTCATTTTACCATCTTCCACCTCTTCTTTTACTAGAGACACAGAACTCATTTTTTCATTTTTGTTTGGTTGTCATTTTCTTTCCCACTTACCCATTTCTCTTCTTTCTCTTCTAAAAATATAATAATAAGTTTTTGGCTGGCATTCATTCATGTAAGCAAGCCATAGTAGAAATTGAGAGACCATCTTCCTTTTCCACCATGAACACGCATGGATCCACAGAAGACACAATTTTTTGTATTCATACATTTTGTGACCAAGGATTCATTGACTAGAAGTGGCCACAGCAAACCCTTTTCCTCATTCTTCCTTTTGTTTTCTCCTATGTCAAAAACTTTAAAATGCAATCTAACATTAAAAACATTTTCTCTTCCCTTGCTTGACATTTCTTCCCAACGGTAAATGAGTTGCTCACGCAGCTCATGGAAAAAAAAAGAAACAAATGTGAATTTGGCATGGAAAAGGAGGGGCTTCGAAATGCAGAATTGAACTGGTGGAGTGTTTCTGCGCAGTGTGATATGAAGAGGGAAGTTGGCTAGTGGAAGAGAGAATGAAGAGGGAACAGTACGTAACAGGTTGCATGAAAATGTGGGAATAGGAATGAAGAGGAAAGTTGTATGCATGCCTATAGTACTCAAGTTTGGCTCCTAGCCTTTTAGCATATGCATGGCCGCTGTTACTAGTGGTGCAAGGGAAAAGAGCTAACGTTGAAGGGAAGCATGACAAAACCTATGATGCGTATAAAACGCAAGGAGGAGAAGTTGGGTGAGATTTTTATTAATTGTTTGATTTATAAATATAATAGCTTAAGTTGAGGTATGTTTATTTTACCTATACGGACACCGTTTTCGACGCTAGTTTTGTATTAGCAAATAAAACATGTAGCATGATGCGTTTTAGCTTGCATCTTTCCAGTAGCATAAGTTGCATGCGTTTAAGCCTCTTTAAAAAAATGATGAATGGGAACATGTGTAAATTGCATACAACTTCTCACATTCAGCTTGTCCCATTTGTTTTTTTTTTGGGTCCATTTTTAAACTATGTTCCATACATTGTTGCATATAGCCATTCAAATGCATGTTAGACTTTGTCCATTTTTTCGCATGACATTGAGCCAAAAGAAAAAAAATATTGTTTTGTTTTATTAAAAAAATTTATATATACCTATGACATTTGATCTGTGGAGTGAAATAATATATATCCATTCCCTGAAATAAGAAAAAAATTGAAATAACTGATCACTTGGCCATAGGATAGAGAATTATTATACGGACACTGGATTGGTTAAATCTATTAATTTTAGAATTTGTGAAACCGATTTCAATAAGTGATTCTATGTAAAAAAAAAATTGAAATCATTTAAATTGAATCATACATTGGAATTCGAATTTGAAATGTTGAAATTGAATTGTTAACAGAATTTGTAAAAGAAAATTTTAAATTACAATTAAAGGTATGATTTGGATTTATCAAATTGGAATTATTTGAAAGGTTTAAATCTTTATTTAAACTTTGTAATTTATTTTGAATTGAAATGATCTAATTTGTTATTATGTAATTTGAACTAAAATTGGTTATAAATTGAAATCATTCCAAATTGAATTATATGGGAATGTTGAAATTGAATTGCTAAAATAATTTATAAAGGATAAAAATTTAAGTTATTATATAAGATACGATTGGATGTACAGAAATTAAATTATTTCAAAGATTTAAATCCTTATTTAAACTTTGAAATTAAATTAGAATTAATGGCTGAAATAAATATTATGAACTTGAACTTGAGCTCGAATTTGATTTGAGTCGAATAGATTCAAATAATATTTTGAAATAGGAAGTTATCCTTTAAAATGAGATTGTTCTCGAATGAATTTGATTTTGGGAATCGATTTGGATTGGATAATTGGAAATCGATTTAGTTTGTTTTGAGATTTGAACTTAGGTTCAGATTTATTGAAAATGGAAAGAAACAATTGATTTGAAATTATTTCTATATAAACAAATTTATATATAACAATTTTATGAAATTTATTCCTTTGATATATGGAGTACTTCATATAAATTATTTTTCAAAAAAACCTATTCTTTATATATGTATATATATAAGTAGTTTATTTTTTAAAATATTTTATCTGCATAAAACCATTTCCAACACTCAAGCTGTTTTGATTTCCAAACTATTCCATATCTCCCAACTATTTACAATTATTCAAAAATTTATTTAAACCCCAAAACTATTTCAAACTTATAAACTGTTTTAGAAGTGGAATTGTTTACATACAAATCTCTGATTTAAAAGTAAATATAATTATTTTGATGTTAAGATCATAAATGAATTCAAAACTATTTTTGAAGTAAATTGAATGATTCGAAGGAAATGTGGTTAATTGAAGTTATAACCAATTATTGAATTTGAAATTTATCTCAAAGTGAATATGAATTTTGAAAGTAAATATTATTGTGATTAAAATAAAATGATATTTTAAAGTGAAATTTGTTTAGGTGAATATGATATTTTGATATCATAATGATTCACTTTTAAAATAAAAGTACCAATCGGTGTGTAACATGACTTTGGTTGTTAAAGAGACCGGGGCCTCTAATTGACATACTCTCTATCAATGTTGGAACCACTTTAACAACTGTGTATGCAGTGGAGTTCCAGAAATGAAGTAGGATGAATTTGGAGGCGATTACTGGATTTGAAGAAAGTGAACGATAATGGATGACCCCAAGACTTGTGTCGATTTGAAATGACTAAAACTGGAGCCGTGCTAGACCAAATGAGGTTTGATTACTTCTTAGTGGACATCTGCTCTTCGATTTTCCTTGGCCTCGGGTCCATACTCTTACTATTCAGTTGTTGTTGTTTTTATTGGTGTGCACCCTCGATGGGATGTATTTCCCTTTGATTCGATATGGGGTGGATGTCTATGGTGGGCCGTTAGGGGTAACCCCCAATCTGGATCAGGAAAACTGGTAGCATACTACCTTGGGTATTGCCTCATGTTACTTGTCATACGTTTATCCTTATGCGAGACAACTACGATTTTGATACTAGCATAGGTCTATAAGGGACTCACTGGCTACCGACGTTCTATTGGTTGTGTTATAGGACCTGCATAGACCATGTGCTTGTAAACTGTGTAAGGGTAACCAATGTAACCCCTCTTACACTATTTTTCTGACAAGTATTTTTGAATAGACACCATTATAATAGCGAAATTATATTATATAGTATGTAGTTTGAAGGATCCTTAGGAGATGGAAATTCCCATAACATATCTTGAGTTATATGTGTGCATATTCATATGATGCCGATTTGACTTAGATGAGAATATTTTTTCCTAATCCGAGCTTGTTTTATTTTCACGCTTTTACGCTCGGGTCAGACTTGAGCATCCCAGTTTCAAAGGTTATCTTCTGAAGGATGAAGACGAAGACGGTATACTATTATTTTTATTATTATTGTATTCCACTACTATTCTGCTGCATTACTCTGTATTATCAATTATGTATATAAATTGTATAACTCTAATGATAATGTATAACCCTGAAAAATGTTGTAAAATGATCAAATGTTTATACTAAACAGCTTCATGAACTGTTATTTGATTATTATATTTTGTTCATTTCGTTGCGAGATTCTGTGCTTGTTTTCTTCTTTCTTTCTAAATCTAAATTAATTCCCTTGATTATCTATATTTTTGACTATAATGGTTAAAGATGTGGATCGTCATTTAACAATCTGTAAATACGTACAGTTTCGAGTTAGACATGTGTGGATTACTGTCGATTCAAAAGGTATGGATTTCCAGGTCGTTACACATACTCTGTTTGTTGTATCTGGAGGAATTCCGCTTGTCCCTGCACTCTAAATAGTGGGGGAAAATAATTTCTTAACGAAAGCATTCCATATGTGCTTCAAACATCTGTTCCTCAGATTACTGATTCATCACAGCAAATATCCATCATCTAATGATTGAGATTTAATGTCCAATTTTGTGTCAATATTTCGTGTCCAAATAGAGTTCCCCTTTATTTTATACTGCTCTTGATATATTACATGTTTTAAAGCCAGATAAATTATCATAACCAATTTAGTTGAAGCTTGAGATAAATATTAAATAAAGTAAATTCTCATATGATCATATTTGGTTATCTATTGTTCGTAACCTAAAAATTAGGCTTCCATCTCTCTAGTGCTGCAAAATGGAAAATACTTTAGTTATTGAAGTATATTACTAATCAAATTGGCTCAAAGAAGTTTGCACATAATAATTTGGCACCTTTAAAATTTACTTGTCGTAGTATTGACTGCAGTAGCCAATAAATATATTACTATAGGATAAGGTAATTTTGACTTTTGTAATGAAAAGTTTTTTAATTTTAATGGATTGATTATTTCCATTATCTATTATTAACAATTAGGATAGGTAGTTGTGCAACTCTATTTAACCCTACATAAATGTGCTTGATGAATTTGATTAATTTAGAATGAAATATTAACTTGTAATAAAAAAAATGATTATTATAGTTTTTCGTCATTCACAAGAAGGATATGAAGGAAACTAGGATGTTTAGGTTTAATTTTAAGTCGAAGAAATTATTTCATCCTTTAACTTTAAGTTTTATGAAGAACTAATTTTGATAAATTAAGTTTTATCTAATTTTGAAATTTAACAGCTATTATTATTTTGTTTAAACTAAATTTTGAATTAGTATAAGTATTTTGTTGTATACGTAAGCATATTTTTAACAGCCTCTCCTTTTCGAGGACGAAAAGTTTTGAGGGGGCGTGGAGATTGTAGTATCCTGTAAATTCCGACCATTTACGTTGTTGAATAAAATTTAATTATTGAAATTTAAATGGTTTTTGAATAGAATTTATGATGTTATTAATTAAATTTATTAATTTTGTTGAAACATTGATTGAAAATAACATGTATATTCTTGATGAATTTTATTGACAACATACTTGTATATATCGTTGGCTATCCACTTTATTACTTTCCCTATGTATTCAAAATGTAACGTTCATTAATTTATAAATTTTTAAATGTGAATAGTTGCAGCAGTTTTCGATGCCCTTTTCTCTTCGTTGTTTCCTTAATACAACATTCATTATTTTTCCTTCAATATGTTAAAAAAATTCCCTTTATTCTATTAATTTTTTTCCTTTATTCTATTTTCACGCATCTTGTTTCATTTATGTATTTTCATTCCTTAAATTTACATTCCTTTATTACTCCTTTCCCTTCATTATTTCTCTCCAAAAACAACGGCACGTTTCGTTCATAATAAAAGGTTTCGTTCCCTCAAATAAAAAGAAATGCATGAGACATATATGTGGAAGGTCATGCATCTCCTTTATTTTCACATAATGCATGCACTTTTTAATGCATTCTCTCTTTCATTCTCCTTTTTATCTTTCTCTGACTCTTACATCTTCCTATTTTAATGCATGCATGCATTTAATACTTAAAAAAAATAAACGAAAAACGTATTTAGTCTCAAATTATCAATTTGCATGTCTTGGCGATTCATTTTCAAAATCTTTTTTATAAACTCAATGCATACATGCGTGGATACATTCGTTCCTTTGTTCAATGCGTTTAATGCATGTGTTACCCATTTCTATTTCATCAATTCATTTCGTTATTTTCTAGTACAAGTTTTCTTTCTTCCCTATTTATATCTTCTTCCTATCACGTTTTCTAAGCAATTTTCCTACCCTTCATTTTATTCTATCAAACTAGATGTTTTCCCCAAAATCAATTTTTTTTCTCCCCAAATCAGTAGCGCCGTACTTTGAAAAAAAAGGGAATGAATCACCACCACCACTTCGAGATTATTCATCCTACCATAAGATGAATTTTTGTTACATTTTAACGACCCAGAAAATCTGAGCCAATTAAAAAATTTTAAATTGGCTAAAATAATGGATTTTAAATATTTAAAATAATGGCAATGAAAAGTGAGCTTGAATCGACGTTTGAAAACGAATATAATTAATTCTAATTATAAACAAGGCCTGAAATGGGCCTAAAGTTTCAAAAATTGAATTCAAACTTTGTCAGACTGTACCGGGTGCAAAACAAAACGGATTTGAGTGAAACCAAAAATATTTAAATCTGTTAGTGAATACCTTTCTAACGAATCTGAAAAATCGAAGTTTCATAGCGAAAAGCAAAAGTTATGGCCGAATGAATCTTCAGAAAGGTCGTTGCCCGTGAAATTGGCCATTTTGCAAACGACCTCGGAATTCAACGAAACCACTTTTGTTAGATCCGGGATGTGAAGTTATTTCTAGGTTTCAAATTTCATAATTTTTGAAGCTAGTATGTGAGCGTGACAAAGGAAAATGTGTTTTGGTCAATTACAGTTAAGTGAATATTAGGCTCACGTCCCTATTTTGAAACTTAATTAGGCTCACATCCGGTCATAAACTTAATATAAATTAGGTCCCTGTTTTCAAAACTTATAAAATAATAACATAAAAAAACAAAAAAAAAATCGTAAATTAGTAATAAAATAAATTATGCATTATACAAAAAATTCAGTTCAAAAAACAACAAAAATAATGTCAGAAAGAAGAAAACAACAAAAAAATAGAAAAAACTGCAGTTAAATGCATAATATTATGCACCTTTTTGATTTTATTGCATGCATATATGCAATTATTGCAGTTCTTCCAGCGGATAGATTTAACTTAATTTTTCAGTTCATTTTTATTTGCATCCAAATGTGCAAATTTCTCAAAAAAAGGCACACATGTGTGCAACATTTTTATAGGATAAAAAGTAGGGACCTAATTTATATATAAAAAAAAGATTTGAAAAATTTAAACCCGCCCCTTATAGTTGCATACATTTATGCAATTATTACTGATAATTGCATATATGTATGCAACTTTTCCGTAAGCTGTGTTCGGTTTGAAAATTTGAAACTAAACCTGCACAAATGTGTGCAAATATTGGGTATATTTGCACATATGTAAGCATGTTTTTGAATGAACAAAAATCAACGAAGATGTATGCAGTGAAAAATATGCACGGATGTATGCAGGAAAATGATATATGTGCATACTATTATGCATTTAACTGGAAATTTCAATTTTTTTTTTGACGCCTTCTTTGATGGTTTTTTGTTCTGAATATTTTAGTGTTTACATGTTTTATTTAAATACAAATTTATGTGATTTTTTTATATTTTTTTTATATTTTTTTGATAACTTTTCAGAAAATAGGGACCTAATTTACAATAAGTTTATGACCGGGTTTTTTTTATATTTTGAAACTTAATAGGGACCTCTAAAAAACGCACCCTACAGTTAAATTGGATCGACCAGAAATGGGCCTTTTTGCAAACGGTCTCAGAATTCGACGAAACTAGTTTTGTTAGGACCGTATCGTGAAAACATAGCTAGATTTATTTTTCGGGAATTTTCAGAATCAGTATGTGGCCCCAACAAATTGAAATGTACGTTCAAATCAAATATTGAATGTTTTATATTTTAATTTGGAGGAAAACTGACTGAAACAGTCGAATGGGCCTACGAAACATGTCCCATTGTGTTCGGAATGGGGGTAAAACGCTAGGGACGACAGTCGTTGGGTTTAGATTGGTGGTCGTGTCAGAAAACCCCTTTAAAACCCACCGGCCAATCATATTTTTTATAAAAAAAAGAAGAGAAAAATCCCTTTTCTCTCTCCCCGACGAACGACGGAAACACGTTCAAATCTTCCCGTCCACTTTCCGATCAATCCACGCAAAATTAGCCCCTCTCCAGTTGAAGATTTTGTAGAGCTCCTCGAGATCTTCAAATCCATATATAGTTTGGAATTTTTCGTGGCCTGTGGAGTGAGAATCGATGCCTGGAAGTCGTCGTCTTCCCGCCGCCGCCACCATCGCCAGAGGCGATCGAACTGGCCGCCACCACATGCGCATGTGCGCCTCTCCTCCCCCTTCGACGCTACGAAGGCCGATCAACGAATAGCTACACGGATTTTGAGATAAATCCAAACCTAGTTTTGAACCTTTCAGCTGAGGTACGACTATATATATTTTCAACAATTTTAACACCTTTAAACCGTTGCAAACTTTGAAAAATCATATCTTTTTCGTGTGTTGACGAAATTTAGTGAAACAAGAGACAGTGGACTCGTGTGGACGTCTTCTACCTTTTAGAAGAGACCGCATATTTTTCTGAGCCTTCTGCTATTTTTGGTGGAGTGGAACCCAATGTGAGATTTCTAATTTATAAACGATATGGAAAACGACGATGTATAAATTATATGATCGATGTATGGGTTATATAAGCACTGTACACCTCTTGCATAAGCGTTGTATAAGTTGTACGTTCGATGTATAAGTTATATATGCGTTGTAAAAATTATATATGTGTTGAAATAGAAGTGAAATGCTATATATATATATATATACGCCCCTCGTCCACATACCATGGACGATATTTATTGGTTGTGATTGGTGTGAAAATTGATTGATAGCGAATGGTTGATTGGAATTGTTTGTGGTTGATATTGATTGATTGTGGTTGAAAAATACCCGTTTGTGGTTGAGAAATATTTGGTTGAAACCACATAGGATTAGTTTGTGGAAATGAAAAAAAAAAAATATGCCGCCTGCGTGCGAACTAGATGCATGATTCCCCATTGTCAAAAACCGCGAGGTTTTAAGGTAGAGCGAGGAGCCGCACTAGGGATGGTCCCGGTTTTAACTACCCTGCCGTTATGCTGCCAAAATTTTGAATAATATTCAAGTGTTTGAATTATTTTCATTCGTTGAATTGAAATTCATGTGTTGAATGGTGTTCCTGTTTTAAATATAAAAATCACATTTTTATCATCTATATGAACTATATAAAATAATCTTGTTTTGAAAGAAATTGTTTTATAATAAAAATCCTATTTTTATTACCTATATGAACTATATAAAATAATAGTGTTTTGAAATGAATTGTTTTACAATAAAAATCACATTTTTATTATATACATGAATTGTTAAATATAGTGAAGTGTTGAAATAGAAGACAGTTAGATAAAAATATCATTTTTATCAAATGTATGAAAAGAATATAGCTTTGAAATCGAAGAATCGATATATATATATTTAAATAGAATTGAGATATATCGAAAAACGACGCTGCAGTTCGTATTTTGAAACCGTGATTTCAAACGATTAGTATGGGAGATCCGACCATCGGATTTTCCTGAAATCACAACCATTGGGTTCGCTTTGGAAATATCTTTCCAACGGCACCAACTTTGTAAAAATCCAATGGTTGGATTGTCTGGAATGTTTAAATCAAATCTAAAGAAAAACAGCGCCAGAATCGATTATATATATATATATAAATATAATTATATTTAATCGAATAACGACGCTGTAGTTCGTATTTTGAAATCGAAACTTCAAACGATTATACCGGGAGATCCGACCGTCGGATTTTCCCGACACTGGAACCGTTGGATTCGTTTTGAAAAGATATTTCTCATGATGTAAATTTTGTGAAGATCCAACGGTTAGATTTTCAGAAATGTTTAAATCAAATCTGAAGAAAAAACAGCGCCACGGCCGTGTTATGGCCCGAAGCGTCGTTTTGAATAAATTGGCTATTTTAAAATAAATAAAAATAGCGATAAATCGTTATAAAATATTATAAACGATATAGATGTGAAATTTAGAAATTAACTGAAGGTTGGCTAAGTCAAATGGTTTCTTGGGTATTGATCTGATGTTGGTTTCGGCCTTCGGGGTTAATATTTGGGAAATCGCTCTCTAACTGATTGACGGTTAGTAACTAATGAATTGAAATGATGCGTGTGTATGTTAGTATTGCACTTGTTTATTATATACGCGAGTTGCTCAGAAGGACCGGGTTTATCCCATTCTGAGTAACTGAATCGACGATAAGAAATCGAAGATGAAGACAGTGGTCGAAGACCGAAGATCTTCACCTCGTTTGGATGGTAACCGAGGTCCTGATTGGGAGGCATCTCGAAATATGGATAATGAGTGGTGATCGTCTAGACGAACGTGGTGGTCGATGGGTTTGCGAGGTATATAGTGCCTCCGGTTTCGTTCAGACCCAGAACGGACTTGTAAATGGACTGTGTGTCTGACATTGGATTTTATTCTGTGTTGATTGATCTCTATTAAATATACATCCGTTTGGCGGCGGAGAATTTATTCTTTTGCTTAACGCCCTTCTCTGAAACGCGCGAGCTCAAAGGTTGTATATCGATGGACATCAGTCGCATGGCATGAATTGCTAGTGTGGCATGCCTAAGTGGCAAATGATCAAGGCTTCTGTTGAAAAGCGAAGTCTTGTGGTGATGATCAAAGCACCTCCTGTGTGGCGTAGCTTTGTGTATAACGTGAATTCGCGAGTCTCACACCCCGGTATGAACCAGAAACGGGGGAAGGACCTCAGGGAGGGCATGCGTTTCCTTCTAGCTAGGAGTTGTGTCGGTGTTTTTACATGGCCTGACATTTTACTTATGTGGATGATGGATTGCGAGGCGCCTCGGTTATATCGGTCGATCCGGGACCGATGGAGTCATTCGTTGGCTCATTGACGCCCTATAGGGCGGGGAAACGCAGTGTTCAGGAATTTTAATCCACATCGGTGGACCGGCCCTGACGATTCTAGGGTCACTCGAGCTCTGATCCTGAGACACGGGCTAGAGCGTCTCGAATTCGGTAAGGACAATCTTTTGCCTTGGTTCATGATGGAAATCAAATTTCCAAATACGTGACTGTGCGGTTTTGATTGTATATATATATATGGCGACATGATATATGGTACCCATGCCGCCTATGATTGATAGTTATGATTCAAATTGTTTTTGAACATATAAACACTAGTAATAATATCAAATGCTTTTGTTTTAGTCGTATCAATCATATTTTGGCCATTATAAGGTAAAACTCTATCCTCCGGTTTGCGTTGCATTGTCTGATGGGAACTGAGTCTTATAATGGCTTCATTTTTATAAAAAGCATAGCGATGTTTAAAAGAATGATTTGTTTTAAAGCAATGGCAATCCAATGGAGTAAACCCGTTCCACGAAAGTGGCGTGGTCCTGTGATTAGCCTTATTTCAAATGTGTTGAGTAGATTTCTCGTACCAGTCCCATGACTGACTCGTAGTTTGTTTCACTTTCAAACTCGGGTGCCCCTTTTTCTACACGGGCAGCCTTGTATTCAGGTTTAGCTGGCTCTTTCTGGATAGCTGGAGCTGAAGATGGATTCTATCATTTATCTATTTTATGTTGTTCAGCTCCTATTGTACATATTTTGTTTGTTTTCCGCTATAGACATTTATGTATAGCTGAACTGTATTTATACTAAGTATGATCCTATATACTGTGTAACTCTGATGATTACGTTTATCCAGTATATATTCTAATGTTCATTATCTGGTGTATTTATTTATTTCTGTTCTACTATTATCTGTTTCTGTGTTATATTCCAAGGATTACCCTTGCCACCGTCAGTACGGGGTTTGGGGTCGTCTCAATTTGGTATCAGAGCTTTGGTTAAGCTTAGTTCTGGAATATAACATATGAACGAACTCGTCAGAAATAGAACCAGTAGTGTTCTAGGACGAGTAACTCATTACAGATAGGATCAGTAATATCCTAGCATGAGTAGCGGAATGAAATAGTACCTCGATAGACGCATTCACATTCAAGTATTTGTCTCTATATTTTGAAATACCTTTTCTGTTGACCTGACACTTGATCTTCTATTTGCAGAAGTACTAGAAAATGAGTGTCAGAAACAGAAGGAATGCAGAACCGGATATTGAGGCCCAATTAATCAAATATCGAAATATGGGTGGAATACCGTTCTCTGGTGAAGAATCTATTATGAAGACACAGGCTTGGATTCGTTCTGCCGAAAAGATCTTTGATGGTTTAAAGTTGAGGGATGACCAGAAAAGATTACTGGCATCCTGGGCACTCAAAGATGAAGCTTTGTTCTGGTGGGATTCAGTTATTGAGAATGATCCAGAAGGTGATATCACCTGGGGTATATTTAAAGTGATTTTCCTAGAAAGATTTACTCCTCCCGAAGCAATCGAGCAATTATGTGATGAATTTTCTTATCTGATACAAGGTGATATGACCATCCCAGAATATCATAAGAAATTCAACGAACTTTCTCACTTTGCTCCTCATCTGATTAAAAATCCGAAGAGGAAGAATTTGAGATTTATCAATGGGCTTCAAAGGAAATACCAGAATAAAGTAATGGGGCATGTGAAGCTTCCTTTTTCAGAAATGATTTATATGGCTTATCAGTATGAAGATCTCCATAAGAAAGGCATGTTGCGCGACGAAGAGGAAGTCAATTCTAGTAATAAGGTTGAATCAGAAACTGATTGTCCTGAGGCCAGTACGATGTCTGAGGTCAGTAAGGAGCCTAAAATCAATCAGAAAAGGCCAGACCAGGAAAAGAACCGGTAGCGACCACCGTATGCAATAACTGCCATCAGAAAGGGCATGTGTCGATAAACTGCGGACCCTTAAAGAAGCGATTAAAAGGAGGGTTTCAATCCAAGAAGGGATTTCAAGAGAATAGAAAGTGCAGTCAATTCCATGAGGTCGGTCATCTTTCCAAGGCCTGCCCGCTATTCAGAAAACCTGAAGCAGTACATGTGAACGAAGTGGCAGAAGTGCCTGCATCTTCATCTATTCAGGAAAGGCCAGATGTTTTAGAAGACACGCTAACTGTCAAAGATATTCCAGTTAAAGTACTGTCTGACACCGGCGCGTCGCGAAGCTTTGTTGCAAAGAATGCAGCTAAGAAGCTGAATTTGAATTTGAAAAAGCTCAAGAAACCAATGACTATCCAAAATCCGGTTGGGGGTTCCATTGATCTCAGTTGGGTTTGTGGAGTGTCGGTTTCCTTTTCTCGTTATCGGTTCCCTACCATCACGGCCGTCATGAATTTTACAGAGTTTGATCTTATCTTGTGGTTAGATTGGTTGACCAAGTATGAAGCTGAGGTTAAATGCACCGACAGAATCGTTAAGGTGAAGATTAAATCAGGTGATTATATAACCATCCCCTCTGAAGGTCAGAATGCTAATAGAAAGGACTTCTGGGCAGCTTTGGATGTTCCTCCAGCTCAAATAGAAAATATCCCTGAAGTCACAGAGAATATTACTGACCTCATCAAAGACATCCCTGTCGTCAAGAACTATGCGGATGTGTTCGAAGAAGTTGTTCGCTTACCTCCACAGAGAGAAATAGATTTCAAAATTGCTTTAATTCCGAATGCAAGACCGGTAGTTCACGCTATTCGAAGAATGTCCTTGAAAGAGAAAGAGGAATTAGACAATCAAACAAGACAACTAGTATGGAAGGGTCTGATCAGGCCCAGTTTCTCTGATTGGGGAGCAGCAGTGGTGTTTGTCCCAAAATCTGACGGTACTCTACGGCTATGTGTGGATTATCGTGATTTGAACAAGCAGACAACAAAGAATAAATATCCATTGCCGCGAATTGATGATTTATTGGATCGTCTGAATGGAGCACAAGTATTCTCAAGAATGGACCTAGCTACAGGCTTCCATCAACTTCGAATTGCCGAAGAGTGTGTTCCAATGACAGCATTCAGAGGTCCCGACTTATTCTATGAGTGGTTAGTAATGCCGTTCGGCTTATGTAACGCTCCAACTTACTTTGTCGATCTGATGAATAAAGTGTTCAGAGGAGTTTTGAATAAATTTGTTCTGGTTTTCATTGACGATATTCTAATCTTCTCTAAATCAAAGGCCGAACATGAAAAGCATTTGGAACAGGTTCTGGAAATCCTCAGAAGGAATGAATTAAAAGCCAAACTATCCAAATGTATATTCTGGCAAGATGAAGTAAAATTTCTAGGCCACGTCGTATCTAAAGAAGGAATTGCTGTGGATCCAAGTAAAATCACGGCTATTCAGAACTGGAAGCAGCCTAGCACTCCTACAGAAGTCCGCAGTTTTCTCGGATTGGCTAGTTATTAACGGAAGTTCGTTAAAAACTTTTCGAAGATATCTGGCCACTTAACGAAGCTTACAAAGAAGCACTCTAAATTTAAATGGACTCCAGAAAGTGAAGAGGCTTTTGAAGAACTAAAGTTAAGATTAACGACAGCTCCAGTGTTAACCATCATCGATGGCAATCAGGATTTGAAAGTCTGGACTGATGCTTCTAGAGAAGGCCTTGGCGTAGTGTTAATGCAAAGAGGCCAAGTGATTGCTTATGCTAGCCGTCAGCTGAAGCCGCACGAGAGAAACTACGTGACTCGTGATCTTGAGTTATTGGCTATAGTATTCGCCTTGAAAATCTGGAGACACTATCTTCTGGGTGAGAGATTTGAACTGTTTACAGATCACCATTCGTTAAAGTATCTGTTCACCCAGAAGGACTTGAATCTGAGGCAGCAACGTTGGCTGGAGTTTCTTGCAGCATACGATTTTGAGATTATATACACTCCAGGGAAAGCCAATGTCGTGGCCGATGCGTTAAGCCGAAAGAATGAAATGATCGCCAGTTTTATTATCACGACTTCATTGATAGATAAAATATCTGCTCTTCAGAAGGATGATCACTTCATTCAGAAGATCATAGAGATTATTCAGAAAGGCGAACCCTCGAGTTTCCAAGTTGATAATGTGGGGATCCTAAGGCTGAAAGGTCGAATTTGTGTTCCTAACATTCCTGAGCTCCGAAAGGAAGTACTGGATGAATGCCACAAGTCAAAACTTAGTATCCATCCAGGAGTAAGCAAAATGTATAATGACATCAAATGCACTTTCTAGTGGAGGTCGATGAAGAGGGACATCTCTTTATATGTTAGCCGATGCCCTACTTTCCAACTAGTCAAGAGCGACCAACAGAAACTGGCTGGATTGTTACAACCGCTAGACGTTCCTAGTTGGAAGTGGGAACATATTTCCATGGACTTTATTGATGGTTTGCCCAGAACCAGAAAAGGAAATGACAGTATTTGGGTGATCATAGATCGCTTCACAAAGACCGCCCATTTCATACCTATCAGATCGAACAGAACTGCTCAGAGTCTGGCGCAGATATATTTCAAGGAAATTGTTAGACTACATGGAGTGCCGCTCAATATAGTCAGTGATAGAGATACAATATTTACTAGTAAATTCTGGGAGGCATTTCAAGTAGAACTGGGAACGAAGTTGAACTTGGGCACCGCTTATCATCCTCAGACAGACGGTCAGACTGAGAGGGTGAATCGTATTTTAGAAGATCTATTGCGGGCTTGTGTTCTAGATTTCGGTGGATCATGGGAAAACCATCTACATTTGGCTGAATTCTCTTATAACAACAACTACCAGGCAAGTCTGACAATGTCGCCATTCGAAGCATTATGTGGTAGACCGTGCCGATCTCCTGCTTGTTGGGTCGAACCCGGTAATAGACTTGTATTGGGGCCAGACATGATCCGAGAAGCTGCCGACAAAGTCGATTTTATCAAGAAACGATTACTCGCCGCTCAAAGCCGACAAAAGAGCTATGCCGATAGGAGAAGAAGAGATATATCCTTTGTTGTTGGCGACTACGTATATTTGAAAGTATCGCCAATGAGAGGAGTTATCCGGTTCGGTAAAACTGGAAAGTTGGCACCCAAATTCATTGGTCCGTTTCCTATTCTGGAACGGATAGGAACTCTCGCTTATAGGGTTAAATTGCCTGATTGGTTGCCTGGAGTTCATGATGTATTTCACATATCTCAACTTCGAAAGAACGTTCATGATCCAGACTTGATCGTGGAAGAAGCAGCTCAGCAGGATATTGAAATTACTCCAGAATTAGCTGTGAGAAGAGAGCCGCTTAAGATTATCGGCAAAGAAACCAAAGAGCTGAGGAACAAGAAGGTTCACTTAGTCAAAGTGCAATGGAGTGGAGATCCGCGAGATTGTACTTGGGAAACCGAGGATAGCATTCAGAAAGCCTATCCTAGATGCCGAGTGGATATCTCTGATTGACTCCGGTGCAAGGTATATTTACCATACTTTGCATTACCAATTAGTTCTCTACTCGGTTGTTATTTTATTTCCATGGATGTGCACTTTTAATTCTATAGTCTGAATGATTTTAAAAGAATATAGAAATTGATTTGTATGATTCTGAAAAGTTAAAAACAATTTGATTTTTGTTTGTGTTGTGTGATAGTAGATTTGATTAATTAAAATTGTTGAAACAATAGTTAATTTAATTAATAAGAGAATAATGGTAGAGTTTATTCAATTATATCACACATTGAACTGATTAGAAGATAAATAGAAATATATACATGTGTATTATATATGTTTGAACAGGTAAATGGATAGCTGTTGAGTAAAGATTTTATTTGCGTGCCCGACAAATAGGTAAACCTTAATGTGCTGGATGCGAAATATTATTATATCAACTCCTGTGAATGCCATTGGATGCGGAGTACTGGTTGTTCTGTGTGAAATAATAAATATCGCCATAGGATAGTAACAATTAATTTTGAACTACATTGCATGGCATACTTCTGAAGATAGGCATACTTCATCATATACCACATAAGCATTTGGAGCTTGTGTGACGAGGTGGAAGATTTACCATACGAGCGAGAGGCTTGTATGGCGATGACTATATTTTACAGGTTGAACTGATGACTGATATGGACTATTTAAATTGTAACGATTAAATTGCCAGATTAATAAAAAACCCCACACGGGTCTGGAGTTGACAATAACCACGTCTCTCTAGTTATTAGATACGACACATGGACTATTTATTTCCCACACGGGACGAGGTGACGAGGATTTATCCTCTGGAGCATTTAAAATACACACTCCCTTAGGCTTTGACAGGGTGACGAGAATTTATTCTATGGAGTTATTATCAATACACGCTCCCCTGTAAACACCAGAATATATCACTATAAATATGTGTATGCTTATTAGGATTTATTGGGTACCTAATACGGCCCAATAAATTTCCAAACCTCTCTCCGTACAAAGGAGGTTATGGCGAATTTTTTCGAAAATTCCGGGTGTTAGCCAAATTTTTGAAGAATTTGAAAATTCTCAAAAACTGAAAAGTTGGAGAATGGAAGCCAGATTGAATGTAGAGTTGATTAATCAAACCACTTTTGACTTTGTTCCTTTTCGGGGACGAAAAGTTTTAAGTGGGGGAGATTGTAACGACCCAGAAAATCTGAACCAATTAATTTTTTTTAAATTGGCAAAAATAATGGATTTTAAATATTTAAAATAAATATTTTAAATAATGGCAATGAAAAGTGAGCTTGAATCGACGTTTGAAAACGAATATAATTAATTCTAATTATAAACTAGGCCTGAAAAGGGCGATGCAGTTTCAAAAATTGAATTCAAACTTTGTCAGACTGTACCGGGTGCAAAACAAAACGGATTTGAGTGAAACCAAAAATATTTAAATCTATTAGTGAATACCTTTCTAACGAATCTGAAAAATCGAAGTTTCATAGCGGAAAGCAAAAGTTATGGCCGAATGAATTTTCAGAAAGGTCGCTATGGAATTTATATAGCCCGTGAAATTGGCCATTTTGCAAACGACCTCGGAATTCGACGAAACCACTTTTGTTAGATCCGGGATGTGAAGTTATTTCTAGATTTCAAATTTCATAATTTTTGAAGCTAGTATGTGAGCGTGGCAAAGGAAAATGTGTTTTGGTCAATTATAGTTAAATTGGATCGACCAGAAATGGGCCTTTTTGCAAACGGTCTCAGAATTCGATGAAACTAGTTTTGTTAGGACCGTATCGTCAAAATATAGCTAGATTTATTTTTCGGGAATTTTTAGAATCAGTATGTGGCCCCGACAAATTGAAATGTACGTTCAAATCAAATATTGAATGTTTTATATTTTAATTTGGAGGAAAACTGGCTGAAACAGTCGAATGGGCCTACGAAACATGTCCCATTGTGTTCGGAATGGGGGTAAAACGCTAGGGACGACAGTCGTTGGGTTTAGATTGGTGGTCGTGTCAGAAAACCCCTTTCAAACCCACCGGCCAATCATAATTTTTATAAAAAAAGAGAAAAATCCCTTTTCTCTCTCCCCGACGAACGACGGAAACACGTTCAAATCTTCCCGTCCACTTTCCGATCAATCCACGCAAAATTAGCCCCTCCTCCAGTTGAAGATTTTGTAGAGCTCCTCGAGATCTTCAAATCCATATATAGTTTGGAATTTTTCGTGGCCTGTGGAGTGAGAATCGACGCCTGGAAGTCGTCGTCTTCCCGCTGCCGCCACCATCGCCAGAGGCGATCAAACTGGCCGCCACCCCACGCACACGTGCGCCTCTCCTCCCCCTTCGACGCTACGAAGGACGATCGACGAATAGCTACACGGATTTCGAGATAAATCCAAACTTAGTTTTGAACCTTTCAGCTGAGGTACGACTATATATATTTTCAACAGTTTTAACACCTTTAAACCGTTGCAAACTTTGAAAAATCATATCTTTTTTGTGTGTTGACGAAATTTAGTGAAACAAGAGACAGTGGACTCGTGTGGACGTCTTCTACCTTCTAGAAGAGACCGCATATTTTTCTGAGCCTTCTGCTATTTTTGGTGGAGTGGAACCCAATGTGAGATTTCTAATTTATAAACGATATGGAAAACGACGATGTATAAATTATATGATCGATGTATGGGTTATATAAGCGCTGTACACCTCTTTTATAAGCATTGTATAAGCTGTACGTTTGATGTATAAGTTATATATGCGTTGTAAAAATTATATATGTGTTGAAATAGAAGTGAAATGCTATATATATATATATATACACACGCCCCTCGTCCACAAACCATGGATGATATTTATTGGTTGTGATTGGTGTGAAAATTGATTGATAGCGAATGGTTGATTGGAATTGTTTGTGGTTGATATTGATTGATTATGGTTGAAAAATACCCGTTTGTGGTTGAGAAATATTTGGTTGAAACCACATAGGATTAGTTTGTGGAAATGAAAAACATATATACATGCCGCCTGCGTGCGAACTAGATGCATGATTCCCCATTGTCAAAAACCGCGAGGTTTTAAGGTAGAGCGAGGTGCGTACTAGGGACGGTCCCGGTTTTAACTACCCTGCCGTTATGCTGCCGAAATTTTGAATAATATTCATGTGTTTGAATTATTTTCATTCGTTGAATTGAAATTCATGTGTTGAATGGTGTTCCTGTTTTAAATATAAAAATCACATTTTTATCATCTATATGAACTATATAAAATAATCTTGTTTTGAAAGAAATTGTTTTATAATAAAAATCCTATTTTTATTACCTATATGAACTATATAAAATAATAGTGTTTTGAAATGAATTGTTTTACAATAAAAATCACATTTTTATTATATACATGAATTGTTAAATATAGTGAAGTGTTGAAATAGAAGACAGTTAGATAAAAATATCATTTTTATCAAATGTATTAAAAGAATATAGCTTTGAAATCGAAGAATCGATATATATATATATATTTAAATAGAATTGAAATATATCGAAAAACGACGCTACAGTTCGTATTTTGAAACCGTGATTTCAAACGATTAGTACGGGAGATCCGACCATCGGATTTTCCTGAAATCACAACCGTTGGGTTCGCTTTGGAAATATCTTTCCAACGGCACCAACTTTGTAAAAATCCAACGGTTGGATTGTATCGAATGTTTAAATCAAATCTGAAGAAAAACATCGCTAGAATCGATTATATTTATATATATATAAATATAATTATATTTATATATATATATAAATATAATTATATTTAATCGAATAACGACGCTGCAGTTCGTATTTTGAAATCGAAACTTCAAACGATTATACCGGGAGATCCGACCGTCGGATTTACCCGAAACTGGAACCGTTGGATTCGTTTTGAAAAGATCTTTCTAATGATGTAAATTTTTTGAAGATCCAATGGTTAGATTTTCAGAAATGGTTAAATCAAATCTGAAGAAAAACAGCGCCACGGCCGCGTTATGGCCCGAAGCATCGTTTTGAATAAATCGGCTATTTTAAAATAAATAAAAATAGCGATAAATCATTATAAAATATTATAAACGATATGGATGTGAAATTTAGAAATTAACTGAAGGTTGGCTAAGTCGAATGGTTTCTTGGGTATTGATCTGATGTTGGTTTCGGCCTTCGGGGTTAATATTTGGGAAATCGCTCTCTTACTGATTGACGGTTAGTGACTAATGAATTGAAATGATGCGTGTGTATATTAGTATTGCACTTGTTTATTATATACGCGAGTTGCTCAGAAGGACCGGGTTTATCCCATTCTGAGTAACTGAATCGACGATAAGAAATCGAAGATGAAGACGGTGCTCGAAGACCGGAGATCTTTACCTCGTTTGGATGATAACCAAGGTCCTGATTGGGAGGCATCCCGAAATATGGATAATGAGTGGTGATCGTCTAGACGAACGTGGTGGTCGATGGGTTTGCGAGGTATATAGTGCCTCCGGTTTCGTTCAGACCCAGAACGGACTTGTAAATGGACTGTGTGCCTGATATTGGATTTTATTCTGTGTTGATTGATCTCTATTAAATATACATCTGTTTGGCGGCAGAGAATTTATTCTTTTGCTTAATGCCCTTCTCTGAAACGCACGAGCTCAGAGGTTGTATATCGATGGACATCAGTCGCATGACATGAATTGCTAGTGTGACATGCCTAAGTGGCAAATGATCAAGGCTTCTGTTGAAAAGCGAAGTCTTGTGGTGATGATCAAAGCACCGCCTGTGTGGCGTAGCTTTGTGTATAACGTGAATTCGCGAGTCTCACACCCCGGTATGAACCAGAAACGGGAGAAGGACCTCAGGGAGGGCATGCGTTTCCTTCTAGCTAGGAGTTGTGTCGGTGTTTTTACACGGCCTGACATTTTACTTATGTGGATGATGGATTGCGAGGCGCCTCGGTTATATCGGTCGATCCTGGACCGATGGAGCCATTCATTGGCTCATTGACGCCCCATAGGGCGGGGAAACGCAGTATTCAGGAATTTTAATCCACATCGGTGGACCGGCCCTAATGATTCTAGGATCACTCGAGCTCTGATCCTGGGACACGAGCTAGAGCGTCTCGAATTCGGTACGGACTATCTTTTTCCTTGGTTCATGACGGAAATCCAATTTCGAAATATGTGACTGTGCGGTTTTGATTGTATATATATATGGCGACATGATATATGGTACCCATGCCGCCTATGATTGATAGTTATGATTCAAATTGTTTTTGAACATATAAACACTAGTAATAATATCAAATGCTTTTGTTTTAGTCGTATCAATCATATTTTGGCCATTATAAGGTAAAACTCTATCCTCCGGTTTGCGTTGCATTGTGTGATGGGAACTGAGTCTTATAATGGCTTCATTTTTATAAAAAGAACAGCGATGTTTAAAAGAATGATTTGTTTTAAAGCACTGGCAATCCAATGGAGTAAACCCGTTCCACGAAATTGGCATGGTCCTGTGATTAGCCTTATTTCAAATGTGTTGAGTAGATTTCTCATACTAGTCCCATGTCTGACTCGTAGTTTGTTTCACTTTCAAACTCGGGTGCCCATTTTTCTACACGGGCAACCTTGTATTCAGGTTTAGCTGGCTCTTTCTGGATAGCTGGAGCTGAAGATGGATTCTATCATTTATCTATTTTATGCTGTTCAGCTCCTATTGTACATATTTTGTTTGTTTTCCGTTGTAGACATTTATGTATAGCTGAACTGTATTTGTACTAAGTATGATCCTGTATACTGTGTAACTCTGATGATTACGTTTATCCAGTATATTCTATTGTTCATTATCTGGTGTATTTATTTATTTCTGTTCTTCTATTATCTGTTTTTGTGTTATATTCCAAGGATTACCCTTGCCACCGTCAGTACGGGATTTGGGGTCGTCTCAAACATTAATAAAGGAAGATGTAGCTTCTTTGGTAAAATGTTGTTTGCTAATTTGCAACATTGATATTTAAGTTATTCTCTAACATTACTAGGTCAGCACTTGCATCATCCTTAGGTGACCGTATCTCATACACAAGCGGACCATTACTGATGATGGGAAAAGAATGCTTTTGCAGCATTGTCACCCACTGCAACTTCAACTACAAAAGTACACTACATTTTATAATAATTTCATATTCAATGTAGCTGTTATTTGCTTTGTAATTGGGTTTTTTTAAAGGGACTCCATTTTTTGTTAAGGGGAGGATAAATTTAAGGGGACTCCATCTTATTTTTTATTTATTAAGGGGGTTTGGAATTTTCAACAGTAAAATAAAATATAGACTAAAGTACCCCCCCCCCCCCGCCTTATCATCCCTTAACCACGTCAATCAAAATTCAATCTGAGTTCGATCCAAACACGCCGCGAGGTAAAAAAAATTCAAATGTTGATAAATCCCCTTTTTGAAATTTTAGATTTTTTGAAAAAGATGAATACAATTTGCAGAAACTGAATGAATTTCGTCTATTTGCGTGAATGATGAATACAATTCGTCGTGAAAATTTTAGATTTTGTTCGAGGGTTATTACAGTGTGTTACCGTTTAGATCTTACAGTTTGATAAAAAAAACAAGCTCACTGTGAGATGATTTGTTAAAAGTAATTACATTAAAACAGTGTACATATTCCAACATTAAAACAAATGTTTATTAAGTGAATTTATGCTTGCGTTCATGTTGTGTTAAGCGTATGTGTATGTTGTTACTCTTTTTTTTTTTCATTTCTAGCTAGTGTGTTTTGTAAGTGTTTATTTGTTGTTATTGTGTTCCATGCTTACTTTGATAGTGAAAACTAAAGTAAACAATGCTTGAATATGTTATTTTCACGTGTGCGGAACGTTTATGTTTCATGTATTATTATTTTTCTGTGTGTAGAATTAAATTAGAGTTTATGTTTTAAGGTTGCATTAATGAAGAGTATAAGGTTAGTATTGGAAATTTTATTAATATGTTTAAGGGGAGGCTAATTTATTTTAACCCCCCTTAACAATTTTAAAATAAACTGAAAATGGTAATCCTCTTAACCGAAAGTGGAGTCACTTTAACAATCCCCTTGTAATTTTCAAATTTTCTTTTTACAGTTAATTTCTCTTGCGGATGATAATCTCGCTCATTAGACATAATCGTTACCTCAATTTCCTAACATTTTCTAACTTTTTTAAGACCCTTTTCGGTTTAATTTTCCACTACCAATATCAACAGAAGTGGTACCATGACCAATGTTAGGTTTGAATTGCATTTGACATGCTCCTTCTTTCTTTTACATTTAAATTTGGAAAACACTGTCATAATTACTGAGTTTTACTTCCTCTTACCTACAACATCAAATAATATACGTAAGTTTGTACAATCACAATTTTGCAACTATATTTTTTTAGTGCAATTCACTTTAATTATGGCTTTCTTTCAATCCCGAAAAATCACTAGATGTTTATTACTTCATGTACCTTAATGTTATGTGATGGAAAGGGATATCTGATTGCATTGTTAATGCGTTAGGAGCTAAAGTCATGACTCATAACATAAATATGACAATATGGGCTGCAATGGTTATGCCAGTACAGATGATCTTGGCCGCAAATATGTGTGTAGGTCAAAGTTATAAGTCATGACTACAAACACAGTTACTTTTATCTTATCGTTTCATGTTGAAAATTTATACATCAACAAATTGCTCAAAGATTATTGGTATAGTGGTATTACTCACTGAGTTAACCAAATTTTCATCCTAAGTATGCCAGATCTTCTGTATCTTTTGCAAACTTCTCAAGTTTGACTTATGCTCACTAATAAACAATACATGTTTTCAACTTTAGCTTCATTGTCATATTTCAATATCCCTAATGGTTAGGTAATTTTCCAAGTTTTCCAAATTTAGGTTACTTAGAAAATATTTTGGTTTGGGCAGAGTAATAGTACTTTAGGAAATAAAATAAGGATCCAATTATTGTTCCAAAATTAGTGTATAGCCAAGAGTCGTGTGCGAAGCACTGGTTCGCACAAGTAATGAATATGAAAACCAAAGTAAAAAGATGGTCCATGTTGAGTAATGTTGACGTAAACTATTTATTTTGGTGTACTGTATGTTAAGCAACCATTGGTTTATGAATAGAATTTGTTGAAAGCTAATTGAATTTTTGCAAAAACTTAGATTTGAACTTGCGACCTTATGTTTATATTAAGAAAATGTATTTTGAATGGTTTATACTTACACCAAAAAATATGTTTGCTAAAAGTATAAATCACCAACTATGCTTTTTTGGCACCAATAAAGTGGTCGTGCCGGAGTGGTTATCGGGCATGACTAGAAATCATGTGGGCTTTGCCCGTGCAGGTTCGAATCCTGCCGACCGCGTACTGATTTTACTATTATCACCTAAGGCTCTATTTGTTGAGTGTTTAGTTACATTTCACATTTATAATAATTTTTACGCTCGTATGAAGTTAACTAGAGATTCGATACATGGTTACAAAGATTTAAGGCATTTTTGTTATATTCTAACGATGCAATTTCATCAATACATCAATGAAATTATGATTATGAACTACGACCAAAATAACTCATGACTTACAAGCGTTTAATTCAAAATGGATAAAAATCCTACAGGCATATTTCATATCTTATAAATACATATAATGTGAATAGTCATGAGAAATTAGTCTAAAAAAAGCGCTTCTGTTAATGTTTCGTTCTATTTCCCATCTACTAATGATTCTTAGACACGAAGTTAATTTGAGGGCGGATTCTGAAACGCACTAGTGATTGTCAAGTTTTCATGGTAATTTTGTTATGTACTAATGATGTAATCACTAGTAAATTCAATCATTAAAATTATGATTATGAACTACGATCCAAAAAATGCTTGACTTAGTAGCGCTAAGTCTGAAGTTCCCCAATCTCATCCACGTATATTTTATGTCATACAGATAAATATTTATAATGTGAATGGTCCCAAGATATTATTCTGAAAATTCATTTGAGCACCGAAGGTTATTGATAAGTATGACAAACACCATATTGCATTAGTGACTAGTGTAGCACAAGGAAAAAAATGATAGCATGTGTAGCGCAGAAAATTTAAGCCTGTAAATGGGCTACAGAATAGTATTATAGGGAAATAAAATAAGCTGGTTCCTAAAGTAAACGTGAACATTTATTTATTTTTATTTAGTTTATACTGCTCCTGATTTAAGCATGGTATAGTCAGACAAATTATCATAACCAATTTAGTAAGCTTGAAATATAATAAATGAAGTCTTATATGATTGCCTCTAGGTATCTAATGTTTGTAAGATGAAACTTAGGCTTCCGTCTCTACAATGTAGGAAAATGAAAAAATCCTAATGCTATTGAAACAATACCAATAAAATCGGCATCAAAAAAGCTTGTACTACAATAAAGTGGTCGTGCCAGAGTGGTTATTGGTCATGACTAGAAATCGTGTGGGCTCTGCCCGCGCAGGTTCGAATCCTGCGACCACATATTTATTTTAATAATATCTCTAGAGACCACTTTTGTTGAACGTTTGGTTATATCTCCCATTTACTAATTACTTTTACATAGATATGAAGTTAATAAAAGCCTCTGATACATGGTTACAAAGATTTTATGCATTTTTGTTACTTTCTGACTAAGCAATTTCGACTAAATTCAATCATCAAAATTATGACTATGAATAACGACATAAAAATCAATGACTTAAAAGCGTTGAATTCAAAATGACCAAAAGTCCTACATGCATATTTGTATATTATGAACTGAGAAATTAGTCTGAAAAGACCGCTTTTGTTGAATGTTTAGTTCCATTTTCCATTTATTGATGACTTTTGGGCACAAAATTGTGATTATGAATTACGACCAAAAGTGCCCATTACTTAAAAGCGTTGAATTTAAAATAACCAAAACTACAACATGCGTATTTTGTATATTATAAACATTTATTATGCGAATGGCTCTGAGAAACTAGTTTGAAAAGACCACTTTTGTTTAATGTTTAATTCCATTTTTGATTTACCGATGATTTTTAGACATGAAGTTAACTTGAGGACGGATTCCGAAATGTACTACATGATTGCCATGTTTTCACGATAACTTCGTTACATTCTGATGATGTAATCGCTACTAAATTCATTCATCAAAATTATAATTATGAAATACGAACCGAAAAATGCATGACTTAATAGCATTGAATTTGAAGTTACCAAAACTCATGCATGATTATTGTATATCTTATAGATAAATATTTATAATGTGAATGGTTCTAAGAAATTAATCTGAAACTTCACTTTTCACAACGGAGATTTTTGATCAAAATTGTAATCACCCTCTTGTATTAGCGACTAGTGTAGCCTAGGGGAAAATGATAGCAAGTGTAATCTCGAAAAATTTTCCGTGAACCGGCAACTGAATAATGATTATATTAAAAGAAAGTAAATTGATTCCTAACCTAAATATGAACATTTATTTATGTTTATTTCCTTTAGAGAGCAGCTATTGGGATATAAAAATAAACACAAAATTAGAGGCGTAAATTGCGGAGCATTAGATTTAAGGTGCGTTTTTTACAGGTCCCTATTAAGTTTCAAAATAGATAAAAAACCCGGTGATAAAAACAATATAAAATACATCCCTATTTTTGAAATTCCACTAAAAACATTCCAACTCTACCCTTGCGCAATTAAAAAACTTTCCAACTTTGATTTGTCATCATATAATCATTAAAAACATACCTTTAATCTCGCTCAAAACACTATTTCCATGATTCTGCAAAACCATCAATAAAAAAATCGCTGTTGAACTTTTCAATTTTTTTTTTAAAACGCGTTGAACACTCAAAAGTCGTTGGTCATAATTTTAATGAAGATCATGCAAATATTCAAAAAAATTGCACACTTATATGCAAAAATGATCAGTAGCAGTTTCCTAATAAGCATATTTACAGTTTAATATTTTGCAGGTACTACTTGTTTCTTAAAGTATAGACATGCAAAATTTTTTGTACAAATGAGGCAAATGAACGTTCAAAAAAACTGCATACATTTATTCAGATATAACAAATATTTGCATACATTTCAGCTTGAATAAGTGACTGGTAAGTAAAAACAAATTTACAACAAAATACTGAATTGATTGTATTACATCACGTAAATGTTTACAACAAATGGTAAAAGTTTACAACAAATGTAACAGAACTAATGTAGCAGAACTAATGGTCTTTTGAAGAACATATTCTTTTGTTATGGCCCAGCTTACTCCACAAACCACTTCTAGTACTCCTTGTAAAATCACCTGCAGATTTTAATTTTTTGATGAAAATGGACGACCAGGCATTCATGTACCTTTCGAAGGAGCTATAATAGCAATAGCAACAGAACTATAAAAAAAAGACGAATATAACAGCTACCATTCCCAAGCTTCAACAACATTAATACACCAATAATCGCAGGAACATGCAATTTTTTAAATGAATGATCGATCAAATTAGATTGATATAAATATATGCGTAAAATTCAGCAAAATAACAATAATATCTGCATATTTATATGCGTACAATTCAGCAAAATAACAATAATGTTCTAACAATATGTTTTTCTTCGTGTCTGGTAAAAAGTTGCATACAAATATGCATATATATAGAATATATTCATATTCGTAGGCAAATTTGTAAAAGAAATGTTGAAAATAGATCTTTAAAATATATGCATATTTGTATGCATATATCAAGAATATATGCATACTTATACTCAACTTTTCTGATCACATGCAAACCCAAATGTTCTGACAATAATTTCATGCGTGAATTTGTCGGAAAACATCCAATTTTTTAAAATATATGCATATTTGTATGTATATATCTATAAAATATGCATACTTATACTCAACTTTTCAGAGCACATGCAAACCCAAATGTTCTAACAACAGTTTCATACTTGAATTTGTCGAGAAACATGCAATTTTTTAAATGAATGATCGATCAAATTAGATTGATATAAATATATGCTTAAAATTCAGCAAAATAACAATAATATCTGCATATTTATATGCGTACAATTCAGCAAAATAACAATAATGTTATAACAATATGTTTTTCTTCGTGTCTGGTAAAAAGTTGCATACAGATATGCATATATTTAGAATATATGCATATTCGTAGGCAAATTTTTAAAAGAAATGTTGAAAATAGATCTTTAAAATATATGCATATTTGTATGCATATATCAATAATATATGCATACTTATACTCAACTTTTCTGATCACATGCAAACCCAAATGTTCTGACAATAATTTCATGCGTGAATTTGTCGGAAAACATCCAATTTTTTAAAATATATGCATATTTGTATGTATATATCTATAAAATATGCATACTTATACTCAACTTTTCTGAGTACATGCAAACCCAAATGTTCTAACAACAGTTTCATACTTGAATTTATCGAGAAACATGCAATTTTTTAAATGAATGATCGATCAAATTAGATTGATATAAATATATGCTTAAAATTCAGCAAAATAACAATAATATCTGCATATTTATATGCGTACAATTCAGCAAAATAACAATAATGTTATAACAATATGTTTTTCTTCGTGTCTGGTAAAAAGTTGCATACAGATATGCATATATTTAGAATATATGCATATTTGTAGGCAAATTTTTAACAGAAATGTTGAAAATAGATCTTTAAAATATATGCATATTTGTATGCATATATCAATAATATATGCATACTTATACTCAACTTTTCTGATCACATACAAACCCAAATGTTCTGACAATAATTTCATGCGTGAATTTGTCGGAAAACATCCAATTTTTTAAAATATATGCATATTTGTATGTATATATCTATAAAATATGCATACTTATACTCAACTTTTCTGAGCACATGCAAACCCAAATGTTCTAACAACAGTTTCATACTTGAATTTGTCGAGAAACATGCATTTTTTTAAATGAATGATCGATCAAATTAGATTGATATAAATATATGCTTAAAATTCAGCAAAATAACAATAATATCTGCATATTTATATGCGTACAATTTTTTAACAGAAATGTTGAAAATAGATCTTTAAAATATATGCATATTTGTATGCATATATCAATAATATATGCATACTTATACTCAACTTTTCTGATCACATACAAACCCAAATGTTTTGACAATAATTTCATGCGTGAATTTTTTTTTTAATCGTCAGTAAACATTTACATATCTTTTATTACTGAAAAATAGAAAAGTTTGATTTCGGTTCATGAATCAATTTACAGATCTGAATAAATTACTAAAAAATAACTAATTAACTCAAAAATAACTAATTACCCAACTAATCAAATCATCAATAGTTTTAATACTGAACATATATCAAAAATAATATTATAAAAAAATGAAATATGAAAAACACAAATTCAGCAAAAAAAAGTAGATACGAACCTGCTCTGAAACGCCGAGACCAGTGCCTTCTTTCCAACCAAACTTCTTCAGTAACTACAAAATCCAACAACAGAAAAAACATTGAACAATCATAATCGAAGAAAACTGAAAATCGTACCCCTAGATACAAATACCTTAAATCCGACGTTTGATGAATCAATTGCCTTAGAGCTCAAACAATATCCCTCGCAGTCCATCCGACGTCTTTTTTCTTAGATTTGTAGCTCGTAAAAAAAATCGTGACACCTCATTCTTCTTGTTTTGTTTTGTGCCCTATTTGTAGTTGCGCTGCCTGAAGATAAAAGAGCGGACGGACGTTGTCCATTGTTGATTTCCAAGGAGAGCGAAGGGATCACTAATTGATTCTAGAAAGGAGAAAGGTGAAGATGATGGCGCCGCCATGACTCAGAAAAATATTAATGATGAAAAAAATGAAACCCTAATACGTGTTTAGACCGAAACTTAATTACATCATTAATTAGAGGAAAAGGGCATTTCGGGTAAAAAAAGAGCCGCTGTTTGAAAATAGGGATGAATTTTACATGTTTCAAAAGGGGAGGATGTGAGCCTAATTAAGTTTAGTTTTAAGGATGTGAGCCTAATTTTCACTTAGATTTATTTGTCTTTGTTTAGAAGACGTTCCAATGGAGGATCTAATGATTGAGATTTAGTGTCCAATTTTGTTTCAACATTTTATGTCTAAATAGAGTTTCCCTTTACTTGATATTGCTCTTAATGTAATCCATGTTTTAGAGCCTGACAAATTATCACAACTAATTTAGTAGAAGCTTGAGATAGACATTAAATTACGTAAATTCTTATATGACCGCATCTAGTTATCTATTGTTCGTAAGATAAAATTTAGGCTTCCATCTCTCCAATGCAGCAAAATGGAAAAAATTCTTCTGCTATAGAAACATCACTGGTCAAATCAGCATCAGATAAGCTTGGACAACAAAAAATTAATCGTGCTAGAGTGGTTATCAGGCATGACTTGAAATCATGTGGGCTTTGCTCGCGTAGGTTCGAATCCTGCTGACCACATATTTGTTTTGCCAATATCTCCAAAGTGGTGTTATCTATTAAATAATAGTAAAGCCAAAACCTTTTAAAGCTCTCTTTAATTTCAGGAGCTTTCTGTCTTCTCCTTAATTCTCTCTAGATATTTCTTTTTAAATTTAGTTTATCACTTTACACTTATTTATTATTTCTCTCACATTATTTTACTTCTTCTCTCATTTATATTTTTATATGGACATTACAAAGTTTATACAATTATTTATTAATAGTTAGCTCATAACACTTTATATTTAAGTCCACATATTTAAATTAATTACAAAATCCAAAGCTTAAGAAATTTAAATAAATATTATTAACTAGTATTTCTTTTAAACATTAAAGATGACTAAATTATTATTTTTTGGCTTCAAATACTTACATATCAATTTTTATAGCGATCTAAATCTCTCTCAATTATATTTTAATACTTTACATTTAGTACCATATTTTACAATCAGGAATTACATAATATTAAAACTATTTAAATAGTTAACAAACTGTAACAACCCGCATTTTAAGTATCAGAGGATCGTAAAATATTTTTATTTTATTCCCTGAGGGTTGGATCATTCTCATCTTTTAATATGCTACTTATGGGGATGTAAGACATGTCCATAATTTTAACCGATTTTGTTTGTGACTATTTTGCCCCTGTTAGTCTTGCACAGGGGATAACTTTTTACTCAGGTTGAATTAGAGGGTGAGACCTGTGCCATTGGAAAGGAAATGATGATTGTCTTTCCATAGAGTGGTTACACTAAGGATTTAGCTCAACGGTTTGGGAGGAATCGCTGTTTAAGGTTTTTCAGTAGGCTATCTTACTTTTGGGAGCGAATTGGGCTGATTTAGGAAGGACCAATTAGGCGATTGGTGGAAACTATAAATAGGGGGTAAGGGATATGGGAAATGGTTTTAGTTTTCCATTCTCTTATTCGAGCCTTGTGCTTCTTCCTCTAACAATTTTCCACCATTAAAAACCATAATCCTAGGAGGGAAATTGAAGATCTATACAATTGGAGGATAAATCTACATCAATTGAGGCAAGGATTCATCGGATCAAAGTGTTTGGTGTTAAGTGCATGCTGTCCGGATTCATTTTCCTTTGATTTTTGCTTGTTTGGGAGAATTAGTGAGTGGTTTACATCTCTCACATAGATTCAATGAAGTGTATGAGTGATTGATCATGTTTTTCAACATTTTTAAGTGTTTTTATCATAGGTCTATGCCATATTCAGTTCATTTCCACATGAATCACCCCATGATCTCATTTAGCAAGTTTAAATCATTGATTCCATGTTATTTCATATGATTATGCAAGCTAGATCTTTAGTTTTGTTCATATGTTCATTCATAATGGTTTTTGGAGTGATTGTGTATGATTTGGGTGAAAAATATTGTTTTCATGTTGTTAGCGGATTCATACCGTATTTTCGATCATATTTAATGAATTGGACAAGTTGGTTTCGTCGAATTTATCGTTTGGCGAAGTTTTGGTGGGAATGGTGAAGTGCAGGTTTTGGGTCGCACATGGGTGGTCGTTCGCCCATGGTGCGTTTTCTTGGAGAACAAGACAAGCTCAGGAGTCGGTTGCACGTGGCAGAAGTGATCAAGGTCGGTCATGCAAGTGGAGAAAGGCCTGGGGTTTTTCCTTTAGGAAGCAGGTGGTCGGTCGCTCCTGATGTTGGGTCGGTCGTGCATTCCTAGATGGTTGTTTGGTTCGAGCGAGCTTGGGTGATGGGTTTGAGCGAGTGTATGGGTGAATTAATCTAGTCGGTCGGTCATCTACTGGTCGTACATGGATGAGCTGGTCAGTCGTACATGTTTTAAAGCATAGATGTATGGTCCAACTAAAAGTGGTCGGCCGAGCCAAGAAGTACGGGTCGATCACACCATGTTGGGTCGGTCGATCGAGCAAGACGGGGTCGGTCGCACATGGTCATTTTCTAAAAAAGTATGTTTTCGAGTATGACTCGGATTTGAGCGAGAATGCCTGGAAAAAAATTCGGGGGCGATGCCCCTGAACCTATGCCACAGCGCAGTGGTGTGGTAACTTCGAAGTGAATTCCATGGGGAATGGCAAAGTGAGGTGATTTGTTCATCGGATGTGATGAATGTGAAAATGACTCAAGGAGGTATTTTTTGGATCTAGATTAACCCTAGAGGGGGGTGAATAGGGTTTATCACAGTTTTTAACTGAATCAAAAATCTAATGAGATATATATATAATTATAAACAGATCACAGAATATAGCAGAAACAGAAAAGCAGAAAATAAATCACACACAGATATACCCAGCTTCGGCAAAACTCTTCCTACTGCTGCATTTCTAAGGTTTCTACTAGGTGATAGAACAGATCCCGCATACATGACCATGTACACTCGCAAACCCTGCTCCTATTCTAACCCTACGCTCAAAACTGTAGACTGACCGATATTCCCTCGATCAGTTTTCCCCTGATTACAACCCTGTAACCAGTAACCCAGATTTTACAGACTCTATCAACTGTCAGTCAACACTCTGACTGAATCCCTAGTTTGATAAACTAGAAAACAAACGACAATTACAAGAGAAAAAGGAAAATACAAAATAAATAAAAACAAAACCCTAGGAATTTAAATTAAAAGGGTCATCCCCTTTCTCTTTTACACACAAGGCCGGCCCACTTCAAATTTTATTCACCCGATCCTTTGTCTCTGGAAAAAGATAATGGCGGCCGATCAATTTGGGATTAGGGTTTTCTGAATCCAAATCTCGATCGATTGAATTTGTGGAAAGGAATCTTCTTGGCTCTGTATTCTCGTGGGTTGCGTGCTGATGCTCTTCGTCTTAATGATTTGGGGTTACTTGTTGCGATCGAAAATCTCCAGAAAAATATGTGAGTTCCTTTTGATTTAAAATTGATTTCTCTAAAAAAATTTGAGTTAATTTTTGTGGGTTCGATCTCTCCTTCCTGTGATGAATTGGTGATTGTTATATAGGGTAAAAATTAGAAACCCTACACTCTGATTTCACGATAATGGCTCATTCTAATTGTTTGGCTTTCCCTTTTTGATTCCACGGCTTTTTCATGTATTTGCGAGATTCTTGGAATATGTTTCCTTGAATAAATTTGTGGTCCCTTAATTAAAATCATGCCGTGAATGCTGAGTGATCTTTGGAAATTTTTGGCCCCTTGCGATGTGATTTTCTGTCCCAAAATAATTTTAGTATTACTGGAAACAAAAGAAAAATGATTTCTTGCCATAGAAAAAAATTCACTGTGTTTTTCCTTTGAACACTTTATTCTTGCCAAAAAAAGACTTGAGCAATTTATGTGAATCGACTTTTGCCCAATAAAGAGAATGTATTCTCAGTGAATTTCAAGGAATGATTTTCCATATTAAATTTCATTTCTTTCCAAAAATGTCTTTGAAATAATTGAAGAATTCTTAAAACATGCATCTGAATTTCAGTGGTTTCTGAAAATAAATGGTTGCCAAAAAATATGCAGAATTGATTTTGAACCAACAAAACTTGTCAAAAGAAATTCCATGATTTATCCCATTTCTGGAATTAAATTCTTTGATTTGCAAATTGATTTCTCTTGTGTTTCTGGAAATAAAAACCTTGCACTTGCCAAATATATTAAGTGAGATTTTTATGTCGTGCTCATTCATATGACTAGTATGATTTCTTCTTCCTTGCTGCATGCTCACTTGACCATTCTCTGTCTTTAACTCTTTTGCTACATGTCATCGACCTGAGCTTTGTATATGAGCACTTATGATGTGCTCCACCATGCACATGCTTTCGAACAATTTTACGGCAACTTTGTTTGTTTTTCTTTGCTCCATATTGAAACTGAATTGATCACATATAGACTAGTCCATGCGTCTACATATATATATATATATGTGTGTGTGTGTGTGTGTGTGTGTGTGTGTGTGTGTGCATATGATTTGCTGAAATTCTTGTGCCTTATACAAACACTTTGGCATTGCTGCATGAACATCTTTAACCATGCACAACTGAACATGGTCATGCTGCTTCATTTGTGTTGATCATTCTTGTACATGTCATTTGTTTTGAATGTTTGCTTCAATTTTGCTGAACTATTCTTGAATATTGGCATTTGACCCTGGTTTGATATTGAAGTTGGTCCCATACAAAAGTGAACATGTTTTTGTGCTCTGCCATTTATATTGGGATGCCTAGATCACTTTGCTGCTATCTTGTCTGTATATGGCTCGACCATGTTGACTTGTTGCAATGAGACTTCTTACATTGTCCATGCTTGTATCACCATGCACCTTTGTTTGAACCTGCTGTGTATTACCATTCTTGAGCTCTGCCATATGTATGCTGCTTCATATTTTCACTATGTATATGTTGATTCATTTGTGTTTTGATCATGTTTGTTTGTGTTCACTTTGAGTTTTACTGAAACTTGTTTTGTGTACTTTGACTTTTTCATTTGCTGGCTTGCATACATTTTCTTGTGCTTGGCCATATTGGAAGTTTGAACATTTCTTGCGACTCTTTTATTTCACTGTTGTGCACTGAGTCGAGATGGTCCACGTGGCTACTCCTCAGTTGCACACTGAATTGGCGTGGCAGTGCACACGTGTATATATATATACATATACACGTGTGTATATGCAGCCATTCAGAAAATTTCCTGTCCCTGTACATATACAAACTGTCTGCATAGACACAGATGAATTAGATCAAGTCATGAAAAATGATGAGAAACACACCAGAAAACTGAGGCAAAATAAAATTTCAAAACTAAAATTCAAATCTGCATGTATTTAGTTTTTATTTCTATTGCAGTGTACTGTGTGTGTTTCTGTATATGACAGGTGTAGATGACTGGACTGACAGTGAAGATGCAGTGAAGACAGAAGAATGAATACAGAAGACAGTGTCAGTGTATCAATGTGTCTGTAAATTTAAAAAGAAAACTGAGTGATTGTATATGTATGAGATGTATAGTCGAGTGTGAGTGTGAGAAGCTGTATATATATATATGAATTGTACTGAAGTTTGTAATAAACAAATTCGTTTGAAATAAGATATTATATTATTATTGTCAAACAAACTTGTCTATTTTATTTAGTTTATCTACAAGTACAAAATTCTGTGAAGTGTTTAAATAGTGGAGTTGTAAATAATTGTACTGTTTGAATGTTTGAAATATAATATCCAATTTAAATAAAATACTGTATAAATATATGAATGTCTGTACAGTCGTATTCTATTTAAATATAAATATTATATTTCTGTCTGTGATCTATATATAGAACAGTATAGTAACAAACACATTTAAAATAACTTTTATTTGATTGTTATCATCAAACAAAAATCATATAATTGTGTATACAACTACGTTATATACAACAGTATTAAGTTCGTGTGAAGTGATAGCTCTAAGGCGTTCTGAGCTAATTAATAGTCGTAATTGATAACGACTAGAGATGCGAAGGTCATGGAATTATCGTTGTCGTAGGTTCTAGCAGGCTCAAAATTGAGGTACAATTGAAGACCGGTTATATGTCGAGTTCCCTGAGCATCGTGTAAGGACTAGACACGTATTGTGTATAGCGTGTGGGCTTTTGCTAGAACCGGGGCGTCGTGTATGGTCCTTGACAATTGATGGCAAGTTGTTAGCCAGTCATACGATAACGAGGGTTCCAAAGCAAGGTTGGCCGTGATAGCCAGGGTCTGCCATGGATGTCTGAATGCATGTTCTGATCATAATTGAGTTGCTTTGCCATGTATGGATTGATGCTTAATTGCCTTGACTGAATTGTTATTCCTTTGGATGTACGGATCGTAAAGGCTATCAATGTCATGTAGTGGGGAAGGAAATCGAGAGTTCTTCTCTGGAGCTAGGCAGATTAGTTGTTTATTTACCCTTCTCATATACTTTATTGACGAAGTTGGTTAGCTGTTTTACTTCTCACTAAGACTGTTGTCTAAATCAAGGTTTTATGTTTTCTCTTATTACCTAGGGCTTTTCATCCGGTTGTTTGGATGGGCAGACTAGGTGGCAGGTGATTGGCAAGGTTGTTGTTCGGTAGCGAGCAGAAGGCTGGCGTACTATTTTACTACTATCTAGTACCTTTGTTTTTCCGCTGTTTGCTATTTCTCTGAGTGTTGTAGTAAGGAAAATTGTACAAACACTATTGTTTTTATCCACGTGTATGGGAATTACTTTCTATTTGTCATGATAGTTTAGTGTTTTCTGCTTCACTATCACTACCTGTTGTATATGTTCAATTATATTTTATCCTTGCGATGTGAGTTTACGACAGATCCCACTTATATATCATACCTTGATGATCGTCCATAGCTACCTGGCACACCCTTCAGCGCATTATTCCTCTTGTATAGTGCGAGGGTTGTGGGCAGTCGTCATAAAAACTATTATTCATTGATTTACTAATAAATCACATCTAGATTATCCATGTTCATATTAACAAAAATGAAAAAAAACAAATTTATTAGCACCTCAATCACGTAACAAATATTATACGCATAAATAACTATCACAAGTTCAAAGTTCAACTCATTTGCATCAATTTATTTATCGTGTATTGTATTATAATATTAATATCAACGCCTACGTTTTTAAATTTATTAAGTAATTTACAAAATACTGCACAATATCACTTAACAATATACATTTAAGTCGATATGCTTAAATTAATCACGTGATTTTGAATTTAACAAATGAATTCAATCAATATATTGTTGTCAATTCATCTAATTAATGCTAAGCGCGATGTTTTAAAATGTACACCATGTTCGTATCAACAAAAATTGCAAAATCAGTTTTTCTTCCAAATATAAAATTAAATAAATCACATAGTTTAAATATTGTTTGTAAACTATAACAAAAATATAATATATGATACACATATCTCAATAAAATTTTCATAAATTGAAGAAAACATTTTCCGCTTTAAGTACCTGCATTATAACATTTTTATAATTATTTGCTAAATCTCCTCAATTATTACGTGGTATTTTATATTTTAGTCTATAACTAAAACAGAAGGTACACCAAATCATTCTCCTTTCTTCCTCTCTTTCCTTCTGTTGCCAATCTTACCTTTTTTAATCACCTACTTTCCTCTTTCCATGTCCCCCTTCAGATCTTCTACTCTTCATCCAATTTCTAGCTTTCTCTTTTGTGGATTTAAGCTCATTTGTCTCGTCCTTATCTCAGATCTAGAGTCCTCTTATTGAATTGAAATCTATCTCTTTCTTCTCCTCATCTGTTTTCATTTCAAATGTTTTTCTCCTTCCTCACAATCTCTCCATTCTCCCTACCGTGTCTCTTTGAATTCCTCACATCCTACTTCTATGACTTTATGATTTGGCTTTACTCGACTTGCCCACTGGATTTGTCCTTATTCTCACTGAACTTCACTTCCGTTCCCACCAAAAGGCAGGCCAATAGGTTGTGGATCGATCTTTTCGACGTGCTGATTGGGTAGGTTTTGTGGTGTGTTCCTTGCACTTGTTGACTTTTTCACTTGTGTATTTGATGGTTGAGGGTTCGTCTATTTTCGGGTTTTGTGTTGGTTTTTAACTGTTGTTCGACTTGGGAAGAGGCTGTCTGTTGTGTGGCTTGTATAAGTGCAACGGTGAGGGTATGGTAGTTCATTAGTTTCTTTGGGTGATAAGAGGTTGTGCCTATGTCATATTTCTTTATTTGTTCTCGATCTTCGTTTGGGGATGGCATTTTGGTGTCCTTTGTTTTCTCTCTTCCCCTGTAGTTGTGCAGCACCAACCTCATGCCACGACAATAGCTATGTTACAGTGGGCGATGGTTATTTTTGTTTGTGCACTGTAGGTACTATTTGCGTTGAACTTCTTTATGATTGTATTGGTTTTGTCAGAATGGATGGTCAAGATTTTTCTTGTCAGATTTTTAGCTTTGCGGGTATACTAGCGTGTTGGTTTGGATGTTAATCATACCTTGTCATTGATGGTTGGCATGGTATATTTGAGTTCTCGAGTAACTTCGGCCACTGTTTAATGTTTTCCCTTCTTGGATGAGATGTCCCCTGCGGTTCTCTGCTTTTGTCATACTACTATGTTAAATTTAGCTACGTATGGTAACATGGTTTTATGTTGTGTCTTGTTTAGTTGGTATTTGTTGTACATGTGTACTTCTTCTGTTTTATTGCTTTTCATATGTCAGTGTATGAAATGACTCACTGCATGGAGTACGATAGTTTTAGGTTCTTTGCTTAACTCTTGTAGAATACTTTTGACACCAAAAATTGGTACAACACTCAAAGAGAAGAATTATGTAGAGAACAAGTGAAGATTAACAATTATAAGCAGTACTAAAAATGGAGGGGATCACACACAAATTTATAGTGGTTCGGTGTTAATGAGCCTACGCCACTTTATAATCTTTATATACCAATTAAGATATCAATCAGAATGATTACAACACGGAATAAAGTGGTTTAGAAATGCCCAATAAACTTCAATCCCTCCTTTTTGAACTGGAAAAAGGGGTATTTATAAGTGGTACACTACTTGGTCGTCTTCAATACGTGTCGTCAGATCCAAAGGAATAGCTATGGCTAAACAAGTCAGTATCCTCTGAAGAATTGGTATTCTATTTTAAACCATTGGTGTGAGCTGGCACGTGACTCATCTGCCTTGGGTGATTTGAACGAAAAAGATCTGTAGCGAGCTAGTCTGTAGGCTAGCTTTTCAGTCTTCAATTGGACATATCATAGTTGATCATGCTTGGTTATATCGGGCTCCTTCTGGGCCGCGCCAAATGGGGGAGGTGAACTAAAATGTCGGGCTTCATTGATTTATCCAACTTGAATACTTCGGATACGAATATGTCATATTAATACGCCTTGGTGGGCAGTCCAAAAAGTCCCATCAACAAATACTGTCAGTGGTTGGTGCACTTTAAAAACCGAATATAGTAGATAAACAATCTGCCTATCTCCTGTAACAATTCTATTTATTATTTGTTATAATAAAAAGTATTATACGGATCGCTATAAAAACCGGTTGGCCTTGCCAAAAAATTCCTTTCTCCGGGGGCTCACAAAAATAGACCCAGGGCACATATCATGCTATCGCGTTAAAGAAAAACTGAGCAAACAGTAAGAAAAAAGGACCTAAAGGCATATGTTTAAACTACTCATGAAATCTTAAATTCCAATTGTTTGAATAACATGAGAGAGTATTTAGTCTATTTTTCTAATATCTAATAAAAATATACACTAATTTTACTATGCATATTCATATTAAATAAGGAACTTTTTATGCAACTTTAAAGATTTGTAAATGACATAACATGAACCATGGATATCTACAATAGCAACAAATTTAATTTTTACATTAGTTTGATTCATTTATATCACGAATGTACTATATATTGTATTGTTTTTGTAAGCTATAAAACATAAATTATACACAAATAATAATAATAATTTTAATTAATAGTTTATGTGCTTCACATCAAAATTTATCATATAGCATAACAATGTTCTAATTTTAAAATTAAAATAATAAATACTACTTTTAATAATATTATCATTTGCAACGCACGAGTTACACGCTAGTTATGGCGGTAAGTCAAGTCGAGATGACTGATGTAGAGCTAGTCGATTAGTCGAAAAATAAATTTTTGCCACCAATAAATTGTTAATTCTAATATATTGCTGCCAATAAATGTATTGCTGCTGAACAAAGAAAATAAACTAAGGATGCATAGAATATAATAAAGTGCAATTTGCAAGATGGCAGTGGAAAGACGGTGTTTCAGGTTCAGGTATCGATCGACTTTCGATCGAAGCTAAGGTTCGAAGTTTTTTTTCCTGTCCCATGGTAGATACTCTCTTTATGAACTTTCATGGATGTAATTTGACTGCGTATTTGTTTATGGTTAAAGCTATGTGATCGGTTTCACAAAAAATTTAGTATTCAGTACATGTGAGGAAGATTATATAACAACTGCTAGTTTTTGTGTAGATGCAATC
The DNA here is from genome assembly GCA_030737875.1 of Allium sativum. NCBI lineage: Eukaryota > Viridiplantae > Streptophyta > Magnoliopsida > Asparagales > Amaryllidaceae > Allium > Allium sativum. The sequence continues at coordinate 37,638,089 of CM060917.1, read as the reverse complement.
ATAAGCCCTGCCTTTCATTCTTTTTTTTTTTGTTCTTATTTTGTGTTAGTTTATACAAGTTTGTTTATTACATCATATACATCAATGTTATGTGATGGAAAGGGATATCTGATTGCATTGTTAATGCGTTAGGAGCCAAAGTCATGACTCATAACATAAATATCACAATATGGGCTGCAATGGTTATGCCAATACAGATGATCTTGGCCGCAAATATGTGTGTAGGTGAAAGTTATAAGTCATGACTACAAACACAGTTACTTTTATCTTATCGTTTCATGTTGAAAATTTATACATGAACAAATTGCAAAGATTATTAGTATAGTTGTATTACTCGCTGAGTTAACCAAATTTTCGTCCTAAGTATGCCAGATCTTTTGTATGTTTTGCAAAGTTCTCAAATTTAACTTATGCTCACTAACAAACAATACATGTATTCAACTTTAGCTTCATTGTCATATTTCAATATCCATAATGGTTAGGTATTTTTCCAAGTTTTCCAAATTTGGGGTGCTTAGAAAATGTTTTGGTTTGGGCAGAGTAATAGTACTTTAGGAAATAAAATAAGGGCCCAATTATTGTTCCAAAATTAGTGTATAGCCAAGAGCCGTGTGCGAAGCACTAGTTTGCACAAGTAATGAATATGAAAACCAAAGTAATTTCTAAAAAAGATGGTCCATATTGAGTAATGTTGATGTAAACTATTTATTTTAGTGTAGTGTTTGTTAAGCAGCCATTGGTTTATGAATAGAATTTGTTGAAAGCTAATTGTATTTTTGCAAAAACTTAGATTTGAACTTGTGACCTTATGTTTATATTAAGAAAATATATTTTGAATGGTTTATACTCACACCAAAAATTATATTTGCTAATGGTATAAATCATTTATTAATCATATAAATAACTAGGCTTTTTTTGGCACCAATAAAGTGGTCGTGCCGGAGTGGTTATCGGGCATAACTAAAAATCATGTGGGCCCTGCCCGCGCAGGTTCGAATCCTGCCAATCACGTACTAGTTTTACTATTATCTCCCATGGCTCCGTTTGTTGAGTGTTCAGTTACATTTCACATCTATAATAATTTTTACACTCATATGAAGTTAACTAGAAATTTCGATACATGGTTACAAAGATTTAGGGCATTTTTGTTATATTCTAACGATGAAATTTCATCAATACATTAATGAAATTATGATTAAAAACTACGACCAAAATAACTCGTGACATACAACCATTGAATTCAAAATGGCTAAAAATCCTACATGCATATTTCATACCTTATAAATAATTATAATGTGAATGGTCATGAGAAATTAGTCTGAAAAGACCGCTTTAATTTTGTTAATGTTTAGTTATATCTCCCATTTAACGATTACTTCTACACTGATATGAAGTTAACAAAAGCCTCTGATACATGGTTACAAAGATTTTATGCATTTTTGTTACTTTCTGACTAAGCAATTTCGACTCAATTCAATCATCTATTCGAAATGACCAAAATTCCTACATGCATATTTGTATATTATGAACACTTATAATGCAAATGCCTCTGAGAAATTAGTCTGAAAAAGACCACTTTTGTTGAATGTTTAGTTCCATTTTCCATTTATTGATGATTTTTAGATACAAAATTATGATTACGAATTACAACCAAAAGTACCCCTTACTTAAAAGCGTTGAATTCAAAATAACCAAAACTGCTACTGTAATGACCCGCATTGTCAGAGGTATTATAATTTATTTATTTAATTACATATATAGTGATATAGTGAATTAAATAGAGGTTTAATTAAATAATATGGAATAATTAATTTAATTAAATAATTAAATAATATATTTTATTCAGAAATAATCAAAAATATTGGAATTCGCAATATTCTGTGAACTGAGTCATCCCTAGGATTTAATTCAGCTTAGAGTTGAATTATATTGACGAATATATTCAATCGACGACAGTTTGAATGTGGAATTATAATATAATTAAAATCGAGCTCGAAATGGTGCTGTAGTTCGCAAATTGGCGATTTGAACTTCAACTGGATGTACATGGTTCGTTTTAAATCGGATTTCTGTGAAACAAGAAACGTGTGGAGCTGGTGGAGTATATGTTTCTAGTGGAAGAGAAAAATCGGGATTTCGTCATGTAGATTTTGATGTACGTCCAAATCAAATTTCAGAAAAGTCACTGTGGAATTCCTTTATAATTTATAAAGGAATTATTTATATTTTAAAAAGGGAATTTCAATATAAATCGAATATCGGGTTGACCCAGATTGAAATATCGAGCTAGAAATCAATATAGGATTTTTCTGAAGCTGTATGGTATTCCACTGTGAATATATACGATAATATAAATTTATTTATATTTAATTTTATTTTATTTAAATATATTTATATATTTAAATGGGTCATCCAGAGCTTTAAAAATACGTTATGTGAGCAAACGAAGTCGGAATTCGACGAAACTAATTTTGTTGGATCCACAATATTAAATAGTTGTTATATTTCCATTTTCGTGATTTTTAGAGTCAGCGTGTGGCCGTACGAATTTTTAGAGTGTAAAACAGTTAGTATTTTAACGGTTAAAAATACGCTGTGTGAACAAACGGAGTCGGAATTCGACGAAACCAGTTTTGTTGGGACCCTAATGTCGAACTCTAGCTACATGTCCAGTTTCGTGATTTTTGGGTATCGTGTGGTATCGCACGGATTTTTAGAAGGCGAAAACTAATTTAAAAAAAAGGAATATATCGGGAATATTCCTTCTAAAAAAATATCTAGATATTCGTTTACCCTATAAATAGACCACCTACCTTTCCTAAAACCTAATTCTTCATTTCAAAGTTAACACAATTTCCGCCGTTGCCATTTTCTCTTCACAGCAAAAAGTCGATCAAAGAAAAATCAAGAGAAAATCAAAATCAATTGCTATAAATCCTCTAATGTATATATTTGAGTTCACATCAGCTTGCTCTTCGATCCTGTGTAGTTATTGTTGAGTTCGACACCATCGTCCCTCGTTGCGTTTGGTACAGCACTACTCATTCGAGTTCTAGGGTTTGTGGTTTATCAATTTTGGGTGCATCGAGGGTGAGTTTGAGGGTGTATTCGAGTTTGTAGGGTGGTTTAGCATCTCCGTGAGGAGTTTGTGCCGATTCGAGGTGGAAAGATGACGCTCGAATCCCTGGAGGTCGTGCGAACGCAAGGAAACAAATGGAATTCGAGTTTGGGATATTGGGTATCGGCAGAACGAAATTTTGAAGACGAAAACGATGATGTTATTTGTTTGAAATGTTGTTGAAGAAGGGAAAAGCTTGATCGATGCAAAGGAGAAGGGATGGCTGTGTTTGGCTTCCTGGAATTTGCGGAAATTAGTTTGGGGAAGTCACTGTAACAGTGCGGATTTTGTTGGGTAAGTGGGCCGGGTTTTTAAGGTGTTGAGGCCCATTTGTTTGAGTATTTAATTAGGGTAATTTGTATTGGAATCTTTGTGGAGTGTTGATCGAGTTCAGTGATGATATATGTCGTGAAATTCATGGTAGGGAGCACGACAATTGAAACACCAACAGAGAAGAAGACCAGGAGCGGTCATTGGTTTAAGGGTGGAGTGGGCCATAACTTTGGAATTGGGCAAAACAAGATCCGACTGGATCGTACGGACGGACACTACCTAATGGAACTGGCTAGGAGTGGAATGGAGCTCGTTTGAATTTGCGACGAATAAATTGTTTGATTCAAATCAAATAACAGTTTACCGTTCTTTAACGATGAACTGCAAAGGTGAGTAAAACTCACCAACTCTGAATATTTCTATTTTTACAGTGTATTCTTAGAACTGTTAAAAATTGTCTGTTTGATTGTGTGTTGACTGTTTGATTGAACTGCTAGTCAGTTAGTAGAAATTATATATATATATCTGTGTATATGTATATATATAAACCGTTAAATATTTATATGTCGATTCTGTTTATCAGAATATTTCACATCGAAGTGAAATCGATATTAATTATATTGTTTAACATCTGTGATGCAGGGAAACAGGTTGGAGGAATCCAACTGGATTCCTCAACATTTATTTTACTGTGATTTATATATTATGTTATATATGTGATATATAATCTGACATTGGTTATGTGTGTTTGAACGATATTTATCGTTGTTATATGGTGTGTTAAATACCATAAGAAATACCAGAATGTGGAAAGGGGATTTTCAAAGTATATTTTGAAAATAATTTATTTATATAAAATCAATGGATTTTATATTATAAAAGAAAAAGGATTTTGAATAAAGGAAATATATTTGAAAGCAAATATAAAGGAATATATTGGTAAGACATAAATAAAGAGTTAAAAGAATTTATTTATTTAGGGAATAAATAAAAGTAAAAAGGGTTTATTTATTTAGGAAATAAATAAAGATTAAAGGAGATATTTATTTGGTAAATAAATAAAGATTAAATGGAGATATTTATTTGATAAATAAATAGGATTAAATAAAAGGAATATTTATTTGATAAATAAATAGAATTAAACCAAAGGAATATTTAGAAAATAAATAGAAAATGGAAATCTGTTTTTAACAGATAAATAGAAGGGATTTATTTATAAATAACAGTTTATAAATTAAATAAATAATTATCATTCGATAAATGGAATCTATAAGTCTGAACTTATATAGAGAAGAGATATTAGTTTTAACACCGACAGTTTAAATAGAATATGTACACAACATGTGTATAAGTGAAGTAACGTTATTAAAGAGAACATTTATAAAGTGAAGAACCGTTACTAAAAGTAAATCTTTATAAATGAATAAACGTTATCAAATAGAAGTTAAACAGTTAAGGTTAACCCAAAGGAGTTAAATAGTTAGGGTTGGCCAGTTAGAGTTAACCGATTGGAGTTAAACAATTAGAGTTAACCGATTGGAGTTAAACAGTTAGAGTTAACCGATTGGAGTTAAACAGTTAGAGTAAACCGATTGGAGTTAAGCAGTTAGAGTTAACCGATTGGAGTTAAACAGTTAGATTTAACCGATTGGAGTTAAACAGTTAGAGTTAACCGATTGGAGTTAAACAGATAGAATTAATAAATTAGAGTTAAAACATAGAGGGTTGACCAGTTGGAGTAAACAGTTAGGGTAAACCAGTCAGAGTTAACCTGTAATGACCCGGGGGTTTCGGCCAACTAATTTTAAATATTTAATATGGTTTTAAATATTTAGTTGACAATATAAATTTATATTTATATTGAGTATAGTCGAAATACATTTTATTTCGAATATTTATAATTATAGGAATACGAGAAATTAGAATTAATCGATTAGAGTTAAAAAAATTCGTTTAGAGTTAGAATAAAACGATTAGAGTTAATCAGTTAGAGTTAATCAGTTAGAGATAATCAGTTAGAGTTAACCAATTAGAGCTAGAGTTAATCAGTTAGAGTTAATCAGTTAGAGATAATCAGTTAGAGTTAACCAATTAGAGCTAGAGTTAACCAGTTAGAGTTAGAGTTAACCAGTTAATCAACCGAGGAAATTAAATTGTTCTGAAATTAATTTATATCGATTTAAATTATATCTTCCACAGACGATCGAATTGGACTTCGTGACCTATCCCAGTGTGTCCGGAATAGTGGTTTTACCCTAAGAACGACAGTTGTTGGGCTCAGAAAGGAATTTGGAAATCAAGGTGCATTTTTATTTTAAGTATACCGGTTTAATTCAAATTAAATAAAATAAATATATAAAAGAAATGAAAAGGAGAAAAAACGTGGCACCCTTATTATCACCAACTAAACCAAACCCCATGGCCTTTCTGTTCAATTTTAAACCGCAACTCCCCCTTTAAAAGCTTCAACCTCCGTTCCTTTTCCCAGTCCAACACAAATCGAAACCAAATCGAAGACGTTAGTTCCTCTTCTCATACGATAGTCTCCGCTCCCAAAAAACCAGAATCGAGAGCGATGTTTTCAGGGAGATTCGATGTTCGACGGCTTTAGATTTTTGGGGCAACAAGGCGCTCGCGAATTCATTCAAAAAATTAGGGATCTGAAGCACGATGGGAGTTCGACGAGTGGAAATTTGTTGATGTCTGTAGCATCTAGGAAGGGTCGCGATGGTCATTTTGGGTTGCGTGAAGACCAGTAACCGCGACTTTGAGATGGCCAGCAAGTTCGAGCAAACGATGGTAGTTAGGGGAAGCCGATGAAGCGTGATATGCTAATGGAATGCACTGTGTTGGGATCGACGTTGGTATGGGATTACCGTGAGTTCTGTCAGGTCGCGATGGAGGTACATGGTGATTTCCGTGAGTTTGGGATTTGAAGACGTGAACATTTTGAGGAGTTCAATTGAGGTTCTACTGGTGATGCTATGAAGTACTGGCTTGGATCTTGTTCGGATTTTGCATAGTTACTGTTGATTCGAGGCAGTGGAGTTCGAATGATAGTGGATGGAGTTCGGAGTGGTGAGAGCTGTTAATGACCGTATGGTGTTCGACGGAATGCCATAGAGAATGGAGCAGATATTAGAGGGTGCTGAGGGCAGTTGGGGAAGCTGCTGTAATTGAAAGTAAATGGGGAAGGTAATTAAATAAATTATTTAGTCAATATTTTATTTATTTAATATAGTAGTTAATTTAATGGGATAATCGTTTAATCGATAAATATAAAATCATCTGATCATAGGCGTAATCCATTCGAGAAGGATTATGTTGAAACAATTCAAGTCAATGTTAGACGAGACTGAATGGAATCAGAATGGATATTCAACAAGTAAAATAATGTGAGTAAACCTCACTCACCATTTATTTAGAAATTATTTTTATATAGTTAAAAATAATTGTCTGTGCTTGTTTGAATGTTGTTTGATTATTTAAAATATATATTAGTTATTTAGGATATATATATATATTGGTTTGGTGATTGGTTGGATTCCCGCAGTTTCATTAGCGGATGCCCACAGTTTCATAGCGGATGATTACCCTATGCGCCCCACGCTATGATAGTGGATGACCTTCATACCGCGATATCCTGCCTCGAAGCAGGATGGGTATTACTATGTTGACTAACGTCTGTGGATGCAGGAAAACAGGTTGGAGGAATCCAACTGGATTCCTCAAAAATATATTATCTGTTGTTGTTTGTTTGATTTCATATATATTCATATATGATGTGATAAAAATCAAATGATTGAAAATTGGTTGATTGATTGTTTAAAATATCCCTGGGGCTTGAATATTGATTCATAAAAATATTGGAAAGGGTATTTGATATTTAAAAAGGAAATTCTATTTTTATAAATAGAATTTGAATTTTAAATAGGACTATAGAAAATATTTAACTTGTTCGAAGGTATATAAAACAAGTAATTGAATTTATAAACTTTGTTTATAAATGAAAAGATGGAATTTGAATTGAATTTATAAACGTTGTTTATAAATGGAAAGATGGAATTTGAATTGAATTTATAAACTTTGTTTATAAATGAAAAGATGGAATTTGAATTGAATTTATAAACAATGGAAAGATGGAATTTGAATTGAATTTATAAACTTTGTTTATAAATGAAAGGATGGAATTTGAATCGAATTTATAAACGTTGTTTATAAATGAAAATATGGGATTTGAATTGAATTTATAAATGTTGTTTATAAATGAAAATATGGGATTTGAATCGAATTTATAAAGTTGTTTATAAATGAAAATATGGGATTTGAATTGAATTTATAAACGTTGTTTATAAATGGAAAGGTGGGATTTGAATTGAAGTTATAAACGTTGTTTATAAATAATTCAGAGAATTCAAATGGACTTTGAATATAAGGAATTGACATAGAATTTGAATAATAGAATTCAAATGGAGTTTAACTATAGAATTTGAATATAGTATTTCAAATGGAATTTGAATATAGAAATTCAAATGGAATTTATAATAAATAGATTTGGATAAATAGAAGTGGATTAGACTAAGAAGTTAATTAACAGATTTAATTAACAGATTGAGTTAAAATGATTGGTATAGTTAAAATAGATTGGACAGGTATAGACATACAGGAGACAGGTTTGGAATAAAGTATAGAAGTGAAATAAATAGAATGCCCGACAAAAAGGTACGTATTTAATTTCCATATGAGATTTTATGCGCCGTATCGGCAAGCCGCTTGGCTTTTTCTTTTTCTTTTTGAGATGAGAAGGACCGGGAAAGCTATTTGAAATTTCCCGATGCTCCTGGTACAAAGGAGGTTATGGCGAATTTTTCCGGGAATTTAAGGAGATAGAATATTTTAATGATAATTTGATAGTTGGAAATTAACATATCAAATTATATAGAAGTCGATAAGGAAACGAACTTAGAAATAGAATAGTATAATCAAAAGGGAAGACTAGGGATAACATCTAGTAAGAATAGAAAGAGGAAGAGTATACGTGTTTAAAAGTGAATCAGTAGTTGTATGGTATTGATTATTCGAGTAAGTAGTCTTATCTGTTTTGACGGTAAATGTTATTCAGTCAAGGTCTGAGAGGTAATCATACCCCAACTTGGTTGATTTCATGATATACCGATAAGTAGCAAGATTCAGGCTCGAAGATCAATGTGGAATAAGAATTAGTTAAATACTGTATTTGGGTTGTCGTAACGATGTTTTACACAACATCTGTTTTAACCCAAATATGTGCAAAGCTTGGAAATAGAATAATGAACGTTTCCTAAGTATAGAAATAAAACGAGATCGGAAAAGAGATAAGTAATTGGAATATTTTCCAATTATAAATAGCATATATTTTCTAAAGTTTAGAAAATAAAGGAAGGCGATATTCGAAAATGTTTTCCAAATAACGTAACAGGTCAATATGGTTATTGAAATATTTGGTTAACAAATATTGATAAAGAAATAGAGAAGTGATTTAATTAATGGAATATTAATTAAAGGCTCAGTGATTGTTGGATGTTTGGATGAACACTTGTTTTATTCGATAGTTAAATCATCGACTATCGAAACACTTGTTTTTTTTTTCGATAGTTAAATCACAGACTATCGAAGTTTTGACCATCGTTGTCAATATGGAGAGACTGGTTGGATTATTATCCGAAGAACCACTCCGTATTGGCAGTAGCGTGCGAATCAGATTATATAAAGATAATTGAAGATGGAGTAGAGTGCAAGGACTTTTTCTATTAATAGAAATAGTGCCTTCAGTTCATCCTGTTCCTGGGTGACTTGTATGGATGAATGTCTGACAGAGTATTTCCAGAAGGTCACGTACATTCATTTCTTCAACCGTACCAAGAGTGGAAGCGGAGAAGGAAACTTCTTTTAGCTAACACGTAATGTACTGTTGAGGACGTCAATCGGTGATTTGATGGATTTGACGATGTGACATTTGAAGTGAATCTGGTGTGATGATAAAGCGTAGCTTCTAGCCTCATCAACCGGTAAATGACAGAAATAGGGCAAGCAGCATGGCTATGTAGGTCGCACCTATTAGGCTGTATAATCACCTGATCTAGAGTTTCATTTACCTCTAAAAATCTATTGTCGATGCTGTCCCATTCGGGAAACGGTTGCTGATCCCAACCGTTGGTGATATACATTCGATACACTCAAGCGAAATGAGTGGTCGGTCATGTGTGGCTGAGTTGCAAGATGTTCTTGTTGAACTCGATGTATTCTCCTCTAGAGATATACCAGTGGAAAGGTGGTTCCATACCTTGTCATAGTTGGAAAACCAAATACCCAATACGTGCTTGCGGTTTATGATTTGTATATATATGTGGAACGTGAGATGCAAACGATCCACTAGATTGTTATCTACTTGATTTAGACATTATTATAATATCAAAAGAGTTTTGATATAAGGATAAGTCAAGTGTTTGGATTTTCATAAGGGAAAAACCCGTTTCTTGTTATACGACGTGGTCTTATGAGATATCATTTAGTTTCTGAAACTGTTTTAAACTGTTTACTCATACCAGTCCCATGACTGACCCGGAGTTTATTTTCTTTTGTTCTACCTAAACTCTTGGGTGCCTAAATTTGTACGGGCAGTCAAGTAGTTCAGGATTTTTCAGATATATCTAAAGGAGCTTGGAGCAGGAGGCTTCAGCGTTATCTAGTTATAGTGGTTCCGTTGTGTTGTAAGTGTTGTACTCTGATAAGTGTATGTTATACAGTTAAGATTTTGTATTTCAAAGATATGATATATTATATTTTGTTCCGCTGCGATGTGAGATTCTGTGTTGTTATTTCTGTTCTTCTTCTATCTCTTTCTTCTAAAAAAAAATGTTTCGTATTTTCGTGATATTTGGGTTGGACGTATGATGTATATAGTCAACTCTGATGTTACGGAAATCTGGGTCATTACAGTTGGTATCAGAGCTTAGGTTGAGCGAGTACCTAGGCTTGTTGGAATGTGCTCATTAGAGATAGGATCAATAGTATCCTAGAATGAGTTGAGTGTATATATATACGAGAGAGCGTATTTGTTATTTGATATAAAAACTGTTTTATATTGTGTTGACTAGTCTGTTGAGTGGATTATAAATTTTGGTCTAATCGTGGGACGCCACGATGTCGATAGGAGTTTATAAACACTTGAACAGGGGATTGGACACGATATTGTTTTTAAATAGTTAAGTTGATTGTTAGGATTATAATCGAATTAGATTATAAAAACAGAAATAGTTATATATAACCAATAGGATTTGTATATGAAATCAAATATACAAATGTTATAAATTGAAATTGAATTCCAACCAGAATTCAAAATTTAAAATCCTGGGAGTTTGGGAATTTTTTTTTTTCAAAATGAATGTCAAGTGATATAGCACTGGACTCACTTCAGTGGCTGGAAAATAATTCTGATGATGGTCGCAACATCACCAGTGTTCATTTTCGAGTTTCTAAGTGACGAATTGCTGCCTTAGAAAAGTTTTTGATGGAAATTTGTTTGAAAAGAAAACAAGTTGTTTGAAAATTCAAATGTTTTGAATTTGGGATAGATATAAATATATGTATATATTTATATTACTTCAAAGGAATTTTGAAATGGGAATTGAAATATAGATTTCAAATAGAAGTAAAATAAAGGAATTTGAATATATATATATATAATTCAAATAGAAGTGAAATAGAATTTGAATTCAAAGGAATTCAAATAAGTTTGAATAAAGAAAATTCAAATAGAAATTGTATAAGAAAAATTGAAATGGAATTTGAATTCAAAGGAATTCAAATGGATTTGAATAAAAAAATGTCAAATAGAGATTTGAATATTAGAATTCAAATGGAATTTGGTTAAATAGAATTTCAAAGAGAATATAAAGTGGAGGTTGAATATTTGAATTCAAAGAAAATATAAAGTTTGAAATAGAATTTTAAATAAAAGGAGTTAAAATAGAATTTAAATTCAAAGGATTTCAAATAGAAATCGAACAAAGGAATTTAAATAGAAATTGAATAAAGGATTTGAAATGGATTTCGAATAAAGGATTTCAAATAGAAATTGAAGATAAGGATTTCAAATAGAAATTGAAGATAAGGAATTCAAATAGAATTTGAAGATAAGAAATTGAATTAGGATTTGAGTAGAAGAAAATTCAAATAGAAATTGAATAGAAGGAAATTCAAATATAGAGTTTGAATAAAGAAATCCAATTGGAATTTGAATATTGTAAATATATAGGATTTGAATATTAGAAGTGAAATAGATCGAGAATATTATGTTGAAATGAAAAAATGGATTTGATGTATATTAAAAATATATCAAAATGGAGTTGAATTTATTATAAACAAAGTTAAAACGTTTATATTTATAAATATAATTAAAACGAGCTCGCCATAGCGCGGCAGTTCGTAAATTGGCGATTCGAACTTCAATTTAGTATACAGAACTCAATTGAAGTCGGAATTCTTTGAAACAAGAATCGTCGGGACCGGTTGAATAATAGTTTTCCAATGAAAGAGAAAAATCTGGATTTCGTCGTATAGATTTTGAGTTATGTCAAAATCAAATTTTTAGAAAAGCAGCGCCGGAACCATTAGAAAACCATAAAGGTTTAGTTAAATAAATAAAAGGATTTTTAGGAAATTAAATCCGAATTGGCATTAGAAAAATCCAGACTGGAGATATAAAATAAATATGAACTCCAGTGAAGTAAGTGAAATGATTTTTAAGACAAAAATCATATTTTTAAATGGTTAAATAGAATTAACTAAATTGGAGAATAATTAGTTCAAGGAAATTTTAATCGAAATTGGGTTTTTGGATAAGTAAAAGAGATTGAGAATTTATATTCGAAATCGAATATATAAATCGAGTTGAAAATATAATTAGATTAGTTTATAGTTATGTTGACATATATTTGAACAAGTTATATTCAAATATGAAGGGTGAACTAGGCAAAACGGTTAATTAGCAACTAGTTAATGGGAATTTGAATGATTGAAATAAAATTTAACTTAAGTTAAATGGATCGAAATGAATAAATTGAGTAAAATCAATGTGAATGAAATATGAATTGGGTGTGGATAAAGGAAAAACCAAAAGAGATAAAAGAAGATATATTTGTAAAACAAATATAAAGCAGATATGTTTGTAACACAAATACAAAGGAAGTTATGCGCAAACAAATAGAAGGAGAAATATTTGTAAAAACATTTACAAATAGAATTTAAAAGGGAATATTTGCAAAACATTTACAAATAGAATTTAAAAGGGAATATTTGCAAAACATTTACAAATAGAATTTAAAAAGGAATATTTGTAAAACATTTACAAATAGATTAAATGGAAATATTTATTTATAGAAAATAAATAGAATGTTATAAATGAGATATTTATTTGTTAAATAAATAGAATTTAATCAAAGGAATATTCAGAAGATGAATAGAAAATGGAAATCTGTTTTTAACGGGTAAATAGAAAAGATTAATTTATAAATAACAGCTTATAAATTAAATTAAATATTTATCATTCGATAGATGGAATATATAAGTCTGAACTTATATAGAGAAGAGATATTGGTTTTTTGCACCGAAAGTTTTAAATAGAAGGGGTATACAACACATGTGTAAGTGAAGTAAAGTTATTAAAGAGAACATTTATAAAGTAAAGAACCGTTACTAAAAGTAAATCTTTATGTAATGGCGCGTTTTGTTAGCTGTCGAATAATTAATTTATTTAATTATTTATATATCGACTTGGTGATATCGATAGCTTAAAGTACAACGTTCGAACTTATAATTTATAATTATAATTAAAACGAACCTGAAACGTCGCGGCAGTTTGCAATTTGGCGATTTGAACTTCAACTGAATGTACATGATTCATTTTAAGCCGGATTTCTGTGAAACAAGAAACGTATGGACCTGGTGGAGTATATCTTTCTAGTGGAAGAGAAAATAGGGATTTCGTCGTGTAGATTTTGATGTATGTCCAAATCAAATTTTAGAAAAGTCGTTGTGGAATTCCTTTATAATTTATAAAGGAATTATTTAGATTTTTAAAAGGGATTTCAATATAAATCAAATATCGGGTTGACCCAGAAGTGAATATCGAGTTGTAAATACATACAGGAATATTCTAGAGTTGTGTGGTATGCCACTGTGAATATAGACGATAATATTTAATTTTAAATATTTAATTTAATTATATTTATATATTTAAATAGTCTATTTAGAGCGTTAAAAATAGCCACTTTTGCAAATGAAGTCGGAATTCGACGAAACTAGTTTTGTTGGATCCGCAATATCAAATAGTTGTTATATTTCCAGTTTCGTGATTTTTAGAGTCACTGCGTGGCCGTACGGATTTTTAGAGTGAGAAACAGTCAGTATTTTGACAGTTAAAAATACGCTGTGTGAGCATACGGAGTCGGAATTCGTCGAAACAAGTTTCGTTGAGACCGTAATGTCAAACTGAAGCTGCATGTCCAGTTTCGTGATTTTTGGGTATCGTGTGTGATCACACGGATTTTTAGAGTGCAAAAATGAATATAAAATAAATAAATAAAAATATCCTAATCTGATTTGTGGTCAAAGCGAAGCCTCCAATCATCCTTCTCAACCACACAACACAACAACCCTCATATATAAACACGAGAGCAATTTTTCTAAGCCGTCATTTTCCTTTTATTTCTCCAGGAAGAAAACGTAAATGATCCAAGTTTTAAAAATCAAAAGAAGTAAAATAAAATCGTATACTCATGTATATGGAATCGTATGAGTTGGATTTTTGAATCGTGAGTAGTTTTAATGGGTTAGACGAGCTCCATTCGCTGGAAACAAAACAACAGCAGTGGTAGGGTTGGATATGGTGGATGATTTAGGCATCGTTACTTGTTTTCGATGTTAGATTTGAGTTGAGGGAGTGAAACAGCATGGTCGGTCAAAGTATTGGTGTATGCGGTGCCTTTTGGGTGTCGAGCTCGTACTGTAGACGAACGAGAAGCCGGCTGTCGCGATGTCAGGGATGAACTCGAGCAAGGAATGATGGCATCAGGGTTGAAAATCTCGAAGCAAGGAGATGAATGGTGATTTCAGTTCGGGTGTTAGTGGAAAGGTGAAGGCGCGATGGAGGTTCAAAGTTGGTGATGTAAACTGTGGTGGTGCGTTTTCCAGTAGCAGACAGGTTTTGAAATGGGGGTGCGAGTTCGAGAGTCTAGGGTCTGAGGTGAAGAGAGTGTCGAGAGAAGCTTAATGGCGGTGTTCGTTTTCGGATTTATGGTGAGATGAAGGTTGCGGTACAGGGTAAAGAGGGGGTAATGGCCGTGGTTTTCTTTTGAGTACCTGGAGCCAATAGTGTCATTGAAGAAGACGGGTTCAAAAGGATTACGGGCTATAGGAGGAAGGTGGGCCGAGAAATAAGGAATGTGAGGCCCAATCTAATTAATATTATTAAGTTTTAATTTAAATTAAAAATGTATTGTACTTTAAAACTGTATATCTATTTCATACGATATCAGATGGACGAACCGTAAGTTGCGTTGGGATCGTATGGACGGGCACTACACGATGGGACTGACTGGAAGTCCATCCGAGCTCGTTACAATTTATGGCGAAATAAATTGTCCGTCGCAATCAAATAACGCAAACCGTTATTTAACGGTTAACGCTTCAAGGTGAGTAAAACTCACCAACTCTGAACAGTTCTATTTTTATAACGTATTCTTAGAACTGCTAAATATTGTCTGTTTGACTGTGTGTTGATTGTTTTATTGAACTGCTAGTCAGTTAGTTAAATTTCTATATTGATTCTGTTTAACAGAATATATCATATGGAACTGAAAGTGATGTTATATATATTGTCTAACTTCTGTGATGCAGGGAAACAGGTTGGAGGAATCCGACTGGATTCCTCAACAGTTATTTTATTGTTTTCCATATATTGTTATATGATGTGATATAAAATCTGTGGGCGATTATATGTGCTTGGACGATATTGAACATCGTGATTTGATATGATTGAATACCATAACATACCGAAATGTTGATAAGGGGATTTTCAATGTTTATATTGAAAATGAATCTTATTTATAAAATCGATAGGATTTTATAAAAGGAAAACATTTATTTAATTTGAAAATAAATAAATGAAAAAGGAAACATTTATTTAGAAAATAAATGAAATAAAATAGAAACATTTATTTAGAAAATAAATGAATTAGAATATAAAGGAATATTTATTTTAGGAAATAAATAAAGGAACATTTATTTAGATTATAAATAAATGGAATAAAGGAATATTTATTTTAGGAAATAAATAAAGGAACATTTATTTAGATTATAAATAAATGGAATAAAGGAATATTTATTTAGGGAATAAATAAAGGAACACTTGTTCGGAAAATAAATAGAATTATACAAGGATAGATTTAAACACGTGCTTCGCACACAAGTATAACACGATATGGATTTTAAGGAGATATTGTAGAAGTAGGAATTATAACCAGAGTGTGATAAAAGGATTAATCAAAGTAATTGGTTAAGTTAACCAAAGTAAATTAGTTAAGATAAACTAAGCGGTTAATCGAAGTGAATCAGTTAAGTTAAACTAATTGGTAAATCAAAGTGAATTAGTTGCGTCAAACTAAGTGACTTAGTTAAGTTAAACTAATTTGTAAATCAAAGTGAATTAGTTGCGTCAAACTAAGTGAATTAGTCAAGTTAAACTAATTGGTTAATCGAAGTAAATTAGTTGGGTTAATCAGAGTGAATTAGCTGAGTTAAACTAAGTAAATCGGTTAGAGTTAATCAAAGTGAATTAACTAAGTTAAACTAAGTGGATTAGTTCAGTTAATCGAGACAAGTAAATCAAGTTAGGTTAAACCATTTGAGTTAACCAGTTAGGTTAAACCATTTGAGTTAACCAGTTAAAATTTACCAGTTAAAGATAAACAGTTAGAGTTGACCAGTTAAAGTTGACCAGTTAAAGTTGACCGGTTAGAGTTGACCAGTTAGAGTTGACCAGTTAGAGTTATCCAAGTGGAGTTAATCGAGTAGAGTTGCCGAATATCACTTATTCGAAGTAGAGTTATCGAATATAGTGTATTCGAGGGAAGAGTAATCGAATATAGTTTATTCGAGTGGAGAAATCAAATGTTATTCATTTGAGAAGAGTTACCGAATATTATTTATTTGAAGAGTAGTTATCGAATATTGGTTATTCGAAGTTAGTTAATCCAAAGGAGTTATTCGAAGTTAGTTAATCCAAAGGAGTTATTCGAAGTTAGTAATCCAAAGGAGTTATTCGAAGTTAGTTAATCCAAAGGAGTTAGTCGAAGAGTTAATCGAATATAGTTATTCGAAAGAAAGTGTTAATCGAATATAGTTATTCGAGTAAAGTTAAAAGAGTTAATCGAATATAATTTATTCGAATAGAGTTAGAGAAGTTAATAGAATATAGTTCATTCGAATAGTGTTGGAGGAGATATCGAATACAGTTTATTCGATAGGATAGAAGTGAATATAATTTATCAATTAAGTTATTCGAATGAGTTATTCGAAGGAGTAAATCAAATTAAGTTAATCGATTAGAGTTGAGTTAATCGATTTGGGTTAAGTTAAGTTATCAAGTTAAGTAATCGAGTTAAGATTTATCGAGTTAAGTAATCGAGTTAAGTAATCGAGTTGAGATAATCGAGTTAAGAAAATCAAGTTGAGTTAATCAAATAAGTTATTCGATAAGAGTAAATCCATTTAAGTTAATCGGATGTTAGTTATTCGATAAGAATTGACACATTTAAGAAAATCGAATATTTGTTATTCGATAAGAGTTAATGAAATAGAGCCACCCAAGAAGAGTTTTTCGAATATTAGTTATTCGATAGGAGTTAATCGAAATAAGAGTTTATCGAATATAAGTTATTAAAAAGGGAGAGTTAATCGAATAGAGATTACTCGAAAGAGAGTTATACGTCGAATTCGATTATAGCGAATTCGGGAAAGTACTATTTACTTTCCAGGGTTTAAATCAAGATTTAGTTATTGATTTAGAAATTAGGTGTCTGTTAAATTATTCGAGTTAGGAGATAAAGTTATAATTTAGGTTAGATATTACAGAAATAGGAATTATAACGTTATAGTTATAATCAAACGTTTTCATATAAGAAGTGGATTCGTAACCTGAATCTGAGAATTTGCGTAAACAGATGATTGTAAAAAGTGAGTGATGAGCTTCATCTATTTCACAGTAAAGGACGTTGTTCAATTAAGGTCTGCGAGGTTATTATACCCCAACTTGATTGACTTCAGAATTGACAAAGGAATAGTTGTGGTTCGATCTAAAAGGTTGATTAGGAATAAAGTTAAGGAATAAGCGATAAATGGATTAAGCGAAACGATGTTTTATACAACGTTCATTGGAAATCCGTAAATGAGTTTTGGAAACGTTTTCCAAATATAGTCAGATATGTTTTCTAAACATAGAAAATGAAATGTTTTCATGATAAGAATTTAAGAAATAGAGTTAAGCAAATTCAGAAACTGACTGGAGAGGGTAAGTTGAACGGTTTTCTAAGTGACGATCTGATGTTGGTTTCGACCTTCCGGATTGATACTTAGAGAATTGTTCTCATACTAGTTACAGTTAGGGACTGATAGTTGCGAAATAATAGTGATGTGAAAATAAGCTATGGAAATGTTTTCCAATGATTAATAACAGATATTTTCTAAATATATGAAATAAGGAAATATGAACATATGATGATTGATCGATCGAATTTCCATTTGGAAATAAGATCGTTGTTTGTACACCGACATGTTTTCATTTGATAGTTGAATCACAGACTATCAAAGTTTTGACCATATTTACGTTGTAAATATGGAGAGACCGGTTGGATTATTATCCGAAGAACCACTCCGTATTAGCATAAGCGTTGCGAATCAAGTACGCTGAAGATAATTGAAGACGGAGTGAAGTGCAAGGGCTATTGTGAAAAGCCTAGGTAGGATGGATTCACTGAATAGTGCCTTCGGTTTATTCAGTCCTAGAACAACGTATATGGACGAGTGTCTGACAAAGTATTCTTAACGAATCATATATGTTGATCTCTTTAAATGTATTACGTTGGTGGCGAAGAAATTCGTTTCTCTTAGCTTTTATACCCGTGATGGCTTGAGAAGTCGATAATGATTTGGCGGGTATGACGATGTGGCATTCAAAGTAATTGAAGAAATAATCTGTCGAAGTGATAAACGTGACCTCAAAACCTCACAACCGGGAAATAACAGAAGTTGGGCTAGGCAGCATGGCTAGTTGGGCCATACCCAAGCAGGGTGTATTATCACCATCTAGAGAATATTCAATTGTACTTCTTTATAATCTATTTCAATGCTGTCCCTTATCAGGAAGGATGGTTGCTGATCCCAACCATCGGTGATAATATATTCGTTACACTCAAGCTAAATGAGTGGACGGTCATGTGTGGCCGGGTTGCAAGACGTTCTTGTTGAACCCTAGTGTATCTCCTCTAGAGTACACTGATCGGAAGGTGCTCCCATACCTTGTCTATTGGAATCCAATCTCCAATAAGCGCTCACGGTTTATTTGTATACTATGTATGTGGAACGTGAGATGCAAGCGTTCTGCTAGATTAATATCTATTTGTATTTAGACATTATTATAATATCAGAAAGATATCCTTTATTTAACCAAGTGTTGGAGTTTTATTCACACCAGTCCCATGACTGACCCGGAGTTTATTTTGTTTGTTTTCCCTAAACTCTTGGGTGCCTAAATTTGTACGGGCAGTCAAGTAGTTGGGATTTTACAGATACACTTGGAGAGCTTGGAGCAGGAGACTTCAGGATTATAGCTATTATTATTCCGCTGTGTTGTTAAGTGTTGTACTTTGAAATGGTATGTATATACGAGTACTTATTTGTATTTCAAAGTTATGTTATATTTTATTCGTTCCGCTGTGAGATTCATGTTTACTCTGATGATGTAAGTTCTTCTTCTTCTTCTATTCTATTAGTTCTATCTTTTCTTCCTCACCCTCTACTTTCTTTCACTAACGTCTCGGGATTTTCGACTCTTGAGGAGTCGAAAATTTCCAGCCGTTACACTTTATAAATGAATAAACGTTATCCAATAGGAGTATTCGAATAGGAGAAGTCGATTAGTGTTAGAATAAATCGATTAGAGTAAGAATTAACCAGTTAGAGTTAATCAGTTAGGGTTAATCCGTAGAGTTAGTTGAATATTAGTGATTCAATCAGAATTTATTGAATATTTGTTATTCAAATAAAAAGTTAACCAGATAAAGTTAATTGAACATAATTAATCGAATTAGAATTTAATTGAATGTTAGTTATTCAATTAAAGTTGATCGAATATAGTATTGAGATAGAATTAGTCAAACATAGTTACTCAGGATAAGTTGCCATTTCGTACGACTGCTAGCGTAATTCGCAGGGCTGCAGATAGCCTAGGACGGTCGGATGTTTCCTGGGGGAATCAGGCGTAACCATTGTGATTGCTGCGATCTAGAGTCAAGCGAATGGAGTTAAATCGAATATAGTTTATTCGAATAGAGTTAAAGGAGTTATCGAATATAGTTTATTCGAAATGAGTTATCGATTATTTGTTAATCGAAATGAGTTATCGATTATAGTATAATCGAAAAGAGTTATCGATTAGTTTAATCGAAGTGAGTTATAGAATATTGGTTATTCGAAGGAGTTATCGAATTTAGTTATTCGATGGAGTTAATCGATAAGAGTTCAATCCAATAGAGTTAATTGATAAGAGTAAATTGAATAGAGTAAATCGAATATAGTTTATTCGAAGAAAGGTTTTCGAATCTAGTTATTCAAAGAGAGATTATTAAATATAGTTATTCGAAGGGAGGAGTTATCGAATAGGGATTTATTCGAAAGAGAGTTACGTAAGGAAGTTTGAAATGTTGAGTATCAACATAAATAAGTTTTGAAAAGTTAATGGGTTTATAGCACTTTTCCTACCTTAGCAATTTCGAGGACGAAATTATTTTAAGTACGGAAGAATGTAATGACCCGGGGGTTTCGGCCAACTAATTTTAAATATTTAGTTGACAATATAAATTTATATTTATATTGAGTATAGTCGAAATACATTTTATTTCGAATATTTATAATTATAGGAATACGAGAAATTAGAATTAATCGATTAGAGTTAAAAAAATTCGTTTAGAGTTAGAATAAATCGATTAGAGTTAATCAGTTAGAGTTAATCAGTTAGAGATAATCAGTTAGAGTTAACCAATTAGAGCTAGAGTTAATCAGTTAGAGTTAATCAGTTAGAGATAATCAGTTAGAGTTAACCAATTAGAGCTAGAGTTAACCAGTTAGAGTTAGAGTTAACCAGTTAATCAATCGAGGAAATTAAATTGTTCTGAAATTAATTTATATCGATTTAAATTATATCTTCCACAGACGATCGAATTGGACTTCGTGACCTATCCCAGTGTGTCCGGAATAGTGGTTTTACCCTAAGAACGACAGTTGTTGGGCTCAGAAAGGAATTTGGAAATCAAGGTGCATTTTTATTTTAAGTATACCGGTTTAATTCAAATTAAATAAAATAAATATATAAAAGAAATGAAAAGGAGAAAAAACGTGGCACCCTTATTATCACCAACTAAACCAAACCCCATGGCCTTTCTGTTCAATTTTAAACCGCAACTCCCCCTTTAAAAGCTTCAACCTCCGTTCCTTTTCCCAGTCCAACACAAATCGAAACCAAATCGAAGACGTTAGTTCCTCTTCTCATACGATAGTCTTCGCTCCCAAAAAACCAGAATCGAGAGCGATGTTTTCAGGGAGGATCGATGTTCGACGGCTTCAGATTTTTGGGGCAACAAGGCGCTCGCGAATTCATTCAAAAAATTAGGGATCTGAAGCACGATGGGAGTTCGACGAGTGGAAATTTGTTGATGCCTGTAGCATCTAGGAA
Source organism: Allium sativum (assembly GCA_030737875.1). Classification (NCBI taxonomy): domain Eukaryota; kingdom Viridiplantae; phylum Streptophyta; class Magnoliopsida; order Asparagales; family Amaryllidaceae; genus Allium; species Allium sativum. Next base: position 37,616,652 of record CM060917.1, on the reverse strand, counting down.
GGGTCACGATGGTCATTTTGGGTTGCGTGAAGACCAGTAACCGCGACTTTGAGATGGCCAGCGAGTTCGAGCAAACGATGTTAGTTAGGGGAAGCCGATGAAGCGTGATATGCTGATGGAATGCACTGTGTTGGGATCGACGTTGGTATGGGATTACCGTGAGTTCTGTCAGGTCGCGATGGAGGTACATGGTGATTTCCGTGAGTTTGGGATTTGAAGACGTGAACATTTTGAGGAGTTCAATTGAGGTTCTACTGGTGATGCTATGAAGTACTGGCTTGGATCTTGTTCGGATTTTGCATAGTTACTGTTGATTCGAGGCAGTGGAGTTCGAATGATAGTGGATGGAGTTCGGAGTGGTGAGAGCTGTTAATGACCGTATGGTGTTCGACGGAATGCCATAGAGAATGGAGCAGATATTAGAGGGTGCTGAGGGCAGTTGGGGAAGCTGCTGTAATTGAAAGTAAATGGGGAAGGTAATTAAATAAATTATTTAGTCAATATTTTATTTATTTAATATAGTAGTTAATTTAATGGGATAATCGTTTAATCGATAAATATAAAATCATCTGATCATAGGCGTAATCCATTCGAGAAGGATTATGTTGAAACAATTCAAGTCAATGTTAGACGAGACTGAATGGAATCAGAATGGATATTCAACAAGTAAAATAATGTGAGTAAACCTCACTCACCATTTATTTAGAAATTATTTTTATATAGTTAAAAATAATTGTCTGTGCTTGTTTGAATGTTGTTTGATTATTTAAAATATATATTAGTTATTTAGGATATATATATATATTGGTTTGGTGATTGGTTGGATTCCCGCAGTTTCATTAGCGGATGCCCGCAGTTTCATAGCGGATGATTACCCTATGCGCCCCACGCTATGATAGTGGATGACCTTCATACCGCGATATCCTGCCTCGAAGCAGGATGGGTATTACTATGTTGACTAACGTCTGTGGATGCAGGAAAACAGGTTGGAGGAATCCAACTGGATTCCTCAAAAATATATTATCTGTTGTTGTTTGTGTGATTTCATATATATTCATATATGATGTGATAAAAATCAAATGATTGAAAATTGGTTGATTGATTGTTTAAAATATCCCTGGGGCTTGAATATTGATTCATAAAAATATTGGAAAGGGTATTTGATATTTAAAAAGGAAATTCTATTTTTATAAATAGAATTTGAATTTTAAATAGGACTATAGAAAATATTTAACTTGTTCGAAGGTATATAAAACAAGTAATTGAATTTATAAACTTTGTTTATAAATGAAAAGATGGAATTTGAATTGAATTTATAAACGTTGTTTATAAATGAAAAGATGGAATTTGAATTGAATTTATAAACTTTGTTTATAAATGGAAAGATGGAATTTGAATTGAATTTATAAACTTTGTTTATAAATGAAAAGAAGGAATTTGAATTGAATTTATAAACAATGGAAAGATGGAATTTGAATTGAATTTATAAACTTTGTTTATAAATGAAAGGATGGAATTTGAATCGAATTTATAAACGTTGTTTATAAATGAAAATATGGGATTTGAATTGAATTTATAAACGTTGTTTATAAATGAAAATATGGGATTTGAATCGAATTTATAAAGTTGTTTATAAATGAAAATATGGGATTTGAATTGAATTTATAAACGTTGTTTATAAATGGAAAGGTGGGATTTGAATTGAAGTTATAAACGTTGTTTATAAATAATGCAGAGAATTCAAATGGACTTTGAATATAAGGAATTGACATAGAATTTGAATAATAGAATTCAAATGGAGTTTAACTATAGAATTTGAATATAGTATTTCAAATGGAATTTGAATATAGAAATTCAAATGGGATTTATAATAAATAGATTTGGATAAATAGAAGTGGATTAGACTAAGAAGTTAATTAACAGATTTAATTAACAGATTGAGTTAAAACGATTGGTATAGTTAAAATAGATTGGACAGGTATAGACATACAGGAGACAGGTTTAGAATAAAGTATAGAAGTGAAATAAATAGAATGCCCGACAAAAAGGTACGTATTTAATTTCCATATGAGATTTTATGCGCCGTATCGGCAAGCCGCTTGGCTTTTTCTTTTTCTTTTTGAGATGAGAAGGACCGGGAAAGCTATTTGAAATTTCCCGATGCTCCCGGTACAAAGGAGGTTATGGCGAATTTTTCCGGGAATTTAAGGAGATAGAATATTTTTATGATAATTTGATAGTTGGAAATTAACATATCAAATTATATAGAAGTCGATAAGGAAACGAACTTAGAAATAGAATAGTATAATCAAAAGGGAAGACTAGGGATAACATCTAGTAAGAATAGAAAGAGGAAGAGTATACGTGTTTAAAAGTGAATCGGTAGTTGTATGGTATTGATTATTCGAGTAAGTAGTCTTGTCTGTTTTGACGTTAAATGTTATTCAGTCAAGGTCTGAGAGGTAATCATACCCCAACTTGGTTGATTTCATGATATACCGATAAGTAGCAAGATTCAGGCTCGAAGATCAATGTGGAATAAGAATTAGTTAAATACTGTATTTGGGTTGTCGTAACGATGTTTTACACAACATCTGTTTTAACCTAAATATGTGCAAAGCTTGGAAATAGAATAATGAACGTTTCCTAAGTATAGAAATAAAACGAGATCGGAAAAGAGATAAGTAATTGGAATATTTTCCAATTATAAATAGCATATATTTTCTAAAGTTTAGAAAATAAAGGAAGGCGATATTCGGAAATGTTTTCCAAATAACGTAACAGGTCAATATGGTTATTGAAATATTTGGTTAACAAATATTGATAAAGAAATAGAGAAGTGATTTAATTAATGGAATATTAATTAAAGGCTCAGTGATTGTTGGATGTTTGGATGTACACTTGTTTTATTCGATAGTTAAATCATCGACTATCGAAACACTTGTTTTTTTTTCGATAGTTAAATCACAGACTATCGAAGTTTTGACCATCGTTGTCAATATGGAGAGACCGGTTGGATTATTATCCGAAGAACCACTCCGTATTGGCAGTAGCGTGCGAATCAGATTATATAAAGATAATCGAAGACGGAGTAGAGTGCAAGGACTTTTTCTATTAATAGAAATAGTGCCTTCAGTTCATCCTGTTCCTGGGTGACTTGTATGGATGAATGTCTGACAGAGTATTTTCAGAAAGGTCACGTACATTGATTTCTTCAACTGTACCAAGAGTGGAAGTGGAGAAGGAAACTTCTTTTAGCTAACACGTAATGTACTGTTGAGGACTTCAATCGGTGATTTGATGGATTTGACGATGTGACATTTGAAGTGAATCTGGTGTGATGATAAAGCGTAGCTTCTAGCCTCATCAACCGGTAAATGACAGAAATAGGGCAAGCAGCATGGCTATGTAGGTCGCACCTATTAGGCTGTATAATCACCTGATCTAGAGTTTCATTTACCTCTAAAAATCTATTGTCGATGCTGTCCCATTCGGGAAACGGTTGCTGATCCCAACCGTTGGTGATATACATTCGATACACTCAAGCGAAATGAGTGGTCGGTCATGTGTGGCTGAGTTGCAAGATGTTCTTGTTGAACTCGGTGTATTCTCCTCTAGAGATATACCAGCGGAAAGGTGGTTCCATACCTTGTCATAGTTGGAAAACCAAATACCCAATACGTGCTTGCGGTTTATGATTTGTATATATATGTGGAACGTGAGATGCAAACGATCCACTAGATTGTTATCTACTTGATTTAGACATTATTATAATATCAAAAGAGTTTTGATATAAGGATAAGTCAAGTGTTTGGATTTTCATAAGGGAAAAACCCGTTCCGTGTTATACGGCGTGGTCTTATGAGATATCATTCAGTTTCTAAAACTGTTTTAAACTGTTTACTCATACCAGTCCCATGACTGACCCGGAGTTTATTTTGTTTTGTTCTACCTAAACTCTTGGGTGCCTAAATTTGTACGGGCAGTCAAGTAGTTTAGGATTTTTCAGATATATCTAAAGGAGCTTGGAGCAGGAGGCTTCAGCGTTATCTAGTTATAGTGGTTTCGTTGTTTTGTAAGTGTTGTACTCTGATAAGTGTATGTTATACAGTTAAGATTTTGTATTTCAAAGATATGATATATTATATTTTGTTCCGCTGCGATGTGAGATTCTGTGTTGTTATTTCTGTTCTTCTTCTATCTCTTTCTTCTAAAAAAAAATGTTTCGTATTTTCGTGATATTTGGGTTGGACGTATGATGTATATAGTCAACTCTGATGTTACGAAAATCTGGGTCATTACATAACCAGTTAGAGTTAACCAGTTAGAGTTAATCGAATATAGTTTATTCGAATAGAATTAAAGGAGTTAATCGAATATAGTTTATTCGAATAGAGTATAGGAGTTAATCGAATATAGTTTATTCGAATAGAGTTAAAGGAGTTAATCGAATATATAGTTTATTTGACAGGAGTTACGTGAATAGAGTAAATCAAAGAGGAGTTATCGAATATAATATATTCAACAGGAGTTACGTGAATAGAGTAAATCAAATAGGAGTTATCAAATCTAATTATTTGAAAAGAGTTAATCGAATTTAGTTATTCGAAAGAAAGGTTAAGTAAGGAAGTTAGTTAAAGAAATATAAAGTGAACTTTGCCTATTTCAAGGTTAGAAGTGTTGTTCAGTTAAGGTCTGAGAGGTAGTTCTACCCCAACTTGATTGGCTTCGTTTTTAACTAAGGAATGGTTAAGGTTCGGCAGTAAAGTGATGGTTAAGTGAATATATTAATAAGTGCAATGGTTTGAGTTGGCATCGAAATGGTTTGTTAAACATCTGCCTAAGTCCAACGTACGAGTTTTGGAAATGTTTTCCAAAGAAGAACCAGAAATGTTTGCTAATATAGCAAACAAGGAAATGGAAATGTTTTCCATTGTTAATAACGTATATTTTTCTAAACTTAGAAAATAAGAAATATGAATATAGGGAAACAGGAGATAAGTAAATAAATGAACTAAAGAGATTAATGTTAAATGATGTTTGTTCGATATAATTTCCATCTGGAAATAATATCGTTGTTTGCACACTTGTTTTTCTTCGATAGTTAACTCACAGACTATCGAAGTTTGACCATTTTAACGTTGTTAATATGGAGAGACAGGTTGGATTATTATCCAAAGAACCACTCTGTATTGGCATAAGCGTTGCGAATCATTTATGCCAAAGATAAATTGAAGACGGAGTAAAATGCAAGGGCTGTTGTATAAGTCTTAGATAACAGTGACTAAGATGGATATACTGAATAGTGCCTTCGGTTTGTCCAGTCCCAGGACAACTTGTATGGACGAAGGTCTGACAGAGTATATCCAATGGATTGCGTAAGTTGATCTGTTCAAACGTATTCACGTTTGGTGGTGGAGGAATTCGTTTCTCTTAGCTGTATACCTGTGTTATTTTTGGATAAATCAATTTGTGATTTGGCGGGTATGACGATGTGACATTCTAAGTGAATGAGGATGACTTGTGGATGAATGTCTGACAGAGTATTTCCAGAAAGGTTATGTACATTGATTTCTTCAACCGTACCAAGAGTGGAAGCGGAGAAGGAAACTTCTTTAGCTAACACGTAATGTAATATTGTAGACGTCAATTAGTGATTTTCGATGGATCTGAAAATGTGGCATTCGAAGTGATTCTGATGTGATGATAAAGCGTAGCTTCTAGCCTCATCAACCGGTAAATGACAGAAATCGGGCAGGCAGCATGGCTAAGTCGGTCGCACCGAAGTAGGGTGTATAATCACCTATCTAGAGAATATTCATTTGCTTCTTTAATCTATCAATGTTGTCCCATATATATACGGGAACGGTTGCTGATCCCAACCGTTGGTGATATACATTCGATACACTCAAGCAAAATGAGTGGTCGGTCATGTGTGGCTGAGTTGCAAGATGTTCTTGTTGAACTCCAGTGTATCGTTCCTAGAGTACACTGATCGGAAGGTGGTTCCATACCTTGTCATAGTTGGAAATCCATTACCCAATACGTGCTTGCGGTTTTGATTTGTATACCATATATGTAGAACGTGAGATGAAAGCGTTTCTGCTAGATGATTATTATATTGTGGTCGATAGACATTATTATAATATCAAAAGGTTTTTGATATAAAGATATTTTGGATTCTCATAAGGGAAAAACCCGTTCCATTATACGGTGTGGTCTTATGAGATATCATTTACTTGTTCGAACTGTTTTAAACTGTTTTACTCATACCAGTCCCATGACTAACCCAGAGTTTATTTTGTTTTGTTTTCCCTAAACTCTTGGGTGCCTAAATTTGTACGGGAAGTCAAGTAGTCAGGAATTACAGATAATTGGAGAGCTTGAAGCAGGAGGCTCCGAGATCATATAGCTATAGTTATTTCCGCTGTGTTGTAAGTGATGTACTCTGATAAGTGCTATTGTATACATAACTGTTATATTTCAAAGTTATGTTATCTATTATATGTTATTCGTTCCGCTGTGAGGTTCGTGTTACTCTGATGTTGTGTTCTTCTTCTTCTTCTATTCTAAGTTTCTATCTTATCTATTCTCACCCTCTAATTTCTTTCATTAATTACCGGGATTTTTCAATGTTTTGGTTATCGACATCGAGCTTATGTCGATAACCAAAGTCGCTCAAAATCCGGGTCGTTACAGCTACATGCGTATTTTTTATATTATAAACATTTATTATGTGAATGGCTCTAAGAAATTAGTTTGAAAAGACCGCTTTTGTTTAATGTTTAATTCCATTTTTGATTTACTGATGATTTTTAGACACGAAGTTAACTTGAGGACGGATTCTGAAATATACTATATGGTTGCCATGTTTTTGCGATAACTTCGTTACATACTGATGATGTAATCGCTACTAAATTCATTCATCAAAATTATGATTATGAACTACGAACCGAAAAATGCATGACTTAATAGCATTGAATTTGAAGTTACCAAAACTCATGCACGATTATCGTATATATTATAGATAAATATTTATAATGTGAATGGTTCTAAGAAATTAATCTGAAACTTCATTTTGACATAGGAGATTTTTGATCAAAATGGTAATCACCCTCATGCATTAGCGGCAAGTGTAGCCTAGGGGAAAATGATAGCAAGTGTAATGTCGAAAATTTCGCCCGTAAATCGGCAACAGAACAATGATTATATTAAAAGAGAATAAATTGATTCCTAAACTAAATGTGAAAATTTATTTATGTTCATTTCGTAGCGGCTATTGGAACATAAAAATAAACACAAAATTAGAGGCATAAATTGTGGAACATTAGATTTATTTGTCATTGTGTAGAAGATGGTCCAATGAGAGATCTAATGATTGAGATTTAGTGTCCAGTTTTATTTCAACATTTTGTGTCCAATAGAGTTTCCCTTTATTTTATATTGCTCTTAATGTAATCCATGTTTTAGAGCTTGACAAATTATCATAACTAATTTAGTAGAAGATTGAGATAAACATTAAATAAAGTAAATTCTTATATGACCGCATCTGGTTATCTATTGTTCGTAAGATAAAATTTACGCTTCTATCTCTCCAATGCAGCAAAATGTAAAAAATTCTTCTGCTATTGAAAAATTAGTGGTCAAATCAGCATCAGTTAAGCTTGCACAACAATAAAGTGGTCATGCCGGAGTGGTTATCGGGCATGACTCGAAATCATGTGGGCTTTGCCCACGCAGGTTCAAATCCTGCCGACTACGTATTTGTTTTGTTATTATCTCCAAAGTAGTGTTATCTATTAAATAATAGTAAAGCCAAAACCTTTTAATGCTCACTCGTTAATTTCAGGAGTTTTCTCTCTTCTCCTTAATTCTCTCTACATATTTCTTTTTAAAATTAGTTTAACACTTTACACTTATTATTTCTCTCACATTATTTTACTTCTTCTATCATTTATATTTTTATATGGACATTACAAAGTTTACACAATTATGTATTAATAGTTAGCTCATAACACTTTATATTTATGTCCACGTATTTAAATTAATTACAAAATCCAAAGCTTTAGAAATATAAATAAATCTAATTAACTAGTTTTTCTTTTAAACATTAAAGATTACTAAATTATTATTTTTTGGCTTTAAATACTCACAAATAAATTTTTATAGCCATCTGAATCTCTCTCAATTATATTTTAACATTTTACATTTAGTACCATATTTTACAATTAATAATTACATAATATTAAAACTACTTAAATAGCTAACAAACTATATTCATTGATTTCCTAATAAATCACATCTAGATTAACTATGTTCAAATTAACAAAAATGAAAAAAAACAAATTTATGAGCACCTCAATCACATAACAAATATTATACGCATAAATAACCATCACAAGTTCAAAGTTCAACTCATTTGTGTCAATATATTTATCGTGTATTGTATTGTAATATTAATATCAACGCCTACGTTTTAAAATTTATTTAGTAATTTACAAAATACTACACAATACCACTTAACATATACATTTAAGTCGATATGCTTAAATTAATCACGTGATTTTGAATTTAACAAATGAATTCAATCAATATATTATTGTCAATTCATCTAATTAATGCTAAGCGCGATGTTTTAAAATGTATACCATGTTCGTATCAAGAAAAATTGCAAAATCAGTTTTTCTTCCGAATATAAAATGAAATAAATCACATAGTTTAAATAATGTTTGTAAACAGTAATAAAAATATAATACATGATACACCTATCTCAATAAATTTGTCATAAATTCAACAAAACAATTTCCGCTTTAAATACCTGCATTATAACATTTTTATAATTATTTGCTAAATCTCCTTAATTATTTCGTGCTATTTTATATTTTAGTAAGTAACTAAAACAGAAGGTACACCAAATAATTCTCCTTTCTTCCTCTCTTTCCTTCTGCTGCCAATCTTAACCTTTTTTAATCACCTACTTTACTCTTTCCATTTTCCCCTTCAGATCTTCTTCTCTTCTTCCAATTTCTAGCTTTCTCTTTTGTGGGTTTAAGCTCAGTTGTCTCGTCCTTAGCTCAGATCTGGAGTATTGTGTCGGATGGTTAACGGGTGTGACCATAAATCATGTGGGATTTGGTCGTGCAGGTTCGAATATTGTCGACCATGTAGTTGTTTTACTAATATTTCCAAAGACTTACATTTACCATTCACCAATCATTTTTACGCTACGCATCAAATAAATGGTTACCAAGATTTTACGCATCTCTGTTATATTCTAACTGCGCAATCGTTCATCAAAATTATGAGTATGAATTAAACCATGAGAATCCATGAAGTAAAAGCGTTGAAATCAAAATGACCAAAACTCCTACATGCATATTTTGTAAATTATAAATACTTATAATGCGAATGACTCTCAGAAATTATTCTAAAAAGACTGCTTTAGTTGAATGTTTATTTCAATTTTCCATTTATCGATGATTTTTAGACACGATGTTAACTTGAGGATGGATTCCAAGATATACTACATGGTTGCCAAATTTTCACGATAATGTAGTTAAACACTGATGAAATAAAAGCTGCTAAATTCATTCATAAAATTATGATTATGAACTACAGCCCGAAAAAATGCAAGACTTGATACCATTGAATCTGAAGTTACCAAAACTCATGCACGATTATTTTATATCTTATAGATAAACATTTATAATGCGAATGGTTCCAAGAAATTAATCTGAAACTTCATTTTAGCACCGGAGGTTTTTGATCAAAATGACAAACGTCCTCTTGCATTAGTCACTAGTGTAGCACAGGGGTTAAACGATAGCAAGCATAGTGTAGAAAATTTCTGCTAGTAAATCAACCACAGAAAAAATAGTGGTACGAAAAGAAAATAAATTGGTTCCTAATATAAATGTGAACATTTATTTAATTTTATTTGTTTTAAGGAATGGCTATTTGGACGCAAAAATAAACAAAAAATTGGAGGCAAAAAATGGGGATTATTAGATTTAGTTGCCTTTATGTAGAAGGTGGAATTCAATTAGAGATCTAATGATTGAGATTTAATGTCCAATATTGTGTCCAAATAGAGTTTACCTTTATTTTATACTTCTCTTGATATAATGCATGTTTTAAAGCCAGACAAATTATCATAACCAATTCAACAGAAGTTTGACATGAATATTAAATAAAGTAAATTTCTATATCATCGCATCTGGTTATGTATTGTTCGTAACCTAAAACTTAGGTGTTCGTCTCCCCAATGCAAAAAAATGAAAAAAAATACTTCTTCTATCGAAACATCACAGGTCTAATCAACGTCAAAAAAGCTTGCACTACAATAAAGTGGTGGTGTCGGAGTGGGTATCAGGCATGACTAGAAACCATATGGGCTTTTAGCCAGCCATATAGGTTCGAATCCTACCGACTACATATTTGTTTTACTAATATCTCCAAAATTTACATTTCTCATTCACTAATTATTTCTATGTTGATATAAAATTAATTAAGCCTTAAATACAAGTTTACAGAGATTTTACGCATTTTTGTTATATTCGGTCTATACAATTTCGACTAAATCCATTCACCAAAATTATGGTTATGAATTACAACCAAGAATCCATGACTTAAAAGCGTTGAATTCAAAATGACCAAAACTCCAACATGCATATTTTGTATATTATAAATACTTATAATGTGAATGACTCTGAGAAATTAGTTTGAAAATATTGCTTTTGTTGAATGTTTATTTCCACTTTCCTCCTATTGATGATTTTTAGACACGATGTTATAACTTGAAGACGGATTCCAAGATATACTACACGGTTGCCAAGTTTTCACGATAACTTCATTATATACTGGTTATGTAATCGTTGCTAAATTCATGAATTAAAATTATGTTTATAAACTACGAACCAAAAAGCACATGACTTAAATGCATTAATCTGAAGTTACCAAAACTCATGCATGATTATTGTATACGTTACAAATAAATATCTATAATGTGAATCATTCTAAAAAATTAATCTGAAACTTCATTTCAGCACCAAAGGGTTTTCTAATCAAAACGACAAACACTGTCTTGCATTAGTGACTATTGTAACACAGGAGAAAAGTGATGCAAGTTTAGTGTCGAAAATTTCCATATGTAAATCGGCAACATATAATGATGATATCAAAAGAAAATAAATTGGTTCCTAGCCTAAATGTGAACATTTATTTGTTTTTATTTATTTTAGGGAGCGGGTATGGGGACACAAAAATAAACACAAAATTAGAGGCATAAATTGTGGATCGTTAGACTTACTTGTCTGTATATAGAAGGTAGAATTCAATGAGAGATCTAATGATTGAGATTTAATGTCCAATTTTGCGTCAATATTTCGTGTCCAAATAGAGTTCCCCTTTATTATATATTGCTCTTGATATATTACATGTTTTAAAGCCAGATAAATTATCATAACCAATTTAGTTGAAGCTTGAGATAAATCTTTACTAATAATCGGAATAGGTTTGGTGTCACACTTTTTTGGTGTACACCTGAACTGACAAAAATGTCCTTTACTTAATTTGTATCATACATTTAACTCGCATGTAGATAAGTATTCAAACGTTAATTATAATTGTAATGTAACATATATTAATTATAATCCGCGTACATCAATTTTAATTGTAACGTATATTAATTATCATTAATTGTTTGACCATTTCTCTTCTTCTATGTATATATTTTTAATATCATTCGTTTCTATAATTAAATTCTGATATATGTATCAATTTCGCAAATTTGTTTCTACTTGATTATATTTTCAAATTTGAAATCCAAATGTTTATATGTTTACTTATTTTCTGCTTTATATAGCTTTTTTTAAATTTTATTTCCTACTTTACTTTATATAATACATATGTAACATTTTTTTAATCACTTTATTTAGAAGCAGTCAATCCCTTGAAATTCGCGAACGTTAATTATCATTAATTCTTTGATCATTTCTCTTCTTATATGTATATATTTTTAATATTATTTATTTTATAATTAATTTCTGATACATATATTAATTCCACAAATTTATTTGTAATATCATTTATATGTTTACATATTTTCTGCTTTATACAGCTTTTTCTTTAAACTTTATTTCCTACTTGACTTTATAAAATACGTATACGCCATTTTTTTAATCGCTTTATTTAGATGTAGTCAACCCCTTGAAATTCGCATACTTTAATTATCATTTATTCTTTGACCATTTCTCTTCTTATATGTATATATTGTTAATATCATTAATTTCTATAATTAATTTCTGATACATATATTAATTCCACAAATTTGTTTCTACTTAATCATATTTTCATATTTGAAATCCAAATGTTTATATGTTTACTTATTTTCTACTTGATATGGCTTTTTTTAAAACTTTATTTCCTACTTTACTTCATATAATACTTACACGCCATTTTTAATCACTTTATTTAGAACAGTCAATCCCTTGAAATTTGCGTACATTAATTATAATTGTAATGTACATTAATTCTTTAACCATTTCTCTTTTTATGTGTATATATTTTAATCACTTTATCTAAAAGTAGTCAACCCCTTGAAATCGGCGTACATCAATTATGATTGTAACATATATTAATTATCATTAATTCTTTGATCACTTCTCTTCCTATGTACACACACACACAAACACACACACAAACACACACACACACACATATATATATATATATATATACACACACACATATATTTAATCAATCATTTCTATATTTAATTTCTCATACGTTTATTATGCCCCAAATCCCCTCAAACATATTCCTCCTCTCTATAAATTGGATGCCATGTTTTATCCCTTTCACTAAATCCAGTTCTTCTCCACTTCGACCTTTCCAGGCATATTTACCAGTTTATACAATTTCATATCTAAACCACCTCTACCACATCTTTAAATTGTAAGTTTATTATATACTCTCAGCAAAGTTGTTTTTTTAGCATATATTTACTCTCTGCAAAGTTGTTTTTTTAGCATATTAGAAAAAACACATCATGCCATGGTCACGCGCGAAGCGCGTGCCATGACCAAGCGCGAAGCGCGTGCCATGACTATGCGCGAAGCGCGTGCCATGACCACGCGCGAAGCGCGTGCCATCACCACGCGTGAAGCGCGTGCCTATACGCTCGTATTAAATAAAGTAAATTCTCATATGACCGTATTTGGTTATCTATTGTTCGTAAGCTAAAACTTAGGCTTCCATCTCTATAGTGCTGCAAAATGGAAAATACATCTGCTATTGAAATATATTACTAATCGAATTGGCTCAAAGAAGTTTGCACATAATAATTTGGCACCATTAAAATTTACTTGCTGTAGTATTAACTAAAATAGCCAAATAAATATATTACTATAGGAGAAGGTTATTTTGACTTTTGTAATGAAAAGTTTTTTAATTTTAATGAATTGATTATTTCCATTTTCTATTAATAACAATTAGGATATGTAGTTGTTCAGCTCTATTTAACCCTACACAAACGTGCTTGCTGAATTTGATTAATTTAGAATGAAATATTAAATTCTAATAATTAAAAAAATGATTATTGTAGTTTTCCGCCATTCACAAGAAAGATATGAAGGAAACTAGGATGTTTAGGTTTAACTTTAAGTTGAAGAAATTATTTCATCCTTTAACTATAAGTTTTACGAAGAATTAATTTTGATAAATTATGTTTTATGAAAATTTGAAATTTAATAGCTATTATTATTTTGTTTGAACTAAATTTTTAATTAGTATATGTATTTTGTTATATACATAAGCATAATTATAACAACCTCTCATTTTCGAGGACGAATAGTTTTGAGGGGGCGTGGAGATTGTAACATTCTGTAAATTATGACCATTTACGTTGTTGAATAAAATTTATTTATTGAATTTTTAATGGTTTTTGAATAAAATTTATGATGTTATTAATGAAATTTATCAATTTTGTTGAAACATTGATTGAAAATAACGTGTATATTCCCTTTATTCTATTAATTTTTTTCCTTTATTCTATTTTCACGCATCTTATTTCATTTACGTACTTTCATTCCTTAAATTTACATTCCTTTATACTCCTTTCCCTTTATTATTTCTCTCTAAAAACAAAGGCATGTTTCATTCATAATAAAAGGTTTCGTTGCCTTAAATAAAAAGAAATGCATGAGACATATATGTGGAAGGTCATGCATCTCGTTTATTTTCACATAATGCATGCACTTTTCAATGCATCCACTCCTTCATTCTCCTTTTTCTATTTCTCTGACTCCTACATCTTCCTATTTTAATGCATGCATGCATTTTATACTAAAAAAATATTAAATGAAAAACATATTTGGTCACAAATTATCAATTTGCATTTCTTGGCCATTCATTTTCAAAATCTCTTTTATAAACTCAATGCATACATGCATGGATGCATTTTCCTTTGTTTAATGCGTTTAATGCATGTGTTACCCATTTCTATTTCAATTCACTTCGATATTTTTCTATACAAGTTTTATTTCTTCCCTATTTATTTCTTCTTCCTATCAAGTTTTCTAAGCAATTTTCCTATACAAGTTTTCCCCAAAATCAATTTTTTTTTCTTCCCAAATCAGTGATGCCCAAACTTTGAAAAAAAGGGAATGAATCGCCACCGCCACTTCGAGATCATCCATCCTACCATAAGATGAATTTTTGTAACATTAGTGAAGGAAGATGTAGCTTCTTTGGTAAAATGTTGTTTTGCTAATTTGCAACATTGATATTTAAGTTATTCTCTAACATTAGTAGGCCAACACTTGCATCTTCTCTAGGTGACCGTATCTCATATATAAGCGGACCATTACTGATGATGGAAAAAGAATTCTTTCACAACATTGTCACCCACTGCAACTTCAACTACAAAAGTACACTGCATTTTATAATAATTTCATATTCAGTGTAGCTGTTGTTCGCTTTGTAATTTTCAAATTTTCTTTTTATAGTTAATTTCTCTTGCGGGTGATACCCTCGCTCATTAGACATAACCATTACCTAGATTTCCTAACATTTTCTAACTTTTTAAAGATCCTTTTTTATTTTATTTTCCTTTACCAATATCAACAGAAGTGGTACCATGACCAATGTCAGGTTTAAATTCCATTTGACATGCTCCTTCTTTCTCCTGTATTTAAATTAGGAAAACACTATCAGAATTACTGAGTTTTATTCCTTTTACCTACAACATCAAATTACATATGTAAGTTTGTACGATCACAATTTTGAAACTATAACTTTTAGTGCAATTCACTTTAAATATGGTTTTTCTTTCAATCCCGAAAAATCACTAAATGGTTACTGCATGTATGAAACTCATAATACACTTTAAAAAAGTTATGTGTTTTTTTATATTATTATCGTGGATCAGGCTTATGCATGATCAAATAGCAATATGCATTAATTTTTCGTTGATTAAGTTAATTTTTTTATGAATTGTACACAAGCTGATGTTTAAATATGTATGCAAGTATTGAAGGAGTATGAAGTCAAGCACTGTCAATTAGTAGAATTTAGATTCAAGATCTATATAGTTCTAATACTCCCAATTTTTCTAAGTTGTTTGTTTGCGTCAAAAATGGCACAAACACCAAATGGTGCAAATGTGCACTTCACTGATTCAATAAGATTAATATGTAGAACCGCGACCACAAAAATAAAAGCACAAAAGTAAGAACACAAAGAGATTTTTATAGTGGTTCGATTCAATATGAATCTACGTCCACTTTTAATCAATTTTCATTATGGTGTTTTAGCGTACAACAGATGGACTTTCCCTCATTACATTCATTTCTCTCCTTTTTACTCTTTTTGAGATCTAATCCGTTTGAGTTCGGTCAATGGATGGAAGAAATCACAAGCTTTATGATGGTGGAAGTATCAATCCTTGATCACTTAGACGCTTTTGCATTCTTCCATGATTCCATTTGAATTTTGAGTTAGATCCAAATTTAGAGTGGATTGGAGAAGATAATAGATCGCTTGAATGGTGTTGGAAAGAATTCCAATGTGGCTTGAACGAGATTCAAGGAGCTTTGATCTACTTAGAGAGAGATTTCATAATCATTGAAATGGATTTGATCCACATGAAGTTGAAGAAGTGTTGCTAAATCCATGGAAACCATTAATGAAGTTAGAATGGAGCTTGGAGGTTGAAGAAATGATTTGGCGGCCTTTCGGGGTGGAGAAAATCGGTCCCCTTTAAAGTAGGGTTGAACCTCTATTTATAGGTGTGGAGCAAGTGAGGAGGAAGCCAAAAATATGTAGTACAGGGAACCGGTCGGTCGACCATTTATTTATAGAAGTGCCCCTGAGTACAGTTGGCGATAGCTGTAAAGGGGTACCGGTCGGTCTATATATTTAGACCACAGGTCGGTCCATTTTCATGCATACCGGTCGCCTCATATATTTTATATACCGACCACCTGCTGTTTTCCCAATTTTATTGCATCTAAGCCACTTTGTACTTTAGTGCAAATTATTTTCTCATGAGACACGTGGGTGTGCATTGTCATGTATTTGCAAGATTCATGGATTTGGGGTACAATATTTACATCTTTGCCATTTGTGTCTTTTAATGCATGGTTCTTCTGTGCTAATGCCACGTGCTCATGCTTTTCTTTACTCCTTTGTATGTTTTGTTGTTCCTTTTGGGGTTCAGTTATTACAAGTATGCCACTCACATTGTTCATTCGTATTCCATCCAGCTTGTTTGTCTGCTGCACGCGCTAGCACCGACCGACCGACGCTTGGTGGAGGAGCTGACCGACCGACTGGAGGAACTGACTGACCACCTTTGGTTCTTGCATGGTATGTGCTGACGTGGCGCTTGTATTAACGTTTTAATATATTCTGTAACGATTGCAAGAATGACCCACATGCACATTTATTATGATTCATATGTGGTCCACATTCAAGCCATATGCTTGTGATGATTTCTTCTACCACAGTGTGCCAACACATCATCACTACATGGCACTGTCCTATGAACTTTAAAAGCTTTGTTGCTACTGACTAGTATACATATGTTCACAACGACCGGTTATAAGTTTTGAAACCTGTCTCTGCTAGTTCTGTGCACCGTTCGGTCCCCTATATTTCAAGTAACCGACCGGTATTATATGCCTTGGCCTTCAGAAACATGCTCAGTCCACACCGGTGTTGTTGAACCAGAAATGAAGCCAAACTGATCGTTGCTGTGCTGCTGACCGGACGGTTCCAGGAGGAGCTGACCGACCGGTAGTAGTAAATGATGACCGGTCGCCTTTTCATTGAAGCCAATTGGCTATATTGTTTTCATATCCACACGTTAACGTCAGTCTATACTTCTGAGTTTTGAACCGCGTTTTAATAACGGTGTTAACACTTGCCCCTCAGAGCTTGCATTTTTCTGCTTGTGAGAAATGCGGGCTTCAAAATAAACGCTGTTGTTGACAAATTTTGCATTGAGATCCTTTACGGAACTTGCATTTGCTCCTTGCCAATGCTATACTAGCATGCGAATGCTTTGATTTTGAATTCTAAAGCCTGTTGCTGACAATGTTGTACTAATGTATGATTGCCCCAGCTTTTACTCGGGCTATTTTTACCGCTACAATCTATGATTTATTTTCTGTGCTTCTTTTCGGAGAAGTCTTCAATTATTCATGCCCCTCGCCTAGAAGGTTTTCGTTAGTCTTAATTATGGATAGAAACTTTATTGCTCAAAGTTCATATGATGATTAGTTTCAACGTTGGAAACTTCGTTGGATGCCCCGAGTTTTGGAGAGGCCGTTTTAATCTGACGTTCAGCCTTCTCTGATTGACTGAACTGACAATATAGAGTTCACTGAATGTTGATAATCTCTTATGAGGAGAGGTTATTTTCTTTATGAAGAGGATTTTTAGATTGTTGCATTGTTTCGCAGTTCAAACTCCTGCGAGGTTTGGGTGAGGTTGCATCGATCCGCAGAGCGAACATCAGTCATCGGTCAGAGTCACTTAACTTGGTAAGTGATCGCTACCCAACTGAGGTGCCTCGGACTCCCGCAAATTTGGTTAAGGCTATACCGATCCTCGGAGCGGGCTTTAGTCATCGGTCGGAGTCACTTAACTTGATAAGTGATCGCTGCCCGACTGAAGCATCCTGGACCTCCATGAACCATGAGGTAAGGTTTGTTTTGATCCATGGAGCGGGTGTCAGCCTTCGGTCGGAGCTCACTTACCTTTGGTAAGTAATCGTTGCCCGGCTGAAATATCCTGGACCTCCATGAACCGTGAGGTAAGGATTAGGGTTGATCCATGAAGTGGGTGTCAGCCTTCGGTCGGAGCTCACTTACCTTTGGTAAGTAATCGTTGCCCGGCTGAAACATCCTGGACCTCCATGAACCGTGAGGTAAGGATTAGGGTTAATCCATGGAGCGGGTGTCAGCCTTCGGTCGGAGCTCACTTACCTTTGGTAAGTAATTGCTGCCCGGCTGAAGCATCCTGGGCCTCCATGAACCGTGAGGTATAGGTTAAGATTGAACCATGGAGCGGGTGTCAGCCTTCGGTCGGAGCTCACTTAACTTTGGTAAGAAATTGTTGCTCGGCTGAAGCATCCTGGACCTCCATGAACTGTGAGGTAAGGATTAGGGTTGATCCATGGAGCGGGTGTCAGCCTTCAGTCGGAGATTACTTACCTTTGGTAAGCAATCGCTGCCCAACTGAAGCATCCTGGACCTCCATGAACCGTGAGGTATAGGTTAAGGTCGATCCATGGAGCGGGTGTCAGCCTTCAGTCGGAGCTCACTTACCTTTGGTAAGCAATCGCTACCCGGCTGAAGCATCCTGGACCTCCATGAATCGTGAGGTATAGGTTAAGGTTGCATCGATCCGCAGAGCAAACGTCAGTCATCGGTCGGAGGTAACTTACCTTTGGTAAGTAATCGCTGCCCGACTGACGTGCCCTAGACTCCCGTAAATCTTTGGGGGATGAGGTTTCGAATCTAGGATTTTTTGCTGCTCTATCAAGTGTTTGACTCATCGGGACTTGCTCGATCTATCATTGAATCAGTGCTATCAGGGTTGTCTCACTTAGTCGGGTTATGAGACAGCAAGCGCTCGCTGGATGGTTGTAGATATTAGATCATCATCAACGGTCATCAGTTGATTATCAGCCTTGGCATAGTGTGAGCAGAAGCTACGTTGCTTGGACCGGATTGGTCATTTGATGTCCCTTTCCCATGGGTAGTCGCAGAAGGATTTGCATCTTGAGAATTTTTCACATACTATTGCAAACGATTCTTCTCAATCAGCTCTTTGATCAATGATCTTAGTTGTCTGCACTCGTTGGTGTTGTGGCCTGGCTGATTATGATACCGACAAGACTTCCCAGATTTGGTCAGATGGTCATTCATACTTATTGGCCGAGGCTCTGGATAATCTTCTGCATCCTTTGTGGCAAGGTATGTGTTCTCAGGAGTGTCATTCAGAGGCGTTAGATTAGACGAGTCAAGAGGGCGAAACTTTTTATTAGATTTGTTGTCGTTTCCGTCATTAGCTCTCTTTTGTCCCTGAGTATTCTTTTGATTAGGTTGAATAGCCGCTCTCTTAGGAGCTTCAAGGAGTTGGTTTCCGCCAATGATCGGAAGAGGTATAGGATTATCATCCACTCTCATGTACTTCTTTGCTTTATTATAGAACTTGTCAAGCGTAGTCGGTTCCTTCATCTTTATCCATCTTCTGAATTCGCTCGTTTTATCTATAGCATCGAGTAGAGCCATAAGGACTATACGTGGTTTCGGATTCCTTACTTCAGAAAAGGCGATATTGAATCGACCAAGGAAGGCTTTGATAGTTTCCCCTTGCTTCTGCTTCATTGCTGAGAGAGTAATAACGTCCTTGGCTTTGGTAGCGTACAAGCAGAATTGCTCCTTGAACTTTTTGGTTAGGTCAGAGAATCGATCGATGGATTTGGGTGGTAGCTTTGTGAACCATAATGACGCGACACCTTCTAAGTAGAGAGGAAAATACGTGCATCTTATCTCGTCGGTCGCTTTAGCTACGCTCATATGCCACTCATATTTGAATAGGAAGTAGTTGGGATCAACGAGGCCGTTGTATGGAGGGAAAGTCGGAGGATTAAATTTCTTTGGACATTCTGCTTCGAGGATCCTTTCAGTGAACGGAGTCCTATCGGGGGAGAAGTCCCATTCTCTTTCGTCGTCTTTGCTAGCTTGATTCTTTTTCAAGGCTCGTTCTATCATATCCGAAATGTATTCTTCAGTGTTATGGTGCTCTGTGAAACTGAGCTCTTTACCAAATGTCCGTCTAGGCATATGATCTCGATTAGAGAGCTTAGGTGCTTTGCCTTCTCGACGAGGGGGTGCCCCCATGATAGGGTTAGCGATCTTTCGAGCATCCATTTCGGAATGATTCTTAGCTTTTGATCTCAATTCTTCGATGTTAGCTTCGTCCCTGTCACTTGCCTAATCATAATCGTCTTCCATATTGTCGCTGTGGTTATGATCGGAAGCGGGCGATTTATCATTCTCTTGGAGATCCACATGCACTTTCGGGGGGTTGGATTTGATCGAGTGTTAAGAATGGCGTCAAGTTTCTCCATCATCATTTTAGTGGAGGCATACATTCGGCTATTGACGTTGGCAATAGCGATTTTTAATTCATTTCTAGTCACACCGGCTCCGCTTTTTGAGTTTTCACCAACTTCAAAGCGATCTGCGAGCGGTGTTTCTTCATTAGCAACATTATCGGCTTCTACCGTGGTTTTACTAGCGGTCTTCTTGGATTTTTCCATGATCTCGGATAAGGCCTTGAATTTGGAAGATAACTCGTCGAGTGGCCTAGATCTTAGATTTGCGGAATCTATGGTAGAAGTAGATTTAGAAATTCAATGTGAAGGAAGGAGATGCGAACGCGGCCCCACAGTGGGCGCCAAATGTTTGCGTAAAAATTGACATAAACACCAAATGGTGCAAATGTGCACTTCACTGATTCGGCAAGATTAATATGTAGAACCGCGACCACAAAAATAAAAGCATAAAAGTAAGAACACAAAGAGATTTTTATAGTGGTTCGATTTCAATATGAATCTACGTCCACTTTTAATCAATTCTCATTATGGTGTTTGAGCTTACAACATATGGACTTTCCCTCATTACATTCATTTCTCTCTTTTTTACTCCTTTTGATATCTAATCCGTTTGAGTTCGGTCAATGGATGGAAGAAATCACAAGCTTTATGATGGTGGAAGTATCAATCCTTGATCACTTAGACGCTTTTGCGTTCTTCCATGATTCCATGTGAATTTTGAGTTAGATCCAAATTTAGAGTGGATTGGATAAGATAATAAATCGCTTGAATGGTGTTGGAAAGAATTCCAATGTGGCTTGAACGAGATTCAAGGAGCTTTGATCTACTTAGAGAGAGCTTTCATGATCATTGAAATGGATTTGATCCACATGAAGTAGAAGATGTTTTGCTAAATCCATGGAAACCATTAATGAAGTGAGAATGGAGCTTGGCGGTTGAAGAAATGATTTGGCGGCCTTTCGGGGTGGAGAAAATCGGTCCCCTTTAAAGTTGGGTTGGACCTCTATTTATAGGTGTGGAGCAAGTGAGGAGGAAGCCAAAAATATGTAGTGTAGGGAACCGGTCGGTCGGCCATTTATTTACAGAAACGCCACTGAGTACAGTTAGCGACAGTTGTAAAGGGGTACCGGTCGGTCTATATATTTAGACCACCGGTCGGTCCATTTTCATGCATACCGGTCACCTCATATATATTTTATATACCGACCGCTTGTTGCTTTCCCAATTTTATTGCATCTAAGCCACTTTGTCCTTTAGTGCAAATTCTTTTCTCTTGAGACATGTGGGTGTGCATTTTCATGTATTTGCAAGATTCATGGATTTGGGGTACAATATTTACATCTTTGCCATTTGTGTCTTTTAATGCATGGTTCTTTTGTGCTAATGCCACGTGCTCATGCTTTGATTTACTCCTTTTATGTTTTACTGTCCCTTTTGGGGTGCAGTTATTACAAGTATGCCACTCACATTGTCACATTTGTATTCCATCCAGCTTGTTTGTCTGCTGCACGCGCTAGCACCGACCGACCGACGCTTGGTGGAGGAGCTGACCAACCGACTGGAGGAACTGACCGACCACCTTTGGTTCTTGCATGGTACATGCTGACGTGGCGCTTGTATTAATGTTTTAATATATACTGTAATGATTGCAAGAATGACCCGCATGCACATTTATTATGATTCATATGTGATCCACATTCAAGCCATATGCTTGTTGATTGACATAGAAATGTGTTTATTTTATGCTTTTATATCTTATCTTCTGTATATAAATAAATATTACTTGGGTATTGTTTTGTTACTTTTACAGATATTCCAACCCAGCCCGCATGCAACCAGAAATGTAGAGAAATAGAGTTCAATTTGCTGTGTATTTGCATTTTGAAGAATTGTAGATGAAGATATCACATCTAGTTACTGTTGGACAAGAAAAGGATTGATAACAAGGCTTTGCACATCACAAATCAATGAAGAAGTGTCAAGGAAACAAGAGGAAAAGAGAAAAGGCCCAAATTTGCTTTAATTATCAAAGGCCCATTTATGTTTCTCATTGTAAACTAATTAGTGATGTAATGACCAGGCCCAATTATCATTAGGGTTAGGGTTAGGGTTAGGGTTTGGCTATCTACCCTATATATACCCTTGTAATGGCATTGTAGCCACCATCCTATCATATATCTCATTCTATTCTCTTCTTCATCAATAAAACTCATTTTTCTTTATTTTGCAATTTTCTATTTTTCTTAGCAATTAGTGTTGTCTACACGATTAGATTCGGTAGAACACTATTTGTCTTTTGCATTTATTTTCGTTAGTGATTGACCGTCTGATTAGATTCAGCGGTAATCCTAATTGTTATTTTCTGTTCGTTTAATCCTATTCTGCAATTTTATTTTCATTGTTCTATTTTATCTTTAATCATTGAATTTATTACAGATCTGATTAGATTCGAATCTGCAGTAAATTTAATTGCATCTTTTAATTGTAGTTTCACTTTTTATTTGGTTTTGCAAAATCAACCTCCAGCTTCATCTAACACGCCCAAGAAAAAATAAATAATAAGTTTTAATTAAACCTCCCTGTGTTCGACCTGTATGCTACACACCTGTATGCTTGCAGAATTTATTACAAATGTCGCGCTTTTCTAATTCATAGACTAGCGTCGATCAAGTTTTTGGCGCCGTTGCCGGGGAGGTAACGATTGAATTTTATTGTTTATTTAATTTCTGATTCGTGTTAGTTTTATTTTATTTATTTATTTTTCCTTTAATTTTTGTGCATATAAAAAAAATATCTTGTTTGTGATTTGATATATCAATTTCATTGGTACAATCATCCACTAATCAAGAGAAAAAAAAAGAACTTACCATTTTTTTTATTCAGTTTCTTTTCTTTGCACCTTTTTTTCCTCTTTTCATTAGATTGACTTCTTCTTTTTTTAAAAAAAAAACAAAAACACACAAAAAAAAAATCTTGCCAAATTTCCATGATTTTATTTCCCGTTTTCATACATTTTCTTCCTCTGTTTTCTTATACAAATATCTCCTTTTTTCTTTCTTTACAAATATTCAAAAAAAAAAATTCAAATTTTCTGATTTCTTCCGTTTATTTCATTCCTGTTTTCTATACATTTCTTTCCTTCTCTCTTTTCAACAGTTAAAACAAAAAAAAATCCCTCTTTCTATTTATATACACACCTTACTTTCTTCTCGGCCATTTCACATATTTCTTTCTTTTCTTTCTATACAAGTCTCCGACAAAAAGAAAAAAAAAGAAGAATCTTTTTACATTTTTTTTTATTATTCCTTCCTTTACACCAACTTCTTTTTTTTAAAAAAAAATAAAAATAAAAAATTGCAACTTCTTTCTCTTCTTCTCCTGATTTCTGTCTTGTCGTCTCTTCCCTTTTTACCATTCTATACCACGTTCAAACCTCCACAGTTTCAATTCAACCGATTGCAAAAACACACAGATCAACACTCCACACCATTGCCAAACCACAATCGCACTGCACCAACTTCGCAACCCCGAAGCAGCGACAAAACTTACTGCAAATATCCTCCGAACTCAAAAACCAACGTCACAACCGCTCAACAAAATCACCACCGTATACAGCCCCTCACCTTCATCCTCTTTTGATCCTCATCCTTCATAAGTTTCACAACCACATCCGGGACCATATTTTCCATCACCCCGTTATCTCCAGATCCAAACTTTCAAAACCAAAAATCGCAATCAACCCAATTCACTTAAAAACCTAAACCGAAGAAACCCCAAATCAGTTCGCACCTGAAAACATCAAAACCGCGATTGCCTCAAAGACCCTCAAAGCAAAATCCGAAATCGAAATCAGTGGCTGCTATTCGAAACCCCGATTCAAAATTTGAACTTTCGATTTAATTGAATAGGTTCCAAAAAAAAATTGGGCGTGAGTTGTATTTGGCCGCCAGGTTCGATCGCAATTTTTTGGGAAGGGGTGCGTATTTTTGTTTGGTTTTTTTGTTTTGGGAAAGTATTGATTAGTTTACTTTTGAGCTAGGTGGACCGTGGTTCTGCTTAATTTAACTATTTGTGGTTTGCTTGTTTTTTTTTTTTTTTTTAGTTTGGTTTGTCTAGGATAGTTTAGTGTATTTTGGTAACTGGTTTTTCTTGTATTTGTGATTCAACAATTTCTTAGCTTTCACTAAAAAAAAAAAGAGAGAGAGAATTCAATCAAAGATCAAAGCAGCAAAGAAGTCGAGCTACAAATCAGGAATTCAGTGAGCAAAGCAAAGCAAACAGTACAGTAAAGCTCAAATTCTTCTGGACGGACCGCCATACCCCACTGTAAATTCTTTTAACTCTACAGGTGCTCTGCCGCAAAGAAAAAAATATATATAGATAATTGTTGTAAAAAAATTCTGCAGGGGCAGCGGCTTTGAATGTACAATTTTTAATTTTTGCAATTATTTTGTGTGATTTCTGCATTGTTTATTCATTCTATTAAGGGCAATACCCCAATTCACATAAGGTGAGGGATTTCATCACCCTTTCCTTAGCCCACAAATTGCATTTCATCGTAGAATCTGACTAATAATAACGGTTAGACGTTGGACTCAAGGGAGTCACGGGCTCATCTAGGGCTCAATTGTATTGTGATAGTTGATTCATTTGGAACGAATTATTTCTTGGTGTCTAGACTACGGCAGAGAAATAACCGTTTATAAATATTACGGTGATTCGTAAATATTATATCGGTTGTTACTCTGAAGGTACTTAAACCTTCGGCTGCATTGCTAGGGTGATTCCTGGTGCACCGATAACTCCTGTCCGTTAACTGGCTGAGAAATCTTTTGATCTAAGTAATCAAACGCATCACTTTATAATTTTGGGTTAGGAGCCAATAAGGACAGAAAACTTCATTGTAGCTAATTTCTGTGCTTGCATTTAACAACAATGAGTGAAAAAAGTGTTAGCCAACAAAATTCTCCTAGGGGTTCTCGTATCAACCAAAATTTTCCAACCGAATTAGATCAAAATCGAGTGAATCAAAACTTTCCAAACTTTGGGGATCAAAATCAAATAAATCAAAATTTTCAAAATCTCAATATCCAAATGGATAGACCCTTGTCTCTTCGTGATCGATGTTATCCTACTAGGACCGTTCAACCATCTGTCATTGTGTTCCCACCAGCTGAAGGAAACAATTTTGAGCTAAAACATTCTTTTATCCAAGGGGTACCAAAATTTACTGGGTCTGAAAATGCTTATGAATTTCTGAGTGAATTTGAATTGTATGCGTCCACAACAAAAATGCAACAATTATCTAACGAATCGATCAAGCTAAGGCTAATTCCATTTGCACTACTTGAAAGCGCTAAAAGATGGCTAAATTCTCTTCCACGACATTCCATAAGAAGTTGGGATGAATTTGTCACTGCATTCTTGAAAAAGTTTTTCCCTTTCCATAAAACTCTAAAAATCCGAACCGAAATAAATCAATTTTGTCAAAATGAGGGGGAAACTTTTTCAAAATACTTTGAGAGATTCAACCAGCTATTATATAGTTGTCCTCATCATGGAATTCTTAAAGATCACTTATGTCAAATTGCATATGAAGGGCTAAACTATCAGACTAGAACTCAACTAGAATCAATGTGTGGAGGAGACTTTATGTCTAAAACAGCCGATGAAGCTTGGCGGTTTTTAGAAGATTATTCTGAAAAGGACATGCAATGGGAATCGATTCGTGTTCCCATTCGTACTTCTACTAGAGGAGTGCATGTCGTGGACCCAAGTCAAATTCCCTTAGAAAATCAAACTCATCAAGCCGGAGAAGGGTCACCCCACTATTACTCTCAAGACCAAGCCAATGCTATAGCTCAAAATAACCCTTACTCAGCCATGTACAATCCTAGTTGGAGGAACCACCCAAATTTTTCCTGGTCAAACCCCAATAATTCGGCTAACCCATCTCACATGCAACCCTTTATTCCCAATCCGAATTACCAAGCTCCTTCTTCCAATTCTCAAATCTCTCAACCTGCACCTCAAACGAAACAACCTTATAGGCACCCCAACTTTCAATCATCAAATCAATCCTCTCAATCTTCTCAACCACCACAAGATATCGTGCGTTTAGAGAAACAGTTGAACTCTCACGAAGCTAAAATGAACTCACAAGACGCTAAACTCGACCAAATGTTCAATATGATGAAAGAACTAATGAAAAATAATGAGAAAGGAAAGTTGCCTAGTCAACCCGAGGTGAATCCAAAATATAACTCTCGTGCTCTAAATTCTTGTGAGGATGAAAACCACAATCCGGTCAACGTTGTTACAACCCTTCGATCTGAAAAGGGGATTGATAATAATGTTGGCAACCCTGACAAACCTTCGAACTCAACCCAAATACAAAAGCTTGATGATCACTTAATGGCTACAAATGCCAGTTCTTCTAAACTTCCATCTCCCTTAAATGTTGGCAATCCCAACAGTTCTTCTCCTAGTGTCGACAAACCCGACTCACCTTCTGAAATCGATGTTGGCAATACCAACATTCCGTCTTCTACAACCTTACCACCTTCTCTTCCCTTGGATAAACCTTCTTCTTCGAATGATGAAACTCATCACAGAGTCAAAGAACCAGTAGCTCCTTTTCCTCATAGACTCAATAATAAGAAGAAAGCGGCAAATTTCGATAAAATTCTGGAAATTTTCAAACAAGTCCGTGTGAACATTCCTCTTTTAGACACAATCGAACAAATTCCTCAATATGCCAAATGTCTTAAGGAATTGTGCACACAAAAACGTGCAACTAATGTTCCAAAAAACGCCTTTCTAACTGCAAATACAAGCTCTGTTCTTTCGAATCTTGCCCCAGTCAAGTATAAAGACCCTGGCTGCCCTACGATTGATTGCAAAATAGGAAACACCCATATCTCTCGTGCCCTACTCGACCTTGGTGCCAGTGTCAACCTTCTCCCTTATACTGTCTATCGTCAACTTGGACTAGGGGAGATTAAACCAACAAAAATCACACTTCAACTAGCCGATCGATCTGTCAAAACGCCATTGGGAATTATCGAAGACGTCTTGATACAGATCGAACAGTTCTACTTCCCTGTCGATTTTATAGTTCTAGAAACAGAGCCTGTCTCAAATCCCAACGTTCAAATACCATTGATCTTAGGACGCCCTTTCTTAGCAACCTCTAATGCTGTCATTAATTGTAGGAATGGTCAGCTTCGACTTTCCTTCGGGCACCTAACCATTGAGCTAAACATCTTTAATCTCAACAAGCAACCTAGGGATTTTGAGGTCGATGAAATTGACATGATTCAAACCACAGTTGATGAAACTTCTAGTGACACTTCTGAAGCCCTGAAAATGTGTCTTGACCATTTCGACTCTGATTTCGATGAACTCGAATACATTTATGAACTAAACAAAATTCTTGACTCCGGCACTTCGTCACCTGAATCTAACCAAGGAATGTTGACCAATGTTGATACACAAGAACCTCCTAAGTTAGACCTCAAACCCTTGCCACCAGACCTTAAGTATGCCTACCTAGACTCTTCAAAAAAAATTCCCGTAATCTTGGCCTCCGATATTACTCAGGACCAAGAAGAAAAACTCTTAGAAGTTTTGCGGGAAAATAAAGATGCCTTGGGGTGGGAAATTAGCGATATAAAAGGAATTAGCCCATCAATTGTGGAACATCGCATACATTTAGTTGATGAGGCTAAACCCACCCGTGAGGCTCAAAGGCGATTAAACCCAAACATGAGAGAAGTGGTCAAGGAGGAGATAATCAAATGTCTAGATAATAACATCATCTATCCCATCTCTGATAGTACTTGGATGAGTCCGGTACAAGTTGTACCAAAGAAGTCGGGAGTCACAGTGATCAAAAACGACAGTAATGAACTCATCCCAACAAAAATCAAAACCAAATGGCGTGTGTGTATCGACTATCGAAAGCTTAACTCAGCCACACGAAAAGACCATTTTCCCTTGCCTTTTATTGACCAAATGCTCGAACGCTTAGCGGGACATAAGTACTACTGTTTTCTCGATGGATACTCTGGCTATAACCAAATTCCTGTTGCTTTGGAAGATCAACATAAGACCACCTTTACTTGTCCCTTTGGAACCTTTGCTTATCGTCGCATGCCTTTCGGTCTTTGTAATGCCCCCGCGACGTTCCAAAGGTGTATGATGAGTATTTTCTCTGATATGGTGGAAGAATTCTTGGAAATATTCATGGACGATTTTTCAATCTATGGATCATCTTTTTCCCAATGCCTCACTCATTTAGAACTCGTCCTTAAGCGTTGTAAGGAGAAATCACTCGTGCTTAATTGGGAAAAATGCCACTTTATGGTAAAAAGGGGGATAGTTCTAGGTCATGTCGTCTCCAAAGATGGCCTAGAAGTCGATAAATCCAAAATCGATTTGATTGTTAATTTACCTCCTCCTAAGTCTGTCAAAGATGTTCGTTCATTTCTTGGCCATGCAGGATTCTATAGAAGATTCATTAAGGATTTCTCAAAAATTTCAAAACCTCTCTCGAATTTACTTGCCAAAGATGTAAAGTTTGAATTTTCCGATGATTGCAAAACATCTTTTGAAACTCTTAAGTCCATCTTGACCACAACTCCCATCATTCAACCTCCTGATTGGACTCAACCCTTCGAACTTATGTGCGACGCTTCTGATTTTGCTATTGGAGCCATCTTGGGTCAGCGTATCGATAAACTCCCTCGAGTCATTTATTACGCTAGCAAAACTTTAAACGAGGCCCAACTGAATTACTCAACTACTGAAAAGGAATTTTTGGCAGTTGTCTTCGCTCTTGAGAAATTCAGACCATATCTCATAGGATCCAAAGTCATAGTTTACACTGACCATGCTGCCCTACGATATCTGCTTTCTAAAAAGGATGCCAAGGCCCGCTTGATTCGTTGGATCCTTCTTCTTCAAGAATTCGATATAGAAATACGAGATAAAAAGGGTTCTGAAAATGTCGTAGCTGATCATCTCTCTCGAATTGTGCACGAAAATGATAACGACACCCAAATCGATGACTATTTTCCTGACAAACAACTCCTTTCGATCTCTAACACCCCTTGGTACGCTGACATTGTGAATTATCTTGTCACAAAACAAACACCCGCTGAATGGTCAAAACAAGATAAACAAAATTTCTCTTGAAAGTTCGAAACTTCTATTGGGACGACCCATATCTTTTCAAATACTGTCCAGACCAAATCATTCAAAGGTGTGTGCCCGATCATGAACACCAAAGTATTCTCTCCTTCTCACATGACCATGCTTATGGCGGTCATTTTGGAGCAAGAAAAACTGCTGCAAAAGTTTTGCAAAGCGGTTTTTATTGGCACACACTCTTCCGTGACGCTTTCTAATTTTGCTCTAAATGTGAGCGATGTCAAAGAACGGGTCGAATCTCTAAGCGAAACATGATGCCTCTCAACCCCATTTTAGTGATTGAGTTATTCGATGTTTGGGGCATCGACTTCATGGGACCATTCCCCAATTCATTTGGGAATCTGTACATCTTGCTTGCGGTAGATTATGTCTCAAAATGGGTTGAAGCCATTACGACCAAAACCAACGACAACAAGGTTGTTGTCAAATTTCTCAAAGAAAACATCTTTTTACGCTTTGGCACACCTCGAGCTATCATTAGCGATAATGGCACTCACTTCTGTAATCGTACTTTTGAGTCCTTGCTCAAGAAATACTCAATCACACACAAGCTGTCGACCCCCTACCACCCACAAACTAGTGGGCAAGTAGAAGTTTCCAATAGACAAATCAGGCAAATTCTTGAGAAAACCGTGAATTCCAATAGAAAAGATTGGTCTGTAAAACTGATTGATGCACTTTGGGCTTTTCGCACTGCTTATAAAACCAATCTAGGAATGTCCCCATATCGATAAGTCTTTGGAAAGGCATGTCACTTACCTTTTGAATTAGAGCATCGCGCTCTTTGGGCCATAAAATTTTTAAATTTTGACTTAGAAAAAGCCGGCTCACATAGGAAGTTACAAATTTCGGAATTAGAGGAATTAAGAAATGAAGCGTATGAAAATGCAAAAATCTACAAAGAAAGAACCAAAGCCTAACACGACAAAAACATACTTCGTAAGGAATTCAACGTAGGTCAAAAAGTTCTTTTATACGACTCTAGACTTCACTTGTTTCCAGGAAAACTCAGATCTCGATGGACTGGACCTTATGTCGTGAAAACAGTATACCCTCATGGAGCGGTTGAAATTGAAAATCCTAGGGATGGAAAAGTCTTCAAAGTAAACGGTCAACGACTGAAACCATTTTTGGAATTCGAGCAATATGACGAAGATGACTCTATCGATCTGCATGATCATCCACCATGAAATTAGGTGGTACACGTTCTTTTTCTTTTATTTTTCTTTTTCATTTTTTATTTTTCTGCCTTAGACAGTTGGGACACTGTCTCAATCAAGTGTGGGGGGGAGTCTGCAGTTCATCCATTTTCATTTTTCTTTGTTTTTATTTCTTTTTATTTTCAGCCATTTAAGTAGGACCATCATACATTTTAGATTGTAGTAACATACCATAATTTTTTTTTATACGACTCATTTTCAGTTGATACAACAAAATAAGTTTACAATTTTTAGCCAGTTGATAGTAGTTTTCTCTCTCAACTTAGATCGAATAGGAAATATAATAAAAAGTTTAATTTTGAAGGATAATAGTGTAACCGGTACATAGGAAGATTCTTAGGTGATGGCCATGAAATCTATTCTATATTGTAGACTTGTTTAAATAAGTGGAGGACTTAAAATACTTATATTGGCTTTTCAAATCTTTAAAACTAAGTTGTGTTAAGTTGAATTCGCGTAACTCTCTTTTGTGCTTATATTTTCGATAATAATAATAATAGTATTCCAAGGGTATCCAACATTGCTTGTATATCGAGCGTTGGTGTGCAAACCCGCCAAGCTCTATCCGACACGTTGTTGACAAAGTCAAAGTTGGAATATCTTGATCTCATTTTATGAGATTGGACACCTAAGGATTACCGACACATTGTTGACAAAGTCAAAGTCGGCCTGCACAATCCGCCAAGCTCTTTACCTACTCTCCGTTAGTCCGCGAGGCAGTGCATGGGTGGTAAACCTTGGTATTTTTAGTTAGGTGTATGTACTTAATCATAAATCTTAAAATTTTATAGAATAAAGAATAAGCGATGATACCCAAACACTTCTTGACCTTATTGATTTGACTAGCCATACATGAGAAAATTAGAATACCACTTTGCAAACTGTGCCAAGCAAACTAAGAATCTATTTCATGGCTGCACTATGTTATCGACCGAACTAACTGGCCAAACTGGAATTTAACATTTGAAAACTCGATTTATATTGAAAATTTGTGACAAGTCGAGGTATCTAAAATAAAATCAACTAGTTAGAAATTATTAACTTAATTTGTTGTACCACTTTCCTGAAATAAGTCGTGTTGTCATTTTTCGTTTTTATTTTTGCATATGTCCATTGCATTCATGTAGTTTCATTAGAATCATAGCATACTGCATTTGGATTTTGTGGGTAGTATCCGCTGAAAACCCTCACGAGACACCACTCGTCCTACTAGGGACACCTAGAGGTTTAACGGCTTGTTGCATGCGCTCAATGCAATCGTGTTTCCTACGAAAGTGTGACCTATCTAGTTAGTTTTCCATTTTCTTTTTACTCGAGGACGAGTAAAAGATAAGTGTGGGGGTATTTGATTGACATAGAAATGTGTTTATTTTATGCTTTTATATCTTATCTTCTGTATATAAATAAATATTACTTGGGTATTGTTTTGTTACTTTTACAGATATTCCAACCCAACCCGCATGCAACCAGAAATGTAGAGAAATAGAGTTCAATTTACTGTGTATTTGCATTTTGAAGAATTGTAGATGAAGATATCACATCTAGTTACTGTTGGACAAGAAAAGGATTGATAACAAGGCTTTGCACATCACAAATCAATGAAGAAGTGTCAAGGAAACAAGAGGAAAAGAGAAAAGGCCCAAATTTGCTTTAATTATCAAAGGCCCATTTATGTTTCTCATTGTAAACTAATTAGTGATGTAATGACCAGGCCCAATTATCATTAGGGTTAGGGTTAGGGTTTGGCTATCTACCCTATATATACCCTTGTAATGGCATTGTAGCCACCATCCTATCATATATCTCATTCTATTCTCTTCTTCATCAATAAAACTCATTTTTCTTTTTTTTGCAATTTTCTATTTTTCTTAGCAATTAGTGTTGTCTACACGATTAGATTCGGTAGAACACTATTTGTCTTTTGCATTTCTTTTCGTTAGTGATTGACCATCTGATTAGATTCAGCGGTAATCCTAATTGTTATTTTCTGTTCGTTTAATCCTGTTCTGCAATTTTATTTCCATTGTTCTATTTTATCTTTAATCGTTGAATTTATTACAGATCTGATTAGATTCGAATCTGCAGTAAATTTAATTGCATCTTTTAATTGTAGTTTCACTTTTTATTTTGTTTTGCAAAATCAACCTCCAGCTTCATCTAATACGCCCAAGAAAAAATAAATAATAATTTTTAATTAAACCTCCCTGTGTTCGACCTGTATGCTACACACCTGTATGCTTGCAGAATTTATTACAAATGTCGCGCTTTTCTAATTCATAGACTAGCGTCGATCACTTGTGATGATTTCTTCTACCACGTTGTGCCAACACAACATCAATACATGGCACTGTCCTATGAACTTTAAAAGCTTTATTGCTATTGACCGGTATACATATGTTCACAACGACCGGTTATAAGTTCTGAAACCTGTCTCTGCTAGTTCTGTGCATCGTTCGGTCCCCTATATTTCAAGTAACCGACCGGTATTATATTCCTTGGCCTTCAGATACATGCTCAGTCCACACTGGTGTTATTGAACCAGAAATAAAGCCAAACTGATCGATGCTGTGCTGCTGATCGGACGGTTCCAGGAGGAGCTGACCGACCGGTAGTAGGAAATGATGACCAATCGCCTTTTCCTTGAAGTCGATTGGCTAAATTGCTTTAATATCCGTGCGTTAACGTCAGTCCATAATTCTTAGTTTTGAACCACGTTTTAATAACGGTGTTAACATTGTTGAAGTTACATATGCCAAAAAATCATGTTAATGCATTTTGTACATTTAATTATTATACATTGATTGATATATGCTGGACTCTATTTGTGAACTTCATGGATGTAATTTGACTGGGTATTTGTTTACGGTTGAAGCTATGTGATGTTTTCATGAAAGAATTGGTATTCTGTATATGTGAGGTAGATTATACAACAGCTGCTAGTTTTTGTGTAGATGCAATCATAAGCCTCGCCTTTCATTCTGTTTTTTCTACTTCTCATTTTGTGTTAGTTTATACAAGTTTGTTTATTACTTCATGTACATTAATGTTATGTGACGGAAAGGGATATCTGATTGCATTGTTAATGCGTTAGGAGCCAAAGTCATGAGTCATAACATAAATATGACAATATGGGTTGCAATGGTTATGCCAGTACAGAAGATCTTGGCTGTGTGTAGGTCAAAGTTATAAGTCATGACTACAAACACAGTTACTTTTATCTTATCGTTTCATGTTGAAAATTTATACATGAACAAATTGCTCAAAGATTATTGGTATAGTGGTATTACTCATTGAGTTAACCAAATTTTCATCATAAGTATGCCAGATCTTCAGTATCTTTTGGAAACTTCCCAAGTTGAACTTATGCTCACTAACAAACAATGTGTGTTTTCAACTTTAGATTCGTTGTCATATTTCAATATCCTTAACGGTTAGGTATTTTTCCAAGTTTTCCAAATTTGGGGTGCTTAGAAAATATTTTAGTTTGGGAAGAGAAATAGTACTTTAGGAAATAAAATGTGGAACCAATTATTGTTCCAAAATTAGTGTACAACCAAGAGTCATGTGCGAAGCACTGGTTCGCACAAGTAATGAATATGAAAACCAAAGTAATTTGTAAAAAAAGATGGTCCATATTGAGTAATGTTGATGTAAACTATTTATTTTGGTGTAGTGTTTGTTAAGCAGCCACTGGTTTTCGAATAGAAAATTCTTGAAATTAATTAACGAGAGAGCTTTAAAAGCAAGGTTTTGGCTTTACTATTATTTAATAGATAACACTAATTTGGAGACATAACATTAATGTACATGACTAGAAATTAATTAACGAGAGAGCTTTAAAAGGGATATCTGATTGCATTGTTAATGCGTTAGGAGCCAAAGTCATGAGTCATAACATAAATATGACAATATGGGTTGCAATGGTTATGCCAGTACAGAAGATCTTGGCCGTAAATATGTGTGTAGGTCAAAGTTATAAGTCATGACTACAAACACAGTTACTTTTATCTTATCGTTTCATGTTGAAAATTTATACATGAACAAATTGTTCAAAGATTATTGGTATAGTGGTATTACTCATTGAGTTAACCAAATTTTCATCATAAGTATTCCAGATCTTCAGTATCTTTTGCAAACTTCCCAAGTTGAACTTATGCTCACTAACAAACAATGTGTGTTTTCAACTTTAGATTCGTTGTCATATTTCAATATCCTTAACGGTTAGGTATTTTTCCAAGTTTTCCAAATTTGGGGTGCTTAGAAAATATTTTAGTTTGGGAAGAGAAATAGTACTTTAGGAAATAAAATGTGGAACCAATTATTGTTCTAAAATTAGTGTACAGCCAAGAGTCATGTGCGAAGCACTGGTTCGCACAAGTAATGAATATGAAAACCAAAGTAATTTGTAAAAAAAGATGGTCCATATTGAGTAATGTTGATGTAAAATATTTATTTTGGTGTAGTGTTTGTTAAGCAGCCACTGGTTTACGAATAGAATTTGTTGAAAGCTAATTGTATTTTTGCAAAAACTAAGATTTGAACTTGTGACCTTATGTTTATATTAAGAAAATGTATTTTGAATGGTTTATACTTACACCAAAAAAAATATTTGCTAAAGGTATAAATCATTTATCAATCATATAAATCACCAACTAGGCTTTTTTTGGCATCAATAAAGTGGTCGTGTCGGAGTGGTTATCGGGCATGACTAGAAATCATGTGGGCTTTGCCCTCGCAAGTTCGAATCCTGCCGACCACGTACTGGTTTTACTATTATCCCCCAAGGCTCTATTTGTTGAGTGTTTATTTACATTTCACATCTATAATAATTTTTACACTCATATGAAGTTAACTAGAGATTTCGATACATGGTCACAAAGATTTAATGTGTTTTGTTATATTCTAACGATGCAATTTCATCAATACATTAATGAAATTATGATTAAAAACTACAACCAAAATAACTCATGACTTACAAGCATTGGATTCAAAATGGATAAAATCCTACATGCATATTTCATATCTTATAAATAATTATAATGCGAATGGTCATGAGAAATCATTCTGAAAAGACCGCTTTCGTTAATGTCTAGTTCGATTTCCCATCTACTGATGATTTTTAGACGCGAAGTTAACTTGAGGACGGATTCTGAAACGCACTAGTGATTGCCAAGTTTTCATGATAATTTTGTTATGTACTGATGATGTAATCACTAGTAAATTCATTCATTAAAATTATGATTATGAACTACAACCTAAAAAATGCATAACTTAATAGCGCTAAATCTGAAGTTCCCCAAGCTCATCCATGTATATTTTATGTCATACAGATAAATATTTATAACGTAAATGGTTCCGAGATATTATTCTGAAAATTCATTTGAGCACCGGAGGTTATTGATAAGTATGACAAACACCATATTGCGTTAGTGACTAGTGTAGCACAAGGAAAAAAATGATAGCATGTGTAGCGCAGAAAATTTAAGCCTATAAATGGGCTAAAGAATAATATTATTGGGAAATAAAATAAATTGGTTCCTAAAGTAAATGTGAACATTTATTTATTTTTATTTAGTTTATACTGCTCCTGATATAAGCATGGTATAATCAGACAAATTATCACAACCAATTTAGTAAGCTTGAAATATAATAAATAAAGTCTTATATGATCGCCTCTAGTTATCTAATGTTCGTAAGATGAAACTTAGGCTTCCATCTCTGCAAAATAGGAAAATGAAAAAAATCCTAATGCTATTGAAACAATACCAATAAAATCGGCATCAAAAAAGCTTGCATCACAATAAAGTGGTTGTGCTGGTGTGGTTACCGGGCATGACTAGAAATCATGTGGGCTCTGCCCGCGCAGGTTCGAATCCTGCTGACCACGTATTTATTTTAATAATATCTCCGGAGACCACTCTTGTTGAATGTTTGGTTATATCTCCCATTTACCGATTACTTTTACACTGATTTGAAGTTAATAAAAGCCTCCGATACATGGTTACAAAGATTTTATGCATTTTTGTTACTTTCTGACTAAGCAATTTCGACTAAATTCAATCATCAAAATTATGATTATGAATTACGACCAAAAAAATCAATGACTTAAAAGCGTTGAATTCGAAATGACCAAAATTCCTACATGCATATTTGTATATTATGAACACTTATAATGCAAATGCCTCTGAGAAATTAGTCTGAAAAGACCGCTTTTGTTGAATGTTTGGTTTCATTTTCCATTTGTTGACGATTTTTTAGACACAAAATTATGATTATGAATTACAACCAAAAGTACCCATTACTTAAAGGCATTGAATTCGAAATAACCAAAACTGCTACATGTGTATTTTGTATATTATAAACATTTATTATGTGAATGGCTGTAAGAAATTAGTTTGAAAAGACCGCTTTTGTTTAATGTTTAATTCCATTTTTGATTTACTGATGATTTTTAGACACGAAGTTAACTTGAGGACGGATTCTGAAATATACTACATGGTTGCCATGTTTTCACAATAACCTCGTTACATACTGATGATGTAGTTGCTACTAAATTCGTTCATCAAAATTCTGATTATGAACTGCGAACCGAATAATGCATGAGTTAATAGCATTGAATTTGAAGTTACCAGAACTCATGCACGATTATTGTATATATTATAGATAAATATTTATAATGTGAATGGTTCTAAGAAATTAATATGAAACTTCATTTTCACACAGGAGATTTTTCATCAAAATGGTAATCACCCTCTTGCTTTAGCGACTAGTGTAACCTAGGGGAAAATGATAGCAAGTGTAATGTCGAAAATTTCGCCCGTAAATAGGCAACTGAACAATGATTATATTATAAGAAAATAAATTGATTCCTAACCTAAATGTGAACATTTATTTATGTTTATTTCCTTTAGGTAGCAACTATTGGGACACAAAAATAAACACAAAATTAGAGGCATAAATTGTGGAACATTTGATTTATTTGTCTTTTTGTAGAAGATTGTCCAATTAGAGATCT
The DNA here is from genome assembly GCA_030737875.1 of Allium sativum. Lineage (NCBI taxonomy): Eukaryota > Viridiplantae > Streptophyta > Magnoliopsida > Asparagales > Amaryllidaceae > Allium > Allium sativum. The sequence continues at coordinate 37,578,575 of CM060917.1, read as the reverse complement.
AATGATTGAGATTTAGTGTCCAGTTTTGTTTCAACATTTTGTGGCTAAATAGAGTTTCCCTTTATTTTATATTGCTCTTAATGTAATCCATGTTTTAGAGCCTGACAAATTATCATAACTAATTTAGCAGAAGCTTGAGATAAACATTAAATAAAGTAAATTTTTATATGACTGCATCTGGTTATTTATTGTTCGTAAGATGAAATTTACGCTTCCATCTCTCCAATGCAGCAAAATGGAAAAATTCTTCTGCTATTGAAATATCACTGGTCATATCAGCATCAGTTAAGCTTGCACTACAATAAAGTGGTCGTGCCAGAGTGGTTATTGGGCATGACTCGAAATCATGTGGGCTTTGCCCGTGCAGGTTCCAATCCTGCCAACCACGTATTTGTTTTGCTAATGTCTCCAAATTAGTGTTATCTATTAAATAATAGTAAAGCCAAAACCTTGCTTTTAAAGCTCTCTCGTTAATTAATTTCAAGAATTTTCTCTCTTCTTCTTAATTATCTCCAGATATTTCTTTTTAAAATTAGTTTATTACTTTACACTTATTTATTATTTCTCTCACATTATTTTACTTCTTCTATCATTTATATTTTTATATGGACATTACAAAGTTTACACAATTATGTATTAATAGTTAGCTCATAACACTTTATATTTACGTCCACATATTTAAATTAATTACAAAATCCAAAGCTTAAGAAATTTAAATAAATTTTATCAACTAGTATTTCTTTTAAACATTAAAGATGACTAAAGTATTATTTTTTGGCTTCAAATACTTACATATAAATTTTTTTAGCCATCTAAATCTCTCTCAATTATATTTTAACATTTTACATTTAGTACCATATTTTACAATTAATAATTACATAATATTAAAACTACTTAAATAGCTAACAATCTATAATTCATTGATTTCCTAATAAATCACATCTAGATTAACCATGTTCATATTAACAAAAATGAAAAAAAAAAACAAATTTATGAGCACCTCAATTACATAGCAAATATTATACGCAAAAATAACCATCACAAGTTCAAAGTTCAACTCATTTGCATCAATATATTTATCGTGTATTGTATTGTAATATTAATAACAACACCTACGTTTTAAAATTTATTTAGTAACTTACAAAATACTGCACAATATCCTTTCTTTCTCTCTTTCCTTCTACTGCCAGTCTTAACGTTTTTTAATAACCTACTTTCCTCTTTCCATGTTCCCTTTAGATCTTCTACTCTTCTTCCAATTTCTAGCTTTCTCTTTTGTTGGTTTAAGCTCAATTGTTTCTTCCTTAGCTCAGATCTAGAGTCCTCTTATTGAATTGAAATATGTCGCTTTCTTCTCCTAGTCTGTTTTCATTTCAAATATTTTCCTCCTTCCTCACAATCTCTCCATTCTTCCTACCGTGTCACTTAGAATTCCTCACATCCTACCTCTATGACTTTATGATTTGGCTTTACTTGACTTGCCCACTGGATTTGTCCTTATTCTCACTGAACTTCACTTCCGTTCCCACCAAAAGGCAGACCAATAGGTTGTGGATCGATCTTTTCGACGTGCTGGTTGGGTAGGTTTTTTGGTGTATTTGATGGTCGAGGGTTCATCTGTTTTCGGGATTTGTGTTGGTTTTTAGTTGTGGTTCGACTTTGGAAGAGGCTATTTGTTGTGTGACTTGTGTCAGTGCAACGGTGAGGGTATGGTAGTTCACTAGTTTCTTTGGGTGATAAGGGGTTGTGCCTATGTCATGTTTCTTTATTTTTTCTAGATCTTCGTTTGGGGATGGCATTTTGGTGTCCTTTGTTTTCTCTCTTCCCCTGTAGTTGTGCAGCACCGACCTCATGCCACGACAATAGCTATGTTACAGTGGGCGATGGTTATTTTTGTTTGTGCACTGTAGTTACTATTTGTGTTGAACTTCTTTACGCTTGTTTTGGTTTTGTCAAAATGGATGGTCAGGATTGTTCTTGTCAGATTTCCTACTTTTCGGGTATACTAGCGTGTTGGTTTGGATGTTAATCATACCTTGTCGTTGATGGTTGGCATGGTATATATGAGTTCTCAAGTAACTTCGGCCACTGTTTAGTGTTTTCCCTTCTTGGATGAGATGTCCACTGCGGTTCTCTTCTTTTGTCATACTACTATGTTTAATTTAGCTATGTAAGGTGACATAGTTTTGTGTTGTGTCCTATTTATTTGGTATTTATTGTACATGTGTACTTCTTCTGTTTTATTGCTTTTCATATATTAGTGTTTGAAATGACTCCCTGCATGGAGTATGGTAGTTTTAGGTTCTTTGCTTAACTCTTGTACTCTAAACTAGGATACTGGCAATGGTTGGTCACTTTAAAAACCGAATGAAGTAGATAGACAATCTGCCTATCTCATGTACCAATTCTATTTATTATTTGTTATAATAAAGAGTATTATATGGATCGCTATAAAACCTGTCGGCTTGCCAAAAAAATGTCTTTCTCCAGGGGCTCACAAAAATAGACCCAGGGTACATATCATATTATCGGCCTTAAAGAAAAACTGAGCACACAGTAAGAAAAACGGACCTGAAGACATATGTTTAAACTACTCATGAAATCTTAAATTCCAATTGGTTGAATAACATGAGAGAGTATTTAGTCCATTTTTCTAATATCTAGTAAAAATATACATTAATTTTACTATGCATATTCATATTAAATAAGGAACTTTTTTATGCAACTTTAAAGGTTTGTAAATCACATAACATGAACCATGAATATCAACAATAGCAACAAATTTATTTTTTACATTAGTTTGATTCATTGGTATCACAAATGTGCCATATATTGTATTGTTTTTGTTAGCTATAAAACATAAATTATACACAAATAATAATAATAATTTTAATTAATAGTTTGTGTAATTCACATCAAAATTTATCATATTGCATAACAATGTTCTAATTTTAAAATAAAAATAATAAATACTACTTTTAATAATATTATCATTTGTAACGCACGGGTTACACGCTATTTATGGCGGTAAGTCAAGTCGAGATGACTGATGTAGAGCTAGTCGATTAGTCGTAGACTGATCGTAGACTAGTCGAAAAATAAAATGTTGGCACCAATAAATTATCAATTCTAATATATTGCTGCCAACAAATATATTTCTATTGAACAAAGAAAATAAATAAACGATGCATAGAATTTAAAAAAGTACAATTTGCAAGATGGCAGTAGAAAGATGGTGTTTCAGGTTTAGGTATCGATCGACTTTCGTTCGAAGCTATGGTTCGATTTTTTTTTTCTGTCCCATAGTAGATACTCAATCATTTCCAGTTCGAAAATTTTAAATCGGCTTTTAATCGATACTAGGTATCGATCTTTTTCTTGCCTTTTTATTCATTACAGGTGTCAATAACTTTCAGTTTTTACTCTATTTGATTTATCGATAACTGTAAGAGGCTCAAATTTTTTTTCTTTTCTGAAATGGACCAGTACCAAACCAGTCAACAACAATAATGATCTAGTCCACTCGACTAGCCGATTAGTCGACAAATTCCGGCCCAGGCACACAAAAGTTATGAAAAAGAAAATCAAGGCTTCAGGTCGATCACTTGATCTCGACTAGTCGTCGACAATTCATGACTAGACGAGCACCGTGATGACAGTGCTCAACAGACTGCTTTTGGTGAGCGTTTGGTTACATTTTCCATTAACCGATCATTTATACACTGATATGAAGTTAACAAAATCCGAAGATACATAGTTACATTGATTTTACGCATTTTTGCTATATTATGACTAGGCGGTTTCGACTAAATTCATTCATCAAAATTATGATTTTGAATTACAACCAAAAGAATCCATGACTTAAAAGTGTTGAATTCAAAATGACGAAAACTCCTACATGCATATTTCATATAATATAAATAATTATAATGCGAATGGTTCTGAGAAATTAGTCTGAAAAGACTGTTTTGTTGAATGTTTAGTTCCAATCTCCATCTATCAATGTTTTTCAGACATGAATTTAACTTGATGTTGGATTCCGAAATATACTACACGGTTGCCAAGTTTTCACGATAACTTCATTATATACTGATAACGTAATCGCTGCTAAATTCATTCATCAGAATGATAATTACGAATTACTACCCAAAAAATGCATGACTTAATAGCATTGCGTCTGAGATACCAAAACTCATGCACAATTATTTTATATCTTATAGATAAATATTTATAAAGTGAATGGTTTTAAGAAATTAATCAGAAACTTCATTTCAGCACCGAACGTTTCTGATCAAAATGAAAAATGCCCTCTTGCATTAGTGATTAGTGTAGCACAGGGGTGATTGACATAGAAATGTGTTTATTTTATGCTCTTATATCTTATCTTTTGTATATAAATAAATATTACTTGGGTATTGTTTTGTTATTTTTACAGATAGTCCAACCCAGCCCGCATGCAACCAGAAATGTAGAGAAATAGAGTTCAATTTGCTGTGTATTTGCATTTTGAAGAATTGTAGATAAAGATATCACATCTAGTTGCTGTTGGACAAGAAAAGGATTGATAACAAGGCTTTGCACATCATAAATCAATGAAGAAGTATCAAGGAAGCTAGAGGAAAAGAGAAAAGGCCCAAATTTGCTTTATTTATCTAAGGCCCATTTATGTTTCTCATTGTAAACAAACTAGTGGTGTAATGACCAGGCCCATTTACCATTAGGGTTAGGGTTAGGGTTTGGCTATCTACCCTATATATACCCTTGTAATGGCATTGTAGCCACCATCATATCTCATCTCATCTCTTATTCCATTGTTCTAATAAGAGTTCTTCTTTCTCTTTTATTTTCTGCATTTTTTTGTTTTCTTAGCAACTAGTGCTGTCTATACGATTAGATTCGGTAGAACACTATTTGTATTTTCCACTTATTTGCATTAGTGATTTACCGTCTGATTAGATTCAGCGGAAATCCTAATTTTAATTCTTGTTTGTTATTTCAATTTCTGCAATTTCAATTTCTGCTTTTTATTATTTTCTTAGGTCAAATTGGGTTTGATTAGATTCAAATCTAATTCATAGTTTCATTTGCTTTCCATTGAAATTGTGATTTGATCGTCGGTTCAGTTAGATCTGTTCTGAATCAAATTACAGTTTTAATTTTGTTTTGTTTTGCAAAATCAACCTCCAAAGTTCGTCTAACACGCCCACGAAACATATAAATAATAAATTTTAACTTTCCTCCCTGTGTTCGACCTGTATGCTACACACCTGTATGCTTGCAGAATTTATTACAAATGTCGCGCTTTTCTAATTCATAGATTAGCGTCGATCAAGGGGAAAAATGATAGCAAGGGTAGTGCCGAAAATTTCCGCCTGTAATTCGAGAAAAAAACAATGATGATACGGGAAAAAAATTGGTTCCTTACTTAAATGCAAACATTTATTTTTATTTATTTATTTTAAGGAGTAGCTATTCGGGCGTAAAAATAAACACAAAATTAAAGGAAGAAATTATGGATCATTATATTTATTTGGTTTCGGGTAAAAGGTGGAATTCAATGAGAAATCTAATGATTGAGAATTAATGTTCAATTTTGTGTCCAAATAGAGTTTCCCTTTATTTTATACTGCTCTTGATATAATGCATGTTTTATAGCCAGAAAAATTATCATAACCAATTTAGCAGAAGATTCAAATAAATATCTATGCTATATTATAATAACCGAGTAGAGTAGGAAATGGAGAGCTCTCAGCGCACCTCCATTATTTAGAAATGAAAAGTCGCAAAGCCATAATTTTTCACCCTTCTTTCAGTCATCGTTTCAGACTTTTGTTTTAACAGCGCATTAGCGTCCAGGCATTTTTCGGAACTGAACAATCACGAATTTTTCACTTCACTTCTGTAACAAACTGTCTTTCGTCCACTTCAAGATGGTAATTAAACCAACTCAAACCGTTCGAAATGACAGAATGATATTACCTTCTGAGGTAAATAGAATAAATCACAGAATCACAGACATAGAAAACATAATATCTCGCAACAGAATAAATAAATTAGACAACAGTAGTTCATGAAGCTACTAAATAAAAATAAAAATTTATACATAATATCAGAGTTACAAAATTAGATACAGCGGATGTCTAAATAAAAGAATTTCTAATACAAAGGAGAAATAGCCAGAATCAACAAGTAGAAGTGATATCTTCAATAGTCTCCAGCTTCAGAAGGTGAAATCTCAACACTGCAATACTCGATCTGACCCGGGCAATAATGCAAAACAAAACAACTCGGATCATGACTAACATTCTCATAGAACTAAATCAACTTAAATGAAATGTTCAATAAAATGCATCTGTAACTTAAAATATGTTTGAGATCACTATCCTCTAAGGATCCGTTAAACTAATATCATATAATTTAATACGCTATTTGTAACGACCCAGAAAATCTGAACCAATTTGAAATTTTTAAATTGGCTAAAATAATGGATTTTAAATATTTAAAATAAATATTTTAAATAATGGCAATGAAAAGTGAGTTTGAATCGACAATTGAAAACGAATATAATTAATTCTAATTATAAACAAGGCCAGAAATGGCGCTGCAGTTTCAAAATCTGAATTCAAACTTTGTCGGACTGTACCGAGTGCAAAACAAAAGGGATTTGAGTGAAACAAAAAATATTTAAATCTATTAGTGAATACCTTTCTAACGAATCTGAAAAATCGAATTTTCATAGCGGAAAGCAAAAGTTATGGCCAAATGAATTTTCAGAAAGGTCGCTATGGAATTTATATAGCCCATGAAATTGGCTATTTTGCATACGACCTCGGAATTCGACGAAACCACTTTTGTTGGATCCGGGATGTGAAGTTATTGCTAGGTTTCAAAATTCATAATTTTTGAAGTTAGTATGTGGGCGTGGAAAAGGAAAACGTGTTTTGATCAATTACATTTAAATTGGATCGACAAGAAATTGGCCTTTTTGCAAACGGTCTCAGAATTCGATGAAACTAGTTTTGTTGGGACCGTATCGTCAAAACATAGCTAGATTTATTTTTCTGGAATTTTTCGAAACAGTTTGAGGCCCTGGCAAATTTAAAAGTACGTTCAAATTAAATATTGAATGTTTTAAATTTTAATTTGAAGGAAAACTGACTGAAACAGTCGAATGGGCCTACGAAACATATCCCATTGTGTTCGGAATGGGGGTAAAACGCTAGGAATGATAGTCGTTGGGTTTAGATTGGTGGTCGTGTCAGAAAACCCCTTTAAAAACTCCACCGGCCAATCAGAATTTTTATAAAAAAAAAAGAAAATCCTTTTTTTTTATCTCCTCGCACAGCCGATTTCGACGATCACCATCGCTCCGCCCTTCTCTCCTCCGCCGTCGCCGCTACAGGCCACCAGAGCCGCCGCCACCACATCCACTCGAACCGCCTCCCTCTCCTCTTCAAATCCGACCCAAGCTCCGCCTCCATCGACGCCTCCTCCGCCAGAATCGAACCCTCAAAGTCGGCGCCTTTAAAGCCTCACCGCCGCTACGATCTGCCACCACTTCTGATGCCGCACCCGATGTCGCACCCCTCTGCCGACTCATCTCTCCCTCCTCTTCCACGTGATATCCTCCGATCATCCCAATACTGTACGGATTTCGAGAAAATCCGTAACCCTAGTTTGAACGACGGTGAAAGGTGAGGGCTTTATATATTCCGAACTGATTTTTAACACCTTTAAACCGTTGCAAACCTTGTAAAAATCATATCATTTTGCTATGTGGTCGAAATTCAGTGAAACAAGAGACAGTGGACTCGTGTGGACGTCTTCTGCATTTTAGAAGAGACCGCATATTTTTCTGAGCCTTCTGCTATTTTTGGTGGAGTAGAACCCAATGTGAGATTTCTAATTTATAAACGATATGGAAAACGACGATGTATAAATTATATAGTCGATGTGTGAGTTATATAAGCGTTGTACACCTCTTGTGTAAGCATTGTATAAGTTGTATGTTCGATGTATAAGTTATATATGCGTTGTAAAAATTATATATGTGTTGAAATAGAAGTAAATTGCTATATATAAATATATATATATACGCCCCTCGTCCACAAACCATGGACGATATTTATTGGTTGTGATTGGTGTGAAAATTGATTGATAGCGAATGGTTGTTTGGGATTGTTTGTGGTTGATATTGATTGATTGTGGTTGAAAAATACCCATTTGTGGTTGAGAAATATTTGGTTGAAACCACATAGGATTAGTTTGTGGAAATGAAATAAAAATATACATGACGCCTGCGTGCGAACTAGATGCATGATCCCCATTGTCAAAAACCGCGAGGTTTTAAGGTAGAGCGAGGAGCCGTACTAGGGACGGTCCCGGTTTTAACTACCCTGCCGTTATGCTGCCGAAATTTTGAATAATATTCATATGTTTGAATTATTTTCATTTGTTGGAACTATATTTATTCGTTGTATAGAAAACCTTCATGTGTTGAATCGATATTCATTCGTTGAATTGAAATTCATGTGTTGAATGGTATTCATATTTTGAAATAAATTGTTTTATAATAAAAATCACCTTTTTATCATCTATATGAACTATGTAAAATGACCTTGTTTTAAAAGAAATTGTTTTATAATAAAAATCCTATTTTTATCCCCTATATTAACTATACGAAATAATAGTGTTTTGAAATGAATTGTTTTACAATAAAAATCACATTTTTATTATATGAATGAATTGTTAAAAATAGTGAAGTGTTGAAATAGAAGACAATTAGATAAAAATATCATTTTTATCAAATGTATGAAAAGAATATAGCTTTGAAATCGAAGGATCGATATATTTATATAAATAGAATTAAAATATATCGAATAACGACGCTGCAGTTCATATTTTGAAACCGTGATTTCAAACGATTAGTACGGGAGATCCGACCATCGGATTTTCCTGAAATCGCAACCGTTGGGTTCGCTTTGGAAAAATCTTTCCAATGGCACCAACTTTGTAAAAATCCAACGGTTGGATTGTTTGGAATGTTTAATTCAAATCTGAAGAAAAACAGCGCCAGAATCGATTATTTATATATATATATATATAAATATATATATATATATATAAATATAATTATATTTAATCGAATAACGACGCTGCAGTTCGTATTTTGAAATCGAAACTTCAAACGATTGTACCGGGAGATCCGACCGTCAGATTTTCCCGAAACTGGAACCGTTGGATTTGTTTTAAAAAGATCTTTCTAATGATGTAAATTTTGTGAAGATCCAATGGTTAGATTTTCAGATATGTGTAAATCAAATCTAAAGAAAAACAGCGCCACGGCCGCGTTATGGCCCGAAGCGTCGTTTTGAATAAATTGGCTATTTTAAAATAAATGAAAATAGCGATAAATCGTTATAAAATATTATAAACGATATGGATGTGATTTAGAAATTAATTGAAGGTTGGCTAAGACGAATGGTTTCCTGGGTGTTGATTTGATGTTGGTTTCGGCCTTCGGGGTTAATATTTGGGAAATCGTTCTCTTACTGATTGACGGTTTGTGACTAATGAATTGAAATGATGCGTGTATATGTTAGTGTTGCACTTGTTTATTATATACGCGAGTTGCTCAGAAAGACCGGGTTTATCCCATTCTGAATAACTGAACCGACGATAAGAAATCGAAGATGAAGACGGTGGTCGAAGACCGGAGATCTTCACCTCGTTTGGATGGTAACCGAGGTCCTGATTGGGAGGCATCTCGAAATATGGATAATGAGTGGTGATCGTCCAGACGTACGTGGTGATCGATGGGTTTACGAGGTATTTAGTGCCTCCGGTTTCGTTCAGACCCAGAACGGACTTGTAAATGGACTGTGTGTCTTACATTGGATTTTATTCTGTGTTGATTGATCTCTATTAAATATACATCTGTTTGGCGGCGGAGAATTTATTCTTTTGCTTAACGCCCTTCTCTGAAACGCACGAGCTCGGAGGTTGCATATCGATGGACATCAGTCGCATGGCATGAATTGCTAGTGTGGCATGCCAAAGTGGCAAATGAGCAGGGCTTCTGTTGAAAATCAAAGTCTTGTGGTGATGATCAAAGCACCGCCTGTGTGGCGTAGCTTTGTGTATAACGTGAAATCGCGAGCCTCACACCCGGTATGAACCAAAAACGGGAGGAAGGACCTCAGGGAGGGCATGCGTTTCTTTCTAGCTAGGGTGGTGTCAGTGACCTACTAGCCCTGACATTTATATACTTTTCACCTGTGTGGTTCTTGCTGTTGCGAGGCGCCTCGGTTTGATCGGACGATCCGGGTCTGATGGAGTCATTCGTTGGCTCGTTTACGCCCCAAAGGGCGGGGAAACGTATTGTTCAGGAATTTTAATCCACATCGGTCGACCGACCCTGTCGCTCCTAGGGTCACTCGAGCTCTGATCCTGTGGCTTGGGCTAGAGAGTCGCGAATTCGGTAAGGACTATCTTTTGCCTTGGTTCATGACGGAAATCCAATTTCCAAATACGTGACTGTGCGATTTTGATTGTATACCTATATATGGAGACATAGTGGTATGGGGCATTAATGCCGTCTATGATTGATAGTTATGATTCGAAATTGTTTTCAAAACATATAAACACTAGCAATAATATCAAATGCCTTTGTTTTATTCGTATCAAGCATATTTTGGCAGTTATAAGGTAAATACTCTATCATCCGGTTTGCGTTGCATTGTGTGATGGGAACTGAGTCTTATAATGGCTTCATTTTTATAAGCAGCATTGCGTTGTTTAAAAGAAAGATTTGTTTTAAAGCATTGGCAATCTGATGGAGTAAACCCGTTCCACGAAAGTGGCGTGGTCCTGTGATTAGCCATATATTAAATGTGTTGAATAGATTTCTCATACCAGTCCCATGACTGACTCGTAGTTTGTTTCACTTTCAAACTCGGGTGCCCCTTTTTCTACACGGGCAACCTTGTATTCAGGTTTAGCTGGCTTTCTCTGGATAGCTGGAGCTGAAGATGGATTCTATCATTTATCTCTTTTTATGCTGTTCAGCTCCAATTGTACATATTATGTTTGTTTTCCGCTGTAGACATTTATGTATAGCTGAACTGTATTTTTACTAAGTATGATCCTGTATACTGTGTAACACTGATGATTACTTTTATCCAGTAGGTTCTATTGTTCATTATCTGGTGTATATATTTAATTCTGTTCTGCTATTATATGTTTATGTGTTATATTCCACGGATTACCCTTGCCTCCGTCAGTACGGGGTTTGGGGTCGTCTCATTTGGTATCAGAGCTTTGGTTAAGCTTAGTTCTGGGATATAACCTATTAACGAACTCGTCAGAAATAGAACCAGTAGTGTTCTAGGACGGGCAACTCAATACAGATAGGATCAGTAATATCCTAGTATGAGTAAAGCAGAATGAAATAACACCTCGATAGACACATTTACATTAAAGTATATGTTTCTATATTTTAAATTATCTTTTCTGTGTCCTGACACTTGGTCTGCTGTTTGCAGAAGTACTAGAAAATGAGTGTCAGAAACAGAAGGAATACAGAACCGGATATTGAGGCCCTATTAATCAAATATCGAAATATGGGTGGAATACCGTTCTCTGGTGAAGAATCTATTATGAAGACACAGGCTTGGATTCGTTCGGCTGAAAAGATCTTTGATGGTTTAAAGCTGAGGGATGACCAGAAAAGATTACTGGCCTCCTGGGCACTCAAAGACGAAGCTTTGTTCTGGTGGGATTCGGTTATAGAGAATAATCCAGAAGGTGATATCACCTGGGACAGATTCAAAGTGATTTTCCTAGAAAGATTTACTCCTCCAGAAGCGACCGAGCGATTATGCGATGAATTTTCTTATCTGACACAAGGTGACATGACCATCCCAGAATATCATAAGAAATTCAACGAACTTTCTCATTTTGCTCCTCATCTGATTAAAGACCCAAAGAGGAAGAACCTTAGATTTATTCACGGGCTTCAAAGAAAATATCAGAACAGTGTAATGAGGAACGTGAAGCTCCCCTTTTCTGAAATGATATACATGGCTTATCAGTACGAAGATCTAGACAAGAAAGGTACGCTATAGTATGAAGAAGAAGTCAGCTCTAGTAATAAAATTGAGTCTGAAACTAATCGTCCTGAGGCCAGTACAATGTCTGAAGTCAGTAAGGGGCCCGAAGTAAATCGGAAAAGGGCCAGATCCGAAAAAGAACCAGTAACGACAGTTGTATGCAGTAACTGCAATAGGCAAGGGCACCTTTCGGTAAGTTGCAGATCTCTCAAAAAACAAGTAAGGGATGGGTTTATGTAACGACCCGGATTTTGAGCGACTTTGGTTATCGACGTAAGCTCGACGTCGATAACCAAAACATCGAAAAATCCCGGTAATTAATGAAAGAAATTAGAAGGTGAGGATAGATAAGATAGAATTTATAGAATAGAAGAAGAAGAAGAACATCATCATCAGAGTAAACACGAATCTCACAGCGGAACGAATAAAATATAACAGATAACATAACTTTGAAATATAACAGTTATGTATACAATAGCACTTACAACACAGCGGAAATAACTATAGCTATATGATCCTGAAGCCTCCTGCTCCAAGCTCTTCCTGTGTATCTGTAAATCCTGACTACTTGACTGCCCGTACCAATTTAGGCACCCAAGAGTTTAGGGAAAACAACAAAATAAACTCCGGGTCAGTCATGGGACTGGTGTGAGTAAACTCAAATCATTTAAACGGGTATATGATATCTCATAAGACCACGCCGTGAATACGGAACGGGTTTTTACCTTATGAGAATCCAAATAACTTTGCAAAGCAATATGATTCTGATATTATAATAATGTCTAAGTACAAATAAATATCAGTCTAGTAGAAACGCTTGCATCTCACGTTACTACATATATAGTATACAATCAAAATCGCAAGCACGTATTGGATGATTGGATTTCCAACTATGACAAGGTATGGAACCACCTTCCGATCAGTGTACTCTAGGAACGATACACTGGAGTTCAACAAGAACATCTTGCAACTCAGCCACACATGACCGACCACTCATTTCGCTTGAGTGTATCGAATGTACATCACCAACGGTTGGGATCAGCAACCGTTCCCGTATATATATATGGGACAGCATTGATAGATTAAAAGAAGCAAATGAATATTCACTAGATAGGTGATTATACACCCTACTTCGGTGCGACCGACTTAGCCATGTTGCCTGCCCGATTTCTGTCATTTACCGGTTGATGAGGCTAGAAGCTACGCTTTATCATCACAACAAATTCACTTCGAATGCTACATTGTCAAATCCATCAGAATCACTAATTTGACGTCTACAACAGTACATTATGTGTTAGCTAAAGAAGTTTCCTTCTCCGCTTCCACTCTTGGTACGGTTGAAGAAATCAATGTACGTGACCTCTCTGGAAATACTCTGTCAGACATTCATCAACACAAGTCATCCTCATTCACTTAGAATGTCACATCGTCATACCCGCCAAATCACAAATTGATTTATCCAAAAATAACACGGGTATACAGCTAAGAGAAACGAATTCCTCCGCCACCAAACGTGAATACGTTTGAACAGATCAACTAACGCGATCCATTGGATATACTCTGTCAGACCTTCGTCCATACAAGTTGTCCTGGGACTGGACAAACCGAAGGCACTATTCTGTAAACAGGATAGCCCTTGCATTTTACTCCGTCTTCAATTATCTTTGGCATATATGATTCGCGACGCTTATGCCAATACAGAGTGGTTCTATGGATAATAATCCAACCGGTCTCTCCATATTAACAACGTTAAAAATGGTCAAAACTTCGATAGTCGGTGAGATAACTATCAAATAAAAATGTCCGTGTGCAAACAACGATCTTATTTCCAAATGGAATGTCAATCGATCAATCATCATGTATATCTATACATGTTTTCCTTATTTTCTATATTTAGAAAATATTTGTTATCAACGTTGGAAAACATTTCCATTGTTTATTTACGTATCACTATCCTTCAACAACTATCAGACTCTAACTATAAACTAATAAGAGAACAACTCCCTAAGCATAAACCCCGAAGGCCGAAACCAACATCAGATCGATACTCAGGAAACCATTCAACTTATTAATCTCTAGTCAGATTCTAATTTTGCTTAACTCTATATTCTTTAACTCCATTCGCTCAACTCTAGATCGCAGCGATCACAATGGTTATGCCTGATTCCCTCAGGAAACATCCGACCGCCGTAGGCTATTTACAGCCCTGCGAATTACGCTAGCAGTCGTGCTAAATGGCAACTCATCCTGAATAACTATGTTTGTTTTAACTCTAACTGTTTAACTCTAACTGTTTAACTCTAACTGGTTAACTCTAACTGTTTAACTCTAACTGTTTAACTCTAACTGGTTAACTCTAACTGTTTAACTCTAACTGTTTAACTCTAACTGTTTAACTCTAACTGTTTAACTCTAACTGGTTTTACTTGGTTTGACTAACTCAATTTATTTACTCGACTGACTAATTCAACTCGATTACCCTAACTTGATTTACTTACCTCGGTTAACTGAACTAATCACTTTGATTAACTCGACTAATTCACTTTGGTTAACTTAACCAATTCACTTAACTAATTCACTTAGTTTAACCTAACTATTCACTTAACTCCTGTCGAATAAACTATATTCGATAACTCCTCTAACTCTATTCGAATAAACTATATTCGATTAACTCCTTTACTCTATTCGAATAAACTATATTCGCTTAACTAACTTCGAATACCATGTTCGATTAACTTACTTCGAATACCATATTCGATTAACTTTATTCACTTTATAAAGATTTCCTTTTTAACAACGTTTTATTCATTTGAAAAGATTTACTTTTAATTAACGGTTCTACACTTTAAAAATGATTTCCCTTTTTATAATGTTTCCTTTCCAATTCTATTTGTAAATGGTTTACAAATATTTCCTTTTCAAATTTATTCTTGAAATATTCTAACTCCTTAAATTCCCGGGAAAATTCGCCATAACCTCCTTTGTATCGGGAGCATCGGGAAAATCCCCAAACCCGCCACACAGGCCTTTCCATTCAAAAAGAAAATGTTTTGAATTTATTTTCCTTTTTTTTTTAAAACATCTCCTATTTATAAATATCCCAATTTATAAATATTCCTTATTTATAAATATTCCACTTTATAAATATTCTATTTTTCAATATCACTTTGAAAAATCTCCTTTATCCATATTCCGGTATGTCATGGTATTCAATCATATCAAATCACGATGTTCAATATCGTCCATACACACACAATCAACAACAGGTTATAATTCACATCATATATCAAAATATATGAAAAACAATAAAATAACTGTTGAGGAATCCAGTCGGATTCCTCCAACCTGTTTCCCTGCATCACAGATGTTAGACAATATAGATAACATCACTTTTAGTTCCATATGATATATTCTGTTAAACAGAATCAATATAGAAATTCAACTAACTGACTAGCGGTTCAATCAAACAGTCAACATACAGTCAATCAACCAATATCTAACAGTTCTAAAAATACAACATGAAATTATAAACTGTTCAGAGTTGGTGAGTTTTACTCACATTTGGACGATCATCGTCAATGACGATAACCATCGCTTGATTTGATACAGACGGACAATTTATTTTGCTATAAATTGTAACGTGCTCCAATTGACTCACGGTCAGTTCCATTGTGAAGCCACCATCCATACGATCCCACTGGATCCTGTTTTGATGAATTCCGATAACGTATGGGGAAGATATTAAATTTCTAAGTTGTACGTTATTTTAAATTTTAAAACTTATGAACTAAAATAAATGATTGGGCTTTTACCAAAGTATTTCGGCCCACTTCACAACAAACAGCCCGCCTCGTTTGTGAACAGTCTCCTTCCTCCAGGAAGACCATGTCGCGACCTCCCCTTTTACACCCACCATTGACAGAACTTTGGATCCAAGCTGCTCCTCCATCATCTCATGAAACCCAAAACTAAAACAACGATTAAACTCCTCATCTAAAACTAATCCACCCCATCTCCATTCAAACATCTCGACATCACTCCCTGCTGTTTCATCTCAGACCGACGCATCCCAAACGCAGGTAACAACCGAACGGTTTTCACAGGAATTGCTTCCAAACTTCGATGCAAGACACTAATTTCCACCTAGATCTTGAATCAAAGCTCGAAATAGGCTGAAACATCAAGAATCAAAAACGATTTGCAACCCTAATGTCGCTGTTCAAAATTCAGCGAACCAAAACGGGCGTCGATCACAATAAAACCGACATAGAATCGAAGGAAATCATGTGAGGAATTCATGTATATACTTTTCTGGATTTATAGGATTTGATTTCCATTTCTTTTGAATTTTTGAACTTCATGTTTTTGTGTTTCCTGAGGAAGAAATGACGGCGCATATTTTTCATTGACCAGAGAAAGTGAAATTAGGGTTAGGAAGGATGAAGTATATTTATAGGTAAAATTAAATATTTTAATATTCGAATTATAATCAACCGCTTTGTGTATTGGTCTTCTAAAAATTCCTGTGACCACATACGATACCCAAAAGTAACGAAAACTGACATGCACCTAGAGTTTGACATTACGGTCCCAACGAAACTAGTTTCGTCGAATTCCGACTTCGTATGCTCACACAGCGTATTTTTAACCATCGAAATACTGCTTGTTTTTCACTCTAAAAATCCGTACGGCCACACAGTGACTCTAAAAATCACGAAACTGGAAATCTGACAACTATTTGACATTGCGGATCCAACAAAACTGGTTTCGTCGAATTCCGACTTCGTTTGCAAAAGTGGCTATTTTTAAAGCTCTGAATGACCCATTTAAATATATAAATATATTTAAAACTTATTAAATTAAATATTAATAAATTAATATTATCGTATATATCCATATACGATATCGTACAGCTCCAGAATATCATATCAGAATATACAGTTTGATATTTCAGATTTTTGATTTATCTCGATATTCAATTTATATCGAAAACCCTATTATAACGTAAATAAAGCGTAGCAAATTATAAAGGAATTCCATAGCGACTTTTCTGAAATTTGATTTGGACGTACATCAAAATCTACACGATGAAATCTCAATTTTTCTCTTCCACTAGAAAGATATACTCCACCAGCTCCACGCGTTTCTTGTTTCACAGAAATCCGGCTTAAAACGAATCCTGTACATTCAGTTGAAGTTCGAATTGCCAATTTACGAACTGCAACGCCATTTCGAGCTCGGTTTTAATTATAATATAAATATACGTTCAAACTGTCGTCGATTGAATATATTCGTCAATATAATTCAACTCTAAGCTGAATTAAATCTAAGGGACGACCCCGTTCACAGAATATTGTGATTTCCAATATTATTGATTATTTCTGAATTAAATATATTATTTAAATTATTTAAATTAATTAAATATTCACTTTATTTAATTAAACGACAATAATTTTTCCTACATCACGATATATATAATTAAATAAATAAATTATAATACCCCTGACAGTGCGGGTCATTACATTCTTCCCCACTTAAAATAATTTCGTCCTCGAAATTGCTAAGTTAGAGGACGACCCTATATATTGGAACTCTTAAGATTTGCTTACCCCTTATCTCTGATTTCAACAGAACCAATTAATATCGACTAAAATATTAATTCTTCCAACCAACTAAAATTTCCAAAAAATTTGAAAATTTTCTAACACTTTAAATTTCCAGAAAATTTTGCCATAACCTCCTTTGTACTGGTCAATAGCTCAAATTCCAACTCGCCTTTCTGGGCCTTCTTCAACCCAAAAGAAAATCAAACAGCCAAGCGGCTTGCCAATTCGGCTCATAAATCACCAAACTCATATGAAATATAAACTTGTACCTTTTTGTCGGGCATATCATTATATCCCTACCATTCGTCGCCACTTCTGCATATAACAATGCATTACCAACTTGATCTCAAATCAGTTCATTCTCAAAACCAAATCATTCGCTTATACCTAAGTCGAATTATATTTCCACTCGAGTTCCATTCTCGATTTCAAACTCTTAACTTATTTATTCAAGTAAATTCCAGATTATTTCTAATTTGATTTATACCATCTCAATCTATTTAACTTCATTAGTTAAATTTTAATTCCAGAACTTAAATTCCTGGGTAATTTCAAATCAATTTGAAATCATAATGCCAATTCAAAACCTTTGAATTTCTAAACAACTTGTTTTCTCAAAACAATTCAAAAACAAGATCTTTGGTAGTAATCCGTCACTTAGAACTCGAAAATGAACACTGATGATGTCTAGATTCATCATCAGAATCTATTTTCCAGCAAATCAAAGTGAGTTCAATACTATATCATTTCAAAACCCTTACCAAATACTTCTATTTTGAAAACATTTCAAATTCTCCCAGGAACTTAAAATTTCCTTAATTTAATTCCAAATCTGATTTAAATTCATATTTAATTCATCTTATTTCATATATTTTACTTATATGAATTCTGATTGGTTATATATAACCATTTCACTTTTATAATCTCATTCGATTATAATTACACCCAATATATCTAATATATGATAATATATTACATATCCATACTGTGTCGGTCCATCGTATTCAAGTGTTTATTTACTCCTACCGATACAGTGGATCAAACTGATCGACCAGAACTCATAAACAACTCAGCCAATGAATCCCCACAATATAAAACCATTTTTATATCAAATACAAATACGTACTCGTATATATACACTCAAACTCAATCTAGGGTATTACTAACCCTATCTCTACCGAGTCACGCCACAGAGCCAAGTAATTCTTAACTTAAGCTCTGATACCAACTGTAACGACCCGGATTTTGAGCGACTTTGGTTATCGACGTAAGCTCGACGTCGATAACCAAAACATCGAAAAATCCCTGTAATTAATGAAAGAAATTAGAAGGTGAGGATAGATAAGATAGAATTTATAGAATAGAAGAAGAAGAAGAACATCATCATCAGAGTAAACACGAATCTCACAGCGGAACGAATAAAATATAACAGATAACATAACTTTGAAATATAACAGTTATGTATACAATAGCACTTACAACACAGCGGAAATAACTATAGCTATATGATCCTGAAGCCTCCTGCTCCAAGCTCTTCCTGTATATCTGTAAATCCCGACTACTTGACTGCCCGTACAAATTTAGGCACCCAAGAGTTTAGGGAAAACAACAAAATAAACTCCGGGTCAGTCATGGGACTGGTGTGAGTAAACTCAAATCATTTAAACGGGTATATGATATCTCATAAGACCACGCCGTGAATACGGAACGGGTTTTTACCTTATGAGAATCCAAATAACTTTGCAAAGCAATATGATTCTGATATTATAATAATGTCTAAGTACAAATAAATATCAGTCTAGTAGAAACGCTTGCATCTCACGTTACTACATATATAGTATACAATCAAAATCGCAAGCACGTATTGGATGATTGGACTTCCAACTATGACAAGGTATGGAACCACCTTCCGATCAGTGTACTCTAGGAACGATACACTGGAGTTCAACAAGAACATCTTGCAAATCAGCCACACATGACCGACCACTCATTTCGCTTGAGTGTATCGAATGTACATCACCAACGGTTGGGATCAGCAACCGTTCCCGTATATATATATGGGACAGCATTGATAGATTAAAAGAAGCAAATGAATATTCACTAGATAGGTGATTATACACCCTACTTCGGTGCGACCGACTTAGCCATGTTGCCTGCCCGATTTCTGTCATTTACCGGTTGATGAGGCTAGAAGCTACGCTTTATCATCACAACAAATTCACTTCGAATGCTACATTGTCAAATCCATCAGAATCACTAATTTGACGTCTACAACAGTACATTATGTGTTAGCTAAAGAAGTTTCCTTCTCCGCTTCCACTCTTGGTACGGTTGAAGAAATCAATGTACGTGACCTCTCTGGAAATACTCTGTCAGACATTCATCAACACAAGTCATCCTCATTCACTTAGAATGTCACATCGTCATACCCGTCAAATCACAAATTGATTTATCCAAAAATAACACGGGTATACAGCTAAGAGAAACGAATTCCTCCGCCACCAAACGTGAATACGTTTGAACAGATCAACTAACGCGATCCATTGGATATACTCTGTCAGACCTTCGTCCATACAAGTTGTCCTGGGACTGGACAAACCGAAGGCACTATTCTGTAAACAGGATAGCCCTTGCATTTTACTCCGTCTTCAATTATCTTTGGCATATATGATTCGCGACGCTTATGCCAATACAGAGTGTTTCTATGGATAATAATCCAACCGGTCTCTCCATATTAACAACGTTAAAAATGGTCAAAACTTCGATAGTCGGTGAGTTAACTATCAAATAAAAATGTCCGTGTGCAAACAACGATCTTATTTCCAAATGGAATGTCAATCAATCAATCATCATGTATATCTATACATGTTTTCCTTATTTTCTATATTTAGAAAATATTTGTTATCAACGTTGGAAAACATTTCCATTATTTATTTACGTATCACTATCCTTCCACAACTATCAGACTCTAACTATAAACTAATAAGAGAACAACTCCCTAAGCATAAACCCCGAAGGCCGAAACCAACATCAGATCGATACTCAGGAAACCATTCAACTTATTAATCTCTAGTCAGATTCTAATTTTGCTTAACTCTATATTCTTTAACTCCATTCGCTCAACTCTAGATCGCAGCGATCACAATGGTTATGCCTGATTCCCTCAGGAAACATCCGACCGCCGTAGGCTATTTATAGCCCTGCGAATTACGCTAGCAGTCGTGCTAAATGGCAACTCATCCTGAATAACTATGTTTGTTTTAACTCTAACTGTTTAACTCTAACTGTTTAACTCTAACTGGTTAACTCTAACTGTTTAACTCTAACTGTTTAACTCTAACTGGTTAACTCTAACTGTTTAACTCTAACTGTTTAACTCTAACTGTTTAACTCTAACTGGTTTTACTTGGTTTGACTAACTCAATTTATTTACTCGACTGACTAATTCAACTCGATTACCCTAACTTGATTTACTTACCTCGATTAACTGAACTAATCACTTTGATTAACTCGACTAATTCACTTTGGTTAACTTAACCAATTCACTTAGTTTAACCTAACTATTCACTTAACTCCTGTCGAATAAACTATATTCGATAACTCCTCTAACTCTATTCGAATAAACTATATTCGATTAACTCCTTTACTCTATTCGAATAAACTATATTCGCTTAACTAACTTCGAATACCATGTTCGATTAACTTACTTCGAATACCATATTCGATTAACTTTATTCACTTTATAAAGATTTCCTTTTTAACAACGTTTTATTCATTTGAAAAGATTTACTTTTAATTAACGGTTCTACACTTTAAAAATGATTTCCCTTTTTATAATGTTTCCTTTCCAATTCTATTTGTAAATGGTTTACAAATATTTCCTTTTCAAATTTATTCTTGAAATATTCTAACTCCTTAAATTCCCGGGAAAATTCGCCATAACCTCCTTTGTATCGGGAGCATCGGGAAAATCCCCAAACCCGCCACACAGGCCTTTCCATTCAAAAAGAAAATGTTTTGAATTTATTTTCCTTTTTTTTTAAAAACATCTCCTATTTATAAATATCCCAATTTATAAATATTCCTTATTTATAAATATTCCACTTTATAAATATTCTATTTTTCAATATCACTTTGAAAAATCTCCTTTATCCATATTCCGGTATGTCATGGTATTCAATCATATCAAATCACGATGTTCAATATCGTCCATACACACACAATCAACAACAGGTTATAATTCACATCATATATCAAAATATATGAAAAACAATAAAATAACTGTTGAGGAATCCAGTCGGATTCCTCCAACCTGTTTCCCTGCATCACAGATGTTAGACAATATAGATAACATCACTTTTAGTTCCATATGATATATTCTGTTAAACAGAATCAATATAGAAATTCAACTAACTGACTAGCAGTTCAATCAAACAGTCAACATACAGTCAATCAACCAATATCTAACAGTTCTAAAAATACAACATGAAATTATAAACTGTTCAGAGTTGGTGAGTTTTACTCACATTTGGACGATCATCGTCAATGACGATAACCATCGCTTGATTTGATACAGACGGACAATTTATTTTGCTATAAATTGTAACGTGCTCCAATTGACTCACGGTCAGTTCCATTGTGAAGCCACCATCCATACGATCCCACTGGATCCTGTTTTGATGAATTCCGATAACGTATGGGGAAGATATTAAATTTCTAAGTTGTACGTTATTTTAAATTTTAAAACTTATGAACTAAAATAAATGATTGGGCTTTTACCAAAGTATTTCGGCCCACTTCACAACAAACAGCCCGCCTCGTTTGTGAACAGTCTCCTTCCTCCAGGAAGACCATGTCGCGACCTCCCCTTTTACACCCACCATTGACAGAACTTTGGATCCAAGCTGCTCCTCCATCATCTCATGAAACCCAAAACTAAAACAACGATTAAACTCCTCATCTAAAACTAATCCACCCCATCTCCATTTCAAACATCTCGACATCACTCCCTGCTGTTTCATCTCAGACCGACGCATCCCAAACGCAGGTAACAACCGAACGGTTTTCACAGGAATTGCTTCCAAACTTCGATGCAAGACACTAATTTCCACCTAGATCTTGAATCAAAGCTCGAAATAGGCTGAAACATCAAGAATCAAAAACGATTTGCAACCCTAATGTCGCTGTTCAAAATTCAGCGAACCAAAACGGGCGTCGATCACAATAAAACCGACATAGAATCGAAGGAAATCATGTGAGGAATTCATGTATATACTTTTCTGGATTTATAGGATTTGATTTCCATTTCTTTTGAATTTTTGAACTTCATGTTTTTGTGTTTCCTGAGGAAGAAATGACGGCGCATATTTTTCATTGACCAGAGAAAGTGAAATTAGGGTTAGGAAGGATGAAGTATATTTATAGGTAAAATTAAATATTTTAATATTCGAATTATAATCAACCGCTATGTGTATTGGTCTTCTAAAAATTCCTGTGACCACATACGATACCCAAAAGTAACGAAAACTGACATGCACCTAGAGTTTGACATTACGGTCCCAACGAAACTAGTTTCGTCGAATTCCGACTTCGTATGCTCACACAGCGTATTTTTAACCATCGAAATACTGCTTGTTTTTCACTCTAAAAATCCGTACGGCCACACAGTGACTCTAAAAATCACGAAACTGGAAACTGACAACTATTTGACATTGCGGATCCAACAAAACTGGTTTCGTCGAATTCCGACTTCGTTTGCAAAAGTGGCTATTTTTAAAGCTCTGAATGACCCATTTAAATATATAAATATATTTAAAACTTATTAAATTAAATATTAATAAATTAATATTATCGTATATATCCATATACGATATCGTACAGCTCCAGAATATCATATCAGAATATACAGTTTGATATTTCAGATTTTTGATTTATCTCGATATTCAATTTATATCGAAAACCCTATTATAACGTAAATAAAGCGTAGCAAATTATAAAGGAATTCCATAGCGACTTTTCTGAAATTTGATTTGGACGTACATCAAAATCTACACGATGAAATCTCAATTTTTCTCTTCCACTAGAAAGATATACTCCACCAGCTCCACGCGTTTCTTGTTTCACAGAAATCCGGCTTAAAACGAATCCTGTACATTCAGTTGAAGTTCGAATTGCCAATTTACGAACTGCAGCGCCATTTCGAGCTCGGTTTTAATTATAATATAAATATACGTTCAAACTGTCGTCGATTGAATATATTCGTCAATATAATTCAACTCTAAGCTGAATTAAATCTAAGGGACGACCCCGTTCACAGAATATTGTGATTTCCAATATTATTGATTATTTCTGAATTAAATATATTATTTAAATTATTTAAATTAATTAAATATTCACTTTATTTAATTAAACGACAATAATTTTTCCTACATCACGATATATATAATTAAATAAATAAATTATAATACCCCTGACAGTGCGGGTCATTACAGTTTAAATCCGGTAAGAAGTTTCAAGAGAATAGGAAGTGCAGCCAATGCCATCAGTCCGGTCATCTTTCAAAGGCCTGCCCGCTATTCAGAAAACCTAAAGCAGTACATGTAAATGAAGTGGTAGAAGTACCTGCATCCTCGTCTGCTTAGGAAAGGTCTGATGTTTTAGAAGGCACGCTCAATGTCAAAAACATTCCAGTTAAAGTACTGTTTGACACAGGCGCGTCACGAAGCTTTATCGCAAAGTGTGCAGTCAAGAAGTTGGATCTGAAATTGAAAAAGCTCAAAGAACCAATGACTGTCCAAAATCCAGTTGGGGGTTCCATCAATCTCAGTTGGATTTGTGCAGTACCTGTCTCTTTTTTTTGCTATAAATTCCCTATTATCTCTATCGTCATGAATTTTAATGAATTCGATCTTATTCTGGGATTGGATTGGCTAACCAACTATGAAGCAGAGGTTAGATGCGCCGAGAGAGTTGTTAAGGCAAAGGCCCAATCGGGGAATTATATAATCATACCATGTGAAGGCCCGACTTCAAATAGAAAGGACTTCTGGGCAGCTTTGGATGTTTCTCCAGCCCAAATAGAAAATATCCCTGAAGTCACGGAGAATATTCCTGACCTCATCAAAGACATTCCTGTCATAAAAAATTATGCGGATGTGTTTGAAGAAGTTGTTCGCTTGCCCCCGCAGAGAGAAATAGATTTCAAGATCGCTTTGATTCCCAATGCAAGGCCGGTAGTTCACGCTATTCGAAGAATGTCCTTGAAAGAGAAAGAAGAACTTGACAATCAAACACGACAGCTAGTATGGAAGGGTCTTATCAGGCCTAGTTTCTCTGATTGGGGTGCAGCAGTGGTGTTTGTCCCAAAATCTGACGGTACTCTACGGCTATGTGTGGATTATCGTGATTTGAACAAACAGACAATAAAGAACAAATATCCATTGCCGCGGATTGATGATTTGTTGGATCGATTAAATGGCGCACAAGTATTCTCAAGGATGGACCTAGCTACAGGCTTCCATCAACTTCGAATTGCCGAAGAGTGTGTTCCAATGACAGCATTCAGAGGTCCCGACTTATTCTACGAATGGTTAGTAATGCCGTTCGGCTTATGTAACGCTCCTGCTTACTTCGTCGATCTGATGAATAGGGTGTTCAGAGGGGTTTTGAATAAATTTGTTCTGGTTTTTATTGATGATATTCTAATCTTCTCTAAGTCAAAGGCCGAACATGAAAAGCATTTGGAACAGGTTCTAGAAATTCTGAGAAGGAATGTATTGAAAGCAAAGTTTTCCAAATGTATATTCTGGCAAGATGAAGTGAAATTTCTGGGCCATGTCGTATCGAAAGAAGGAATTGCTGTGAATCCAAGCAAAATCACAGCTATTCAGAATTGGAAACAGCCCAGTACCCCCACGGAAGTCCGCGGTTTTCTCGGATTGGCTAGCTATTACCGGAAGTTCGTTAAAAACTTTTCGAAGATATCTGGTCATTTAACGAAGCTTAAAAAGAAGCACTCTAAATTCAAGTGGACTCCAGAAAGTGAGGAGGCTTTTGAGGAGCTAAAGTTAAGGCCAACGACTGCTCCAGTGTTAACCATAATCGATGGCAATCAGGATTTAAAAGTCTGGACTGATGCTTCTAGAGAAGGCCTTGGCGCAGTGTTAATGCAAAGGGGCCAAGTGATTGCTTATGCTAGCCGTCAGCTGAAGCCACACGAGAAAAACTATGTAACTCATGATCTTGAGTTATTGGCTATTGTATTCGCCTTGAAAATCTGGAGACACTATCTCCTGGGTGAGAGATTTGAACTGTTTACAGATCACCAGTCGTTAAAGTATATATTCACACAGAAGGACTTGAATCTGAGGCAGCAACGTTGGCTAGAGTTCCTTGCAGCATACGATTTTGAAATTATATATACTCCAGGGAAAGCCAATGTCGTGGCCGATGCGCTGAGCCGAAAGAATGTAATGATCGCCAGCTTTATTATCACGACTTCCTTGATTGACAAAATATCTATTCTTCAGAAGGAGGATAACTTTATTAAGGATATGATTAAAAGGATTCAGAAAGGCGAACCCTCGTGCTTTCAAATAGATAACGACGATACCTTGAGGTTGAAAGGAAGGATTTGTGTTCCTGATATCCCAGAGTTAAAAAGAGAAGTGTTAGACGAGTGTCACAAGTCCAAGCTGAGTATCCATCCTGGTGTGGCCAAAATGTATAACGATCTCAAACGAACATTCTGGTGGAAGGCTATGAAAAGAGACATTTCAATATACGTTAGCCGATGCCCTACTTGCCAGCTAGTCAACAGCGACCAACAAAAACTGGCTGGATTGTTGCAACCGCTAGAAGTTCCAGGCTGGAAGTGGGAACATACTTCTATGGATTTCATTGATGGTCTGCCCAGAACCAGAAAAGGGAATGACAGTATTTGGGTGATCGTAGATCGCTTCACGAAGACCGCCCATTTTATACCTGTCAGATCAAACAGAACTGCTCAGAGCCTGGCGCAGATATACTTCAGGAAAATAGTTAGACTACATGGAGTGCCGCTTAGTATAGTCAGTGATAGAGATACAATATTCACTAGCAAATTCTGGGAGGCGTTTCAAGTCGAGCTGGGAACGAAGTTGAACTTAAGCACCGCTTATCATCCTCAGACAGACGGTCAGACGGAGAGGGTGAATCGTATTTTAGAAGATCTATTGCGGGCTTGTGTTTTAGATTTCGGTGGATCATGGGAAGACCATCTGCATTCGGCTGAATTCTCATATAACAACAGCTACCAGGCGAGTCTAACAATGTCGCCATTCGAAGCGTTGTATGGTAGACCGTGCCGATCTCCTGCTTGTTGGGTCGAACCCAGTAATAGACTTGTGTTGGGTCCTGATATGATTCGAGATGCTGCCGACAAAGTCGGTTTTATTAAGAAGCGATTACTCACCGCTCAAAGCCAACAAAAGAGTTATGCCGATAGAAGAAGAAGAGATATATCCTTTGCTGTTGGCGACTATGTATATTTGAAAGTATCGCCGATGAGAGGAGTTATCCGGTTCGGTAAAACTGGAAAGTTGGCGCCCAAATTCATTGGTTCGTTTCCTATTCTGGAACGGATCGGAACTCTCGCTTATAGGGTTAAATTGCCTGATTGGTTGCCTGGAGTCCATGATGTATTTCATATATCTCAACTTCGAAAGCACGTTCATGATCCAGACTTGATCGTGGAAGAAGCAGCTCAAGAGGATATTGAAATTACTCCAGAACTAGCTGTGAGAAGAGAGCCGCTCAAGATCATCGGCAAAGAAACCAAAGAGCTGAGGAACAAGAAGGTTCACTTGGTCAAAGTGCAATGAAGCAGAGATCCGCGAGATTGTACTTGGGAAACTGAGGAGAGCATTCAGAAAGCTTATCCTAGATGCCGAGTGGATATCTCTGATTGACTCCGGTGCAAGGTATATTTACCATACTTTGCATTACCATTTAATTCTCTACTCTGCTGTTATTTTCTTTCCATGGATGTGCACTTTTAACTCTATAGTCTGAATGATTTTAAAGGAGAATAGGAATTGATTTGTATGGTTTTGAAAAGTTAAAAACAAATTGCTTGTTGGTTGTGTTGTGTGATTGTAGATGTGATTAATTAAAATTATTAAAACGATAGTTAATTTAATCAACAATAGAATAATGGTAGCATTTATTCGATTAAATCACACATTGAACTGATTAGAAAATAAATAGAAATATATACACGTGTATTATATATGTTTGAACAGGTAAATGGATTAGCTGTTGAGTAAAGATTTTATTTGCGTGCCCGACAAATAGGAAAACCTTAATGAGTTGGATGCGAAATATTATTATATCAACTCCTGTGAATGCCATTGGATGCGGAGTGCTGGTTTTTCTGTGTGAAATAATAAATGTTGCCATAGGATAGCAACAAATAATTTTGAACTACATTGCATGGCATACTCAGAAGATAGGCATACTTCATCATATATCACATAAGCATTTGGAGCTTGTGTGACGAGGTGGAAGATTTACCATACGAGCGAGAGGCTTGTATGGCGATGACTATATTTTACAGGTTGAACTGATAACTGATATGGACTATTTAAATTGTAACGATTAAATTGCCAGATTAATAAAAACCCCACACGGGTCTGGAGTTGAAAATAATCACGTCTCTCTAGTTATTAGATACGGCACATGTACTATTTATTCCCCACATGGGACAGGGTGACGAGAATTTATTCTCTGGAGTTATTATCAGTACACGCTCCCCTGTAAACACCAGAATATATCACTATAAATATGTGTATGCTTATTAGGATTTATTAGGTACCTAATACGGCCCAATAAATTTCCAAACCTCTCCCCGTACAAAGGAGGTTATGGCGAAATTTTTCGAAAATTCCGGGTGTTAGCCAAATTTTTGAAGAGTTTGAAGATTCTCAGAAACTGAAAAGTTGGAGAATGGAAGCCAGATCGGACGTAGAGTTGAATAATCAAACCACTTTCAACTTTGTTCCTTTTCGAGGACGAAAAGTTTTAAGTGGGGGAGATTGTAACGACCTAGAAAATCTGAACCAATTTGAAAATTTTAAATTGGCTAAAATAATGGATTTTAAATATTTAAAATAAATATTTTAAATAATGGCAATGAAAAGTGAGTTTGAATCGACAATAGAAAACGAATATAATTAATTCTAATTATAAACAAGGCCAGAAATGGCGCTGCAGTTTCAAAATCTGAATTCAAACTTTGTCGGACTGTACCGGGTGCAAAACAAAACGGATTTGAGTGAAACCAAAAATATTTAAATCTGTTAGTGAATACCTTTCTAACGAATCTGAAAAATCGAATTTTCATAGCGGAAAGCAAAAGTTATGGCCAAATGAATTTTCAGAAAGGTCGCTATAGAACTTATATAGCCCGTGAAATTGGCCATTTTGCATACGACCTCGGAATTCGACAAAACCACTTTTGTAGGATCCGGGATGTGAAGTTATTGCTAGGTTTCAAATTTCATAATTTTTGAAGCTAGTATGTGGGCGTGGCAAAGGAAAACGTTATTTGATCAATTACAGTTAAATTGGATCGACCAGAAATTGGCCTTTTTGCAAACGGTCTCAGAATTCGACGAAACTAGTTTTGTTGGGACCGTATC
The DNA here is from genome assembly GCA_030737875.1 of Allium sativum. Taxonomy (NCBI): domain Eukaryota; kingdom Viridiplantae; phylum Streptophyta; class Magnoliopsida; order Asparagales; family Amaryllidaceae; genus Allium; species Allium sativum. The sequence goes on along the minus strand of CM060917.1, from coordinate 37,549,181 downwards.
GTCAAAACATAGCTAGATTTATTTTTCTGGAATTTTTCGAATCAGTTTGTGGCCCTGGCAAATTGAAAAGTACGTTCGAATTAAATATTGAATGTTTTATATTTTAATTCGAAGGAAAACTGACTGAAACAGTCGAATGGGCCTACGAAACATATCCCATTGTGTTCGGAATGGGGGTAAAACGCTAGGGATGACAGTCGTTGGGTTTAGATTGGTGGTCGTGTCAGAAAACCCCTTTAAAAACTCCACCGGCCAATCAGAATTTTTATAAAAAAAAAATCCTTTTTTTTCTCTCTCCCCGCTCAGCCGATTTCGACGATCACCATCGCCCCCCCTTCTCTCCTCCGCCACCGCCGCTACAGGCAACCAGAGCCGCCGCCACCATATCCACTCGAACCGCCTCCCTCTCCTCTTCAAATCCGACCCAAGCTCCGCCTCCATCGACGCCTCCTCCGCCAGAATCGAACCCTCAAAGTCGGCGCCTTTAAAGCCTCGCCGCCACTCCGATCTGCCACCTCATCTGACGCCGCACCCCTCCGCCGACTCGCCTCTCCCTCCTCTTCCACGTGATATCCTCCGATCATCCCAATACTGCACGGATTTCGAGAAAATCCGTAACCCTAGTTTGAACGACGGTGAAAGGTGAGGGCTTTATATATTCTGAACTGATTTTTAACACCTTTAAACCGTTGCAAACCTTGTAAAAATCATATCTTTTTGCTATGTGGTCGAAATTCAGTGAAACAAGAGACAATGGACTCGTGTGGACATCTTCTGCATTTTAGAAGAGACCGCATATTTTTCTGAGCCTTTTGCTATTTTTGGTGGAGTGGAACCCAATGTGAGATTTCTAATTTATAAACGATATGGAAAACGACGATGTATAAATTATAGAGTCGATGTATGAGTTATATAAGCGTTGTACACCTCTTGTGTAAGCGTTGTATAAGTTGTATGTTTGATGTATAAGTTATATATGCATTGTAAAAATTATATATGTGTTGAAATAGAAGTGAATTGCTATACATAAATATATATATATATATACGCGCCCCTCGTCCACAAACCATGGTCGATATTTATTGGTTGTGATTGGTGTGAAAATTGATTGATAGTGAATGGTTGTTTGGGATTGTTTATGGTTGATATTGATTGATTGTGGTTGAAAAATACCCATTTGTGGTTGAGAAATATTTGGTTGAAACCACATAGGATTAGTTTGTGGAAATGAAATAAAAATATACATGACGCCTGCGTGCGAACTAGATGCATGATCCCCATTGTCAAAAACCGCGAGGTTTTAAGGTAGAGCGAGGAGCCGTACTAGGGACGGTCCCGGTTTTAACTACCCTGCCGTTATGCTGCCGAAATTTTGAATAATATTCATATGTTTGAATTATTTTCATTTGTTGGAACTATATTTATTCGTTGTATAGAAAACCTTCATGTGTTGAATCGATATTCATTCGTTGAATTGAAATTCATGTGTTGAATGGTATTCATATTTTGAAATAAATTGTTTTATAATAAAAATCACCTTTTTATCATCTATATGAACTATGTAAAATGACCTTGTTTTAAAAGAAATTGTTTTATAATAAAAATCCTATTTTTATCCCCTATATTAACTATACGAAATAATAGTGTTTTGAAATGAATTGTTTTACAATAAAAATCACATTTTTATTATATGAATGAATTGTTAAAAATAGTGAAGTGTTGAAATAGAAGACAATTAGATAAAAATATCATTTTTATCAAATGTATGAAAAGAATATAGCTTTGAAATCGAAGGATCGATATATTTATATAAATAGAATTAAAATATATCGAATAGCGATGCTGCAGTTCATATTTTGAAACCTTGATTTCAAACGATTAGTACGGGAGATCCGACCACCGGATTTTCCTGAAATCGCAACCGTTGGGTTCGCTTTGGAAAAATCTTTCCAACGGCACCAACTTTGTAAAAATCCAACGGTTGGATTGTCTGGAATGTTTAATTCAAATCTGAATAAAAACAGCGTCAGAATCGATTATATATATATATATAATTATATTTAATCGAATAACGACGCTGCAGTTCGTATTTTGAAATCGAAACTTCAAACGATTGTACCGGGAGATCCGACCGTCGGATTTTTCCCGAAAATGGAACCGTTGGATTCGTTTTGAAAAGATCTTTCTAATGATGTAAATTTTGTGAAGATCCAACGGTTAGATTTTCAGATATGTGTAAATCAAATCTGAAGAAAAACAGCGCCACGGCCGCGTTATGGCCCGAAGCGTCGTTTTGAATAAATTGGCTATTTTAAAATAAATAAAAATAGCGATAAATCGTTATAAAATATTATAAACGATATGGATGTGATTTAGAAATTAACTGAAGGTTGGCTAAGACGAATGGTTCCCTGGGTGTTGATCTGATGTTGGTTTCGGCCTTCGGGGTTAATATTTGGGAAATCGTTCTCTTACTGATTGACGGTTAGTGACTAATGAATTGAAATGATGCGTGTATATGTTAGTGTTGCACTTGTTTATTATATACGCGAGTTGCTCAGAAACACCAGTTTTATCCCATTCTGAATAACTGAACCGACGATAAGAAATCGAAGATGAAGACGGTGGTCGAAGACCGGAGATCTTCACCTCGTTTGGATGGTAACCGAGGTCCTGATTGGGAGGCATCCCGAAATATGGATAATGAGTGGTGATTGTCCAGACGTACGTGGTGATCGATGGGTTTACGAGGTATTTAGTGCCTCCGGTTTCGTTCAGACACAGAACGGACTTGTAAATGGACTATGTGTCTGACATTGGATTTTATTCTGTGTTGATTGATCTCTATTAAATATACATCTGTTTGGCGGTGGAGAATTTATTCTTTTGCTTAACGCCCTTCTCTGAAACGCACGAGCTTAGAGGTTGTATATCGATGGACATCAGTCGCATGGCATGAATTGCTAGTGTGGCATGCCAAAGTGGCAAATGAGCAGGGCTTCTGTTGAAAAGCAAAGTCTTGTGGTGATGATCAAAGCACCGCCTGTGTGGCGTAGCTTTGTGTATAATGTGAAATCGCGAGCCTCACACCCGGTATGAACCAAAAACGAGAGGAAGGACCTCAGGGAGGGCATGCGTTTCTTTCTAGCTAGGGTGGTGTCAGTGACCTACCAGCCCTGACATTTATATACTTTTCACCTGTGTGGTTGTTGCTATTGCGAGGCGCCTCGGTTTGATCGGACGATCCGGGTCTGATAGAGTCATTCGTTGGCTCGTTTACGCCCCAAAGGGTGGGGAAACGTATTGTTCAGGAATTTTAATCCACATCGGTGGACTGGCCCTGTCGCTCCTAGGGTCACTCGAGCTCTGATCCTGTGGCTCGGGCTAGAGAGTCGCGAATTCGGTAAGGACTATCTTTTGCCTTGGTTCATGACGGAAATCCAATTTCCAAATACGTGACTGTGCGATTTTGATTGTATACCTATATATGGCGACATAGTGGTATGGGGCATTAATGCCGTCTATGATTGATAGTTATGATTCGAAATTGTTTTCAAAACATATAAACACTAGCAATAATATCAAATGCCTTTGTTTTATTCGTATCAAGCATATTTGTGCCGTTATAAGGTAAAAACTCTATCCTCCGCTTTGCGTTGCATTGTGTGATGGGAACTGAGTCTTATAATGGCTTCATTTTTATAAGCAACATTGCGTTGTTTAAAAGAAAGATTTGTTTTAAAGCATTGGCAATCCGATGGAGTAAACCCGTTCCACGAAAGTGGCGTGGTCCTGTGATTAGCCATATATAAAATGTGTTGAATAGATTTCTCATACCAGTTCCATGACTGACTCGTAGTTTGTTTCACTTTCAAACTCGGGTGCCCCTTTTTCTATAAGGGCAACCGTGTATTCAGGTTTAGCTGGCTTTCTCTGGATAGCTAGAGCTGAAGATGGATTCTATCATTTATCTCTTTTTATGCTGTTCAGCTCCTATTGTACATATTATGTTTGTTTTCCGCTGTAGACATTTATGTATAGTTGAACTGTATTTTTACTAAGTATGATCCTGTATACTGTGTAACACTGATGATTACTTTTATCCAGTAGGTTCTATTGTTCATTATCTGGCGTATATATTTAATTCTGTTCTGCTATTATATGTTTATGTGTTATATTTCACGGATTACCCTTGCCGCCGTCAGTACGGGGTTTGGGGTCGTTTCACTATTATAATAATGTCTATGGTTAAATATAACATATTAAAATAGCGTAAGCGGGATTACATTTTTACCCTTACACTGTTTATAAACATTGTCGTAAACATTGTATATAAAACACCAGTAACGGTCGGTGGATAGGGATGCGCCGCTATACGACAACGTCAAATCAAAATTGTAGGGGCTCGATCAGGATAATATGACAAGGCACACGAGGAATACCCACGGTAGGATTCTACCGATGCACGCCCGGACCGGTGGTAACGCATAGCCGCATCTACCGCCCACCTCGAACAACACTCCCATAATCAAGGGTGGCCACCAATCAAATCACAAAGTAATAGATATAGTTCGAAGAAGTGTGTCCGATGGAGGTGCGACCTCACTTAATCATGGTATAGCACCTGTTTTAGTCATTTTAATTATGACCCGAAGGTCAAGGCTATCCATCAACGTTCTCTTTCTTCAATCCAGTAATCGCCTCCAAACCATCCTACTTCATTCTGGAATTCCACCGCTTACACAGTTGTTAAAGTGGTTTTCGGTATTGGCAGAGAGTATGACAATATCCGATCCCGGTCTCTTTAACAACCAAACGTTTACATTTTTCACACCGTTGCCATTTTAATAAAATCATATCTTGAAATAAATTGATTTAAGAAATTTCTTTAATTCAAACCAAACAGTTTATGAATCAATTCCTTATATAAAATTATTTCAATTCATACTCAGTCAATTTATAATCGAATTCATATATTCATATCAATTATAAATTCAAATTCCAATTAATTACGTAGTTCACATTCATTTCCTATACAGTTCAATATTTAAGTCAATTCAAAATTCGCATTTAGTTGACTAAATATCAAATTCATTGAATCAAGTATCGTTATATAAATTTAATTCTTTAAACCTCGCATTTAAATAACAAAATCAAAACTTATCCACCTTTTGAGTTTATTATTAAAGTTTATAAAATATATATAAAATAAGCCTTGAAAATATTATCTATAAGTTATAAACTTATATAGAAAATAGCTTTATAACATATATAGGTTTAAATTAATTTAGAAATAGGTTTAAAAAGAATAATTTATTATAATATATTAATTTAAAGTTAAATATATATATTTATATGATTAAATTATATAGTTTAAAATAAATAAATTATAAGTAAAATCTTAAATAAGCATTTAAATACATTTTTACTTATAAAATCATTTTAAAACATATAATTTATAATTTACAAAATTTTAGTATAAACCTTTAAAATATAAATATAAAATATAAGATCTTAAATTAATATTATTACAATCAAACTTTCCAAATCATTTTAATTCGAAAACATGACCAACGGTGTCCGTATATAGTTTTCTACCCTATGGTCAAGTGATACGGATATTTATCATTTCAACCCGCAATTTACTAAATTTTTACGGGTTTATCATTTCAACCCGCAATCCCAAATTCAGTAAAAATCGTTCAGGTCTATCATTTCAACCCATAACGATTTTTCCCTAATCTAATGTTTGTTCGGGTATGTATCATTTCAACCCTTAGTGATTTTTCCTAAACTAGAGGTATCTACAACATAACAAATCATCGCATATCATCAATCACATCATTGTCATATATATTCAGTGTACATACATGTCATATGAATATCGTGTCACATATAAAAGTGTATATTTAAACAAACAATTTCTACCGACAATCCTATACATTTCATAACAGTTCATTTAGTTGATCTAACATCTATGAAGTAATGTGAGTCAGGTGTGAGATAAACTCACCTTTCGTGGCGCAGATTAAAGACAAACATATGAATGCAGAATTGAAACGAAGGCTCCCATGCAAGATTCGGAATAATTTCAGCTCGATGCTTGCTCATTATTATTTTTTCATAAGAGGAGGATAGGGAATGTCTCAAAGGATCGGTAAGGCTACTGGGTTTCAGAACGGTCTTTAAACTCAACACCAAACCGACTTAAAATATAAACACAACATTTACTTTTACAAATATTATATATATTTATATATATACACACAGATACGAATGGTAAAATCATAATATATATATACATAATTCAAATTCAGCACACACCAAAATATTTTATAAATTTATATATTATGTAACACACCAAAAACTATATATATATATAATAAATATACAATGCAAACTCACACGATACATAAAAACCATTGTACGAATATATAAACATTGAAATAAATATATATATATACATTTTTTTTTACAAATAAATTTTCATAACAAACTCAACACAAATATACGCACACACAATGTTGTACCCACACCATTTCACACGCAAGAAAACAAGCTTGTATATTATATATTATATATAACATATATACATACATATAAATTTTCCTCCAAAACAAATAGATTCAAAACAATACATTTATTATTATAAAATATAAATTTTATTACATACACACAAATACAAATGCAGTTACACACAGTATTATAAAATACACGCTCACTATAATAACTACACGCATACAGTATGACTCACGCACCACACACTAGAGAAGAAAAAAACTACACAGAACCCACACATGCAAACAAACAGGAATGCACATACACAATACACTATGCCACACACACAAAACAATACACAAAATCAATTTAATATATATATACATACCTTTGCAAACTATATATTATATATAGACAATCGTTAAAAATATATATACATAAATATTAATAATAAAATAAAAATTCAACAAAAATATATATATACACACACTGAAAATATATATATATATATATATATATATATATTTAAAAATCAACACACACACCAAACTATTACTCCCTCCGTTCCTATATATAAGATGTTTTAGCAAGTTTGGTGTGTTTCAAAATATAAGATGTTTAAGGTTTCATGCTCTCTTTATTCGTGATGCATAATAAATAATGATGCTTTTAATGCATCTATCATGTTCTCAGCCACTAATTATTCCTTTGTTAATGACGTTTTTCCTACTTTTTTTTAAAAAAAGTTGTGCATTAAAAGAAGTAATTTAAAAGAATAAGGCAACATTGATTAGCTCCTTAATTCTTGTGCAAATGAGCGAAACATCTTATATATTGGAATGGAGGAAGTATATATATTATAAAATTTAAAATGCACATATAGACATCACCCAAGACACCACACAATCAATATATACACACGCATGGAACAGCCATTACACACATAGCACACACAAACACAATTACGTATATAAATACATATTATAAACACACATGGTCAACACTCCAAAACATTTGATGTTATAAATTTTGTATAAACACTCCGAATTCAATAATTTATCATTATATTATCTACTAATTTAACGTTAATCTGAAATAGAATAAATTTCAAATCAAAATGAATAAACTCGATTTAGATTTTTGGAAGTGCAAATATTATTTGCTATCATAAATTATATTCATACCAAAATATTTCAAAACAACTCACACAAAAACCATACATAAACTTACTTTCAAATATATATATATATATATATATATATATGTTTCTTATATACATAAATGTAAATTTATAAATTCTCATACATAAATTAAATCACTCACGCGCCAACACAAACAATTACAAAGCACACACAAATATATAAAACACAAAACTCCTTAAACATCAGAACTTTTTTTCCCTTTTTTCTCAAATCAACATAGTACTCCCATAAACTATACACGTAACATACACTTAGTATATACACAAAAAACGTAAACCCACGCCACAAAAAAAGGAAAGAAAAAAAAATTATATAGCAACTCACACAAGAATTAAAAACACTTACAAAACACACGCGGGGTGGAGAGAACAAATGGCATAGGAAATTGAGAACGAGGTGAGTGGGTAAGGGGTGTGTGGAGTTCGCTGCAGAGGGGAGGACGCAGGAGGGGGTTCACCTGAGTGTGGGCTGAGGGTTTGGACGAGGAGGCTAGCACATCGGGCGGAGGTCTGAGGCGGTGTACTGATCTGAAACGCGGTGGGAAGGATGAGCAGGGAGGCTCGACGGAAGAAGGAAGTTTCTCGAGAGAATCGAGATTGAATAAAAATATACGGTGATGGGAAAGAAATGTGTAGAAAAAGTGGGTGGAGAGAAAAGTAAGGGACAACAGCAGTTTCGTGACTAGGGATAAACAAGGGATGGAGCAATTTAATTCACGAGACCACATATTTATTTCCTTTGTAAAAATGGGAATGGGGATAGTTACGTTGGAAAAGAGGAATGGTTTCAGCTAGACAATAATTTTATATAAATACAAAATGAAATGGTGTATTTGAGAAGAACAATGAACCGATAAGGATGAATTGAAACGTGTTTAAATTTCTAAAACAAACGGTTAAGAATGGAAACCAAAAGAATTAGAAGTTAATAATGGCAACGAATTATTTCACAAGAAATTAAATATATTTATTTTCACCAAATTTGGGAACCGAAATAAACGAATAAAAGGAGATGAACGGTTAAATTTTGAAATAATAAACATGCAAGGAAAGTAATTGTACTAATAAATGGACATTGAATTTTAAAAGTTACACATTAATTGCAAATAAAAGGAAATATAAATTTTTAATTCAGAGGACGAATGGTTTGACAATAAATAAATAAACAATCAAACATTTCGAATTTCAAAATGCATAACATTCTTTTGGAAATAGAAACTTGCCATTGGAACGTAAGTGAACGAATGGAAACAGGGAACCAAAATGAATGAATACAAGGAAATAAATGGAAGGAAAACGAACGTTTAATTTTTTTGAAATTAACAACCATGTAAGGAAAGGAATAATATCAAGGAATAGATGTTTAACTTTAAAAATGTAAACGGTGATGGCAAATAAAGGAAATGATATAAATATATTTTTTGCAAATAAAATAAATAATAGACGAAATAAAAAATCCAAACAAATAAAATAAATAAAACAAAATTTAAATTAAATCATTAAATAAAATATACTCTAAAAATTGAGGTTGTTACAATCTCCCCTACTCAAACCTTTTCGTCCCCGAAAAGGAACGAGGTAGAGAAATAGTAATTAAATAATTAATATATTTAAACCAAAGGTTCATATTTATATTCACACCTATATATATATACACAAACATATATATCACAAATTAAAATCTTTATAATCTATTTAAATTTATAAATTTCGATATATGCATAACTTTATAAACTATATCGTTATAGATTTCAACTAAGATAATATCATTTTCTTACAAAATCTACATCTTTACCTCTTATTCAAAATGTATAGTTTATAAAATATAAAGTCTTAAAGTATAAACATCAAATCGTTTCAAAATATTGGTATTACCAAAACATAACATTATTTACGAATATATATATCAAAATTTCAAATCAATATTAAATAAGAATACTCTTCTTCAACTTCTTACCTTGTTATATACAAGGATAAGTTATAGAATTCGAGGTAAAAGCTGAACGAATGAAGTATCTAATCAAAGAGGATCTACGAAGGAAGATAGATTCAATGGAAAGGAAATTTCAGAAAAGAATTTAAATATATAAATAAAAAAATTATATCCGAAAATATTTGTTTAAAACATTTGAAACCATTTTAAAAACCATTTATACTTTAAAAATACGCTCTCTCGCATGGAAGATTCAGCGACTGATTCCACTCATTCTAGGGTATCACTACCCTATCTCTAATGAGCTTTTTCCTCATAGGATAAAGCTTTGATAAACCAAAGCTCTGATACCAAATGTAACATACTGTCTTTCGTCCACTTCAAGCTGGTAATTAAACCAACTCAAACCGTTCGAAATGACAGAATGTTATTAGCATCTGAGGTAAATAGAATAAATCACAGAATCACAGACATAGAAAACATAATATCTCGCAGCAGAATAAATAAATTAGACAATAGTAGTTCATGAAGCTACTAAATAAAAATCAAAATTTATACATAATATCAGAGTTACAAAATTAAATACAGCGGATGTTTAAATAAAAGAATTTCTAATACAAAGGAGAAATAGCCAGAATCAACAGGTAGAGGTGATATCTTCAATAGTCTCCAGCTTCAGAAGGTGAAATCTCAACACTGCAATACTCGATCTGACCCGAGCAATAATGCAAAACAAAACAACTCGGATCAGGACTAACATTCTCATAGAAGTAAATCAACTCAAATGAAATGTTCAATAAAATGCATCTGTAACTTAAAAGATGTTTGAGATCACCATCCTCTAAGGATCCGTTAAACTAATATCATATAATATAATACGCTATTATAATAATGTCTATGGTTAAATATAACATATTAAAATAGCGTAAGCGGGATTACATTTTTACCCTTACACTATTTATAAACATTGTCGTAAACATTGCATATAAAACACCAGTAACGGTCGGTGGATAGGGATGCGCCGCTATACGACAACGTCAAATAAAAATTGTAGGGGCTCGATCAGGATAATATGACAAGGCACACGAGGAATACCCATGGTAGGATTCTACCGATGCACGCCTGGACCGGTGGTAACGCATAGCCGTAACTACCGCCCACCTCGAACAACACTCCCATAATCAAGGGTGGCCACCAATCAAATCACAAAGTAATAGATATAGTTCGAAGAAGTGTGTCCGATGGAGGTGCGACCTCACTTAATCACAGTATAGCACCTGTTTTAGTCATTTTAATTATGACCCGAAGGTCAAGGCTATCCATCAACGTTCTCTTTCTTCAATCCAGTAATCGCCTCCAAACCATCCTACTTCATTCTGGAACTCCACCGCGTACACAGTTGTTAAAGTGGTTTTCGGTATTGGCAGAGAGTATGACAATATCCGATCCCGGTCTCTTTAACAACCAAACGTTTACATTTTTCACACCGTGGCCATTTTAATAAAATCATATCTTGAAATAAATTGATTTAAGAAATTTCTTTAATTCAAACCAAACAGTTTATGAATCTATTCCTTATATAAAATTATTTCAATTCATACTCAGTCAATTTATAATCGAATTCATATATTCATATCAATTATAAATTCAAATTCGAATTAATTACGTAGTTCACATTCATTTCCTATACAGTTCAATATTTAAGTCAATTCAAAATTCGCATTTAGTTGATTAAAAATCAAATTCATTGAATCAAGTATCGTTATATAAATTTAATTCTTTAAACCTCGCATTTAAATCGCAAAATCAAAACTTATCCACCTTTTGAGTTTATTATTAAAGTTTATAAAATATATATAAAATAAGCCTTGAAAATATTATCTATAAGTTATAAACTTATATAGAAAATAGCTTTATAACATATATAGGTTTAAATTAATTGAGAAATAGGATTAAAAAGAATAATTTATTATAATATATTGATTTAAAGTTAAAAATATATATATATGATTAAATTATATAGTTTAAAATAAATAAATTATAAGTAAAATCTTAAATAAGCATTTAAATACATTTTTACTTATAAAATCATTTTAAAACATATAATTTATAATTTACAAAATTTTAGTATAAACCTTTAAAATATAAATATAAAATATAAGATCTTAAATTAATATTATTACAATCAAACTTTCCAAATCATTTTAATTCGAAAACATGACCAACGGTGTCCGTATATAGTTTTCTACCCTATGGTCAAGTGATACGGATATTTATCATTTCAACCCGCAATTTATAAAAATTTTACGGGTTTATCATTTCAACCCGCAATCCCAAATTCAGTAAAAATCGTTCAGGTCTATCATTTCAACCCATAACGATTTTTCCCTAATCTAATGTCTGTTCGGGTATGTATCATTTCAACCCTTAGTGATTTTTCCTAAACTAGAGATATCTACAACATAACAAATCATCACATATCATCAATCACATCATTGTCATATATATTCAGTGTACATACATGTCATATGAATATCGTGTCACATATAAAAGTGTATATTTAAACAAACAATTTCTACCGACAATCCTATACATTTCATAACAGTTCATTTAGTTGATCTAACATCTATGAAGTAATGTGAGTCAGGTGTGAGATAAACTCACCTTTCGTGGCGCAGATTAAAGACAAACATATGAATGCAGAATTGAAACGACGGCTCCCATGCAAGATTCAGAATAATTTCAGCTCGATGCTTGCTCATTATTATTTTTTCATAAGAGGAGGATAGGGAATGTCTCAAAGGATCGGTAAGGCTACTGGGTTTCAGAACGGTCTTTAAACTCAACGCCAAACCGACTTAAAATATAAACACAACATTTACTTTTACAAATATTATATATATTTATATATATATACACAGATACGAATGGTAAAATCATAATATATATACAAAATTCAAATTCAACACACACCAAAATATTTTATAAATTTATATATTATGTAACACACCAAAAACTATATATATATAATAAATATACAATGCAAACTCACACGATACATAAAAACCATTGTACGCATATATAAACATTGAAAGAAATATATATATATATATACTTTTTTTTTACAAATAAATTTTCATAACAAACTCAACACAAATATACGCACACACAATGTTGTACCCACACCATTTCACACGCAAGAAAACAAGCTTGTATATTATATATTATATATAACATATATACATACATATAAATTTTCCTCCAAAACAAATAGATTCAAAACAATACATTTATTATTATAAAATATAAATTTTATTACATACACACAAATACAAATGCAGTTACACACAGTATTATAAAATACACGCTCACTATAATAACTACACGCATACAGTATGACTCACGCACCACACACTAGAGAAAAAAAAACTACATAGAACCCACACATGCAAACAAACAGGAATGCACATACACAATACACTACGCCACACACACAAAACAATACACAAAATCAATTTAATATATATATACATACCTTCGCAAACTATATATTATATATAGATAATCGTTAAAAATATATATACATACATATTAATAATAAAATAAAAATTCAACAAAAATATATATATTCATATATATATACACACACTGAAAATATATATATATATATAAATATATATATATATATATTTATATTTAAAAATCAACACACACACCAAACTATTACTCCCTCCGTTCCTATATATAAGATGTTTTAGCAAGTTTGGTGTGTTTCAAAATATAAGATGTTTAAGGTTTCATGCTCTCTTTATTCGTGATGCATAATAAATAATGATGCTTTTAATGCATCTATCATGTTCTCAACCACTAATTATTCCTTTGTTAATGACGTTTTCCCTACTTTTTTTAAAAAAAGTTGTGCATGAAAAGAAGTAATTTAAAAGAATAAGGCAACATTGATTAGCTCCTTAATTCTTGTGCAAATGAGCAAAACATCCTATATATTGGAATGGAGGAAATATATATATTATAAAATTTAAAATACACATATAGACATCACCCATGACACCACACAATCAATATATACACACGCATGGAACAGGCATTACACACATAGCACACACAAACACAATTACGTATATAAATACATATTATAAACACACATGGTCAACACTTCAAAACATTTGATGTTATAAATTATGTATAAACACTCCGAAATCAATAATTTATCATTATATTATTTACTAATTTAACGTTAATCTGAAATAGAATAAATTTCAAATCAAAATGAATAAACTCGATTTAGATTTTTGGAAGTGCAAATATTATTTGCTATCATAAATTATATTCATACCAAAATATTTCAAAACAACTCACACAAAAACCATACATAAACTTACCTTCAAATATATATATATATATATGTTGCTTATATACATAAATGTAAATTTATAAATTCTCATACATAAATAAATTATATTTAGCAAACTGTGGAATCTCCCAAATCGTTGTCCATGCACCTCTTCTGCCTTCGCTCTGGCTGGTTCGCTTAGGCCCTAAATGCTTGATTTGAGGTAAAACCCTACCTTCAGTTCATTTGTCTTAATTTTTTATTCCCTATTGTTCATATTGTGTTTTGGCTGCCATTATAGCAGCAGTTGCATCCATTTTTATGTGTTTTGCTTTTGATCAGTGTAATACTTTGAAAATATCTACGCTGTAAGATCAAACTGTGGCTCCTATTTGTGCAATTTCCTATCTTCTTGGCTGTTGTTTGTTCTTTTTTATTATTTATGTTGTTCTTTTAATTTTGGATGGAGTAAAATCTAATTTTATGTTCTCTTTAACATCCTTGATTTTGACAGACTGAAAGGCCAATTTCTTTGATGTTTAAAACATGAAGTTTTGCCGGAATAAATACAACCACTGTTTTGATCAAGTATGTTTTATGAATGTGATAAAAACATAGCCTTTTAGTTTTTATCAGCAGTGAGCAAGAAAAAAAGCCTAATTGTATATTTCAATCAAAGATTGAAATTAGCAATTTAAGTAATAGCTAATGATTTGAATTCTGAAGCATGTTTAGTTGTGGCTTTAAAACCATTTCTTGGGCTTAAAATGTCTAGCATGTATAACTTTTTTTATTAATAGTTGTTTGGTAGTGATGCAATTGGAAATGTAGTATATGACAACCAATTTGTTGGTGCCCTGTTACATAGTTTCGGGGAATTTCTATTTAATATGTTTTGTTTAAATAATTACTTATTAAAATATCGGAGTTGCATAAAATTTAGTAAATTGACATTCTAATTATATACTTCTATTTTAAATGGATTTCATATTTGTATGTTTAAAACTGATTTGTCTGCCTTACTTTATTGAAATATACATGTATTTCAGCATTGGTTGGAACTGATCATTATAGCTCTACTTGGACATGTTATATAAGTATGAGATGGTTAGAAAACATTGTTATTTTCTTTAGAAACCTAAAGTCCTTAATTAGGAAGGCTTTTTTTGTCACAACAAAAAATTTGTGATTTTGGGTTGTCAATTGTAAGATTATTATATGATCTTAGCGTAATGATTAACCTTGCACAACATCATCCTATTCTATAATTGACTGGTGACATTGAGGCTTCTTTGCCCTCTTATTTTTTATGGTTGCAATGGTTTTTTAAAAAAAACATTTATAGAAGGATATGCTCCATTTTTTTGCTGCTATTCAATAACATAGAAAACACCTCTATTTTTACATAGCGATCAACTTTGTTTTGTTAAATTGGATTAAACTGCAGGATCACCTGACCGATTTCACCATGCATCATCTAAGTCTGGAAGGCAAGGAACTTCCTCTGCATTCACTAATGAAATTTTCTTCTACATACTAAAGAGAAGAGCTAGAATCTATCCTTAATATGGTATACGTGAGTGCTCTATGGGTGAAAAAAACATAAGTATTGCATGTTTAGATATCCGTACCCATGTTAAATATTAGGAATTAACTTTTTTATAATACATAAAATCACTTTATACACCCCTTTACTGTCTATGAATTGCAGTCGAAAACTAAAGACCATTTACTAACTTGGATAGTCTGAAATAGAAACTCCTTATGTATAAAAAAGATCATATTACTCCTCAGTTATATATTTCTTCTTAACAATGTCAATGAATGTATACATATGTGCCATGCTTTATTTGGTACGCTTGATGGAAAATGACTTCAAAATAAGTTTTTCAAAATTTTTATATCATAAATATTGTACATTTCAATTTATGGTTTCTTTGACGATCTTACCTTCAGTTTTGGAATTATCTGAGGTTTAATTTGGTAAGGTTAGACTATCAAATTTGAGAATTTACATGTCTGAAAGCATAAAAATGAAAAAGTCTGTTGGTTGAAAAATGGATTTTTACAGTTTTCTCATTATTTATTAAATATAAGTTCATGGAGAAAAAGCTTGGTTTTTTTCCCCTTCCAACATGGCGAACAACGTCTTTAACTTTCTAATGTATTTTGCCTAAACTATTTCAGTTTTTAGGGTTGTTCATGTACTTCTTTGTTTATTGGTTTTCTGTAATATTACATTCAACCCATTGGAATATATTGCAAGTAAGATATTTGATATTAACTGAAATGTTTTACATGTAGTTATTCATTTTCATTGAGCTCATGATAAACTACAAATTACAACATTACATGCACATCAAAGAATGAACTAGCAATTATATGACCTCTATGCTTAAAGATAATTTTATTGTTTTGTGTTTACATCGATTAATATGACAACATCTCTTATTTCTTATTTTTTTTTCTCTTTTCTTAGATGATGAGTCGACGCTTCCAGCTTCATTTGCTCTAGCAGAGGATGTTTTTAGTTGGTTGTTGTCGTGTCATTCGTCATATTAAAAAAAGGCTCAAAATCGTAATTCTCTATTCCCACATAATGACATAATCCCTTTTTTCGCAAGATTTTTCATGTTAGAGTACATTTAAAAATAACTTTCATGCTTACTCTACTATTTTTTTTAAAAAAAAATTGTTACATCATGATTATTTTCTTACTTTTATTTTTTTTAAAGTATTAACTCTTTATATTGATTGTAGAAATGAAACAATATAACTAACCAATGTTTATAAGTCTCCAGCACTATTAAGAATATTATTTTTAACTGGGATAACTATTAGACAAAGACGAATTTATTATATTTGCTAAAGATATAATTAATTCTATAACCCTACTTTATGTTCATGGCACACTAGAATAAATCAAAAACATGTATGTACTACAACCCGTGGGAAAAAAAATTAAATCAATTTGGTATATATAGTAGATATTACAACTGAAAAATGTTTAGTTTTCTCTTTCAAGGTCATGACTTGATCCCAAGGCGATAAGACATTTTGAGGACTTATAACATAACAAAATGTTGCCCTATGCGACCCTTTTTTAAGATATAAGTTTTGAGCATATAATCTCTTTGGTGAATTATCTAAAATAATTTAGTTATTCTTTGAGCATATAATCCCAAGGAGTAGGATAGTGTCTTCCCATTCAGAGTTTGTCTACTCTCATTATAAACCTTGACAGGACAAGGAGTTAGGCACTAATGTGTTGGATTCCACAACCGTGGATTCATAAGGCAACTTGAGGTTGTCGTATCTTTTACGGCATGGACTTTAGTTATGTACAGATAGAGCTACATGGATGCCCAAAGCCAATCAAAGATCATTGTCGCCTTTGCAGCATGGATTTCAATGATGTACACTTAGAGCTAACAGATGCAACAACCTATACTATCAGTAAACTATGATTACACTGTTATAAAAATGTATATTGAAATCTATGGAATTCTTAAAAGAGAATAAGATATGCCTCCATGCATATATTACAACAACGTATGTTTTCTTTGTATTTTAAACAACTGTAATTTGATATAATTTTCACAACTATCAGCAAAATAAATAAATATTTATTGTTGTGGCTGACTGACCTGAAAGATAACCGGGTAATCCAACATTTGTTACACTTTCAATCAAATACAAACATTTGTAATTGCATCCTAATCTTGGATCAACATTTATTTTTCAACAAAAAGCTTATGCATATCGTTTTCTTTGTGCATGAAGCTTTTACATGGTAGAACTAGGTAATCATAGGCATGTGTATTGTCTTTAGTCATGTGAGTAGACTGGCGAGTTGGATTTCACTGTTATTTTATTCGATCATCTTTTGTTCAAATTTTTTAATTACTAAGGAACTTACTAAAGAAGGAAGAGCTTTGTTAAGCATTCAAATTTAAAAGCTTTATGATATTAGGTTTATTGTGAAGCAGATTCTCTTTACTGTCTATGCCTTTTGATGGCAGCACATGTGTTTATTCATTCGCATATTTCCATTCTTATTGAATTTATCATGTCTTTGTTATTCTCTTATCACCTTATTGCTATAAACTTACGCTACAACTAAATATATCAGTCAACAATCAACCTAAGTACTATGAAAAATGAAACTATGAGAATTATCATTTGACTACCAATTGCTTTTTGATTCATGTTTCAAAATGATTAACTTTTAATTTTTAGATTTTAAACGAAATCCGTGTGCGAAGCACGGGTACGCACTTGTTAAGTAAAGTAAATTATTATATGATCACATCTGGTTATCTATTGTTTGTAAGCTAAAACTTAGGTTTCCATCTCTCCAATGCAGCAAAATGAAAAAAATACTTCTGTTATTGAAACATCATTTGTCGATTTGGCATAAAAGAAGCTTGCACCATAATAAAGTAGTGTGTCGGGTGGTTAACGGGCATGACCAGAAATCATGTGGGCTTTGGTCGTGCAGGTTCGAATATTGTCGACCATGTATTTGTTTTACGAATATTTCGAAAGACTTACATTTACCATTTACCAATCATTTTTACGCTACGCATCAAATACATGGTTACCAAGATTTTACACATTTTTGTTATATTCTAACTGCGCAATCATTCATCAAAATTATGATTATGAATTACAACCATGAGAATCCATGACGTAAAAACATTGAAATCAAAATGACCAAAACTCCTACATGCATATTTTGTAAATTATAAATACTTATAACGTGAATGGCTCTCAAAAATTATTCAGAAAAGACTGCTTTAGTCGAATGTTTATTTCAATTTTCCATTTATCGATGAATTTTAGACACGATGTTAACTTGAGGATGGATTCCAAGATATACTACATGGTTGCCAAATTTTCACGATAATGTAGTTAAACACTGATGAAATAAACGCTGCTAAATTCATTCATAAAATTATGATTATGAACTACAGCCCAAAAAAATGCAAGACTTAATACCATTGAATCTGAAGTTACCAAAACTCATGCACGATTATTTTATATCTTATAGATAAACATTTATAATGTGAATGGTTCCAAGAAATTAATTTGAAACTTCATTTTAGCACTGGAGGTTTTTGATCAAAATGACAAACGCCCTCTTGCATTAGTCACTAGTGTAGCACAGGGGTTAAATGATAGCAAGCATAGTGTAGAAAATTTCTGCTGGTAAATCGACAACAGAAAAAATAGTGGTACGAAAAGAAAATAAATTGGTTCCTAATATAAATGTGAACATTTATTTAATTTTATTTGTTTTAAGGAGTGGCTATTTGGACACAAAAATAAACAAAAAATTGGAGGCAAAAAATGGGGATCATTAGATTTAGTTGTATTTATGTAGAAGGTGGAATTCAATTAGAGATCTAATGATTGAGATTTAATGTCCAATATTGTGTCCAAATAGAGTTTCTCTTAATTTTATACTTCTCCTGATATAATGCATGTTTTAAAGCCAGACAAATTATCATAACCAATTCAGCAGAAGCTTGATATGAATATTAAATAAAGTAAATTTCTATATCATTGCATCTGGCTATGTATTGTTCGTAACCTAAAACTTAAGCGTTCACCTCCCCAATGCAAAAAAATGAAATTAAATACTTCTATCGAAACTTCACAGGTCTAATCAACATCAAAAAAGCTTGCACCACAATAAAGTTGTGGTGTCGGAGTGGTTATCAGGCATGACTAGAAACCATATGGGCTTTTAGCCATATAGGTTCGAATTCTACCGACTACATATTTGTTTCAATAATATCTCCAAAATTTACATTTATCATTCACTGATTATTTTTACGTTGATATAAAATTAATTAAGCCTTAAATACAAGTTTATAGAGATTTTACGCATTTTTGTTATATTCGGTCTATACAATTTCGACTAAATTCATTCACCAAAATTATGATTATGAATTACAACCAAAAGAATCCATGACTTAAAAGCATTGAATTCAAAATGACCAAAACTCCTACATGCATATTTTGTATGTTATAAATACTTATAATGTGAATGACTCTGAGAAATTAGTTTGAAAATATTGCTTTTGTTGAATGTTTATTTCCACTTTCCATTTATTGATGATTTTTAGACACGATGTTAACTTGAAGACGGATTCCAAGATATACTACACGGTTGCCAAGTTTTCACGATAACTCCATTATATACTGATGACGTAATCGTTGCTAAATTCATGAATCAAAATTATGTTTATAAACTACGAGCCAAAAAGCACATGACTTAAATGCATTAATCTGAAGTTACCAAAGCTCATGCATGATTATTGTATACGTTACAAATAAATATCTATAATGTGAATCATTCTAAAAGTTTAATCTGAAACTTCATTTCAGCACCTAAGGGTTTTCTGATCAAAACGACAAACACTGTCTTGCATTAGTGACTATTGTAACACAGGAGAAAAGTGATGCAAGTTTAGTGTCGAAAATTTACATATGTACATCGGCGACATAATAATGATGATATCAAAAGAAAATAAACTTGTTCCTAGCCTAAATGTGAACATTTATTTATTTTTATTTATTTTAGGGAGCGGGTATGGGGACACAAAAATAAATACAAAATTAGAGGCATAAATTGTGGATCGTTAGACTTACTTATCTGTATATAGAAGGTAGAATTCAACGAGAGATCTAATGATTGAGATTTAATGTCCAATTTTGTGTCAATATTTCGTGTCCAAATAGAGTTCCCCTTTATTATATATTGCTCTTGATATATTACATGTTTTAAAGCTAGATAAATTATCATAACCAATTAAGTTGAAGCTTGAGATAAATATAGAATAAAGTAAATTCTCATATGACCGTATTTGGTTATCTATTGTTCGTAAGCTAAAACTTAGGCTTCATCTCTCTAGTGCTGCAAAATGGAAAATACATCTGCTATTGAAATATATTACTAATCAAATTGTCTCAAAGAAGTTTGCACATAATAATTTGGCACCTTTAAAATTTACTTGCCGTAGTATTGACTGTAGTAGCCAAATAAATATATTACTATAGGATAAGGTAATTTTGACTTTTGTAATGAAAAGTTTAATAATTTTAATGAATTGATTATTTCCATTTTCTATTATTAACAATTAGAATATGTAGTTGTGCAGCACTATTTAACCCTACATAAATGTGCTTGTTGAATTTGATTAATTTAGAATGAAATATTAATTTCTAATAATTAAAAAAAATGATTATGTAGTTTTCTGTCATTCACAAGATGGATATGAAGGAAACTAGGATGTTTAGGTTTACCTTTAAGTCGAAGAAATTATTTCATCCTTTAACTTTAAGTTTTATGAAGAACTAATTTTGATAAATTATGTTTTATGGAATTTTGAAATTTAACAGCTATTATTATTTTGTTTAAACTAAATTTTGAATTAGTATATGTATTTTGTTGTATACAAAAGCATATTTTTAACAACCTCTCCTTTTCGAGGACGAAAAGTTTTGAGGAGGCGTGGAGATTGCAACATTATGTAAATTTCGACCATTTACGTTGTTGAATAAAATTTATTTATTGAATTTTAAATGGTTTTTGAATAGAATTTATGATGTTATTAATGAGATTTATTAATTTCGTTGAAACATTGATCGTTGCTTCCCTATGAACTAGAAAAGTGCGATTTATGAGATAATACTGCCAGCGCACAGATCGTGCAGTATGCAGGTCGAATAACAGGGAGGTAAATTAAATCAAATTATTTATAAAATTTCTAGGGCGAGTTAGATGAAGCTTGGGGATTGATTTTGAAAAAAACAATAAAACTATTACTGAATTGAGTACAGATCTGAATCTAATCAAATCTATATTCAACCCAACATGACCTAAGAACGCAATAAAAAGAACAGAATTTAAAACTGCAGAAATTGAAATAACAAACAGGAATTAAAATTAGGATTACCGTTGAATCTAATCAGACGGTCAATCAATAATGAAAATAAATGTAAAATACAACTAGTACTCTACCAAATCTAATTGTGTAGATGGCACTAGTTGCTAAGAAATAGAAAATTGCAGAAAATAGAACGAAGAAGGACATTATTAATGGAGAAGAAATAGAAAATGGGATCGTGGCTACAATGATATTACAAGGGTATTTATAGGAGATAACCAAACCCTAACCCTAATTACAAATAGGCCTAGCTATTTCAAGTATGTTTTAGGCCTTTTGTCATTTAGAACAAGTTCTAGGCCTTTTCTCTTTTTCTCTTGCAAGCCTCCTTTAATTTGAGATGTGCATGACCTTTTTATAAATCATTTTCTTGTCCAACAACAACTAGATGTGAGATCTTCATCTACAATTCTTCAAAATGTAAATATATAGCAATCTGATCTTCATTTCTCTACTTTTCTGGTTGCATGCGGGATGGGTTGGAATATCTGTAAAAGTGACAAAACAATACCCAAGTAATATTTATTTGTATACAAAACATAAGATATAAGAGCATAAAATAAACATATTTCTATGTCAATCAAATACCCCCACACTTATCTTTTACTCGTCCTCGAGTAAAACAAAAATAAAAAACTAACTAGATAGGTCACACTTTCGTAGGAAACACGATTGCATTGAGTGTATGCAACAAGCCGTTAAACCTCTAGGTGTCCCTAGTAGGACGAGTGTTGTCTCGTGAGGGTTTTCAACGGATACTACCCACAAAATCCAAATGCAGTATGCTATGGCTCTAATGTAACTACGTGAATGCAGAGGACTTATGCAACTGAAAACAAAAAAAATGAAAACATGACCTGTTTCAGGAAAGTGGTACAACAAATTAAGTTAACAATTTCTAATCAGTTGATTGTACTTTAGATACCTCAACTTGTAACAAATTTTCGATATAATTCAAGTTTTCAATGTTAAACTCTAGTCTGGCCCGTTGGTTCGGTCGATAACATAGTGCAGCCATGAAATAGATTCTTAGTTTGCTTGGCATAGTTTGTAAAGTGGTAATATTATTTTCTCATGTATGGCTAGTAAATCAATAAGGTCAAGAAGTGTTTGGGCATCATCGTTATTCTCTATCTCTATAAAAGTTAAAATTTATGATTAATTACATACACCTAACTTAAAAGACCAAGGTATACCACCCATACACTGCCTTGCGGACTGACAGAGAGTTGGGACAGAGCTTGGCGGATTGTGCAGACTGACGCTGACTTTGTCAACAACATGTTGGTAATCCTTAGGTGCCCAATCTCATAAAATGAGACCAAGATATTCCAACGCTGACTTTGTCAACAACATGTCGGATAGAGCTTGGCGGGTTTGCACAACAACGCTAGATATACAAACAATGTTGGATACCCTTGGATTACTATTATTATTATTGAAAATATAAGCGCAAAAGAGAGTTACGCGAATTCAACTTAACACAACTTAGTTTTAAAGATTCGAAAAGCCAATATAAGTGTTTTAAGTCCTCCACTAATTAAACAAGGACTACAATTTAGAATAAACTTCATGGCCATCACCTAAGATTCTCCCTATGTACCAGTTACACTATTATCCCTCAAAATGCAACCTTTCATTATATTTCTTATTCGATCTTAGTTGAGAGAAAAAAATACTATCAACTGATTAACAATCCTTGACTTATTTTGTTGTATCAATCTAAAATGATTCATGTTTCAAAAAAAAAGGAAAAAATGGCATGTTACTACGATCTAAAATGAATGATGGTCCTATATGAAAAGAAAGAAGAAAAAAAATTAAAGAAAAATAAAAGGATGTAACGCAGACTCCCCCCACACTTGGACAAAACAGTGTCCACACTGTAGCACGTTTCCTAAATTTGAATGATAAAACCTATAAATGGATTAGATGCAAAATGATTTGCAGAATGAAATGCAGCCTAACTATATGTAAGAATGGATCATATGTACAATGATATATGTGTTTACGATGCATGCAATGCAAAGAATGCCACCAACTTTTTCCCCCACACTTGGTTCTAGCCCGATGAATCAGATTCCCAATATGTCTTGGCATGTTTTCTAATAAGCAAAGATTTTTGAAAACTATCTCATCTTATACCTAGATTTATAATCCAGTAGATAAATATCCATGGTCATCGTAACATGAAGTTTTTCAACCAAGCTAACATTCCAAAAATAATTTATCAGTGTAATTGTTCAAAAATTTGTGATCGTATATAAACTCAGTTGTACTTGTGAAATTTAAATTCTGAGTGTTGTTCAAGACTATGTGATCACATTTCTCAATTGATAACATATTTTTAACACTGACAATTTCATGTTCATTTGAAATTTTCTCAAAGTTAAAATTTTCGAACTCATGACTTGAATCTACTTCTTTCTCATTTTTCAACTCATCCTCATACAATCCAAAGAATTCATGTTCGTTAAAATCCTTCTCCAATTTTGAGTTGAAAAATTCAACATTTTTATTTTGTTCAATTTCTAGAATTTCAAGTTTTTCGCAGCCTGAAAGAGGAAGATTAAAATCTGAGCTTAAAACTTTTTCCTGAAAAGAATCGAAGTCCAAATCATTTGTTGAATTTTGAACAACTTCATTTAGATCGTTATTCTCAATTTCTAAAGTTGTTATCTGAAAATTTTCACTATCAGTAAAGAATGGATTATTTTCTAATTCATCGCTTGTTTGAATTTGATTTTGTTGCTCTTGTTGTTCTTTCAAAGATGTCATTAAACAAAGAAGTTCATCCATCTTTCAATCTTTTTCATCAAGTTGTCTATCTTGCCTTTCTACCCCCTCTCTAAGAATGTTAAGATGATATTCTTCAGAATCGTTGATTTGAGAGCTCTCATTTTGGATTTCTTGATTCTCAAAATTATAGTCCACGTCAATTTCATAATCAATACTATTTCCAATGTGGTGGTTGTTTGAATCTTCAGAAAAATGACAATGATATTGGAAATCATTTTGATTTTGAAAATTATGTTCGTAACCAAAACTGTTGGAATTTGAGGGAAAATTGCAATTTTGGTTATTTTCAAGACGTTGATATGGGCTATAATTTTGAAAATTTTGGTTTACAACCCCATATTGATGTTGATCAAAGCTATATTGGGATTCAAAGCTGTTTTGATGAGTATGTGGCCCATAATCGAAATTATTGACATTTGAATTGAAATTGCAATTTCGATCATATCCATGCTTTTGAAAATGTTGGTCATTTGGAAAATTTTGAAAATTGTTGGCATTGGCTCATGAAATTTTGGAAAATTTTGGCTCATGAGTTGCAATTCATATTCATACTCTTCAAGAGGACGTCTACTCTGATTATTATCCCACATTTCTCTCAATGATTTTTTTGAATCAGACATTTTAAAGAAGTCATGGCAAGACAGAAATTATTCGCACTTCAAAATAGTATAAAGAACTAAGTTATGCTCTATTAATTAACTGACTCAATTAGAAAGGGGAAGAGGGTCTTATGGCCGTTCACGTATAATATAAATACTAAGGGATACGACCAATGTTTTACGAGTAGTATGCAACCTCTTTTGCTAAAAGTTCAATAAATTGAACTAATATATATCTGCGATCCAATTATACGAGACAGTCAACTTCACAAAACACCACTTTTCAATTATATTATTTCAAAAATCAAATCAAGTTTTATAATTGAAAATCGATGAGAGTGATGACTTCAGGTATGTTAATTCGTGCCTCACTAAACAGATTCAAAAATTCCAATCACAGAATGATAAATTGCAGAAAATTAAAATATTGTACAAGCAAGCCGCTGCCCCTGCAGAAGATTTTTACAAGCAATTTCTATATTTTTCAATGCTGCAGAGCACCTGTAGAGTTTAGAAAATTTTACAGTGGCGTATGGTAGTCCAGAACGATTGAAAAACACTGGCAATTCAAATCAATTGTTTGCAGATCGATTGACTTATGTATTCCTTGTTCGCTTTGCTTGAACTCTCGCTCACTTTGGTCTTTGTTGTTTGCTTGAGCACTTTTCTAGCTTTGCTTTGAATTCGGTGCGCTGCTTGTTGCAGGGAAGGTGATTTTGGAAAGTGAATTGAATGTTTGGTGGAGAATCAGGCAGAAGGGGATGTCTGATCAATTTTAATGGCTGGTAGATGTCGGTGAATTATGAGAGAGAGAAATTACGGCACAAGGAATCTAAAGAAAGAAGGTACAAGCTGTGAATTTAAAGAAGATGGTGAATTTGTTTCATCTTCTTTTTTTTCCTTTTTTTTGAAAGGAATGTAATGAATTGGGAAAAATAGAAAGAAAGCGGAAACCAAGTAAAATGAAAAATGGAAAGAAATCTAAAAATTGGCAACAAATTGAATGAAAAAAAAGGCTAGAATTTGTTTAAGGCAGAGGAGCAACAAGAATTTTGTTGATTGGGGGGGAGGGGGGAATAGAGGCTGTTGTGTATGCGGGTGGGAGGTTTGAGAGGATTTTGTGTGGGAGAAGGGTGGCGAAGTTTTGTGAATGGTAAGGGCTTGAGATGAATAAGGAATTGGTTGGCAGTGAAGAAATAGAGAAAGAGGACTTTTTTTATTGTATATTTGTTTTTGTTTTGGAAAGAAGAAAAAAAAAATTAAACAAAAGGAAAGTAAAAGATTGGAAAGGGATTTGAAACAGGGAAAGCAATAAAGAAAAGACAAAAACAGAAAGAATTTTTTTTTTGTTTATTGTTGTAAATTTAGAAGAGAGATAGAAAGAAAAATGAAAAAGGAAAAATTTGAAAAGGGAAAGAAATAAATGAAAGAGAATATAAAATGTCAAAGGCAGAAAATCAGTGAAAATGACAGTTTTTTCTGTAATGAAAGCAAATGTAAAAAGATGGAAAGAAAATAAAGAAAGGAAAGAACCAGAAAAATAAGCAAGTTGTAAATGCAAAGGGGAAGAAAAAAATTGAAAGAAATAACGAAAATTTCAAAAGAGGGAAGAAATAAATGACAAAGCAGAGAATTAATTACAAGGCAAAGAAGGGAAAGATCTTAAAAGAGAAAAGCTTTAAAATTTATTTTTTTGGTTTATTGTTTTAAAAGATTGAACAATTGGAAAGAAGTAAATGGAAGGAAGGAATATATGGAAAGAAGGAATGAAGAGGGAAAAAGAAAATGTAAAAGGAAAAAAAATTGGAAAGGGGAAAGAAATAAAATAAAAAATCAAGAAAAAATGGCAATTTTTTTTGTCCTCTTGTTTAGAAGATTATAATATCAATTAACAATACCAAATCTAACCAATCAAGAATTTTTCTTCATATATACAAGGAAAAAAAACTAACACAAATCAGAAATTAAATAAATAATAAAATTTTGTTGTTGCCTCCCCGGCAACGGCGCTAAAAACTTGATCGTCGCATCCCTATGAACTAGAAAAGCGTGATTTATATATGAAATAATACTGCAAGCGCACAGATCGTGTAGTATGAAGGTCGAATCACAGGGAGGTAAATTAAATCAAATTATTTATAAAATTTCTTGGGCGAGTTAGACGAAGCTTGGGGATTGATTTTGAAAAAACAGGAAAACTATTACTGAATTGAGTACAGAGCTGAATCTAATCAAATCTATATTCAACCCAACATGACCTAAGAACGCAATAAAAAGTACAGAATTTAAAACTGCAGAAACTGAAATAACAAACATGAATTAAAATTAGGATTACCATTGAATCTAATCAGACGGTCAATCACTAATGAAAATAAATGTAAAATACAACTAGTACTCTACCAAATCTAATTGTGTAGATGGCACTAGTTGCTAAGAAATAGAAAATTGCAGAAAATAAAATGAAGAAGAAGGACTTTATTAATGGAGAAGAAATAGAAAATGGGATCGTGGCTACAATGGTATTACAAGGGTATTTATAGGAGATAACCAAACCCTAACCCTAATTACAAATGGGCCTAGCTATTTCAAGTAAGTTTTAGGCCTTTTGACATTTGGAACAAGTTCTAGGCCTTTTCTCTTTTTCTCTTGCAAGACTCCTTTAATTTGAGATGTGCATGGCCTTTTTATAAATAATTTTCTTGTCCAACTGCAACTAGATGTGAGATCTTCATCTATAATTCTTCAAAATGTAAATATATAGCAATCTGATCTTCATTTCTCTACTTTTCTGGTGGCATGCGGGCTGGGTCTGTAAAAGTGACAAAACAATACCCAAGTAATATTTATTTGTATACAAAAGATAAGATATAAGAGCATAAAATAAACATATTTCTATATCAATCAAACATTGATTGAAATTAACGTGTATATAACGTGTATATTCTTGATGTTTATATTAAGAAAATGTATTTTGAATGGTTTGTACTTACACCAAAAAAAATATTTGCTATAGGTATAAATCATTTATTAATCATATAAATCACTAACTAGGCTTTTTTGGCACCAATAAAGTGGTCGTGCCGGAGTGGTTATCGGGCATGACTAGAAATCATGTGGGCTTTGCCCGCGCAGGTTCGAATCCTGCCGACCACGTACTGGTTTTACTATTATCTCCCAAGGCTGTATTTGTTGAGTGTTTAGTTACATTTCACATCTATAATAATTTTTACATTCATATGAAGTTAACTAGAGATTTCGATACATGGTCACAAAGATTTAATGCATTTTTGTTATATTCTAACGAAGCAATTTCATCAATACATTAATGAAACTATGATTAAAAACTATGACCAAAATAACTCATGACCTACAAGCATTGGATTCAAAATGGCCAAAAATCCTACATGCATATTTCATATCTTATAAATAATTATAATGCGAATGGTCATGAGAAATTATTCTGAAAAGTCCTCTTTCGTTGATGTCTAGTTCGATTTCCCATCTACTGATGATTTTTAGACACGAAGTTAACTTGAGGACGGATTCTGAAACGCACTAGTGATTGCCAAGTTTTCATGATAATTTTGTTATGTACTGATGATGTAATCACTAGTAAATTCATTCATTAAAATTATGATTATGAACTACAACCTAAAAAATGCATGACTTAATAGCGCTAAATCTGAAGTTCCCCAAGCTCATCCACGTATATTTTATGTCATACAGATAAATATTTATAACGTGAATGGTTCCGAGATATTACTCTGAAAATTCATTTGAGCACCGAAGGTTATTGATAAGCATGACAAACACCATATTACATTAGTGACTAGTGTAGCATAAGGAAAAAAAATGATAGCATGTGTATCGCAGAAAATTTAAGCCTATAAATGGGCTATAAAATAATATTATTGGGAAATAAAATAAATTGGTTCCTAAAGTAAACGTGAACATTTATTTATTTTTATTTAGTTTATACTTCTCCTGATATAAGCATGGTGTAGTCAGACAAATTATCACAACCAATTTAGTAAGCCTGAAATATAATAAATAAATTTTATATGATCGCCTCTAGTTATCTACTGTTCGTAAGATGAAACTTAGGCTTCCATCTCTGCAATGTAGGAAAATGAAAATAATCCTAATGCTATTGAAACAATACCAATAAAATCGGCATCAAAAAAGCTTGCATCACAATAAAGTGGTTGTGCTGGAGTGGTTATCGGGCATGACTATAAATCATGTGGGCTCTGCCCGCGTAGGTTTGAATCTTGCTGACCACGTATTTATTTTAATAATATCTCCGGAGACCACTCTTGTTGAATGTTTGGTTATATCTCCCATTTACCGATTACTTTTACACTGATTTGAAGTTAACAAAAGCCTCTGATACATGGTTACAAAGATTTTATGCATTTTCGTTACTTTCTGACTAAGCAATTTCGACTAAATTCAATCATCAAAATTATGATTATGAATTACGACCAAAAAAATCAATGACTTAAAAGCGTTGAATTCGAAATGACCAAAATTCCTACATGCATATTTGTATATTATGAACACTTATAATGCAAATGCCTCTAAGAAATTAGTCTGAAAAGACCGCTTTTGTTGAATGTTTGGTTTCATTTTCCGTTTATTGATGATTTTTAGAAACAAAATTATGATTACGAATTACAACCAAAAGTACCCATTACTTAAAGGCGTTGAATTCAAGATAACCAAAACTGCTACATGCGTATTTTGTATATTA
The DNA here is from genome assembly GCA_030737875.1 of Allium sativum. Taxonomy (NCBI): domain Eukaryota; kingdom Viridiplantae; phylum Streptophyta; class Magnoliopsida; order Asparagales; family Amaryllidaceae; genus Allium; species Allium sativum. The sequence goes on along the minus strand of CM060917.1, from coordinate 37,519,089 downwards.
TAAACATTTATTATGCGAATGGCTGTAAGAAATTAGTTTGAAAAGACCACTTTTGTTTAATGTTTAATTCCATTTTTGATTTACTGATGATTTTTAGACACGAAGTTAACTTGAGGACGGATTCTGAAATATACTACATGGTTGCCATGTTTTCACGATAACCTCGTTACATACTGATGATGTAATCGCTACTAAATTCATTCATCAAAATTATGATTATGAACTACGAACCGAATAATGCATGACTTAATAGCATTGAATTTGAAGTTACCAAAACTCATGCACGATTATTGTATATATTATAGATAAATATTTATAATGCGAATGGTTCTAAGAAATTAATCTGAAACTTCATTTTCACACAGGAGATTTTTGATCAAAATGGTAATCACTCTCTTGCTTTAGCGACTAGTGTAGCCTAGGGGAAAATGAAAGCAAGTGCAATGTCGAAAATTTCGCCTGTAAATCGGCAACTGAACAATGATTATATTAAAAGAAAATAAATTGATTCCTAACCTAAACGTGAACATTTATTTATGTTAATTTCTTTTAGGTAGCGGCTATTGGGACACAAAAATAAACACAAAATTAGAGGCATAAATTGTGGAACATTAGATTTATTTGTCTTTTTGTAGAAGATGGTCCAATGAGAGATCTAATGATTGAGATTTAGTGTCCAGTTTTGTTTCAACGTTTTGTGGTTAAATAGAGTTTCCCTTTATTTTATATTTCTCTTAAAGAAATCCATGTTTTAGAGCCTGACAAATTATCATAACTAATTTAGTAGAAGCTTGAGATAAACATTAAATAAAGCAAATTTTTATATGACCGCATCTGGTTATTTATTCTTCGTAAGATAAAATTTACGCATCCATCTCTCCAATGCAGAAAAATGGAAAAAATTCTTCTGCGATTGAAATATCACTGGTCATATCAGCATCAGTTAAGCTTGCACTACAGTAAAGTGGTCGTGCCGGAGTGGTTATCGGGCATGACTCGAAATCATGTGGGCTTTGCCCGCGCAGGTTCGAATCCTGCCGACCACGTGTTTGTTTTGCTAATATCTCCAAAGTAGCTTTATCTATTAAATGATAGTAAAGCCAAAACCTTTTAAATCTCTCTCGTTAATTAATTTCAAGAGTTTTCTCTCTTCTCCTTCATTCTCTCCAGATATTTCTTTTTAAAATTAGTTTATCACTTTACACTTATTTATTATTTCACTCACATTATTTTACTTCTTTTATCATTTATATTTTTATATGGACATTACAAAGTTTACACAATTATGTATAAATAGTTAGCTCATAAAACTTTATATTTACGTCCAAATATTTAAATTAATTACAAAATCCAAAGCTTAAGAAATTTAAATAAACTTTATTAACTAGTATTTCTTTTAAACATTAAGGATGACTAAAGTATTATTTTTTGGCTTCAAATACTTACATATAAATTTTTGCAGCCATCTGAATCTCTCTCAATTATATTTTAACATTTTACATTTAGTACCACATTTTACAATTAATAATTACATAATATTAAAACTACTTAAGTAGCTAACAATCTATTATCCATTGATTTCCTAATAAATCACATCTAGATTAACCATGTTCATATTAACAAAAATGAAAAAAAAACAAATTTATGAGCACCTCAATCCCATTTCAAATATTATACGCAAAAATAACCATCATAAGTTCAAAGTTCAACTAATTTGCATCAATATATTTATCGTGTATTGTATTGTAATATTAATAACAACACCTACATTTTAAAATTTATTTAGTATCTTACAAAATACTGCACAATATCCTTTCTTTCTCTCTTTCCTTCTGCTGCCAATCTTAATGTTTTTAATCACCTACTTTCCTCTTTCCATGTTCCCTTAAGATCTTCTACTCTTCTTCCAATTTCTAGCTTTCTCTTTTGTGGGTTTAAGCTCAACTGTTTCTTCCTTAGCCCAGATCTGGAGTCCTCTTATTGAATTGAAATCTGTCGCTTTCTTCTCCTCGTCTGTTTTCATTTCAAATCTTTTCCTCCTTCCTCACAATCTCTCCATTCTTCCTACCGTGTCTCTTTGAATTCCTCACATCCTACCTCTATGACTTTATGATTTGGCTTTACTCGACTTGCCCACTGGATTTGTCCTTATTTTCACTGAACTTCACTTCCGTTCCCACCAAAAGGCAGACCAATAGGTTGTGGATCGATCTTTTCGACGTGCTGGTTGGGTAGGTTTTTTGGTGTATTTGATGGTCGAGGGTTCGTCTGTTTTCGGGTTTTGTGTTGGTTTTTAGCTGTGGTTCGACTTCGGAAGAGGCTATTTGTTGTGTGACTTGTGTCAGTGCAACGGTGAGGGTATGGTAGTTCACTAGTTTCTTTGAGTCATAAGGGGTTGTGCCTATGTCATATTTCTTTATTTTTTCTAGATCATCGTTTGGGGATGGCATTTTAGTGTCCATTGTTTTCTCTCTTCCCCTGTAGTTGTGCAGCACCGACCTCATGCCACGACAATAGCTATGTTACAGTGGGCGATGGTTATTTTTGTTTGTGCACTGTAGTTACTATTTGCATTGAACTTCTTTACGCTTGTTTTGGTTTTGTCAGAATGGATGGTCAGGATTGTTCTTGTCAGATTTCCAGCTTTTCGGGTATACTAGCGTGTTGGTTTGGATGTTAATCATACCTTGTCGTTGATGGTTGGCATGGTATATATGAGTTCTCAAGTAACTTCGGCCACTGTTTAGTGTTTTCCCTTCTTGGATGAGATGTCCATGTTAAATTTGGTGATACAAAATCACAAATTGATTGGAACAAATTTGCAAAGAATGGAAAGTAAATATTTTTATAATGGGAATGCATTGATTGCATTTGATGAGATGGCAGAGAAATAAATGAAGGGATTAATTTCTTCCATCTATGCTAAAGAAACAGATTGATTTACTTCCTATGTTTCACATTTGTTGTTATGGTAATTTGCTTCCATTATATTATTACCATATGTTGGTAATTTAATTGATGACTCACATAGATTTTCCCTGGCTATATATTGAGGGGTAGACTTTAGTGTAAACCCATCCTGGCTTGGAGCCAGTTATCCCCAATGGTGTCTCTTCTTGTTAAACCTGATTGAGGTTTGGATATGTAAACTCTTATTTTGTAATCTCTTGTAATTCTCTCATGTGGAATAAAATCTCTCTCTGTTGGACTGGACGTACACTATCTCTAGGATAGTGGAACCAGTATAAATATTGTGTCTCTTTGTTTCTCTACTATAGTTATTTGTTATTTTGTTGATGTAATAGAATAATTGCTATCAGATTAGATTGGTGTTCAATAGGAAAATTTAGATCCTCCTTTGCGCTTCCGCATATGCTCAATTTTTGCATAACAGATTGGTATCAGAGCAATTTTTGCATAACAGATTGGTATCGGAGCGAGGCGATTTGTTTTAAATTGTGCATCAATTATTTCTACAAAGGTTGGTATATTCAATGGTGATTATGCTATTACTATTTTGGGAGAAACGGAAGATTTTGGTGGAGGAGATTATGTTGAGAGTGAAGAGCGTTCCAATCTGGGAACTTTGACGTGATATGGAGTTACTGTGTTGAAGGGGCTATGGATTTGGGAAGTTTTGATCATGTTTCTGACAGGGGTCTTCATGTTGATGATGCTCGAGGGATCCATGATGATCAGGAAAGGAGCTCAGGTCAAGTGATAGACGGGTGTCGAGATAGAGATCATTGTGGTTTAGACAGGGGTCTTCACGTTGATGATGCTCGAGGGATCCGGGATGATCGAGGAAGGAGCTCAGGTCAAGTGTTAGACGGGTGTCGATGTGTATTGCAAGCACTTTTAGACCGTTGGTTTATGCGTGGTGCAGCTCATGGTGGTAGATGCATCTTTTGCAGGCGGTGGGTGAAGCTTGTAATGGTTTTGATTAAGTGGCAGGAGAGAGATTTTTTGGCGATTGAGAGAATTATTTTTTTGGTCTTGGTGGTGTTGAGATTACTTTGGAATCTGCCTTTTTTCTTTTATTTTAGATATTTGCAACAGTTTGTTGGCGGCCGGGGACGTAGTCTGAGCTCGTTAACAATTGTGTGATGGGGGGTGGCTTTGCTGGAACCCATTTGGTAAATATTAATTTTTTGGTGTATCTCGTTGTGAGATTTTGATTGAAGGTGGAGTTCTGTTAAAGAGTTTTATGATGTGAAGAGAATTTGATTGGAGATGAGGTGTTGCAGATATGTGATTTTGCATCAAGGTGGAGTGTTAAATTTGGTGATACAAAATCACAAATTGATTGGAACAAATTTGCAAAGAATGGAAAGTAAATATTTTAATAATGGGAATGCATTGATTGCATTTGATGAGATGGAAGAGAAATAAATGAACGGATTAATTTCTTCCATCTATGCTAAAGAAACAGATTGATTTACTTCCTATGTTTGCACATTTGTTGTTATGGTAATTTGCCTCCATTATATTATTACCATATGTTGGTAATTTAATTGATGACTCACATAGATTTGCACTGGCTATATATTGAGGGGTAGACTTTAGTGTAAACCCATCCTGGCCTGGAGCCAGTGATCCCCAATGGTGTCTCTTCTTGTTAAACCTGATTGAGTTTTGGATATGTAAACTCTTATTTTGTAATCTCTTGTAATTCTCTCATGTGGAATAAAATCTCTCTCTGTTGGACTGGACGTACACTATCTCTAGGATAGTGGAACCAGTATAAATATTATGTCTCTTTGTTTCTCTACTATAGTTATTTATTATTTTGTCGATGTAATAGAATAATTGCTATCAGATTAGATTGGTGTTCAATTGGCAAATCTAGATCCTCCTTATTGCGCTTCCGCATATGCTCAATTTTTGCATAATAGTCCACTGCGGTTCTCTTCTTTTGTCATACTACTATGTTAAATTTAGCTATGTAAGGTGACATAGTTTTGTGTTGTGTCCTGTTTATTTGGTATTTGTTGTACATGTGTACTTCTTCTGTTTTATTGCTTTTCATATATTAGTGTTTGAAATGACTCTCTGCATGGAGTATGGTAGTTTTAGGTTCTTTGCTTAACTCTTGTACTCTAAACTAGGATACTGTCAATGGTTGGTCACTTTAAAAACCGAATGAAGTAGATAGACAATCTTACTATCTCATGTGCCAATTCTATTTATTACTCCCTCCAGTCCGTTATATTGGACGTTTTAGGTAGTTTTACATTTTTGTAATTATATGACGTTCTGCATGATACCTACTTCCAATGCAACAGCATTAATTCAAATATACTCCCTTCAGTCCTTTTTGCAAATAATCATATACTCCCTCCAGTACTTTTTTCTTTTTTCCAATGCATCCAACACAGCAGCATTTACTTTCAATGCAGAAGCCGAGGTGAAACCTGCAAGGAAAGGATAAAGAAAAAGAGGCATGCTTCTTGGAAAGTGTGGATTTAAGGATAATTAACTCAGTTTTTAACTTTCCTTAATCCGTGTGCAAATATGCAAAACGTCATATATAATGAACTAGAGGGAGTATTTGTTATAATAAAGAGTATTATATGGATCGCTATAAAACCGGTCGGCTTGCCAAAAAAATGTCTTTCTCCAGGGGCTCACAAAAATAGACCCAGGGTACATATCATGTTATCGGCCTTAAAGAAAAACTGAGCACACAGTAAGAAAAACGGTCCTGAAGACATATGTTTAAACTACTCATGAAATCTTAAATTCCAATTGGTTGAATAACATGAGAGAGTATTTAGTCCAGTTTTCTAATATCTAGTAAAAATATACATTAATTTTACTATGTAAATTCATATTAAATAAGGAACTTTTTTATCCAACTTTAAAGGTTTGTAAATCACACAACATGAACCATGAATATCAACAATAGCAACAAATTTATTTTTTACATTAGTTTGATTCATTGATATCACAAATGTACCATATATTGTATTGTTTTTGTCAGCTATAAAACATAAATTATACACAAATAATAATAATAATTTTAATTAATAGTTTGTGTACTTCACATCAAAATTTATCATATTGCATAACAATGTTCTAATTTTAAAAATAAAATAATAAATACTACTTTTAATAATATTATCATTTGTAATGCACGGGTTACACACTTTTTATGGCGGTAAGTCAAGTCGAGATGACTGATGTAGAGCTAGTCGATTAGTCGTAGACGGATCGTAGACTAGTCGAAAAATAAAATGTTGGCACCAATAAATTATCAATTCTAATATATTGCTGCCAACAAATATATTTCTACTGAACAAAGAAAATAAATAAATGATGCATAGAATTTAATAAAGTACAATTTGCAAGATGGCAGTAGAAAGATGGTGTTTCAGGTTTAGGTATCGATCGACTTTCGATCGAAGCTATGGTTCGATTTTTTTTCTGTCCCATAGTAGATACTCGATCATTTCCAGTTTGAAAATTTTAAATCGACTTTTAATCGATACTAGGTATCAATTTTTTCTTGCCTTTTTATTCGTTACAGGTGTCAATAACTTTCGGTTCTTATTATATTTGATGTATCGATAACTGTAAGAGGCTCAAATTTTTTTCCTTTTCTGAAATGGACCAATACCAAACCAGTCAACATCCATAATGATCTAGTCCACTCGACTAGCCGATTAGTCGACAAATTCCGACCTAGGCACACAAAAGTTATGAAAAAGCAAATCAAGGCTTCAGGTCGATTACTTGATCTCGACTAGTCGTCGACAAGTCATGACTAGTCGAGCATCGTGATGACAGTGCTCAATAGACTGCTTTTGCTGAGCGTTTGGTTACATTTTCAATTAACCGATCATTTATACACTGATATGAAGTTAACTAAATCCGAAGATACATAGTTACAAAGATTTTACGCATTTTTGCTATATTATGACTACGCGGTTTCGACCAAATTCATTCATCAAAATTATGATTTTGAATTACAACCAAAAGAATCCATGACTTAAAAGCATTGAATTCAAAATGACCAAAACTCCTACATGCATATTTCATATAATGTAAATAATTATAATGCTAATGGTTCTGAGAAATTAGTCTGAAAAGACTGTTTTGTTGAATGTTTAGTTCCAATCTCCATCTGTCAATGTTTTTCAGACATGAATTTAACTTGATGATGGATTCCGAAATATACTACACGGTTGCCAAGTTTTCACGATAACTTCATTATATACTGATGACGTAATCGCTGCTAAATTCATTCATCAGAATGATAATTACAAATTACTACCCAAAAAATGCATGACTTAATAGCATTGCGTCTGAGATACCAAAACTCATGCACGATTATTTTATATCTTATAGATAAATATTTATAATGTGAATGGTTTTAAGAAATTAATCAGAAACTTCATTTCAGCACCGGACGTTTTTGATCAAAATGACAAATGCCCTCTTGCATTAGTGACTAGTGTAGCACAGGGGAAAAATGATAACAAGGGTAGTGCCGAAAATTTCCGCCTGTAATTCGAGAACAAAACAATGATGATACGGAAAAAAAATTGGTTCCTAACTTAAATGCAAACATTTATTTTTATTTATTTATTTTAAGGTGTAGCTATTCGGGCGTAACAATAAACACAAAATTAAAGGAAGAAATTATGGATCATTATATTTATTTGGTTTCGGGTAGAAGGTGGAATTCAATGAGAAATCTAATGATTGCGAATTAATGTTCAATTTTGTGTCCAAATAGAGTTTCCCTTTATTTTATACTGCTCTTAATATAATGCATGTTTTATAGCCAGAAAAATTATCATAACCAATTTAGCAGAAGATTCAAATAAATATCTATGCTATATTATAATAACTGAGTAGAGTAGGAAATGGAGAGCTCTCAGCGCTCCTCCACTATTTAGAAATGAAAAGTCGCAAAGCCGGAATTTTTCACCCTTTTTTCAGTCATCGTTTCAGACTTTTGTTTTAACAGCGCCCAAGCATCCAGGCATTTTTCGGAACTGAACAATCACTAATTTTTCACTTCACTTCGCACCGTCTCTCCGCTTCCTTCTCCTTCAATCCCTGAAAATTTATGCTCCTTCTCTTTTCTTCTCCCTCTTCAAGCCTTATTTCTTGTCCAAAATCAACCTATCCATCACAACTGTAACGACCCGGATTTTCGGCTACTTTGGTTATCGACGTAAGCTCGACGTCGATAACCAAAACATAGAAAAATCCCGGTAATTAATGAAAGAAATTAGAAGGTGAGAATAGATAAGATAGAAACTTAGAATAGAAGAAGAAGAAGAACACAACATCAGAGTAACACGAACCTCACAGCGGAATGAATAACATATAATAGATAACATAACTTTGAAATATAACAGTTATGTATACAATAGCACTTATCAGAGTACAGCACTTACAACACAGCGGAAAAAAACTATAGCTATATGATCCAGAAGCCTCCTGCTCCAGCTCTTCGAGTATATCTGTAAAATCCTGACTACTTGACTGCCCGTACAAATTTAGGCACCCAAGAGTTTAGGGAAAACAACAAAGTAAACTCCGGGTCAGTCATGGGACTGGTGTGAGTAAAATAGTTTAAACAGGTATATGAACAAGTAAACGATATCTCATAAGACCACGCCGCAGAACGGAACAGGTTTTTCCCTTATGAGAATCCAAAATATCTTTATATCAAAAACCTTTTGATATTATAATAATGTCTATGTACAAATAGATATCAACTAGCAGAAACGCTTTCATCTCACGTTCTACATATATAGTATACAATCAAAATCGCAAGCACGTATTGGATAATGAATTTCCAACTATGACAAGGTATGGAACCACCTTCCGATCAGTGTACTCTAGGAACGATACACTGGAGTTCAACAAGAACATCTTGTAACTCAGCCACACATGACCGACCACTCATTTCGCTTGAGTGTATCGAATGTACATCACCAACGGTTGGGATCAGCAACCGTTCCCGTATATATATGGGACAGCATTGATAGATTTAAGAAACAAATGAATATTCACTAGATAGGTGATTATACACCCTACTTCGGTGCGACCGACTTAGCCATGCTGCCTGCCCGATTTCTGTCATTTACCGGTTGATGAGGCTAGAAGCTACGCTTTATCATCACATCAGATTCACTTCGAATGCCACATTGTCAGATCCATCGGAATCACTAATTGACGTCTTCAACAGTACATTACGTGTCAGCTAAAAGAAGTTTCCTTCTTCGCTTCCACTCTTGGTACGGTTGGAGAAATCAATGTGCGTGATCGTCTGGAAATACTCTGTCAGACATCCATCTTCATTCACTTAGAATGTCACATCGTCATACCCGCCAAATCACAAATTGACTTATCCAAAAATAACACGGGTATACAGCTAAGAGAAACGAATTCCTCCGCCACCAAACGTGAATACGTTTGAACAGATCAACTTACGCGATCCATTGGATACACTCTGTCAGACCTTCGTCCATACAAGTTGTCCTGGGACTGGACAAACCGAAGGCACTATTCTGTAAATAGGATAGCCCTTGCATTTTACTCTGTCTTCAATTATCTTTGGCATATGTGATTCGCGACGCTTATGCCAATACAGAGTGGTTCTTTGGATAATAATCCAACCGGTCTCTCCATATTAACAACGTTAAAATGGTCAAAACTTCGATAGTCTGTGATTTAACCATCAAAGAAAAACAAGTGTGCAAACAACGATATTATTCCCAGATGGAAATTATATCGAACAAACATCATTTAACATGAATCTCTTTAGTTCATTTATTTACTTATCTCCTGTTTCCCTATATTCTAAATTCTTATTTTTCTTTTATCAGAAAACATTTCTGATTCTCGTTTTGGAAAACATTTCCAAAACTCCTTTACGATCAAACCTTACCATTTCTTAGTTAAGAAGGAAGTCACTCAAGTTGGGGTATAATTACCTCTCAGACCTTAACTGAACAACGTTATAACTTCGAAATGGTCAAAGTTTATCTTTCAATCTTTAACAACTTCCTTACGCCTTTCTCGAATTCAATTTTACTAATTCACTTCTATATTTAAAACATTGGTTATGACGGTAACGTTATAATCCCTACTTTCGAATTATCTAACTTTAATTATAACTTCTTTACGCCTTTCTCGGATTCAATTTTACTAATCCACTTCTATATTTAAAACATTGGTTATAACGATAACGCTATAATCCCTCCTTTCGAATTATCTAACTTTAATTATAACTTCTATTCTTATTAGTGAATAATTAACCTAACACTTATTTATTTATAAATGAATAAAACTCTATTTAAACACTGGAAAGTATAAGTACTTTCCCGAATTCGATATAATCGAATTTGCCGATTAACTCTCTTCGAGAAATCTCTATTTGATTAACTCTTCTTCGAATAACCTATATTCGATTAACTTCTTCTCGAATAAACGATATTCGATAATCTCTCTTCGAATAACTAATATTCGATAACTCTTCCTTTTCAAATATCTCCTATTTGAAAATCTCACTTCGATGAAACTAACATCGATAACTCCCTTCGATGAAACTAACATCGATAACTCCTTTCGATGAAACTAACATTGATAACTCCTTTCGAATTATCTAACATCGATTTATTTAACTCGACGAACTTAACTCGACTAACTTAACTTGACTCGACTAACTCGACTTACTTGGTTCGACCAATTCGATTCGATTAACTAGGCTCGACTAACTTGGTCAAACCACCCGATCAACTCAACTTATTTAACTTCAACTGGTTTTACTTGGTTTGACTAACTCAATTTATTAACTCGACTGACTAATTCAACTCGATTAACCTAACTTGATTTACTTATCTCGATTAACTGAACTAATCACTTTGATTAACTCGACAAATTCACTTTGGTTAACTTAACCAATTCACTTAACTAATTCACTTAGTTTAACTTAACTAATTCACTTAACTCCTGTCGAATAAACTATATTCGATAACTCCTCTAACTCTATTCGAATAAACTATATTCGATTAACTCCTTCACTCTATTCAAAAAAACTATATTCGATTAACTTCTTTACTCTATTCGAATAAACTATATTCGCTTAACTAACTTTACTCTATTCGAATAAACTATATTCGCTTAACTCCTTTACTCTATTCGAATAAACTATATTCGCTTAACTAACTTTACTTTATTCGAATAAACTATATTCGCTTAACTAACTTTACTTTATTCGAATAAACTATATTCGCTTAACTAACTTCGAATACCATATTCGATTAACTAACTTCGAATACCATATTCGATTAACTTACTTCGAATACCATATTCGATTAACTTACTTCGAATACCATATTCGATTAACTTACTTCGAATACCATACTCGATAACTTTATTCACTTTATAAAGATTTCCTTTTTAAAAACGTTTTATTCATTTGAAAAGATTTACTTTTAAATAACGGTTCTACACTTTAAAAATGATTTCCTTTTTATAACGTTTCCTTTTCAATTCTATTTGTAAATGGTTTACAAATATTCCCTTTTCAAATTTATTCTTGAAATATTCTAACTCCTTAAGTTTTCGGGAAAATTCGCCATAACCTCCTTTGTATCGGAAGCATCGGGAAAATCCCCAAACCCGCCACACAGGCCTTTCCATTCAAAAAGAAATGTTTTGAATTTATTTTCCTTTTTAAAATATCTCCTATTTATAAATATCCCAATTTATAAATATTCCTTATTTATAAATATTTAAATTTATAAATATCTCCTATTTATAAATATTCCAATTTATAAATATTCCAATTTATAAATATTCTGTTTTCAATATCACTTTGAAAATTCCCCTATCAACATTCTGTTATGTCATGGTATTTTAACATATCAAATTACGATGTCTAATCTCGTCCATACACACACAATCAACAACAGGTTATAATTCACATCATATATTAAAATATATGAAAAACAATAAAATAACTGTTGAGGAATCCAGTCGGATTCCTCCAACCTATCTCCCTGCATCCACAGATGTTACACAATATGATTATCATCACTTTCAGTTCAATATCAATTATTCTGATAGCAGAATCAATATATAAATATTTAACGGTTTATATATATATAATTATATATATATATATAAATTTTTCACTAACTGACTAGCAGTTCAATCAATCAACCAACACACAGCAATCAACAGATGATTAACAGTTCTAAAAATACATTATAAAAATATAACTGTTCAGAGTTGGTGAGTTTTACTCACATTGGACGATCATCGTTAATAACGATAACCATCGCTTGATTCCAACGGACAATTTATTTCGCTATAAATTGTAATGAGCTCCAATTTGACTCCTAGTCAATTCCATGGCGTAGATGCTGTCCCTACGATCCCAACGCAACTGACGGCGTCTGATTCCATTTCAACCCGGATCCGCACACTTCTTTGCTGACCCAAACGTTCTACGTTTTCTTTTGCCAGCATGCCAAGTTTCTCTCCAATCTTCTCTTATTGAAATCCTCCGGCCCATAATCCTTCCTTTATGTATACATAAACTTTATTTATATTTTTTCCTCCTTGGGCCCGGCCCATCAGCCCATCCCCGTTTGAAAGAAACCAGACCCGTACCCTAATGGTACTCCTTTTCTTCCCGAATGAAACTCCAGGAACCCGCTGCTCCATTACCGACTTTCAACCGCCTCACAGCCCCTCATTTCCTTCACCGACCTCGAAACAAAAACCACCATCAAAATCTCCATCGAAATCTCATCATCACCACACCAATTTCAAAGAACTCGAACCCACTTTCTCAAATGCGTCGCACAGAAGATAAACAACGAACACAGTACAGTTCGACCTTTTTTAAATTTGATAAAATCCCAAAAAAAATCGCAACAACAGCGATTTGATCCCCTGATTCCACATATGAACTCAAAATCGAAGGTTATTGCCTCAATCCCTCTCGGTTTCTAACCCTAATCGATGTTGTATATTTTCCAACGAATAAGAATGCGACCGAACCCATAAAATCATATATAGGATTGAAGAGAATCCTACCTAGATCACAAATATATTTATATAATGATTTATAGATTTTCTTTTGAATTTATTTTGATTTTTGAAGGAGAGGGTTTTCATGTTTTTCCTGAACAGAAAGAATGCGGCAGAATAGAGTTGACTAAGGAAGAGCTGAAATTAGGTTATAAGGAATTTGCTTAAAGGGGGTATTTATAACCAACATAAATATCTAGATATTTTAGTTTTATTATCTATTTTTACTTTTCTAAAAATTCGTGTGGTCACACACGATACCCAAAAATCATGGAAATTGACATGCAGCTACAGTTCGACATTACGGTCCCAACGAAACTGGTTTCGTAGAATTCCGACTCTGTATGCTCACACAGGGTATTTTTAACCGTCGAAATACTGACTGTTTCTCACTCTAAAAACCTGTACGACCATACTGTGACTCTAAAAATCACGAAACTTGGATTCTAACAACTATTTGACATTGCGGATCCAATAAAATTGGTTTCGCCGAATTCCGACTTCGTTTGCAAAAGTGGCTATTTTCAAAGGCCCAATTAAATCATTTAAATATAAATATATTTAAATAAATTAAATTTAATATTAATAAATTAATATTATCATATATATCCGCAATAGAATATTATATGGCTCCAGAAAAATTACATACATGATATTCCAAGTCCAGATTGGATCGATATTCAATTTATATTGAAATCCCCTTTTATAACGTATATAAAGCGTTACGAATTATAAAGGAATTCCATAGCGACTTTTCTGAAATTTGATTTGGACGTAAATCAAAATCTACATGACGAAATCCCGATTTTTCTCTTCCTCTAGAAAGATATACTCCACCAGCTCCACACGTTTCTTGTTTCACTGAAATCCGGCTTAAAACGAATCATGTACATTCAGTTGAAGTTCGAATCGCCAATTAGCGAACTGCCGCGTCGTTTCAAGCTCTATTTTAATTATATTAAAATTATACGTTCAAACTGTCGTCGATTGAATATATTCGTCAATATAATCCAACTCTAAGTTGAATTACATCTTAGGGATGACCCCGTTCATAAAATATTGTGATTGCCAATATTTTTGATTATTTCGACATTATAATATATTTTATTATATTATAATTATTAATTAAACATTCAATATTATTTAATTCACGTTCTCGGTATCGATAAATCAATATTTAATAATTAAATAAATTAATTATTCAACAGCTAAAATGCGGGTTACTACAATCTTCCCCCCTTAATAAAATTTCGTCCTCGAAATTGCTAAGCTAGGGGACGACCCTACCTATTGGAATTACTAAGATTTGTTTACCCCTTATTTCTGATTTCAACTGAACCAATTAATATCGACAAAAATATTTATTCTTCCGACTAACTAAAATTTTCAAACACTTTAAATTTTCGAAAAATTTCGCCAGCACCTCCTTTGTACTGGTCAATAGCTCAAACTCCAACTCGCCTCTCTGGGCCATCTCCAACCCAAAAGAAAATCAAAACGCCAAACGGCTTGCCAATTCGGCTCATAAATTCCAACTCATATAAAATATAAACTTGTACCTTTTTGTCGGGCATATCATTATATCCCTTACATCTGCTGCTAATTCAGCATATACAAACGCCTTCCCAATCAACTCCAGCCAAGTTATTCTTAACACAACCATTCGCTTATTCAAGCCGAATTCCATTTTCAATCTCAAGTTTCATTCTTGATTTCCAATTTCTAAGTCCAGCTAAATTTCAAATTCTTGACTCATCAACCCAATTCCATAACAGATTATTCTCTAATCCAATTCAATTCTATTTAACTCTGTTCAAGTTAAATTTCAATTTATTTTTACCATCTCATTTTATTTAACTTCATTAGTTAAATTTTTAATTCCAGAACTTAAATTCCTGGGTTTCTTTCAAATCAAATTTGAAATCATAATACCAATTCAAAACCTTTGAATTTCTAAACAACTTGTTTTCTCAAAACAATTCCAATCAAAATCTTTGGTAGTAATCCACCACTTAGAAACTCGAAAATCACCAAACCCATATAGAAATAAACGTGTACCTTTTTGTCGGGCATATCACTATATCTTTCCATCTGCTACTCTGTCAGCTTATACAAATGCATTCCCAACGAAATTCCAACTTTATCCTCAAAACCAAATCCTTCACACATCCAAGCCAAATACCATTCTTAACTCAACTTCCATCCATTACCAATTCCAACTCTTAACTTACCAGTCCAACACCAATTCAGATTCCTGTCTCGCAATTCAAAATCTGGTTCTGCTCGATATATTATACCCCGATTCAATTTCTAATTGATTTGTTTCAATTCAATTCATATTTACTTTTCCAATTTCTATTTAAATTTGCCTTTGTTCAAACAATTTTTCTGGGAGTTTTTAAACAGTTCAGCTCTTTCAAGAAAATCAAATATTCCTTTTTCAGGATTCAAAGCAACTTGTTTTTCTCAAAACAATTCAAAACAAAATCTTTGGTAGTAATCCGTCACTTACCACTCGAAAATGAACACCGATGATGTCCGGATTGTCATCGGAATCTATTTTCCAGCTATCGAAGTGAGTTCAATACTATGTCACTTTCAAAACCAGTTCTAAACACTTCCATTTTGAAATCCATTTCAAAATATCCCTTTCCAAGGCTTGTAAAACAATTTAAAAACCTCCCAGGATTTTAAAATTCTTATATATTCAATCCAAGTTCATTTGCAGTCACCTTTCCCATTTTTGGGAATTTTAATTTCCAATTCTGATTTAGATTTCAGATTTAATTCATCTGATTCCATATTATACGAATTCTAATTGGTTATTTATATAACCATTTCAATTATAATCTTATTTGATTATAATAACAAACAACACACCACATATATTATGATATTTCCAACATATATATTTCCTTTATATCAAAATATAATTTGGGAAAAATTATTTCATTTACCCCTTTTCAAAAACATACTGTGTCGAATTATTCTGTTCAAGAGTTTAGAAACACTTATCGACACAGTTTGCATTACTATATCGACCAGAATTCATAAACTACTCGCCAAACCAATCAACACAATATAAGACAGTTTTTATAACAATTTACAAATACGCGCTCATATATATACACTCAAACTCAATCTAGGGTATTACTAACCCCATCTCTACTGAGTCACGCCACAGAGCCAAGGTAATCACTTAACCAATAGCTCTGATACCACTGTAACGACCCAGTATTTTCGACTCCGAAAATCAACATCAAACTACCATGTTGACCATTCAGACATCGAACATTCCAGATCATTAATAGAAAGAAATTAGAGGGTGAGATAAGAAAGAAAGAAATATTAGAGTAGAAGAAGAAGAAGAAAACACCACACAACACAGAGTCTCACATCGCAGCGGAACAAAATATAATACAGAAATAACCTTTATTGAAAGCTTTTGAAATACTTACAATATCCGAGTACACATCTGGACAGTGATACTAATCTGTCCTCATATAACACACAGCGGAATAGTAATATCATACGTCTGGATTCTTCCAGCTCGTCTCTTTACAGCAGTCGATAACCTGAACCTGTACAACCCGGTCTAACCCGAGCATTTACAAAACACCGGGTCAGTCTGGTGAACCAGAGTGAGATAAACTCGCACAGTAATAAGGGTGAATCATCCAATCATGATTTTTAAAGTTCAAAACCTTTTCAAAAGAAAAGGATAATCGTAAGACCAAATCCACACATAAACACGGACGGTTTTTACCTTACGATAACCCAAAACAGTTTGAAACCAATATCTTGTCTGATATTATAATAATGTCTAAATACAAGTAAATAACAATCTAGTGGAACGCTTGCATCTCACGCTCCACATATATAGTATACAATCAAAACCCGCAGGCGCTTATTGGAGATTGGATTCCAACTTGACAAGGTATGGGTCCACCTTCCGATCGTGTATCTCTAGAGACGAATACACTGGGTTCAACAAGAACTTCTTGCAACCCGGCCCTCACATGACCGACCCCTCATTTCGCTTGAGAGTATCGAATGTATATCACCGACGGTTGGGATCAGCAACCGTCTGCCCGAAAAGGGACAGCATCGAAACATAGATTTAAGAAACAAATAGGATTTCCTCTAGATAGGTGATCATACACCCTAATGGGAGCGACCCACATAGCCATGCTGCCTGCCCGATTTTTGTCATTTCCCGGCTGATGAGGCTTGAGGCCAGAATTAACTTCTGATCATCTGGTCACCATTCACTTTGAATGCCACATCGTCAGATCCGTCAGATATCACTAATTGACGTCCACAAAAATACTCTAGCTGGAAGCTAAGAGAACGGCGATTCCCCGCCAACAACTATAGCACGTTTGAAGAAATCAACGTACGTGATCCTTCGGGAATACTCTGTCAGACATCCGTCCATACACTTCATCCAGGAACAGGATGAACCGAAGGCACTCTCCTACCGCATCCATATAGGAATCACCCCATGGATCAATAGCGAGGAGTCCTTGCAATCCGTAGATCCCAACTACGACAGAATCACAGTTTATCTCTGCTTGCCAGGCAGAGAATATTAGTGGTTCTTCCGTTTATGAAAACCCACGGTCTTCACAGCACCATCTCGATCATCTTCTGATCTCTTCACGTATTTGTTGGTTGGAATGGTTTTCGAATATAAATTCGATCCCGGTCTTTCCATACCAACAATCGTATTGGTCAGATTTGATAGTCGGTGTTTTAACTATCAAAATATACAGTGTTTCAATCATGACACTCCAATGAGTTCACTGGTTCAGTATTCAGCATCATTTGGCCTTTAACAAACTGATTTACTTTTGTTAAATAAAACTTCTAACTCTTTTAGTATTCAAAGATACGATATTTGAATACTCTAATTCGATTTAACTAACATTCGTCTTAACTCCACTCGCTTGACTCTAGATCACAGCGATCACAATGGTTACGCCTGAATCCCTCAGGAAACATCCGACCGCCGTAGGCTATCTGCAGCCCTGCGAATTACGCTAGCAGTCGTACGAAATGGCAACTTAGCCCAATAATTATGTTTGGCTAATTCTATCTCGAATAACTATATTCAATTTCCCATTTTGAAACCTCATTTAAAATTCTCCTTTTTACCAGATCTCGTTTTCAAATAACGTTAATGTAAAATTAACGTCTTAACACTTTGAAACCTATTTATATGTTTTGGTTTATCTTAAACCCTTTTTATCGAAATCTCCTTCGACTTAATTCATATAATTTAGTACGTTTATTTCCTTTCACCATTCAATTGGCTTGCATCTCACATTAAATCCCTTTAAAGCCTTATTTAAATTCAAACAATATTCATTTAACTATTTTAGTCAAAACACATTAACTTGATAAACAATTCTAATTCCAAACGGTCGATTTAATTAACTCAAAAACTTGATTATCTCATTAACCGATTTCAACAATCCTCGCTTTAAATTAATCAAAAATATAATTAATTTAGATAGATTCTCATTCTTTGTTTTCTTTACAAACAAATTTTCAGGGTTTAACCATTAAATTCATTTCTTATCCTTCAACTGGTAAATCTGATTAATATCAGCATTTGCTTTGCAAAATAAATTCATAACAAATCAAAATCTTAAACAAATAAAATATTTATTTATTTATTTCTCTTAAATAACTTTTATTCAAATAATATAATTCAAATCTAACTCTGGTTATAAAATAAATTTTATAACCTCAACTCTATCGATTCACCTGACGGTGAATCACTGTCTATAACCCGATTGATTTTAAAGGCCATACTCTGCCAAACACTTAACCAATATCACCTATTGGTTCAACCCAAACAGATGTTGAATATTCAATTAATAATCAACCATCAAATCAATCACACAAACAGATCAGTTCATATATGATAATATGAAAATAAATAATACATTTGAGGAATCCGGTTGGATCCCTCCAACCTGTTCTTCCCTGTATTCAAATGGTTATCTCAAATCAGACGGTTCAGTTTTGTTTAACTGATAAATTAAATAACGACCATTTACCATCAACCATAAGCAATTCAACTAATCCAACCATTTAAACATGTTTATAAATAAACATGACCAACAGGGTGAGTTACCTCCGTTGGGACCAATCGTTAAAAATAACGATTTGGTATTTCACTGAAATTAAACACAGTTTAATTTCATCGTTAAATCAACAAACAAGGGTATAACTAGCAAAGCAGTCAACCATCAGCAAGTAGAGCACACAAAATAAAAATACCCAATTTATATAAAATATAAAAAGGGTAAACTGAGTGAGTTTAACTCACCTTTGATTGTCGTTGGTCTGGTTACAGTTAAATTAAACAGTTGTTCAATTTAACAGTAATTTTCCAACTGCCTCTAAACGCGTCCGAATCAATTCCATGATGTCAGGTTTGAAAATATGATTCCATCGGCACGTTGTTTGTTCGTTTCTGATCATACAGGTAAAAGTTGCACCATTATTAGCGTATGCGGTTTATATAAATAAATTAACTAATCATTTCCTTAATTAAAATTTATTTTAACTAATTACTAACTAATCATATTAATTAAATATCATATTGTCTAACAGATGGGTCACATTTTAACTCTTCATTGAACAAGTATGGACTGCGTATACACCTTAAAATGGGGTCCGTTCATTACATTTTTAAGTCACGTCGCTATGTATAAAATCACCAACTACATTAGGTAAGATTGGCATATACCTAACACACGATTTGTATGTAAACTTTAAGCTAATAACACGGTTAGTTATAAAATTAACGAATGTGTCACCTTAAAATATTAATGTCAACGTCCTTCCTATATATAAAGGAGCAGGTACCCAAAAATATTCCACTCATCAACTGTTCATCTGCCATTACGAGTATATATATATATATATATATATATATATATATATACTACGAACTGGCATACCTTACTGAACATATTTTATACCAATCTAAGTAAATAAGCATAAATGGGTATATTTAATTAAAATTTGGTATTATTATATAGGGTTGGCACCTTTGTAAGTAACTGCTGTGGTGCTCTCTTCTTCTTCCCATTTTCAACTGTTCTTCATTGCCTTTGAATCTCCCTTCCACTTTGAATTGTCCGCCCTCCCGTCTTCTATTCATCCTGCTCACCACGCCTTAAACTACTTGGCACGCTCACACTAACCATCTGCCCTACCCAGTACCTCGCTGATAAACCCACGCTCAACCTTGACCTCGACTTCCACCTCGCCACCGCCGGCAGCTCCACAGTCCACCGGAATCGGATCAGAGTCCCTCCCCGGAAGCGCCTTCACTCCCCCTTCCTACACCTTAAATTCAAGGCAACTCGATCCTGCCTTCCTTCTCATTTGCAACAATACCCACACCCACTTCAGCTTGCGCCAGCTTGCGCTCCCCCCCTTGTTCCCTCTTTTGTTTGAACTCCCATGCATTGCTTCCTGCATGCGTTTGTCCCCCCCTTTCCCTTGCTGTTAAGAGTCTCGGCGGCAAACGTGAAAAGCTGGGGAAGCTATTTCTTTTGTTTTGTGGAAAGGTTTCGTTGTTTTGATTTTTCATATGTTACAGAATGCCACATCATGATGTCTACAAGAAAAAAAATGCGAAGAAGTCCATACGTATTTATATGTGTAGAACCGTGGCACTCAAGTTTTGTAGGTCAGTAGGTCTGCAATAGGGGATGAGGTAGATCGATGATGTGTAATTCAAAAGCATGTGCTTCCAGTTGGGAAAATGTACGTGGTTGAAAGCATAGAGAAAAAAAAAAAAAAAAGTACGTAGTTGGACACTCAGGCATGTGCTTGTATTTTCATTAGTTTAGTTGGCAAATCCTTTGTTCTTCTTTTTATGTGCCTAGGACCATAGCATAGCTGCTAATGAGTTTTCAATTGATAAGTCCATTTGAGTTGTATTGATAGCAAGATGTATAGGTAGCCTTAGGGTCTGCGAATCAGAAGATATGCATCTAAGGTCTTTTTCCGCATGACTGTCTACATAGGCCGGCACCTAGTTTCATTTGCTTGCTTAGAATAGAAGTTTTAATATTATTTTATTTCCATGAAAACTCAACGGTGAAGTATCACCTAAGACTAATCACAATCAACTTCTGTTTTCTGATAAAAAGCTAATCTTAGTGTAAAAATACATTCCGGATCCAATGGGACAAGTTTCGTCGAAATCCGAGGTCATATGAAAAAATTCCCTTTATGAAACCAGAAATGAACACACGTTTAATTTTTCTATGATCACCAGATAAATCAAATCCACTCGAAACTGCGAAGTCTGACAATAACTTTTCGATACGAACCCAACGGCACTGGTTTCGTCGCATTCTGAGACTGTTGCCCCGGTAGCTGTTTTTACCGCGAACCGCCCTACCCTTTTTAACGCCAAATTTCTCGACCTTTAAAAATAACAAACTGTATACCTATCCTGACTCTAATCGACGATACGAACTCAACGGAACTGGTTTCGTGGCTTAATTTGATCGTCTTCTCAAGTTACACTCAAATATCCCTTTATTTATTTAAATACACGCTATAGAAAATGAACGAGCGTTTATAGCTACCGTGGTCACATACGACATCGGTTTTCCACGCAACTCAACACCGTACAATAATTTAACGATACGGTTCAAATGAAACTGGTTTCGTCGAAATCTGAGTCCGTTTGCAAAACGGCTAATTTAAAGGCCTATAATTTAATAACGATTTTCCATAGCGACTATTTCAAATTTTGATTTGGCCATAACTATCAAACTATAACACGAAATCTGGATTTTCCTCTTTCATATGAAAATTATCGTCAATACGCTCCCAGCGTTTCTTGTTTCACAGAAATCCGACTTATATCGAATCCTGTATTCTCAGTTGAAGTTCAAAACTCTATATTGCGAACTGCAGCGCCATATTTCAAGCTCGTTTTATATTATTAATATATAACGTTCAACTTCGTTTCAATAACGAATTAAATATTAAATTCCATTAATATTCCCAATCTAATATTTAAATTAAATAAATTAAATAAATTAAATTAAATATTTGATTGCCAAAAACACGGGTCGTTACATTCTTCCCCCCTTAAAATAATTTCGTCCTCGAAATTGCTAAGGTAAGAAAGAACGTTATAAACTCATTTATTTCAAATCTAGTTTTATATTAAATCAAAAATAAATTCAATACTATAAATCAATATTTCGAAAATTTTCTAACACCTTAAATTCCCGAAAAAATTTGCCAGCACCTCCTCTGTACGGCTCAATCGGTACAACCACAACTCGCCTCTCTGGGCCTTCTCCAATTCAAAAGAAAATAAAACAGCCAAGCGGCTTGCCAAATAGGCTCATAAATTACCAAACCCATATAGAAATAAACGTGTACCTTTTTGTCGGGCATATCACTATATCTTTCCATCTGCTACTCTGTCAGCTTATACAAATGCATTCCCAACGAAATTCCAACTTTATCCTCAAAACCAAATCCTTCACACATCCAAGCCAAATACCATTCTTAACTCAACTTCCATCCATTACCAATTCCAACTCTTAACTTACCAGTCCAACACCAATTCAGATTCTTGTCTCGCAATTCAAAATCTGGTTCTGCTCGATATATTATACCCCGATTCAATTTCTAATTGATTTGTTTCAATTCAATTCATATTTACTTTTCCAATTTCTATTTAAATTTGCCTTTGTTCAAACAATTTTTCTGGGAGTTTTTAAACAGTTCAGCTCTTTCAAGAAAATCAAATATTCCTTTTTCAGGATTCAAAGCAACTTGTTTTTCTCAAAACAATTCAAAACAAAATCTTTGGTAGTAATCCGTCACTTACCACTCGAAAATGAACACCGATGATGTCCGGATTGTCATCGGAATCTATTTTCCAGCTATCGAAGTGAGTTCAATACTATGTCACTTTCAAAACCAGTTCTAAACACTTCCATTTTGAAATCCATTTCAAAATATCCCTTTCCAAGGCTTGTAAAACAATTTAAAAACCTCCCAGGATTTTAAAATTCTTATATATTCAATCCAAGTTCATTTGCAGTCACCTTTCCCATTTTTGGGAATTTTAATTTCCAATTCTGATTTAGATTTCAGATTTAATTCATCTGATTCCATATTATACGAATTCTAATTGGTTATTTATATAACCATTTCAATTATAATCTTATTTGATTATAATAACAAACAACACACCACATATATTATGATATTTCCAACATATATATTTCCTTTATATCAAAATATAATTTGGGAAAAATTATTTCATTTACCCCTTTTCAAAAACATACTGTGTCGAATTATTCTGTTCAAGAGTTTAGAAACACTTATCGACACAGTTTGCATTACTATATCGACCAGAATTCATAAACTACTCGCCAAACCAATCAACACAATATAAGACAGTTTTTATAACAATTTACAAATACGCGCTCATATATATACACTCAAACTCAATCTAGGGTATTACTAACCCCATCTCTACTGAGTCACGCCACAGAGCCAAGGTAATCACTTAACCAATAGCTCTGATACCACTGTAACGACCCAGTATTTTCGACTCCGAAAATCAACATCAAACTACCATGTTGACCATTCAGACATCGAACATTCCAGATCATTAATAGAAAGAAATTAGAGGGTGAGATAAGAAAGAAAGAAATATTAGAGTAGAAGAAGAAGAAGAAAACACCACACAACACAGAGTCTCACATCGCAGCGGAACAAAATATAATACAGAAATAACCTTTATTGAAAGCTTTTGAAATACTTACAATATCCGAGTACACATCTGGACAGTGATACTAATCTGTCCTCATATAACACACAGCGGAATAGTAATATCATACGTCTGGATTCTTCCAGCTCGTCTCTTTACAGCAGTCGATAACCTGAACCTGTACAACCCGGTCTAACCCGAGCATTTACAAAACACCGGGTCAGTCTGGTGAACCAGAGTGAGATAAACTCGCACAGTAATAAGGGTGAATCATCCAATCATGATTTTTAAAGTTCAAAACCTTTTCAAAAGAAAAGGATAATCGTAAGACCAAATCCACACATAAACACGGACGGTTTTTACCTTACGATAACCCAAAACAGTTTGAAACCAATATCTTGTCTGATATTATAATAATGTCTAAATACAAGTAAATAACAATCTAGTGGAACGCTTGCATCTCACGCTCCACATATATAGTATACAATCAAAACCCGCAGGCGCTTATTGGAGATTGGATTCCAACTTGACAAGGTATGGGTCCACCTTCCGATCGTGTATCTCTAGAGACGAATACACTGGGTTCAACAAGAACTTCTTGCAACCCGGCCCTCACATGACCGACCCCTCATTTCGCTTGAGAGTATCGAATGTATATCACCGACGGTTGGGATCAGCAACCGTCTGCCCGAAAAGGGACAGCATCGAAACATAGATTTAAGAAATAAATAGGATTTCCTCTAGATAGGTGATCATACACCCTAATGGGAGCGACCCACATAGCCATGCTGCCTGCCCGATTTTTGTCATTTCCCGGCTGATGAGGCTTGAGGCCAGAATTAACTTCTGATCATCTGGTCACCATTCACTTTGAATGCCACATCGTCAGATCCGTCAGATATCACTAATTGACGTCCACAAAAATACTCTAGCTGGAAGCTAAGAGAACGGCGATTCCCCGCCAACAACTATAGCACGTTTGAAGAAATCAACGTACGTGATCCTTCGGGAATACTCTGTCAGACATCCGTCCATACACGTCATCCAGGA
The DNA here is from genome assembly GCA_030737875.1 of Allium sativum. Classification (NCBI taxonomy): domain Eukaryota; kingdom Viridiplantae; phylum Streptophyta; class Magnoliopsida; order Asparagales; family Amaryllidaceae; genus Allium; species Allium sativum. Next base: position 37,494,194 of record CM060917.1, on the reverse strand, counting down.
ACAGGATGAACCGAAGGCACTCTCCTACCGCATCCATATAGGAATCACCCCATGGATCAATAGCGAGGAGTCCTTGCAATCCGTAGATCCCAACTACGACAGAATCACAGTTTATCTCTGCTTGCCAGGCAGAGAATATTAGTGGTTCTTCCGTTTATGAAAACCCACGGTCTTCACAGCACCATCTCGATCATCTTCTGATCTCTTCACGTATTTGTTGGTTGGAATGGTTTTCGAATATAAATTCGATCCCGGTCTTTCCATACCAACAATCGTATTGGTCAGATTTGATAGTCGGTGTTTTAACTATCAAAATATACAGTGTTTCAATCATGACACTCCAATGAGTTCACTGGTTCAGTATTCAGCATCATTTGGCCTTTAACAAACTGATTTACTTTTGTTAAATAAAACTTCTAACTCTTTTAGTATTCAAAGATACGATATTTGAATACTCTAATTCGATTTAACTAACATTCGTCTTAACTCCACTCGCTTGACTCTAGATCACAGCGATCACAATGGTTACGCCTGAATCCCTCAGGAAACATCCGACCGCCGTAGGCTATCTGCAGCCCTGCGAATTACGCTAGCAGTCGTACGAAATGGCAACTTAGCCCAATAATTATGTTTGGCTAATTCTATCTCGAATAACTATATTCAATTTCCCATTTTGAAACCTCATTTAAAATTCTCCTTTTTACCAGATCTCGTTTTCAAATAACGTTAATGTAAAATTAACGTCTTAACACTTTGAAACCTATTTATATGTTTTGGTTTATCTTAAACCCTTTTTATCGAAATCTCCTTCGACTTAATTCATATAATTTAGTACGTTTATTTCCTTTCACCATTCAATTGGCTTGCATCTCACATTAAATCCCTTTAAAGCCTTATTTAAATTCAAACAATATTCATTTAACTATTTTAGTCAAAACACATTAACTTGATAAACAATTCTAATTCCAAACGGTCGATTTAATTAACTCAAAAACTTGATTATCTCATTAACCGATTTCAACAATCCTCGCTTTAAATTAATCAAAAATATAATTAATTTAGATAGATTCTCATTCTTTGTTTTCTTTACAAACAAATTTTCAGGGTTTAACCATTAAATTCATTTCTTATCCTTCAACTGGTAAATCTGATTAATATCAGCATTTGCTTTGCAAAATAAATTCATAACAAATCAAAATCTTAAACAAATAAAATATTTATTTATTTATTTCTCTTAAATAACTTTTATTCAAATAATATAATTCAAATCTAACTCTGGTTATAAAATAAATTTTATAACCTCAACTCTATCGATTCACCTGACGGTGAATCACTGTCTATAACCCGATTGATTTTAAAGGCCATACTCTGCCAAACACTTAACCAATATCACCTATTGGTTCAACCCAAACAGATGTTGAATATTCAATTAATAATCAACCATCAAATCAATCACACAAACAGATCAGTTCATATATGATAATATGAAAATAAATAATACATTTGAGGAATCCGGTTGGATCCCTCCAACATGTTCTTCCCTGTATTCAAATGGTTATCTCAAATCAGACGGTTCAGTTTTGTTTAACTGATAAATTAAATAACGACCATTTACCATCAACCATAAGCAATTCAACTAATCCAACCATTTAAACATGTTTATAAATAAACATGACCAACAGGGTGAGTTACCTCCGTTGGGACCAATCGTTAAAAATAACGATTTGGTATTTCACTGAAATTAAACACAGTTTAATTTCATCGTTAAATCAACAAACAAGGGTATAACTAGCAAAGCAGTCAACCATCAGCAAGTAGAGCACACAAAATAAAAATACCCAATTTATATAAAATATAAAAAGGGTAAACTGAGTGAGTTTAACTCACCTTTGATTGTCGTTGGTCTGGTTACAGTTAAATTAAACAGTTGTTCAATTTAACAGTAATTTTCCAACTGCCTCTAAACGCGTCCGAATCAATTCCATGATGTCAGGTTTGAAAATATGATTCCATCGGCACGTTGTTTGTTCGTTTCTGATCATACAGGTAAAAGTTGCACCATTATTAGCGTATGCGGTTTATATAAATAAATTAACTAATCATTTCCTTAATTAAAATTTATTTTAACTAATTACTAACTAATCATATTAATTAAATATCATATTGTCTAACAGATGGGTCACATTTTAACTCTTCATTGAACAAGTATGGACTGCGTATACACCTTAAAATGGGGTCCGTTCATTACATTTTTAAGTCACGTCGCTATGTATAAAATCACCAACTACATTAGGTAAGATTGGCATATACCTAACACACGATTTGTATGTAAACTTTAAGCTAATAACACGGTTAGTTATAAAATTAACGAATGTGTCACCTTAAAATATTAATGTCAACGTCCTTCCTATATATAAAGGAGCAGGTACCCAAAAATATTCCACTCATCAACTGTTCATCTGCCATTACGAGTATATATATATATATATATATATATATATATATATATATATATATACTACGAACTGGCATACCTTACTGAACATATTTTATACCAATCTAAGTAAATAAGCATAAATGGGTATATTTAATTAAAATTTGGTATTATTATATAGGGTTGGCACCTTTGTAAGTAACTGCTGTGGTGCTCTCTTCTTCTTCCCATTTTCAACTGTTCTTCATTGCCTTTGAATCTCCCTTCCACTTTGAATTGTCCGCCCTCCCGTCTTCTATTCATCCTGCTCACCACGCCTTAAACTACTTGGCACGCTCACACTAACCATCTGCCCTACCCAGTACCTCGCTGATAAACCCACGCTCAACCTTGACCTCGACTTCCACCTCGCCACCGCCGGCAGCTCCACAGTCCACCGGAATCGGATCAGAGTCCCTCCCCGGAAGCGCCTTCACTCCCCCTTCCTACACCTTAAATTCAAGGCAACTCGATCCTGCCTTCCTTCTCATTTGCAACAATACCCACACCCACTTCAGCTTGCGCCAGCTTGCGCTCCCCCCCTTGTTCCCTCTTTTGTTTGAACTCCCATGCATTGCTTCCTGCATGCGTTTGTCCCCCCCTTTCCCTTGCTGTTAAGAGTCTCGGCGGCAAACGTGAAAAGCTGGGGAAGCTATTTCTTTTGTTTTGTGGAAAGGTTTCGTTGTTTTGATTTTTCATATGTTACAGAATGCCACATCATGATGTCTACAAGAAAAAAAATGCGAAGAAGTCCATACGTATTTATATGTGTAGAACCGTGGCACTCAAGTTTTGTAGGTCAGTAGGTCTGCAATAGGGGATGAGGTAGATCGATGATGTGTAATTCAAAAGCATGTGCTTCCAGTTGGGAAAATGTACGTGGTTGAAAGCATAGAGAAAAAAAAAAAAAAAAGTACGTAGTTGGACACTCAGGCATGTGCTTGTATTTTCATTAGTTTAGTTGGCAAATCCTTTGTTCTTCTTTTTATGTGCCTAGGACCATAGCATAGCTGCTAATGAGTTTTCAATTGATAAGTCCATTTGAGTTGTATTGATAGCAAGATGTATAGGTAGCCTTAGGGTCTGCGAATCAGAAGATATGCATCTAAGGTCTTTTTCCGCATGACTGTCTACATAGGCCGGCACCTAGTTTCATTTGCTTGCTTAGAATAGAAGTTTTAATATTATTTTATTTCCATGAAAACTCAACGGTGAAGTATCACCTAAGACTAATCACAATCAACTTCTGTTTTCTGATAAAAAGCTAATCTTAGTGTAAAAATACATTCCGGATCCAATGGGACAAGTTTCGTCGAAATCCGAGGTCATATGAAAAAATTCCCTTTATGAAACCAGAAATGAACACACGTTTAATTTTTCTATGATCACCAGATAAATCAAATCCACTCGAAACTGCGAAGTCTGACAATAACTTTTCGATACGAACCCAACGGCACTGGTTTCGTCGCATTCTGAGACTGTTGCCCCGGTAGCTGTTTTTACCGCGAACCGCCCTACCCTTTTTAACGCCAAATTTCTCGACCTTTAAAAATAACAAACTGTATACCTATCCTGACTCTAATCGACGATACGAACTCAACGGAACTGGTTTCGTGGCTTAATTTGATCGTCTTCTCAAGTTACACTCAAATATCCCTTTATTTATTTAAATACACGCTATAGAAAATGAACGAGCGTTTATAGCTACCGTGGTCACATACGACATCGGTTTTCCACGCAACTCAACACCGTACAATAATTTAACGATACGGTTCAAATGAAACTGGTTTCGTCGAAATCTGAGTCCGTTTGCAAAACGGCTAATTTAAAGGCCTATAATTTAATAACGATTTTCCATAGCGACTATTTCAAATTTTGATTTGGCCATAACTATCAAACTATAACACGAAATCTGGATTTTCCTCTTTCATATGAAAATTATCGTCAATACGCTCCCAGCGTTTCTTGTTTCACAGAAATCCGACTTATATCGAATCCTGTATTCTCAGTTGAAGTTCAAAACTCTATATTGCGAACTGCAGCGCCATATTTCAAGCTCGTTTTATATTATTAATATATAACGTTCAACTTCGTTTCAATAACGAATTAAATATTAAATTCCATTAATATTCCCAATCTAATATTTAAATTAAATAAATTAAATAAATTAAATTAAATATTTGATTGCCAAAAACACGGGTCGTTACATGAATACTTCCATTTTGAAACATTTCAAAATCTCCCAGGAACTTAAAATTTCCTTATTCTGATTTAAATTCAGATTTAATTCATCTTATTTCATATACTTTACTTATATGATTCTGATTGGTTATATATAACCATTTCACTTTAATATCTCATTCGATTATAATTACAACCAATATATCCTATATATGATAATATATCACATATCCATACTGTGTCGGTCCATCGTATTCATGTGTTTATTTACTCCTACCGATACAGTGGATCAAACTGATCGACCAGAACTCATAAACAACTCAGCCAATGAATCCCCACAATATAAAACCATTTTTATATCAAATACCAATACGCACTCGTATATATACACTCAAACTCAATCTAGGGTATTACTAACCCTATCTCTATCGAGTCACGCCACAGAGCCAAGTAATTCTAAACTTAAGCTCTGATACCAACTGTAACGACCCGGATTTTCGGCTACTTTGGTTATCGACGTAAGCTCGACGTCGATAACCAAAACATAGAAAAATCCCGGTAATTAATGAAAGAAATTAGAAGGTGAGAATAGATAAGATAGAAACTTAGAATAGAAGAAGAAGAAGAACACAACATCAGAGTAACACGAACCTCACAGCGGAACGAATAACATATAATAGATAACATAACTTTGAAATATAACAGTTATGTATACAATAGCACTTATCAGAGTACATCACTTACAACACAGCGGAAAAAACTATAGCTATATGATCCAGAAGCCTCCTGCTCCAGCTCTTCGAGTATATCTGTAAAATCCTGACTACTTGACTGCCCGTACAAATTTAGGCACCCAAGAGTTTAGGGAAAACAACAAAGTAAACTCCGGGTCAGTCATGGGACTGGTGTGAGTAAAATAGTTTAAACAGGTATATGAACAAGTAAACGATATCTCATAAGACCATGCCGCAGAACGGAACAGGTTTTTCCCTTATGAGAATCCAAAATATCTTTATATCAAAAACCTTTTGATATTATAATAATGTCTATGTACAAATAGATATCAACTAGAAGAAACGCTTTCATCTCACGTTCTACATATATAGTATACAATCAAAATCGCAAGCACGTATTGGATAATGGATTTCCAACTATGACAAGGTATGGAACCACCTTCCGATCAGTGTACTCTAGGAACGATACACTGGAGTTCAACAAGAACATCTTGTAACTCAGCCACACATGACCGACCACTCATTTCGCTTGAGTGTATCGAATGTACATCACCAACGGTTGGGATCAGCAACCGTTCCCGTATATATATGGGACAGCATTGATAGATTTAAGAAACAAAGGAATATTCACTAGATAGGTGATTATACACCCTACTTCGGTGCGACCGACTTAGCCATGCTGCCTGCCCGATTTCTGTCATTTACCGGTTGATGAGGCTAGAAGCTACGCTTTATCATCACATCAGATTCACTTCGAATGCCACATTGTCAGATCCATCGGAATCACTAATTGACGTCTTCAACAGTACATTACGTGTCAGCTAAAAGAAGTTTCCTTCTTCGCTTCCACTCTTGGTACGGTTGGAGAAATCAATGTGCGTGATCGTCTGGAAATACTCTGTCAGACATCCATCTTCATTCACTTAGAATGTCACATCGTCATACCCGCCAAATCACAAATTGACTTATCCAAAAATAACACGGGTATACAGCTAAGAGAAACGAATTCCTCCGCCACCAAACGTGAATACGTTTGAACAGATCAACTTACGTGATCCATTGGATACACTCTGTCAGACCTTCGTCCATACAAGTTGTCCTGGGACTGGACAAACCGAAGGCACTATTCTGTAAATAGGATAGCCCTTGCATTTTACTCCATCTTCAATTATCTTTGGCATATGTGATTCGCGACGCTTATGCCAATACAGAGTGGTTCTTTGTATAATAATCCAACCGGTCTCTCCATATTAACAACGTTAAAATGGTCAAAACTTCGATAGTCTGTGATTTAACCATCACAGAAAAACAAGTGTGCAAACAACGATATTATTCCCAGATGGAAATTATATCGAACAAACATCATTTAACATGAATCTCTTTAGTTCATTTATTTACTTATCTCCTGTTTCCCTATATTCTAAATTCTTATTTTTCTTTTATCAGAAAACATTTCTGATTCTCGTTTTGGAAAACATTTCCAAAACTCCTTTACGATCAAACCTTACCATTTCTTAGTTAAGAAGGAAGTCACTCAAGTTGGGGTATAATTACCTCTCAGACCTTAACTGAACAACGTTATAACTTCGAAATGGTCAAAGTTTATCTTTCAATCTTTAACAACTTCCTTACGCCTTTCTCGAATTCAATTTTACTAATTCACTTCTATATTTAAAACATTGGTTATGACGGTAACGTTATAATCCCTACTTTCGAATTATCTAACTTTAATTATAACTTCTTTACGCCTTTCTCGGATTCAATTTTACTAATCCACTTCTATATTTAAAACATTGGTTATAACGATAACGTTATAATCCCTCCTTTCGAATTATCTAACTTTAATTATAACTTCTATTCTTATTAGTGAATAATTAACCTAACACTTATTTATTTATAAATGAATAAAACTCTATTTAAACACTGGAAAGTATAAGTACTTTCCCGAATTCGATATAATCGAATTTGCCGATTTCTTCGAGAAATCTCTATTTGATTAACTCTTCTTCGAATAACCTATATTCGATTAACTTCTTCTCGAATAAACGATATTCGATAATCTCTCTTCGAATAACTAATATTCGATAACTCTTCCTTTTCAAATATCTCCTATTTGAAAATCTCACTTCGATGAAACTAACATCGATAACTCCCTTCGATGAAACTAACATCGATAACTCCTTTCGATGAAACTAACATTGATAACTCCTTTCGAATTATCTAACATCGATTTATTTAACTCGACGAACTTAACTCGACTAACTTAACTTGACTCGACTAACTCGACTTACTTGGTTCGACCAATTCGATTCGATTAACTAGGCTCGACTAACTTGGTCGAACCACCCGATCAACTCAACTTATTTAACTTCAACTGGTTTTACTTGGTTTGACTAACTCAATTTATTAACTCGACTGACTAATTCAACTCGATTAACCTAACTTGATTTACTTATCTCGATTAACTGAACTAATCACTTTGATTAACTCGACAAATTCACTTTGGTTAACTTAACCAATTCACTTAACTAATTCACTTAGTTTAACTTAACTAATTCACTTAACTCCTGTCGAATAAACTATATTCGATAACTCCTCTAACTCTATTCGAATAAACTATATTCGATTAACTCCTTCACTCTATTCGAATAAACTATATTCGATTAACTTCTTTACTCTATTCGAATAAACTATATTCGCTTAACTAACTTTACTCTATTCGAATAAACTATATTCGCTTAATTCCTTTACTCTATTCGAATAAACTATATTCGCTTAACTAACTTTACTTTATTCGAATAAACTATATTCGCTTAACTAACTTTACTTTATTCGAATAAACTATATTCGCTTAACTAACTTCGAATACCATATTCGATTAACTAACTTCGAATACCATATTCGATTAACTTACTTCGAATACCATATTCGATTAACTTACTTCGAATACCATATTCGATTAACTTACTTCGAATACCATATTCGATAACTTTATTCACTTTATAAAGATTTCCTTTTTAACAACGTTTTATTCATTTGAAAAAATTTACTTTTAAATAACGGTTCTACACTTTAAAAATGATTTCCTTTTTATAACGTTTCCTTTTCAATTCTATTTGTAAATGGTTTACAAATATTCCCTTTTCAAATTTATTCTTGAAATATTCTAACTCCTTAAGTTTTCGGGAAAATTCGCCATAACCTCCTTTGTATCGGAAGCATCGGGAAAATCCCCAAACCCGCCACACAGGCCTTTCCATTCAAAAAGAAATGTTTTGAATTTATTTTCCTTTTTAAAATATCTCCTATTTATAAATATCCCAATTTATAAATATTCCTTATTTATAAATATTTAAATTTATAAATATCTCCTATTTATAAATATTCCAATTTATAAATATTCTGTTTTCAATATCACTTTGAAAATTCCCCTATCAACATTCTGTTATGTCATGGTATTTTAACATATCAAATTACGATGTCTAATCTCGTCCATACACACACAATCAACAACAGGTTATAATTCACATCATATATTAAAATATATGAAAAACAATAAAATAACTGTTGAGGAATCAAGTCGGATTCCTCCAACCTATCTCCCTGCATCCACAGATGTTACACAATATGATTATCATCACTTTCAGTTCAATATCAATTATTCTGATAGCAGAATCAATATATAAATATTTAACGGTTTATATATATATAATTATATATATATAAATTTTTCACTAACTGACTAGCAGTTCAATCAACCAACACACAGGAATCAACAGATGATTAACAGTTCTAAAAATACATTATAAAAATATAACTGTTCAGAGTTGGTGAGTTTTACTCACATTGGACGATCATCGTTAATAACGATAACCATCGCTTGATTCCAACGGACAATTTATTTCGCTAGAAATTGTAATGGGCTCCAATTTGACTCCTAGTCAATTCCATGGCGTAGATGCCGTCCCTACGATCCCAACGCAACTGACGGTGTCTAATTCCATTTCAACCCGGATCCGCACACTTCTTTGCTGACCCAAACGTTCTACGTTTTCTTTTGCCAGCATGCCAAGTTTCTCTCCAATCTTCTCTTATTGAAATCCTCCGGCCCATAATCCTTCCTTTATGTATACATAAACTTTATTTATATTTTTTCCTCCTTGGGCCCGGCCCATCAGCCTATCCCCGTTTGAAAGAAACCAGACCCGTACCCTAATGGTACTCCTCTTCTTCCCGAATGAAACTCCAGGAACCCGCTGCTCCATTACCGACTTTCAACCGCCTCACAGCCCCTCATTTCCTTCACCGACCTCGAAACAAAAACCACCATCAAAATCTCCATCGAAATCTCATCATCACCACACCAATTTCAAAGAACTCGAACCCACTTTCTCAAATGCGTCGCACAGAAGATAAACAACGAACACAGTACAGTTCGACATTTTTAAATTTGATAAAATCCCAAAAAAAATCGGAACAACAGCGATTCGATCCCCTGATTCCACATATGAACTCAAAATCGAAGGTTATTGCCTCAATCCCTCTCGGTTTCTAACCCTAATCGACGTTGTATATTTTCCAACGAATAAGAATGCGACCGAACCCATAAAATCATATATAGGATTGAAGAGAATCCTACCTAGATCACAAATATATTTATATAATGATTTATAGATTTTCTTTTGAATTTATTTTGATTTTTGAAGGAGAGGGTTTTCATGTTTTTCCTGAACAGAAAGAATGCGATAGAATAGAGTTGACTAAGGAAGAGTTGAAATTAGGTTATAAGGAATTTGCTTAAAGGGGGTATTTATAACCAACATAAATATCTAGATATTTTAGTTTTATTATCTATTTTTACTTTTCTAAAAATTCGTGTGGTCACACACGATACCCAAAAATCATGGAAATTGACATGCAGCTACAGTTCGACATTACGGTCCCAACGAAACTGGTTTCGTCGAATTCCGACTCCGTATGCTCACACAGCGTATTTTTAACCGTCGAAATACTGACATTTTCTCACTCTAAAAACCTGTACGACCATACAGTGACTCTAAAAATCACGAAACTTGGAATCTAACAACTATTTGACATTGCAGATCCAATAAAATTGGTTTCGCCGAATTCCGACTTCGTTTGCAAAAGTGGCTATTTTCAAAGGCCCAATTAAATCATTTAAATATAAATATATTTAAATAAATTAAATTTAATATTAATAAATTAATATTATCATATATATCCGCAATAGAATATTATACGGCTCCAGAAAAATTACATACATGATATTCCAAGTCCAGATTGGATCGATATTCAATTTATATTGAAATCCCCTTTTATAACGTATATAAAGCGTTACGAATTATAAAGGAATTCCATAGCGACTTTTCTGAAATTTGATTTGGACGTAAATCAAAATCTACATGACGAAATCCCGATTTTTCTCTTCCTCTAGAAAGATATACTCCACCAGCTCCACACGTTTCTTGTTTCACTGAAATCCGGCTTAAAACGAATCATGTACATTCAGTTGAAGTTCGAATCGCCAATTAGCGAACTGCCGCGTCGTTTCAAGCTCTATTTTAATTATATTAAAATTATACGTTCAAACTGTCGTCGATTGAATATATTCGTCAATATAATCCAACTCTAAGTTGAATTACATCTTAGGGATGACCCCGTTCATAAAATATTGTGATTGCCAATATTTTTGATTATTTCGACATTATAATATATTTTATTATATTATAATTATTAATTAAACATTCAATATTATTTAATTCACGTTCTCGATATCGATAAATCAATATTTAATAATTAAATAAATAAATTATTCAACAGCTAAAATGCGGGTTACTACAACAACTCGGATTTCTTATTTTCAACTCTAACTCGCTTTTGCCTACCGATCTTGACCGTCGTCTCTCCTACTCAACCAAATAAACCAGCAAAAAAAAATTGTCTCATTTTTATTGTTTTTGTCATTGATTTCTCAATTAGGTTAAACATCGAAGAAGAAAACGGTGTTTCGTGGTAGCAAACTGTGGAATCTCCCAAATCGTTTTTCATGCACCTCTTCTGCCTTCGCTCTGGCTGGTTCGCTCAGGCCCTAAATGCTTGATTTGAGATAAAACCCTACCTTCAGTTCGTTTGTCTTAATTTTTTATTCCCTATTGTTCATATTGTGTTTTGGCTGCCATTATAGCAGCAGTTGCATCCATTTTTACGTGTTTTGCTTTTGATCAGTGTATTTCTTTGAAAATATATATGCTGTAAGATCAAACTGTGGCTCCTATTTGTGCAATTTCCTATCTTCTTGGTTGTTGTTTGTTCTTTTTTATTATTTATGTTGTTCTTTTAATTTTGGATGGAGTAAAATCTAATTTTATTTTCTCTTTAACATCCTTGATTTTGACAGACTAAAAGGCCAATTTCTTTGATGTTTAAAACATGAAGTTTGGCCGGAATAAATACAACCACTGTTTTGATCAAGTATGTTTTATGAATGTGATAAAAACATAGACTTTTAGTTTTTATCAGCAGTGAGCAAGAAAAAAAGCCTAATTGTATATTTCAATCAAAGATTGAAATTAGCAATTTAAGTAATAGCTAATGATTTCAATTCTGAAGCATGTTTAGCTGCGGCTTTAAAAACCATTTATTGGGCTTAAAATGTCTAGCGTGTATAACTTTTTTTATTAATAGTTTTTTGGTAGTGATGTGATTGGAAATGTAGTATATGACAACCAATTTGTTGGTGCCAGTTACATAATTTCGGGGAATTTCTATTTAATATGTTTTTGTTTAAATAATTACTTATTAGAATATCGGAGTTGCGTAAAATTTAGTAAATTGACATTCTAATTATATACTTCTATGTTAAATGGATTTCGTATTTGTATGTTTATTACTGATTTGTCTGCCTTACTTTATTGAAATATACATGTATTTCAGCATTGGTTGGAACTAATCATTATAGCTCTACTTGGACATATTATATAAGTATGAGATGGTTAGAAAACATTGTTATTTTCTTTAGAAACCTAAGGTCCTTAATTAGGAAGGCTTTTTTTGTCATGACAAAAAATTTGTGATTTTGGGTTGTCAATTGTAAGATTATTATATGATCTTAGCGTAATGATTAACCTTGCACAACATCATCCTATTCTATAATTGACTGGTGACATTGAGGCTTCTTTGCCCTCTTATTTTTTATGGTTGCAATGGTTTTAAAAAAAACATTTATAGAAGGATATGCTCCATTTTTTTTGCTGCTATTCAATAACATAGAAAACACCTCTATTTTTTATACATAGCGATCAACTTTGTTTTGTTAAATTGGATTAAACTGCAGGATCACCTGACCGATTTCACCATGCATCATCTAAGTCTGGAAGGCAAGGAACTTCCTCTACATTCACTAATGAAATTTTCTTCTACATACTAAAGAGAAGAGCTAGAATCTATCCTTAATATGGTATACGTGAGTGCTCTATGGGTGAAAAAAAACATAAGTATTGCATGTTTAGATATCCGTACCTATGTTAAATATTAGGAATTAACTTTTTTATAATACATAAAATCACTTTATACACCCCTTTACTGTCTATGAATTGCAATCGGAAACTAAAGACCATTTACTAACTTGGATAGTCTGAAATAGAAACTCCTTATGTATAAAAAAGGTTATATTACTCCTCAGTTATATATTTCTTCTTAACAATGTCAATGAATGTATACATATGTGCCATGCTTTATTTGGTACGCTTGATGGAAAATGACTTCAAAATAAGTTTTTCAAAATTTTTATATCATAAATATTGTACATTTTAATTTATGGTTTCTTTGACGATCTTACCTTCAGTTTTGGAATTATCTGAGGTTTAATTTGGTAAGGTTAGACTAACAAATTTGAGAATTTATATGTCTGAAAGCATAAAAATGAAAAAAGTCTGTTGGTTGACAAATGGATTTTTACAGTTTTCTCATTATTTATTAAATATAAGTTCATGGAGAAAAAGCTTGGTTTTTTCCCCTTCCAACATGGCGAACAACGTCTTTAACTTTCTAATGTATTTTTCCTAAACTATTTCAGTTTTTAGGGTTGTTCATGTACTTCTTTGTTCATTGGTTTTCTGTAATATTACATTCAACCCATTGGAATATATTGCAAGTAAGATATTTGATATTAACTGAAATGTTTTACATGTAGTTATTCATTTTCATTGAGCTCATGATAAACTACAAATTACAACATTACATGCACATCAAAGAATGAACTAGCAATTATATGACCTCTAAGCTTAAAGATAATTTTATTGTTTTGTGTTTACATCGATTAATATGACAGCATCTCTTATTTCTTATTGTTTTTTTTTCTCTTTTCTTAGAAGATGAGTCAACGCTTCCAGCTTCATTTGCTCTAGCAGAGGATGTTTTTAGTTGGTTGTTGTCGTGTCATTCCTCATATTAAAAAAAGGCTCAAAATCGTAATTCTCTATTCCTACATAGTGACATAATCCCTTTTTTCGCAAGATTGTTTGTAACGACCCGGATTTTTCGAACATTTATTTTAAATATTTAATATCATTTAAATATTGAATTGATAATGTAAAAGAATTTTTAAAGTGAATTACCAATTAGTGATCGATATATGATTTATTTCGTATATATATATAATTTTCGAAATACGAGAACTGAAAAAAAAATCAATTTGAATTTATTATTGATTCTGAGTGATTCAAATGGTTAATATGAATTTTATTTGAATTTGAACGATAATAATAGTAATTCATTTTTAAGGAATTCATTTGTTTTGAATTTAAATCATATTATATCAATTTAATATGTTATTTTTAAATATGTTCGAATTAAATTATACAGTCTATTTCGTTGAATTCAAAATGGCGTTATAACATTATAACGACGGTCGGTACGCTAAAATAGCGGTTCACGATTTTTAATTATGAACCCCGATTTATTTGATCAGTGGATAAGCGTCAGATTAAATCGATATCTGTATAAATTAAAGTGAAAATCTCTAGAAATCAAATCGCATTAAAACCAAATCAAATTTTCAGAATAAACTAGGCCGACCTAGCTTCTTTTTTAGTACCTACCTATGCCTACAGTCGCTATTCTTTCCATTCATGTATCCCACCTCTAATACCAACCCAACAAGAAATAAATGGTGTGTCCTTCCTGTCTGTGCATCGCATCTATATAAGGCCGAGCCTCCTCTTCATTCCAAACCAACGAAATGAATTTTGTTCTCTTCATTTCTATTCTTCATGTCAGAAACCAAATCGCTCCATAATAATAAAAGGGAACATCGCAACAGTGGTTTTTTTGAAAGCCAATACCAGATCGAAAACCACGCATTCGAACTCGAGATCGCAAAGCTCGATTCAGAGCCTGGAGCGCTCACTACTAAGGAGGGAGCTCGACATGGTACCGTAGTGGATTTAGTGTTTAACACCGTTCGCGATCTGGGATTTTTGTGGAGGGGATTGAATAGTTTTTGGAGCAACGGAAGCTTTTATTATCCGAACTCGAATTGTCGACTTAGGGTTCTGGAGTTCCCGTTTCCTGATGAGGTCGCGTTCAGTTAGAGGGTCGACGCAGTGATGCAGTGTGGAAGGACTTGGTTGATTTACTGGTGGAGAGGAGGTGGTTCGATATTGGTGTAGTAATTGAAGTGCAGTCTGGTTTATTGAAGGGGAGTACGGAGCTGGATTATTGGCGACTGAAAGGGGAGACAACGATTTCAGGAAAATTGGTGCGTGTTGGGGTATTGGGTTCGATGTATGACGCAGGCAAAGAAAGAAGGTACTGTAGAGTTTTGGTTTAAGGGTGATGCTGGAAGCTAGGGACTAAGTCAGGAGAGTGGAAGCATTGTTGAGGACAAGATCTGGGTGGTGCAGCTTAGCTCAGAAGTTGGTTGTGGGTGATAGGGAATAATGGGCGAAGTTACAAAGGAGAGAAGGCTCAATATCTTGGTTGTCTAGCAGCAGGTATTGGTATGTGGATTTGAATTTTGGCAGTTGTTTGCATGACGTTCGATGAAATGCCAAAGAGAAGAAAATCAGTAATCTATGGATGTTTTCAGCTAAGTCGTTCGATGATTGACAGAGTTAACTTCGTGATTGGAGAACAACAAGGTATACATTTTATGAAATTTAAAAATACATTGAATAGTTCATAGTAGTTAATTTTTAAATCAATATCGTTTAATAGTTAAATAAAATTGAACAATCTTAGGTGCAAAATAATTCATTTGAGATGATTGGGATTGATTAATAGCCGTGACGATGCACATCTAATCGGGTATTCGGCAGATAAAAACCAGGTGAGTAAATCTCACTCACCTTTGATTTAAAATTATTTTTATTAGTTAAAAATAATTGTTGTTGCTTGTTTGAATGCTGTTTGGTTGGTTTAAATATATATTAGTTATTTAGGGTTGACTATTATATATATATTGGGTTAATGATTGGTTGGATTCCCGCAATATTATTAGCGGATGCCCGCAGTATCATTAGCGGATGACCCTACGCCCACGTATATAAGTGGATCCCCTTTTATACCGCGATATCCTTCCTTGAAGCAGGATGGGTATTATTTATGTTGACTAACGTCTATGGATGCAGGAAAAAAGGTTGGAGGAATCCAACTGGATTCCTCAAAAATATATATTATATGTTTGTTTAATTGTTTGCATATATACTGTCATATATGATGTGTTAGAAAAATAAATAATTGGTTGTTTGATGTTTAAATATCACTGGGCCTAAATATTGATATTTAAAAATATCATGAAAAGGAATTTCGTAGAGTCAAAAGGAAATTCTATTTTATTTCAAATAGAATTTGAAATTTCAAATGAGAGATTCAAATAGAATTTGAATATGAGAAATTCAAAGAAAATTTTGAATATGAGAAATTCAATGGAATTTGAATATAGAAAATGAAAAGAGAATTTTTAAAAGTAAGGTTTTGGTTTTAAATGGATTTCGAAATAGGCTTGTTTAAATAAAACAGGGAAATTAATAAAATAGTGTTGATAAATATAATGAATAAATTATCAAGAGATAAATTTAATATTTGAATTCAAAGGAATTTAAATATGGGATTTGAATTCAAAGGAATTGAAAAAGATTTTAAATCAAAGGAATTGAAATGGATTTAAATTCAAAGGCATTGAAATAAAATTTAAATTCAAAGGGATTCAAATAGAATTTGAATTCAAAGAAATTCAAATGGATTTGAATAAAGAAAGTTCAAATGAAATTAAAAATATAGAATTTGAAAATAGAATTCAAATGGAGTTGGATACAGAAATTCAAATATAAATTCAATTTTAGAATTTGAATATAGAAATTTAAATAGAATTTGAATATAGAAAAATAAAGGAAATTCAAATATAGAATTTGAATAGAATTTGAATATAGAAGATTCAAATAGAATTGGAAATAGAAATTGAAATAGAATTTCAAAATAGAATTGAAATAGATTTGAATATAGAAATTTAAATGAAGTTGGAGAATAGATTTGAATAGAAATTCAAATGAAGATTTAAAAGGAATGTGAATAATAGAATTCAACAGAAGTGAAATGAAAATTTGAATATAGAATTCAAATAGAAGTGAAATGGAATTCGAATAAAAAATTTCTAATGGAAGTAAAATAGATCAGCAGTGTTATGTTGAAATAGATTTGATATATATTAAAAATATATCAGAATGGAGTTGAATTTATATAAATGAAGTTTTAAAACGTTTATATATATAAATATAATTAAAGGAACTCGCCGCAGCGCTGCAGTTCGTAAATTGTCGTTTTGAACTTCAAGTGAGTATACAGAACTTAATTGAAGTCAGAATTCTTTGAAACAAAAAACGTCAGGACCGATTTGATAATAGTTTTCTAATGGAGGAGAAAAATCTAGATTTCGTCATATAGATTTTGAGTTATGTCAAAATCAAATTTTCAGAAAAACAGCGCCAGAACCATTTTAAAACCATAACGGTTTATTTAAATAAATAAAAGGATTTTTATAAATAAAAATCCGAATTTCCATTAGAAAAATCCAGACTAGAGATATAAAATAAATATGAACTCCAGTGAAGTAAGTAAAATGATTTTTGAGACAAAAATCAGATTTTTAACTACTGGATAGAACTAACTAATCTGAAGTATATTTAGTTAAATGAGAATTTGAATCGAATTTGGGTTTTGGTTAAGTAAATTGAACTGGTGGATATATATTCGGAATCGAATATGGAATTTGAGTTGGGAATGGAATTAAATTAATTTATAAGCGAGATCAAAGGATATTTGAACATGCTATTTTCAAATCTAAAGTAAAATAGGCAAAAGAAGCTAATTAGAGGATAAATTAGTGAATTGAGTTGAAATGACCATATTGAGTTGGAACAGATTAGAAACAGGTGAGCATGTGTTAGACAGGTACGGGATGAAGTATATGAAGATTTTATTTATGGGCCCGACAAAAAGGTACATGTTTAAATTCATATATGAGGTTTTATGCGCCGTATCGGCAAGCCGCTTGGCTTTTTCTTTTTCTTTTGAATTGGTGAGGGCCATGGGAGGTTATTTGAAATATCCTGAAGCTCCCGGTGTAGGGGAGGTTATGGCGAATTTTTCCGGGAATTTAAGGAGTTAGAATATTTTTAAGATAATTTGATAGTTATAAATCAATGTATCGATATATGTAGAATTCGATAAGGAAATGAAATCAAAATAGAGTATTGGAAACAGAAAGGGAAATCTAAAGTGGAAATAGAAAGCGAACATATATACATGTTTTAAAAATGAATAATTGGGTTTTATAGTGTGTTTATTCGAGGGCAGTGGTTTTGCCGTTTGAAGTTGAGGATGTTTTCAGTTAAGGTCTGAGAGGTAATTTTACCCCAACTTGATTGATTTCATTTTTAATGGATAAATAGCAAGATCCAGTCTCGAAGAGAAGTGTTTGAATAATAGTTTGGTCGAATAAAATATTTTGGGTTGTTTGTAACGATGTTGTATACAACATTCGTTTTAACTCAAGTGATGAAATTTTGGAAGTATAAAAGTAAATATTTCCTGAGTATAATTAAAATAGTTGGGATAGAGATAAGTGATTGAAATTGTTTTCAATTGCAAATAGAGATATTTTCTGATATATAGAAAATAAAAGAAGTTGATATTTGGAAACGTTTTCCAAATGGCATAAGAGACCAAGATGGTTATTGAAAATATTTGGTTAACAAATATTGATAGGGAAATGGAGAAGAGATTTAATTAATGAATAATTAATTAAAGAGCCCAGTGATTTGATTGATATGTTGAATGAACACTTGTTTTTATTCGATAGTTAAATCACAGACTATCGAAGTTTTTACCATCGTTGTCAATATGGAGAGACCGGTTGGATTATTATCCGTGAACCACTCTGTATTGGCAGTAGCGTTGCGGATCATATTCTATGAAGATAATCGAAGATGGAGTGAAGTGAAAGGGCTTTTTCTATTAATAGAAATTGTGCCTTCGGTTTCGTTCAGTCCCAGAACGAACGTATATGGACGAATGTCTGACAAAGTATTTCCAATAAACTAATGGGTTGGTCTGCATAAGTATATATGGTTGCAACGGATTTATTCCCTTAGCATAACATCCAGAATATTTGTGCAAATAAATTAGTGATTAATGGATCTGACAATGTGGCATTCAAAGTGATGGTGCTATCAATGAATGATAAGTAATCGTAGCCTCAGGCCTCAACAACCGGGAAATGACAAAAATCGGGTGGGTCGCTCCCATTAGGATGTATAATCACCTATCTAGAGGTTCATTTAATTTCTTATTCTATTCGATGCTGTCCCAGTCGGGAGTCGGTTGCTGATCCCAACCGTTGGTGATATACATTTGATACACTCAAGCGAAATGAGTGGTCGGTCATGTGTGGGCCGGGTTGCAAGATGTTCTTGTTGAACCCAGTGTATTCCTCTCTAGAGATACACTATCGGAAGGTGGTTCCATACCTTTTCATGTTGGAAATTTAGTCTCCAATAAGCGCCATGCGGTTTTTGATTTTATACTATGTATGTGGAGCGTGAAATGCAAGCGTTCCGCTAGATTCTATTTACTTGATGTAGACATTGTTATAATATCACTGGATTTGATATCAAAGTGTTTTGGGTTATAGTAAGGTAAAAACCGTCCGTGTTTATGTGTGGGCCGGTCTTACTATTATCTTTTCTTTCGAAAGGATTTTGAAAGTTAAACAAATGTTTGGAGTTTACTCACGCCAGTCCCATGACTGACCTAGGGTTAGTTTTGTTTGTTTTCCCTAAACTCTTTGGTGCCCAAATTTGTACGGGCAGTCAAGCAGTCGGGATTTTACAGATTTATTTGGAGGAGCTGGAAGCAGGAGGATTCACCAGTTAGCTATAGACTATCATATATTCCGCTGTGTACTATGTTGTATCTGGAAACAGGTGTTTATAACTGTCCCAGGAATAACTGTTGTGCTCTGATGATGGTATGTATATAAAGTTATTGATTTGTATTTCAAAAGTTGTGTTATAAAATATATTTTATCCGTTCCGCTGTGAGATTTGTCTTCTTCGTTTTCTTCTATTCTAATATTTCTTTCTTTCTATTTCTCATCCTCTAACTTCTTTCTAATAATGATTTGTATTTTCGTGCAATTTGGGTTGGACGTGTGGTGTTATTAGTCAACTCAGATAGTATGGATTTGCGGGCCACTACATTTTTCATGTTATAGTACATTTAAAAATAACTTTCGTTCATACTCTACTAATTTTTTTAAAAAAAATTAGTTACATCATGATTATTTTCTTAATTTTATTTTTTTAAAGTATTAACTCTTTATATTGATTGTAGAAATGAAACAATATAACTAACCAATGTTTATAAGTCTCCAGCACTATTAAGAATATTATTTTTAACTCGGATAACTATTAGACAAAGACAAATTTATTATATTTGCTAAAGATATAGTTAATTCTTTAACCCTACTTTATGTTCATAGCACACTAGAATAAATCAAAAACATGTATGTACTACAACCCGTGGGAAAAAAAATTAAATCAATTTGTAATATATAGTAGATATTACAACTGAAAAATGTTTAGTTTTCTCTTTCAAGGTCATGACTTGATCCCAAGGAAATAAGACATTTTGAGGTCTTATAACATAACAAAATGTTGCCCTATGCGACCCTTTTTTAAGATATAAGTTTTGAGCATATAATCTCTTTGGTGAATTATCTAAACTATTTTAGTTATTCTTTGATTTAGAATAGCAAATTTACCATCAATTTACTTTTGAAGTAATTTCTTATGTTACCAAAATCATTTGGTATGTTAATTTACACTGTTCAAGCTAATTTTCTACAGATTCATAATAATATATAATAGATCTCTGTTTATATGTCTCTACATGTGAATGGAAAGTCGTTGGGACATAATAAAAGCATAGTTGGTGACCCGAATAAGCCTCAGCTAGCTGCTAGATCTTAATGTATTATTTATTTATATAAAACTGTATATACAAATCTCATGGTTGAAACCATTATGTGAACGACCATGGTAATATAAATTTGTAGCCACTTTCATACTCATACATGCACAAATGCAATTTTATATGTATATATCAATTATATGTTCTTTTTATAACTATAATCTATCCTGAATCCTTTTCTTTTTCATAACATTTTTTCCATTTTCTATTATTTTGGTTGAATATCAACTTTGCAAATACAGAATACCAATACTTTATAATGTTTTTTTCCTACCAGCATGGTGAACAACGTCTTTAACTTTCTAATGTATTTTTCCTAATCTATTTCAGTTTTTAGAGCTGTTCATGTACTTCCTTGTTCATTGGTTTTCTGTAATATTACATTCAACCCATTGGAATATATCGCAAGTAATATATTTGATATTAACTGAAATGTTTTACGTGTAGTTATTCATTTTCATTGAGTTCATGATAAACTACAAACTACAACATTACATGAACATCAAAGAATGAACTAGCAATTATATGACCTCTAAGCTTAAAGATAATTTTATTGTTTTGTGCTGACATCGATTAATATGACAGCATCTCTTATTTCTTATTGTTCTCATCTTACCTCATGTTTACTTATCTTCATTGTTGTTTGATTTTGAGAACTGATGTTTTGAAATTTTTGGAGCAAATGTGAAAGAAGTACAATAAAATAGAATAAAAAATTGATAGAATAATAAACATAACCACATAGAAAAGGTAAGGACAGAAATGGAATAAGTGGGATGAGAAAAGTAAATGTGGGGTGAGAATTTTGTTTTTAAATATTGGGGTGGGAAAAGCAATTAGGGGAATGCGAATAGACACGGCCTTTTGTTTTCATACCTTTGAAGTGGGCTTATATGTTTTCTAATGACATCATACATTCATCTTTTCCCTGGGAATCTATCATGCATACCTGGAGTTTTCTCAGTTCCCTTCTTTTAGTTGTTTCGCCTGAAATTACACACCGAAAAGAGATGTGTATGAAACTATATAATTAACTGATATTGTGAAAGAAACTTGCGTTAGGTAACGGGATGCTATGAAACTATACAACTGATGATGGCAAAGCAACCTCTGCACATGATGGGAAGAGATTTTACTTACAGGTATACCAATTTTCAAGGTACTTTTTAGTTTCAATTTCATATTAGCTAAAAGCTTGATTTTCTCCTTATCTTCACTAAATTTACATATTATTTGCTTTTGATTTTCATGTACTTAGAGCACTTGCTAACATAACAGTAATATTCATTCATTATCAATTTAATGCTTCTCAATGTTAGAATTTTGGTTTTTGCGGTATTAAGAAAAAAAATTGCATGTAGAGCAGTAATCAAATTTAGTTGTCAGTGCTTTAAGTTTTTGATTAACATATCTTCAATTTACACTTTTATAGCTCGCATAATATGAACAGTATATGAATACACTTTGATGAAATGGTTCATTTCTTTAAAAAAATCACTAATATGTGTATGCATGTGGCTTGGCCTCATATTTAATGAACTAAAGTAACCAAGAAAAGGAAGAAAAATGAACAATGTACTTTACTTATTTAATGATGCATATTATTTGATGTTGTCCATGTTCAGTCTACAATTGTTTTTGAAAATAATACTATTTCAATTCTTTAATTTAATTGCAGATAGTCGTTGCAACTACAACTGCATTGATCGCAAAGTATACTGAAATTCAATTGGTTATTTGTACCCACGTTAACATTAACTTGCATTAGATATTGCAGTTGACGTAGGAAGCTCATATGAAAATGAAAATATACTACATTCATTGAAACTAAAGGGAGTATAAATTCTAAATTACCTACACGACAATAGTAGTGAATGGTATATATAAGCCATAATAGTAAGAAAGTTGAAGGAGTAGGATAGTGTCTTTCCATTCAGAGTTTTTCTATTCTCATTATAAACCCTGACAGGACAAGGAGTTAGGCACTAATGTGTTGGATTCCACAACCGTGGATTCATAAGGCAACTTGAGGTTGTCGTATCTTTTACGGCATGGACTTTAGTTACGTACAGATAGAGCTACATGGATGCCCAAAGCCAATCAAAGATCATTGTCGCCTTTGCAGCATGGATTTCAATGATGTACACTTAGAGCTAACAGATGCAACAACCTATACTATCAGTAAACTATGATTACACTGTTATAAAAATGTATATTGAAATCTATGGAATTATTAAAAGAGAATAAGATATGCCTCCATGCATATATTACAACAACATATGTTTTCTTTGTATTTTAAACAACTGTAATTTGGTATAATTTTCACAAATATCAGCAGAATAATTAAATATTTATTGTTGTGGCCGACTGACCTGAAAGATAACCGGTTAATCCAACATTTGTTACACTTTCAATCAAATACATTCATTTGTAATTGCATCCTAATCTTGGATCAACATTTATTTTTCAACAAAAAGCTTATGCATATCCTTTTCTTTGTGCATGAAGCTTTTACATGGTAGAACTAGGTAATCATAGGCATGTGTATTGTCTTTAGTCATGTGAGTAGACTGGCGAGTTGGATTTCACTGTTATTTTATTCGATCATCTTTTGTTCAAATTTTTTAATTACTAAGGAACTAACTAAAGAAGGAAGAGCTTTGTTAAGCATTCAAATTTAAAAGCTTTATGATATTAGGTTTATTGTGAAGCAGATTCTCTTTACTGTCTATGCCTTTTGATGGCAGCACATGTGTTTATTCATTCACATATTTCCATTCTTATTGAATTTATCGTGTCTTTGTTATTCTGTTATCACCTTATTGCTATAAACTTACACTACAACTAAATATATCAGTCAACAATCAACCTAAGTACTATGAAAAATGAAACTATGTGAATTATCATTTGACTACCAATTGCTTTTTGATTCATGTTTCAAATTGATTAACTTTTAATTTTTAGATTTTAAACGAAATCCGTGTGCGAAGCACGGGTACGCACTTGTTAAGTAAAGTAAATTATTATATGATCACATCTGGCTATCTATTATTTGTAAGCTAAAACTTAGGTTTCCATCTCTCCAATGCAGCAAAATGAAAAAATACTTCTGTTATTGAAACATCATTTGTCGATTTGGCATAAAAGAAGCTTGCACCATAATAAAGTAGTGTGTCGGGTGGTTAACGGGCATGATCAGAAATCATGTGCGCTTTGGTCGTGCAGGTACGAATATTGTCGACCATGTATTTGTTTTACTAATATTTCCAAAGACTTACATTTATCATTTACCAATCATTTTTACGCTACGCATCAAATACATGGTTACCAAGATTTTACACATTTTTGTTATATTCTAACTGCGCAATCATTCATCAAAATTATGATTATGAATTACAACCATGAGAATCCATGACGTAAAAACATTGAAATCAAAATGACCAAAACTCCTACATGCATATTTTGTAAATTAAAAATATTTATAACGTGAATGGCTCTAAAAAATTATTCAGAAAAGACTGCTTTAGTTGAATGTTTATTTCAATTTTCCATTTATCGATGATTTTTAGACACGATGTTAACTTGAGGATGGATTCCAAGATATACTACATGGTTGCCAAATTTTCACGATAATGTAGTTAAATACTGATGAAATAAACGCTGCTACATTCATTCATAAAATTATGATTATGAACTACAGCCCAAAAAAATGCAAGATTTAATACCATTGAATCTGAAGTTACCAAAACTCATGCACGATTATTTTATATCTTATAGATAAACATTTATAATGTGAATGGTTCCAAGAAATTAATCTGAAACTTCATTTTAGCACTGGAGGTTTTTGATCAAAATGACAAACGCCCTCTTGCATTAGTCACTAGTATAGCACAGGGGTTAAAATGATAGCAAGCATAGTGTAGAAAATTTCTGCTGGTAAATCGACAACAGAAAAAATAGTGGTACAAAAAGAAAATGTGACGATCCCAAAACCCCGTGACACGGTGTTAAGGATAATCATTGGAATATAACACATTAATCATCATTAGCAGATCACAGATAATAGCATAAACAGAAAATAGAATAATTTACACACATATGACAGCGGAACCATATAGATATCATCACATCAGAGAAGCACAGTACAGGATACAACTTAGTGCATAATGATACATAATCAGTCACCATCGCCAGAGGCGGAATCATACATAAAGAGTACACAAAAGGAATATCAGTCTACATCGCCAATGGCGGAATCATAATATAGATACAATAATGGCGGAGAAAATCCAAGTCAGCACGGTGTAGTCAAGCCTCGCCATGAGCCAAAAGGTGCGTCAGAAACCTGTAACTAGGCTGCCCGTGTGAAAATAAGGGCACCCGAGTTTGCAAGGTGAAACAAACTACGAGTCAGTCATGGGACTGGTATGAGAAATCTACTCAACTTATTAACTACAATAATAAGGAAAATCAAAGGACCATGCCGCTTTCGCGGAACGGGTTTACTCCAATGAGTGCTAGTGCATGAAATAAAGTAAATGATTAAATCAATGCAATGCTTTTTATAAAATGAAGCCATTATAAGACTCAGGTCCCATCACACAATGCAACGCAAGCCGAAGGATAGAGTTTTTACCTTATAATGGCCAAAAGATGCTTCATACGAATAAAACTAAAGTGTTTGATATTATTACTAGTGCATATATGTTTCAAAAACAAATTCAATCATAAATATCAATCCTAGGCGGCATAGCTACCATCTACTATGTCGCCATACTAGTAATACAATCACATCCGCATGTTTCGTATTGGAAATTGGATTCCTTCATGAATCGAGGCAAGGGGCAAGCTCCTCTCCGATTCGAGACACTCTAGCAAATGTCACAGGACCCCACTATGATCCTTGGATCTTCAGGGTCGGTCCTCTCTTACTTTTGAGGATTAGTTATTCATGAACACACGCTTCCCGGTCCTTACAGACCTATATCGAGGCGCCTCGCATTCCAACAACCACACATGTGAAAAGTATATATAATGTCAGGGCTGGTAGGTCACTGACACCACCTTAGCTAGAAAGAAACGTCGTGCTCTCCCTGCAGTCACTCTCCCGTTTTTGACTCATACCGAGGTGTGAGGCTCGCGAATTCACGTTATACACAAAGCTACGTCACACAGACCATGCTTTGATCATCAATCTCAAGACTTTTCTTTGCAACAGAAGCCTTATCTTATGCCACTTAGGCGTGCCACACAGGCAATCCACTCCATGCGACTGATTTCTGTCAATGTATAACCTCTGAGCTCGTACGTCTCAGAGAAGGGCGTTAAGCAAGAGAATAAATTCTCCACCGCCAAACAGATATATATTTAACAGAGATCAATCAACACAGAACAAAATCCAATGTCAGACACACAGTCCATTTACAAGTTCGTTCTGGGTCTGAACGAAACCGGAGGCACCAATTCCTCGCATATCCGTACAATCAACAGTATGTTTGGACGGCCACTACTTCAATTCCTTCATGGTAGCTACTCCAATCACGAGCATCAGTAGCGCCCATCCATCCAATGTGGAGATCGTCAGTCTTCAGCCGTCTTCGACTCTTCGACTTCTCAACGTCGATCGATTATTTGAAATGAGATAAACTCGGCCTTTTCAAATAACCCACGTATATTTAGATTTTCAAATCAATTAATCACATGGTTGGACTATTCAACAATCACATTTCAGTTATTTAGTTATAATTTTCATGTCAAATACATTCAACCATCACATCTCAAGCAAACACAACAAAATTGGTTTATTTCCACTCTATATCGTCTATAGTATTTTATAACGATATCTCGCCATTTTTATTTAATTTAAAACGGCCATATCTAATTAAACGACGTTTCAGGTCGTGTCGATTCTCTGGCGCTGCTTTTCACTAATTTTGTTTTACACATATCTGAAAATCTAACCATTGGATCTTCACAAATTTTACATCATTAGGAAGGTCATTTCAAAACGAATCCAACGGTTTCAGTTTTGGGAAAATCCGACGGTCGGATCTTCCACACTAGCCATTTGAAGTTACGATTTCAATTTACGAACTGCAGCGTCGTTATTCGAATTAATTTAATTATATTTATATATATATAAATATAATCATTTCTGATGCTGTTTTTCTTCAATTTTGAATTAAACATTCCAGACAATCCAACCGTCGGATCTTCACAAAGTTGGTGCCGTTGGAAAGATATTTCCAAGGCGAACCCAACGGTTGCAGTTTCGGGAAAATCCAATGGTTGGATTTCCCGCACTAGCCATTTGAAATCACGGTTTCAAAACACGAACTGCACGGCCATGTTTCGTTTGAATTTCATTTATATTTATATATTTATATAAATATAGTTCATTCAAAAAAATTCCTACATCGTTTCCACTTCAATTATTTCACTAACGCCTTTAAATTTCGGAAAATTTCGCCATAACCTCCTTTGTACGGGAGGGTCTGGGAAAATTCCCAAATAGCCACACGGGCGTCTCATATCAAAAAGAAAAAGAAAAAGCCAAGCGGCTAGCCAACAGGCTCATAAAATCATCACCCAAACAAAGCAGTAAATGTGTACCTATTTGTCGGGCACAAAATTTTATTTCTCTTCTCTAGCCCCTTTTCTTTAACCTGTTCAATAGATATGCATGTACATATATACAATTTCTATCATTTTCCATTCAATTTCATATTTGATTTGCTTTGGTTTAAAAACACCATTCATTCTAATGTTGCATGCATAGGGTAAAATCATATCATTAGCTAATTAATTTATATTTCAACTCATGCACGTTTATTTGAACAAGTGGCTATTTTTAACACTTCACATTTCAAAGATGATAATTTTGGCGAACTAAAATATATTTCAACACATGACTATTTTATTTAGTTCTTATGCGTGTTAAAAATAATATTTCTTTCACAAATATTTATTTCAACGTCCGCATATCTTTAGCATATCACAAATATGATAAAAATGATATTTTTATCATTCAAAATATTTATTCGACAAATGGATGTTTCAACACTTCATAGTTTCAATAAAAATGTAGTTTTTATTGTTCGATCTTTCTATTCAACACATGAACTTTTCCACTACACACACTTCTCAACAAATGAGCATTTCCACACATGGACGTTTTATTTATGTTGTTCGTATTAGAAAAATGGAATTTTTGTTGTTGAAACTATTTATATAAGGCGAATATTTTTCATACTTCATATATATATAAAAAATGTGATTTTTATTGTTTAAACACTTCATTCATTCACAAATGAATCTAATTTTCACACAACACTTTTCAACACACAAACATTTCCACACATGGATATAGTTTCAACATATGGCTTTAATTTCTATGCATGAAAATAATTTCAACATATGAAAATCATTCTAACACACAAAGATTATTCAAAATTTCGGCAGCATAATGGCAGGGTAGTTAAACCGGCACCGTCCCTAGTACGGCTCCTCGCTCTACCTTAAAACCTCGCGGTTTTTGACAATGGGGATTCACGCATCTAATTCGCATGCAGGCGACATGTTTATTTTTATTTCCACAAATATTTCCAATTCATTTCAATCACCAATGGGTATTTTTCAACCACAACCAAACAATATCAACCACAAACAATTATTCAACCATTCGTATTTTTCATCCAATATTTCACACCAATTCACCACAATAAATATCGTCCATGGTTTGTGGACGAGGGGAGTATATATATATAACTGCTATATTTCACTTGCATTTCAACACATATATCAATTATTCTATGCATGTAAAATTCATACTTCGCTTATATAGCTTACACTACGCATGTACTTGAGGTATACGACACGTATGTAATTTATATTTCGCTAATATAAATTATACACTACATTTTCCATTCAATTTCATATTAATTTAGATTTCTCACATTGGTTTTCGGAGCGCTAAAAATCGATACGATGTCAGAAAAATCCGCGGCTTCTTCTATTGTGTAGAGAGCTTCCTTGCGGTCCCGATGTTTCCTGTTTCATCGAATTTCGTCAACACACCAAAAAGATATGATTTTTCAAAGTGTAAAGATCGAAAAAAACTCACTTTCACGAAGCTTCAAAACTAGGTTTACAGTTTTCGCGAAATCAGTGGCACGTGGGGACGATCGGGGGTGCTGACGTGAAAGAGGGAAGAGAGGGCTTCCTGTCGGTGGTGGTTTGGTGGCGTTCGGTGGTCCAGATTGGCGGCGGTGGAAAGGTCGGGACTTTGGGGCGTCGATACGGGCGGCACAGGCGACGAGGGGCGGCGATGGTTAGTCGGATTTGAAGAGGGGGCTGAGGCGCGTCGAGGGGTGGCGGTGGCGAAGGCTGGAAGCGGCTGTAGCGGCGGCGGTGGAGGAGAGAAGGTCAGGAGCGGGTTTCGCCGTTGATCGGGAGGGTTTTCTTTTTTCTTTTTCTTTTTAAAATTTATGAATGGAAAATTCTGATTGGCCGAGGACTATATTAAATTTTTAAATAGTGTTTTCTCAAACGAACTCCTTTTTAAACCCAACGACTATCGCCCCTAGCTAAATACCCCCATTCCGGACACAATGGGACATGTTTCGTAGGCCAATTCGACTGTTACAGTCAGTTATTTTTCAAATTAAAGTATAAAACATTTAATTTTTAACTTTCAACGTACATTTCAATTTGCCAGGGCCACAAACTGATTCGAAAAATTCCAGAAAAATAAATCTAGCTATGTTTTGACGCTACGGTCCCAACAAAACTAGTTTCGGTGAATTCTGAGGTCGTTTGAAAAATGGCCATTTTCTGGTCGATCCAATTTAACAGAAATTGACCAAACACATTTTCTTTTGCCACGCTCACATACTAGCTTCAAAAATTATGAAATTTGAAATCTAGCAATAATTTGACATCCCGGACCCAACAAAAGTGGTTTCGTCGAATTCCGAGGTCGTATGCAAAATATCAATTTTCCAGGCCTATATATTCTATATACCGACCCTTCTGAAATTTCATTCGGCCATAACTTTTGATTCCCGTTATGAAACTTCGATTTTTCAGATTCGTTAGAAAGGTATTGACTAACAGATTTAAATATTTTTGGTTTCGCTAAAATCCGTTATATTTTCCACCCTGCACAGTCAGTCAAAGTTCGAATTCAAATTTTCAAACCGACTCACTATTTCTAATTCACTATTTTATTGAAATATTCTATTTCAATGATTCAAATTCCTTTGAAATAACCATTTTAAAAATTTTAAATTGGCTCGTATTTTCCGGGTTATTACAGAAAATAAATTGGTTCCTAATATAAATGTGAACATTTATTTAATTTTATTTGTTTTAAGGAGTGGCTATTTGGACACAAAAATAAACAAAAAATTGGAGGCAAAAAATTGGGATCATTAGATTTAGTTGTCTTTATGTAGAAGGTGGGATTCAATTAGAGATCTAATGATTGAGATTTAATGTCCAATATTGTGTCCAAATAGAGTTTCCCTTAATTTTATACTTCTCTTGATATAATGCATGTTTTAAAGCCAGACAAATTATCATAACCAATTCAGCAGAAGCTTGATATGAATATTAAATAAAGTAAATTTCTATATCATTGCATCTGGCTATGTATTGTTCGTAACCTAAAACTTAAGCGTTCACCTCCCCAATGCAAAAAAAATGAAATTAAATACTTCTTCTATCGAAACTTCATAGGTCTAATCAACATAAAAAAAGCTTGCACCACAATAAAGTTGTGGTGTCGGAGTGGTTATCAGGCATGACTAGAAACCATATGGGCTTTTAGCCATATAGGTTCGAATCCTACCGACTACATATTTGTTTCAATAATATCTACAAAATTTACATTTATCATTCACTGATTATTTTTACGTTGATATAAAATTAATTAACCCTTAAATACAAGTTTATAGAGATTTTACGCATTTTTGTTATATTCGGTCTATACAATTTCGACTAAATTCATTCACCAAAATTATGATTATGAATTACAACCAAAAGAATCCATGACTTAAAAGCATTGAATTCAAAATGACCAAAACTCCTACATGCATATTTTGTATATTACAAATACTTATAATGTGAATGACTCTGAGAAATTAGTTTGAAAATATTGCTTTTGTTGAATGTTTATTTCCACTTTCCATTTATTGATGATTTTTAGACACGATGTTAACTTGAAGACGGATTCCAAGATATACTACACGGCTGCCAAGCTTTCACGATAACTCCATTATATACTGATGACGTAATCGTTGCTAAATTCATGAATCAAAATTATGTTTATAAACTACGAGCCAAAAAGCACATGACTTAAATGAATTAATCTGAAGTTACCAAAACTCATGCATGATTATTGTATACGTTACAAATAAATATCTATAATGTGAATCATTCTAAAAAATTAATCTAAAACTTCATTTCAGCACCAAAGGGTTTTCTGATCAAAATGAAAAACACTGTCTTGCATTAGTGACTATTGAAACACAGGAGAAAAGTGATGCAAGTTTAGTATCGAAAATTTACATATGTACATCGGCGACATAATAATGATGATATCAAAAGAAAATAAATTGGTTCCTAGCCTTAATGTGAACATTTATTTATTTTTATTTATTTTAGGGAGCGAGTATGGGGACACAAAAATAAATACAAAATTAGAGGCATAAATTGTGGATCGTTAGACTTACTTATCTGTATATAGAAGGTAGAATTCAACGAGAGATCTAATGATTGAGATTTAATGTCCAATTTTGTGTCAATATTTCATGTCCAAATAGAGTTCCCCTTTATTATATATTGCTCTTGATATATTACATGTTTTAAAGCCAGATAAATTATCATAACCAATTTAGTTGAAGCTTGAGATAAATATTAAATAAAGTAAATTCTCATATGACCGTATTTGGTTATCTATTGTTCGTAAGCTAAAACTTAGGCTTCCATCTCTCTGGTGCTGCAAAATGGAAAATACATCTGCTATTGAAATATATTACTAATCAAATTGTCTCAAAGAAGTTTGCACATAATAATTTGGCACCTTTAAAATTTACTTGCCGTAGTATTGACTGTAGTAGCCAAATAAATATATTACTATAGGATAAGGTAATTTTGACTTTTGTAATGAAAAGTTTAATAATTTTAATGAAATGATTATTTCCATTTTCTATTATTAACAATTAGGATATGTAGTTGTGCAGCTCTATTTAACCCTACATAAACGTGCTTGTTGAATTTGATTAATTTAGAATGAAATATTAACTTCTAATAATTAAAAAAATGATTATGTAGTTTTCCGTCATTCACAAGAAGGATAAGAAGGAAACTAGGATGTTTAGGTTTACCTTTAAGTCGAAGAAATTATTTCATCCTTTAACTTTAAGTTTTATGAAGAACTAATTTTGATAAATTATGTTTTATGGAATTTTGAAATTTAACAGCTATTATTATTTTGTTTAAACTAAATTTTGAATTAGTATATGTATTTTGTTGTATACATAAGCATATTTTTAACAACCTCTCCTTTTCGAGGACGAAAAGTTTTGAGGAGGCGTGGAGATTGCAACATTATGTAAATTCCAACTGAATAAAAATTATTTATTGAATTTTAAATGGTTTTTGAGTAGAATTTATGATGTTATTAATGAGATTTATTAATTTTGTTGAAACATTGATCGTCGCTTCCCTATGAACTAGAAAAGCGTGATTTATGAGATAATACTGCAAGCGCACAGATCGTGCAGTATGCAGGTCGAATAACAGGGAGGTAAATTAAACCAAATTATTTATAAAATTTCTTGGGCGAGTTAGACGAAGCTTGGGGATTGATTTTGAAAAAAACAATAAAACTATTATTGAATTGAGTACAGAATTGAATCTAATCAAATCTATATTCAACCCAACATGACCTAAGAACGCAATAAAAAGAACAGAATTTAAAACTGCAGAAATAGAAATAACAAACAGGAATTAAAATTAGGATTACCGTTGAATCTAATCAGACGGTCAATCAATAATGAAAATAAATGTAAAATACAACTAGTACTATACCAAATCTAATTGTGTAGATGGCACTAGTTGCTAAGAAATAGAAAATTGCAGAAAATAAAACGAAGAAGAAGGACTTTATTAATGGAGAAGAAATAGAAAATGGGATCGTGGCTACAATGATATTACAAGGGTATTTATAGGAGATAACCAAACCCTAACCCTAATTACAAATGGGCCTAGCTATTTCAAGTAAGTTTTAGGCCTTTTGTCATTTGGAACAAGTTCTAGGCCTTTTCTCTTTTTCTCTTGCAAGCCTCCTTTAATTTGAGATGTGCATGACCTTTTTATAAATCATTTTCTTGTCCAACAACAACTAGATGTGAGATCTTCATCTACAATTCTTCAAAATGTAAATATATAGCAATCTGATCTTCATTTCTCTACTTTTCTGTTTGCATGCGGGATGGGTTGGAATATCCGTAAAAGTGACAAAACAATACCCAAGTAATATTTATTTGTATACAAAAGATAAGATATATGAGCATAAAATAAACGTATTTCTATGTCAATCAAATACCCCCACACTTATCTTTTACTCGTCCTCGAGTAAAACAAAAATAAAAAACTAACTAGATAGGTCACACTTTCGTAGGAAACACGATTGCATTAAGCGTATGCAACAAGCCGTCAAACCTCTAGGTGTCCCTAGTAGGACGAGTGTTGTCTCGTGAGGGTTTTCAGCGGATACTACCCACAAAATCCAAATGCAGTATGCTATGGCTCTAATGTAACTACGTGAATGCAGATGACTTATGCAACTGAAAACAAAAAAAAATGAAAACAAGACCTGTTTCAAGGAAAATGGTACAACAAACTAAGTTAACAATTTCTAATCAGTTGATAGTACTTTAGATACCTCAACTTGTAACAAATTTTCGATATAATTCAAGTTTTCAATGTTAAACTCTGGTCTGTCCCGTTGGTTCGGTCGATAACATAGTGCAGCCATGAAATAGATTCTTTGTTTGCTTGGCATAGTTTGTAAAGTAGTATTATTATTTTCTCATGTATGGCTAGTCAAATCAATAAGGTCAAGAAGAGTTTGGGCATCATCGCTTATTCTCTATCTCTATAAAAGTTAAAATTTATGATTAATTACATACACCTAACTTAAAAGACCAAAGTATACCACCCATACACTGCCTTGCGGACTAACAGAGAGTTGGGACAGAGCTTGACAGATTGTGCAGACTGGCGTTGACTTTGTCAACAACATTTCGGTAATCCTTAGGTGTCTAATCTCATAAAATGAGACCAAGATATTCCAACGCTGACTTTGTCAACAACATGTCGGATAGAGCTTGGCGGGTTTTGTAACAACCCGTAAAATGCGAGCCAGTTTGAAATTTTTATTTTGGCAATTTTAGCGAATTTTGATTATTTAAAATGAATTATTTTAAATAATATCGTCGTGAAATTTATTTTGAATATAATTCGAACGTATATATTATACGCGTCGTCGTTAGAATAAAAATAATTATATATAATTATAAAAGGAATTGAAAATGGCGCGGTAGTTCGATAATTCGATTTCAAACTTCAATTGAATGTACCGGGTGCAAAACAATCCGGATTTTAGTGAAACCAAAAATCATAGGATCTAATTGATAGTATCTTTCCAATGAATCTGACCAATCGAAATTTGATAGCGGGAATCAAAAGATATGTCCAGTTGAAAATTCTGAATAGTCGCTATGGAATTCAGGCCCTTAAAAATGGACATTTTGCAAATGACCTCGGATTTCGACGAAACCAGTTCTGTTGGATCCGCAGTGTCAAGTTATTGCTAGGTTTCAAATTTCATAATTTTTCGAATCAATATGTGAGCGTGGCAAAGGAAAACGCGTTTGACCAGTTTCAGTTGATTTTAATCGACTGGAAAATGGCCATTTTTCTAACGGTCTCAGAATTCGACGAAACTAGTTTTGTTAGGACCGTATCATCAATACGAAGCTAGAAAATATTTTTCTGCAATTTATAGAGTTAGTATGTGACCCCGGTAATTTGAAATGTACGTTTAAAATTGAATATAAGTGATTTAAATGTAAATTTAACGAAAATTGATTGTAACAGCCGAATCAGCTTACGATACATGTCCCATTGTGTTCGGAATGGGGGTGAAACGCTATGGACGACAGGCGGTGGGCCTCGTTTCGAGTTCGTATTTAAAGGTCAACCTTTTTTTCGAATAAAATAATTAAATAATAAAATAAAATAAAAAAATAATAAAAAAACCTTTCTCCCCTTAAAACCCCTCCAGGCCCCCCCCCCCCCCCCCCCGATTCAGATCGAACAGAACAAAATCAAAAAAAAAAAAAAGAGACGAACCATCGATCTCGATTTCGTCGCCGCCCAGGGGCCATCGTCGCCGCCTACGATCAGACTGCCTCCTCACTCCGGCGATCGACCCCCCCCCCCCCCACTGCTTCACCCTACCTCGCGACGATCTCAAGGGTCGATGTCGCATCGTTCATGTCAGGTTTCCGACCAGGTGGGGCCACCGATTGTGGCGCGCTCAGGGGAGGAAGTCGGCGACGCTCAGCCGCGTCGAGGGGTGGCCGGCGATCCATCTCCGGCGGCTCCAGGAACCTGTGGCGTGGAGGATTCAAAAACGACCGTGGGTTCGAGGGCATACGGGTTTATCAGAATCAAGGAAGCAGGAGAAGGTAATCTCCTGTTTTACATGTTTTTTTTTTTTTTTTTTTTTTTTTTTTAAAAAAAAAATAAAATTAGCTTTGTTTTAAAAATATACGTTGTTTTTAAAATATAAATAACATCACATAAAAATGTGATTTTTTATTTAAATAGGTTTGCGATAAAAATAGGATTTTTATATATTGAACTTCGGCATAAAAATAGGATTTTTATATTTTGAACTTCGAAAGGAAAATAGGATTTTTATCTATTGAACTTCGAAAGAAAAATATAGTTTTTATGTATTGAACTTTGAAATAAAAATTCGATTTTTATATATTGAACTTTGAAATAAAAATTCGATTTTTATATATTGAACTTTGAAATAAAAATTCGATTTTTATATATTGAACTTTGAAATAAAAATTCGATTTTTATATATTGAACTTTGAAACAAAAATTCGATTTTTATATATTGAATAGCGAACTAAAAATTCGATTTTTATATATAGAACTTCGAACTAAAAATTCGATTTTTATATATTGAATAGCGAACTAAAAATTCGATTTTTATATATTGAATAGCGAACTAAAAATTCGATTTTTATATATAGAACTTCGAACTAAAAATTCGATTTTTATATATTGAATAGCGAACTAAAAATAGAATTTTTATATATTGAACTTCGATAGAAAAATAGAATTTTTATATATTGAACTTCGATAGAAAAATAGAATTTTTATATATTGAACTTCGATAGAAAAATAGAATTTTTATATATTGAACTTCGATAGAAAAATAGAATTTTTATATATTGAACTTCGATAGAAAAATAGAATTTTTATATATTGAACTTCGATAGAAAAATAGAATTTTTATATATTGAACTTCGATAGAAAAATAGAATTTTTATATATTGAACTTCGAAGTAAAAATGTGATTTTTACGTATGTAGAGAAAGCAGCAACGAAGGTGACAAAAAGGCGAAACGACGAAGACTTCTGCAAAAGAAGTGCCGTGGAGCTAGGATAGCTATATGTGAGAATTTCTCACCTTTCAATTTATTTTTCTAGTTATATATATATATACTAGGATGCAGACGGTGCTTAGTAGCACCCGACACAATCGTCCACAGACCATGGACTTGTTTGTTTGATTGTTTGGTGATTGATTGCGAATTGGTTTGAATGTGGTTTGTGATGTGAAAAATCGAATCGATAAATTGGTTAGGATTAGACGTGCGCCGTTATAAGGCGAAGGAGTAAGGCTAGGTTAGACTCTTACTCCAAATTTTGTGGTTTACATAATGAATTGATTTGATTGATGTGTGAATGGCGTGGGCCTTCACTAGACCGGGGATAAGGCTAGGCCTTGTCCCGTTTTTAGTATCGTGCCGTTATGCTGCCGAAATTTTCTAAAATATGTTAGAAAAATAAAAATACCATTTTATTGAATAAATGAATTGAATAGAAATTCATATGTTGAAATAAAATGTTTTGTCGTTAAAAATATAATTTTTAACGTGAAGTGAATAAAATAGAATATTCATTTACAAACCAGACGGTTTGTTTATGTACACCTATTTGAATGACATTGATTGGGACGATAAATTTTACACATCGCCCAACAGCACAAATAAAATATGTGTTTGATTGTTTGAAACCCCACACGGGTGTTGGGATGAAATTTGAAGTTCACTCATCCTGATTTATTAAATATGTCGATCGGTTGATTGACAGGCTGTTATAAGCGTTGAATATCTATATTTGATGCTTTTACAGTGTAGTGCACTTTGGTTGATGGTTGATTATTTTCAATGCTATTATATACATGTGTTGTATGAAAATCCATATAATTAACTTTATATGGTAATTGATTGGGCCTCATTCCAATCGTGAAAATCAAGAATATTTTGATAATAAGAAATATTTGAAATAGAATATTTGAAAATAGAAATTTATGAAGCCGTGTTGATTAGTTTGACGCCATTTTGACGTAAACTATATTTATATCGATTTTATTCATTTAGAATTGAATTGAAAACGATTTCGAAATGAATTGAATTGAAAAGATTTCGAAATGAATTGAATTGGAAAAGATTTCGAAATGAATTAAATTGAAAAGATTTCGAAATGAATTGAATTGAAAACGATTTCGAAATGAATTGAATTGAAAAAGATTTCGAAATGAATTGAATTGAAAAAGATTTCGAAATGAATTGAATTGAAAACGAATTCGAAATGAATTGAATTGAAAAAAGATTTCGAAATGAATTGAATTGAAAAAGATTTCGAAATGAATTGAATTGAAAACGATTTCGAAATGAATTGAATTGAAAACGAATTCGAAATGAATTGAATTGAAAACGAATTCAAAGTGAATTGAATTGAAAATGAATTCAAATTGAATTGAAATTTGAATTGAATTGA
This sequence comes from Allium sativum, assembly GCA_030737875.1. Lineage (NCBI taxonomy): Eukaryota > Viridiplantae > Streptophyta > Magnoliopsida > Asparagales > Amaryllidaceae > Allium > Allium sativum. The sequence continues at coordinate 37,456,100 of CM060917.1, read as the reverse complement.
AATTTGAATTGAACAGAAATGAATTTTAAAACGAATTTATAAGGAGGGATTCAATTTTGCTTTGAATTGAAATGGAAGTTGAAATAGGTTTTGAAACGATTTTAAAACTATTTATATAATTCGTTTTGAATAGGAATCGACGAAATATATATTATATATATTATATATAATATAATGGCCTGAATAGAACGCGCCGCGCCGCGGCAGTTCGCGAATTTCGACCATTTATTTCAAACGGACATTACGGGAGATCCGACCGTCGGATTCTCCTAAAACCGGAACCGTTGGGTTCGTATCGAAAAGAGCTTTCTAACGAATATTAGAAATTTGAAATCTAACGGTTGGATTTGGAATTATGTCCAAATCAAATTCGAAAAAGGTCGCTGTAAGTGCAGTTCGATGACCATTGATGGAAATCGACTGTACGGGCCTTGATAAAATTATTAAAAATAATAATAATTTGTGTAAAATCATAAGAAATGATTTAGAAAGAATTGGGATGAAAAACTCCATATTTGAAAAGATAAAAATAGATTTTTATCGAAATGAACTAGTTTTGAACTAGAATTATAATTCTATTTATTTTTAAATAAATAAATTGAATTTGAAAAGGGTTTTGAAAATAACCAAAATTTCCAATGATTGCATTGGAGTGGATTTGAATCGAAATTGTCTTCGGAATATTTCGATGTTGGAATTCGTGATATTACAGGTGTTGTTATGGAAATTTGAAAGATATATATTTGTATCGTTATTTCCAATACGACATTTGTTAGTCGTAGAATTCGATATTGAATATAAGCCGATATATTTTCTATTCAGAGCCTTGTATTGAATATCGAATGTGATTTGGGTTTGTCGTGAATGGTGTCTTCACTAACACTGTTCTTGAACCCAGCTGAGAAAAGATTAAATCTTTTGATTTAGATTTAATGAAGTGTACCAATTAAATGATATTTAATTGGAATTGAATTGATATTGATTTTTGGGTTTATCGTGAACAGTGTTTTAAATAACACTTGTTCTTTAACCCGATAATTAATGAATGTGATTTGGGTTTGTCGTGAATGGTGTCTTCACTAACACTGTTCTTGAACCCAGCTGAGAAAAGATTAAATCTTTTGATTTAGATTTAATGAAGTGTACCAATTAAATAATATTTAATTGGAATTGAATGGATATTGATTTTTGAGTTTATCGTGAACAGTGTTTTAAATAACACTTGTTCTTTAACCCGATAATTAATGGGATGTGACTTTGGGTTTATCGTGAACCGTGTTTTAAATGACACTGATTCTTTAACCCAGTCACAGATTAAAACTAAGTGGAGTTTTAATGAATCTTTAATTAGATTGAAAAGATCGAGAATGGAGTATCACCAGTTTTGCTCCAGGCGATAGTTAAATCTTTAATTAGATTTGAATGTGAAATTTAGAAACTAACTGGCGGTTAGCCAAGCAGAATGGTTTTCTGGATATTGATCTGATGTTGGTTTCGGCCTTCGGGGTTAATATTTGGGGAATTATTCTCTTGATTAATTTACGGTTAGTGACTAATGAATTGAAATGAGGCGTATGTTGTGTTTGTGTAACACTTATTTAAAATATACGCGAGTTATTCGGAAAGACCGGGTTTATCCCATTCTGAATAACTGATACGACGATAAGTCGAAGATGAAGACGATGGTCGAAGACCGGAGGTCTTCACGTCGTTTGGGTGATAACTGATGATCTTGATTGGGCTGTACACCCAAGAAGATGGAAACAGTTAGTGATCGTCCAGACGTACTTGGAGATCGATGGATATGCGGGATACTAGGTGCCTCCGGTTTCGTTCAGACCCAGAACGGACTTGTAAATGGACTGTGTGTCTGACATCGGATTTCATTCTGTGTGACTGATATCGGTTGCATAGGATGGTTTGCCTGTGTGGCATGCTAAGATGCAAATGATCAAGGCTTCTGTTGAAAAGCAAAGTCTTGTGGTGATGATCAAAGCACGGCCTTTGTGGCGTAGCTTTGTGTAACGTTTACCTCGCGTGTTTCACACCCGGTATGAACCAAAAACGGGAGACGGACCTCAGGGAGGACTTGCGTTTCTTTCTAGCTAGAAGTGGCGTCAGTGGTTTTACACGCCCTGACGAGTTTGACTTATGTGGTTGTTGCTGTTGCGAGGCGCCTCGGATTGATCGGTCGTTCTCGAACCGATGGAGTCATTCGTTGGCTCGTTTGCGCCCCAAAGGGCGGGGAAACGTAGTGTTCAGGCATTTTAATCCACATCGGTGGACCGGCCCTGTCGCTCCTAGGGTCACTCGAGCTCTGATCCTGAGACATGGTAGGCTAGATTGTCTCGAATCGGTGAGGATCTTGCCCCTAGCCTCGGTTCATAGAAGGAAATCCAATTTCCAAATACGTGACATTTGCGGTTTTATTTGTAAACCTATATATGGCGACATAGTGGCATGGGACGCTCATGTCGCCTATGATTGATACTTATGATTTGAAGTGTTTTATACACTATGCACTTATAATAGTATCAAATGATTTGTTTTAAACGTATCAAGCATTCTTTGGCTGTTATAAGGGAAAACCCTATCCCCCGGCTTGCGATTGCATTGTGTGATAGGACCTGGGTCTTATAACAGCTTCATTTTTTCTTTATTTAGCATTGCGCTGTTTGTTTTATGCACTGGTATTCTTGGGAGGAAACCCGTTCCGTGTTATACGGCGTGGTCCCTTGATTTACCTAATGATTTAAAATAAAGATTAATAACTGTTTTAGTTCTCACACCAGTCACATGACTGACCTGGAGTTTATTGTTTTAACCTAAACTCTGGGTGCCCCTATTTTGACACGGGCAGCTAGTAGTTTTGGTTTTGCAGATTTATATTCACAGGATCCTGGTTTACAGCTGGAATGATATCCGGAAAGCTTTGTATCCGTATATCTCTTCTAGTTGTGTATTGTATTATTTTCCGCTGCTATGTATTTAAATGTAATTTAAATCTCTGATATTTCTGTGTAATATTCATTTATACTCTGTATATTCTTGTAATCTGATGCATTGTTGTAATATACAATGAAATGTTCTTCTATATGCGTTCTGCTGTGGTTTGTTCTCGAACTATCCGTCGCTTTCCTTTAAGGGGAAGTTACGGGTCTTCACAGTTGGTATCAGAGCTTGGGTTTACAAAGCTCAGAGAACAAGGCACATTAGAACTATACGAAAGAATTCATCAGATATTGGATTAGTAATATCCAATGAGAATGACTCGTTAGAGATAGGATCAGTAGTATCTTAGAACGAGTGTGAAGAGTTTATTTTTAAAATAAAACAAATTTTTGTTTTGAAAATTTAAATCAATTATTCGTATCTGATTATTTATTTGTATTGATGTGGACAATCCAGTATATATAGATTTTGCGTATACGTCTGATCCGCGTGTATTTGAAATTTTAATATACTGGATAGATATAGAATCACACTCTAGTCGCCCGGAGATAATTTTGGTAATGCGGCCGCATTATCAATATTTATATTCGTGTTTCGAAGGTGTGATATCTATATATTTCCTATTGACTGGTGTGAGAACCAAAATTAGATAGGGCTTATTGTTGTGATTTGGCATCAAAAATCTGATTTTTGTATATGTATCAAAATATGAATTTGAAACTCTAATTCAACTAATTGATTGATGTTTGTGTTGTTTGTTTATTTGTTTGCTAATTTTTAGCCATTTAGCCTAACAGAACCAAATATTGAATTATATCGAAGATTGGTTGCGTTTGCTTGCATATACATATATATCATTGAACAGGTCATAGCAAGGAGGCTAGAGCAGAGAATAAAATTTGTTTGCCCGACAAATAGGTACATGTTTACTACATAATTTCCTGTTTTGTTTGGGTGATGATGATTTTGTGAGCCTATTGGCTAGCCGCTTGGCTTTTTCTTTTTCTTTTTGAGATCTGAAGGACCGGGGAAGCTATTTGAAATTCCCCGATGCTCCCGGTGCAGGGGAGGTTATGGCGAAATTTTTCAAAAATTTAGGGTGTTAGCCAAATTTTTGAAATTTTGAAAATTCTCAGAAACTAAAAAGTTGGAAAATGGAAGCCTGATCGATAGTAGAGTTGAATAATCAAACCACTTTCGACTTTGTTCCTTTTCGGGGACGAAAAGTTTTAAGTGGGGGAGATTGTAACAACCCGTAAAATGCGAGCCAGTTTGAAATTTTTATTTTGGCAATTTTAGCGAATTTTGATTATTTAAAATGAATTATTTTAAATAATATCGTCGTGAAATTTATTTTGAATATAATTCGAACGTATATATTATACGCGTCGTCGTTAGAATAAAAATAATTATATATAATTATAAAAGGAATTGAAAATGGCGCGGTAGTTCGATAATTCGATTTCAAACTTCAATTGAATGTACCGGGTGCAAAACAATCCGGATTTTAGTGAAACCAAAAATCATAGGATCTAATTGATAGTATCTTTCCAATGAATCTGACCAATCGAAATTTGATAGCGGGAATCAAAAGATATGTCCAGTTGAAAATTCTGAATAGTCGCTATGGAATTCAGGCCCTTAAAAATGGACATTTTGCAAATGACCTCGGATTTCGACGAAACCAGTTCTGTTGGATCCGCAGTGTCAAGTTATTGCTAGGTTTCAAATTTCATAATTTTTCGAATCAATATGTGAGCGTGGCAAAGGAAAACGCGTTTGACCAGTTTCAGTTGATTTTAATCGACTGGAAAATGGCCATTTTTCTAACGGTCTCAGAATTCGACGAAACTAGTTTTGTTAGGACCGTATCATCAATACGAAGCTAGAAAATATTTTTCTGCAATTTATAGAGTTAGTATGTGACCCCGGTAATTTGAAATGTACGTTTAAAATTGAATATAAGTGATTTAAATGTAAATTTAACGAAAATTGATTGTAACAGCCGAATCAGCTTACGATACATGTCCCATTGTGTTCGGAATGGGGGTGAAACGCTATGGACGACAGGCGGTGGGCCTCGTTTCGAGTTCGTATTTAAAGGTCAACCTTTTTTTCGAATAAAATAATTAAATAATAAAATAAAATAAAAAAATAATAAAAAAACCTTTCTCCCCTTAAAACCCCTCCAGGCCCCCCCCCCCCGATTCAGATCGAACAGAACAAAATCAAAAAAAAAAAAAAGAGACGAACCATCGATCTCGATTTCGTCGCCGCCCAGGGGCCATCGTCGCCGCCTACGATCAGACTGCCTCCTCACTCCGGCGATCGACCCCCCCCCCACTGCTTCACCCTACCTCGCGACGATCTCAAGGGTCGATGTCGCATCGTTCATGTCAGGTTTCCGACCAGGTGGGGCCACCGATTGTGGCGCGCTCAGGGGAGGAAGTCGGCGACGCTCAGCCGCGTCGAGGGGTGGCCGGCGATCCATCTCCGGCGGCTCCAGGAACCTGTGGCGTGGAGGATTCAAAAACGACCGTGGGTTCGAGGGCATACGGGTTTATCAGAATCAAGGAAGCAGGAGAAGGTAATCTCCTGTTTTACATGTTTTTTTTTTTTTTTTTTTTTTTTTTTTTTTAAAAAAAATAAAATTAGCTTTGTTTTAAAAATATACGTTGTTTTTAAAATATAAATAACATCACATAAAAATGTGATTTTTTATTTAAATAGGTTTGCGATAAAAATAGGATTTTTATATATTGAACTTCGGCATAAAAATAGGATTTTTATATTTTGAACTTCGAAAGGAAAATAGGATTTTTATCTATTGAACTTCGAAAGAAAAATATAGTTTTTATGTATTGAACTTTGAAATAAAAATTCGATTTTTATATATTGAACTTTGAAATAAAAATTCGATTTTTATATATTGAACTTTGAAATAAAAATTCGATTTTTATATATTGAACTTTGAAATAAAAATTCGATTTTTATATATTGAACTTTGAAATAAAAATTCGATTTTTATATATTGAATAGCGAACTAAAAATTCGATTTTTATATATAGAACTTCGAACTAAAAATTCGATTTTTATATATTGAATAGCGAACTAAAAATTCGATTTTTATATATTGAATAGCGAACTAAAAATTCGATTTTTATATATAGAACTTCGAACTAAAAATTCGATTTTTATATATTGAATAGCGAACTAAAAATAGAATTTTTATATATTGAACTTCGATAGAAAAATAGAATTTTTATATATTGAACTTCGATAGAAAAATAGAATTTTTATATATTGAACTTCGATAGAAAAATAGAATTTTTATATATTGAACTTCGATAGAAAAATAGAATTTTTATATATTGAACTTCGATAGAAAAATAGAATTTTTATATATTGAACTTCGATAGAAAAATAGAATTTTTATATATTGAACTTCGAAGTAAAAATGTGATTTTTACGTATGTAGAGAAAGCAGCAACGAAGGTGACAAAAAGGCGAAACGACGAAGACTTCTGCAAAAGAAGTGCCGTGGAGCTAGGATAGCTATATGTGAGAATTTCTCACCTTTCAATTTATTTTTCTAGTTATATATATATATATACTAGGATGCAGACGGTGCTTAGTAGCACCCGACACAATCGTCCACAGACCATGGACTTGTTTGTTTGATTGTTTGGTGATTGATTGCGAATTGGTTTGAATGTGGTTTGTGATGTGAAAAATCGAATCGATAAATTGGTTAGGATTAGACGTGCGCCGTTATAAGGCGAAGGAGTAAGGCTAGGTTAGACTCTTACTCCAAATTTTGTGGTTTACATAATGAATTGATTTGATTGATGTGTGAATGGCGTGGGCCTTCACTAGACCGGGGATAAGGCTAGGCCTTGTCCCGTTTTTAGTATCGTGCCGTTATGCTGCCGAAATTTTCTAAAATATGTTAGAAAAATAAAAATACCATTTTATTGAATAAATGAATTGAATAGAAATTCATATGTTGAAATAAAATGTTTTGTCGTTAAAAATATAATTTTTAACGTGAAGTGAATAAAATAGAATATTCATTTACAAACCAGACGGTTTGTTTATGTACACCTATTTGAATGACATTGATTGAGACGATAAATTTTACACATCGCCCAACAGCACAAATAAAATATGTGTTTGATTGTTTGAAACCCCACACGGGTGTTGGGATGAAATTTGAAGTTCACTCATCCTGATTTATTAAATATGTCGATCGGTTGATTGACAGGCTGTTATAAGCGTTGAATATCTATATTTGATGCTTTTACAGTGTAGTGCACTTTGGTTGATGGTTGATTATTTTCAATGCTATTATATACATGTGTTGTATGAAAATCCATATAATTAACTTTATATGGTAATTGATTGGGCCTCATTCCAATCGTGAAAATCAAGAATATTTTGATAATAAGAAATATTTGAAATAGAATATTTGAAAATAGAAATTTATGAAGCCGTGTTGATTAGTTTGACGCCATTTTGACGTAAACTATATTTATATCGATTTTATTCATTTAGAATTGAATTGAAAACGATTTCGAAATGAATTGAATTGAAAAGATTTCGAAATGAATTGAATTGGAAAAGATTTCGAAATGAATTAAATTGAAAAGATTTCGAAATGAATTGAATTGAAAACGATTTCGAAATGAATTGAATTGAAAAAGATTTCGAAATGAATTGAATTGAAAAAGATTTCGAAATGAATTGAATTGAAAACGAATTCGAAATGAATTGAATTGAAAAAAGATTTCGAAATGAATTGAATTGAAAAAGATTTCGAAATGAATTGAATTGAAAACGATTTCGAAATGAATTGAATTGAAAACGAATTCGAAATGAATTGAATTGAAAACGAATTCAAAGTGAATTGAATTGAAAATGAATTCAAATTGAATTGAAATTTGAATTGAATTGAAATTTGAATTGAACAGAAATGAATTTTAAAACGAATTTATAAGGAGGGATTCAATTTTGCTTTGAATTGAAATGGAAGTTGAAATAGGTTTTGAAACGATTTTAAAACGATTTATATAATTCGTTTTGAATAGGAATCGACGAAATATATATTATATATATTATATATAATATAATGGCCTGAATAGAACGCGCCGCGCCGCGGCAGTTCGCGAATTTCGACCATTTATTTCAAACGGACATTACGGGAGATCCGACCGTCGGATTCTCCTAAAACCGGAACCGTTGGGTTCGTATCGAAAAGAGCTTTCTAACGAATATTAGAAATTTGAAATCTAACGGTTGGATTTGGAATTATGTCCAAATCAAATTCGAAAAAGGTCGCTGTAAGTGCAGTTCGATGACCATTGATGGAAATCGACTGTACGGGCCTTGATAAAATTATTAAAAATAATAATAATTTGTGTAAAATCATAAGAAATGATTTAGAAAGAATTGGGATGAAAAACTCCATATTTGAAAAGATAAAAATAGATTTTTATCGAAATGAACTAGTTTTGAACTAGAATTATAATTCTATTTATTTTTAAATAAATAAATTGAATTTGAAAAGGGTTTTGAAAATAACCAAAATTTCCAATGATTGCATTGGAGTGGATTTGAATCGAAATTGTCTTCGGAATATTTCGATGTTGGAATTCGTGATATTACAGGTGTTGTTATGGAAATTTGAAAGATATATATTTGTATCGTTATTTCCAATACGACATTTGTTAGTCGTAGAATTCGATATTGAATATAAGCCGATATATTTTCTATTCAGAGCCTTGTATTGAATATCGAATGTGATTTGGGTTTGTCGTGAATGGTGTCTTCACTAACACTGTTCTTGAACCCAGCTGAGAAAAGATTAAATCTTTTGATTTAGATTTAATGAAGTGTACCAATTAAATGATATTTAATTGGAATTGAATTGATATTGATTTTTGGGTTTATCGTGAACAGTGTTTTAAATAACACTTGTTCTTTAACCCGATAATTAATGAATGTGATTTGGGTTTGTCGTGAATGGTGTCTTCACTAACACTGTTCTTGAACCCAGCTGAGAAAAGATTAAATCTTTTGATTTAGATTTAATGAAGTGTACCAATTAAATAATATTTAATTGGAATTGAATGGATATTGATTTTTGAGTTTATCGTGAACAGTGTTTTAAATAACACTTGTTCTTTAACCCGATAATTAATGGGATGTGACTTTGGGTTTATCGTGAACCGTGTTTTAAATGACACTGATTCTTTAACCCAGTCACAGATTAAAACTAAGTGGAGTTTTAATGAATCTTTAATTAGATTGAAAAGATCGAGAATGGAGTATCACCAGTTTTGCTCCAGGCGATAGTTAAATCTTTAATTAGATTTGAATGTGAAATTTAGAAACTAACTGGCGGTTAGCCAAGCAGAATGGTTTTCTGGATATTGATCTGATGTTGGTTTCGGCCTTCGGGGTTAATATTTGGGGAATTATTCTCTTGATTAATTTACGGTTAGTGACTAATGAATTGAAATGAGGCGTATGTTGTGTTTGTGTAACACTTATTTAAAATATACGCGAGTTATTCGGAAAGACCGGGTTTATCCCATTCTGAATAACTGATACGACGATAAGTCGAAGATGAAGACGATGGTCGAAGACCGGAGGTCTTCACGTCGTTTGGGTGATAACTGATGATCTTGATTGGGCTGTACACCCAAGAAGATGGAAACAGTTAGTGATCGTCCAGACGTACTTGGAGATCGATGGATATGCGGGATACTAGGTGCCTCCGGTTTCGTTCAGACCCAGAACGGACTTGTAAATGGACTGTGTGTCTGACATCGGATTTCATTCTGTGTGACTGATATCGGTTGCATAGGATGGTTTGCCTGTGTGGCATGCTAAGATGCAAATGATCAAGGCTTCTGTTGAAAAGCAAAGTCTTGTTGTGATGATCAAAGCACGGCCTTTGTGGCGTAGCTTTGTGTAACGTTTACCTCGCGTGTTTCACACCCGGTATGAACCAAAAACGGGAGACGGACCTCAGGGAGGACTTGCGTTTCTTTCTAGCTAGAAGTGGCGTCAGTGGTTTTACACGCCCTGACGAGTTTGACTTATGTGGTTGTTGCTGTTGCGAGGCGCCTCGGATTGATCGGTCGTTCTCGAACCGATGGAGTCATTCGTTGGCTCGTTTGCGCCCTAAAGGGCGGGGAAACGTAGTGTTCAGGCATTTTAATCCACATCGGTGGACCGGCCCTGTCGCTCCTAGGGTCACTCGAGCTCTGATCCTGAGACATGGTAGGCTAGATTGTCTCGAATCGGTGAGGATCTTGCCCCTAGCCTCGGTTCATAGAAGGAAATCCAATTTCCAAATACGTGACATTTGCGGTTTTATTTGTAAACCTATATATGGCGACATAGTGGCATGGGACGCTCATGTCGCCTATGATTGATACTTATGATTTGAAGTGTTTTATACACTATGCACTTATAATAGTATCAAATGATTTGTTTTAAACGTATCAAGCATTCTTTGGCTGTTATAAGGGAAAACCCTATCCCCCGGCTTGCGATTGCATTGTGTGATAGGACCTGGGTCTTATAACAGCTTCATTTTTTCTTTATTTAGCATTGCGCTGTTTGTTTTATGCACTGGTATTCTTGGGAGGAAACCCGTTCCGTGTTATACGGCGTGGTCCCTTGATTTACCTAATGATTTAAAATAAAGATTAATAACTGTTTTAGTTCTCACACCAGTCACATGACTGACCTGGAGTTTATTGTTTTAATCTAAACTCTGGGTGCCCCTATTTTGACACGGGCAGCTAGTAGTTTTAGTTTTGCAGATTTATATTCACAGGATCCTGGTTTACAGCTGGAATGATATCCGGAAAGCTTTGTATCCGTATATCTCTTCTAGTTGTGTATTGTATTATTTTCCGCTGCTATGTATTTAAATGTAATTTAAATCTCTGATATTTCTGTGTAATATTCATTTATACTCTGTATATTCTTGTAATCTGATGCATTGTTGTAATATACAATGAAATGTTCTTCTATATGCGTTCTGCTGTGGTTTGTTCTCGAACTATCCGTCGCTTTCCTTTAAGGGGAAGTTACGGGTCTTCACAGGTTTGCACACCAACGCTAGATATACAAGCAATGTTGGATACCCTTGGATTACTATTATTATTATTGAAAATATAAGCGCAAAGGAGAGTTACGCGAATTCAACTTAACACAACTTAGTTTTAACGATTCGAAAAGCCAATATAAGTATTTTAAGTCCTCCACTAATTAAACAAGGACTACAATTTAGAATAAACTTCATGGCCATCACCTAAGATTCTCCCTATGTACCAGTTACACTATTATCCCTCAAAATTCAACTTTTCATTATATTTCTTATTCGATCTTAGTTGAGAGAAAAAAAAATACTATCAACTGATTAACAATCCTTGACTTATTTTGTTGTATCAATCTAAAATGAGTCATGTTTCAAAAAAAAAGGAAAAAATGGCATGTTACTACGATCTAAAATGAATGATGGTCCTATATGAAAAGAAAGAAGAAAAAAATTAAAGAAAAATAAAAGGATGTAATGCAGACTCCCCCCACACTTGGACAAAACAGTGTCACTGTAGCACGTTTCCTAAATTTGAATGATAAAACCTATAAATGGATTAAATGCAAAATGATTTGCAGAATGAAATGCAGCCTAACTATATGTAAGAATGGATCATATGTACAATGATATATGTGTTTACGATGCATGCGATGCAAAGAATGCCACCAACTTTTTCCCCCACACTTGGTTCTAGCCCGATGAATCAGATTCCCAATATGTCTAGGCATGTTTTCTAATAAGCAAAGATTTTTGAAAACCATCTCATCTTTATACCTAGATTTATAATCCAGTAGATAAATATCCAGGGTCATCGTAACATGAAGTTTTTCAACCAAGCTAACATTCCAAAAATAATGTGTTCAACGAATTTATCAGTGTAATTGTTCAAAAATTTGTGATCGTATATAAACTCAGTTGTACTTGCGAAATTTAAATTCTGAGTGTTGTTCAAGACTATGTGATCACATTTCTCAATTGATAACGTATTTTTAACACTAACTATTTCATGTTCATTTGAAATTTTCTCAAAGTTAAAATTTTCGAACTCATGACTTGAATCTACTTCTTTCTCATTTGTCAACTCATCCTCATACAATCCAAAGAATTCATGTTCGTTAAAATCCTTCTCCAATTTTGAGTTGAAAAATTCAACATTTTTATTTTATTCAATTTCTAGAATTTCAAGTTTCTCGCAGCCTGAAAGAGGAAGATTAAAATCTGAGCTTAAAACTTTTTCCTGAAAAGAATCGAAGTCCAAATCATTTGTTGAATTTTGAACAACTTCATTTAGATCGTTATTCTCAATTTCTAAAGTAGTTACCTGAAAATTTTCAATATCAGTAAAGAATGGATTATTTTCTGATTCATCGCTTGTTTGAATTTGATTTTGTTACTCTCGTTGTTCTTTCAAAGATGTCATTAAACAAAGAAGTTCATCCATCTTTCAATCTTTTTCATCAAGTTGTCTATCTTGCCTTTCTACCCCTCTCTAAGAATGTTAAGATGATATTCTTCAGAATCGTTGATTTGAGAGCTCTCATTTTGGATTTCTTGATTCTCAAAATTATAGTCCACGTCAATTTCACAATCAATGTTATTTCCAATGTGGTGGTTGTTTGAATCTTCAGAAAAATGACAATGATATTGGAAATCATTTTGATTTTGAAAATTATGTTCGTAATCAAAACTGTTGGAATTTGAGGGAAAAATGCAATTTTGGTTATTTTCAAGATGTTGATATGGGCTATAATTTTGAAAATTTTGGTTTACAACCCCATATTGATGTTGACCAAAGCTATATTGGGATTCAAAGCTGTTTTGATGAGTGTGTGGCCCATAATCGAAATTATTGACATTTGAATTGAAATTGCAATTTTGATCATATCCATGCTTTTGAAAATGTTGGTCATTTGGAAAAATTTTGAAAATTGTTGGCATTGGCTCATGAAATTTTGGAAAATTTTGGCTCATGAGTTGCTATTCATATTCATACTCTTCTAGAGGACGTCTACTCCGATTATTATCCCACATTTCTCTCAATGATATTTTTGAATCAGACATTTTAAAGAAGTCATGGCAAGACAGGAATTATTCTCACTTCAAAATAGTATAAAATACTAAGTTGTGCTCTATTAATTAACTGACTCAATTAGAAGGGGGGAGAGGGTCTTATAGCCGTTCACGTATAATATAAATACTAAGGGATACGACCAATGTTTTACGGGTAGTATGCAACCTCTTTTGCTAAAAGTTCAATAAATTGAACTAATATATATCTGCGATCCAATTATACGAGACAGACAACTTCACAAAACACCACTTTTCAATTATATTATTTCAAAAATCAAATCAAGTTTTAAAATTGAAAATCGACGAGAGTGATGACTTCAGGTATGTTAATTCGTGCCTCACTAAACAGATTCAAAAATTCTAATCACAGAATAATAAATTGCAGAAAATTTAAATATTGTACAAGCAAGCCGCTGCCCCTGCAGAAGATTTTTACAAGCAATTTCTATATTTTTCAAAGCTACACAGCACATGTAGAGTTTAGAAAATTTTACAGTGGGGTATGGTAGTCCAGAACGATTGAAAAACACTGGCAATTCAAATCAATTGTTTGCAGATCGATTGACTTATGTATTCCTTGTTCGCTTTGCTTGAACTCTCGCTCACTTTGGTCTTTGTTGTTTGCTTGAGCACTTTTCTAGCTTTGCTTTAAATTCGTTGCGCTGCTTGTTGCAGGGAAGGTGATTTTGGACAGTGAATTGAATGCTTGGTGGAGAATCAGGCAGAAGGGGATGTTTGATCAGTTTTGATGGCTGGTAGATGTCGGTGAATTATGAGAGAGAGAAATTACGGCACAAGGAATCTAAAGACAGAAGGTACAAGCTGTGAATTTGAAGAAGATGGTGAATTTGTTTCTTCTTCTTTTCTTTTCCTTTTTTTTGAAAGGAATGTAATGAATTGGGAAAAATAGAAAGAAAGCGGAAACCAAATAAAATGAAAAATGGAAAGAAATCTAAAAATTGGCAACAAATTGAATGAAAAAAAGGCTAGAATTTGTTCAAGGCAGAGGAGCAACAAGAATTTTGTTGATTGGGTGGGGGGAATAGAGGCTGTTATGTATGCGGGTGGGAGGTTTGAGAGGATTTTGTTTTGCAGAAGGGTGGCGAAGTTTTGTGAATGGTAAGGGCTTGAGATGAATAAGGAATTGGTTGGCAGTGAAGAAATAGAGAAAGAGGACTTTTTTTTATTGTATATTTGTTTTTGTTTTGGAAAGAAGAAAAAAAATTTAAACAAAAGGAAAGTAAAAGATTGGAAAGGGATTTGAAACAGGGAAAGCAATAAAGAGAAGACAAAAACAGAAAGATTTTTTTGTTTATTGTTGTAAAATTAGAAGAGAGATAGAAAGAAAAATGAAAAAGGAAAAAATTGAAAAGGGAAAGAAATAAATGAAAGAGAATATAAAATGTTAAAGGCAGAAAATCAGTGAAAATGACAGTTTTTTTTTGTAATGAAAGCAAATGTAAAAAGATGGAAAGAAACTAAAGAAAGGAAAGAACCAGAAAAATAAGCAAGTTGTAAATACAAAGGGGAAGAAAAAAATTGAAAGAAATAACGAAAATTTCAAAAGAGGGAAGAAATAAATGAAAAAGCAGAGAATTAATTACAAGGCAAAGAAGGGAAAGATCTTAAAAGAGAAAAGCTTTAAAATTTATTTTTTTGGTTTATTGTTTTAAAAGATTGAACAATTGGAAAGACGTAAAAGGAAGGAAGGAATATATGGAAAGAAGGAATGAAGAGGGAAAAAGAAAATGTAAAAGGAAAAAAAATTGAAAAGGGGAAAGAAATAAAATAAAAAATCAAGAAAAAATGGCAATTTTTTTTGTCCTCTTGTTTAGAAGATTATAATATCAATTAACAATACCAAATCTAACCAATCAAGAATTTTTATTCATATATACAAGGAAAAAAAAACTAACACAAATCAAAAATTAAATAAATAATAAAATTTAATTGTTGCCTCCCGGCAACGGCGCTAAAAACTTGATTGTCGCTTCCCTATGAACTAGAAAAGCGCGATTTATGAAATAATACTACAAGCGCACAGATCGTGTAGTATGCAGGTCGAATCACAGGGAGATAAATTAAATCAAATTATTTATAAAATTTCTTGGGCGAGTTAGACGAAGCTTGGGGATTGATTTTGAAAAAACAGTAAAACTATTACTGAATTGAGTACAGAGCTGAATCTAATCAAATCTATATTCAACCCAACATGACCTAAGAACGCAATAAAAAGAACAGAAATTAAAACTGCAGAAACTGAAATAACAAACAGGAATTAAAATTAGGATTACCGTTGAATCTAATCAGACGGTCAATCACTAATGAAAATAAATGTAAAATACAACTAGTACTCTACCAAATCTAATTGTGTAGATGGCACTAGTTGCTAAGAAATAGAAAATTGCAGAAAATAAAATGAAGAAGAATGACTTTATTAATGGAGAAGAAATGGAAAATGGGATCGTGGCTACAATGATATTACAAGGGTATTTATAGGAGATAACCAAACCCTAACCCTAATTACAAATGGGCCTAGATATTTCAAGTAAGTTTTAGGCCTTTTTTCATTTGGAACAAGTTCTAGGACTTTTCTCTTTTTCTCTTGCAAGCCTCCTTTAATTTGAGATGTGCATGGCCTTTTTATAAATCATTTTCTTGTCCAATAGCAACTAGATGTGATATCTTCATCTACAATTCTTCAAAATGAAAATATATAGCAATCTGATCTTTATTTCTCTACTTTTCTGTTTGCATGCGGGCTAGGTTGGAATATCTGTAAAAGTGATAAAACAATACCCAATTAATATTTATTTGTATACAAAAGATAAGATATAAGAGCATAAAATAAACATATTTCTATATCAATCAAACATTGATTGAAAATAACATGTATATTCTTGATGAATTTTATTGACAACATAGTTGTATATATCGTTGGTTGTCCACTTTATTACTTTCCCTATGTATTCAAAGTGTAACGTTCATTAATTTATAAATTTTTAAATGTGAATAGTTGCTGCAGTTTTCGATGCCTTTTCTCTTCATTGTTTCTTTAATGCAACATTCATTATTTTTCCTTCAATATATTAAAAAAAATCCCTTCATTCTATTAATTTTTTTCCTTTATTCTATTTTCACGCATCTTATTTCATTTACGTAGTTTCATTCCTTAAATTTATATTCCTTTATTATTCCTTTCCCTTCATTATTTCTCTCTAAAAACAACGGCACGTTTCGTTCATAAAAAAAGGGTTCGTTGCCTCAAATAAAAAGAAATGCATGAGACATATATGTGGAAGGTCATGCATCTCGTTTATTTACACATAATGCATGCACTTTTCAATGCATTCACTCCTTCATTCTCCTTTTTTTCTTTCTCTAACTCTTACATTTTCTTATTTTAATGCATGCATGCATTTTATACTAAAAAAAATTAAATGAAAAACATATTTGGTCACAAATTATCAATTTGCATTTCTTGGCCATTCATTTTCAAAATCTCCTTTATAAACTCAACGCATACATGCATGGATGCATTTGTTCCTTTGTTTAATGCATTTAATGCATGTGTTACCCATTTATATTTCAATTCATTTCATTATTTTCCTATACAAGTTTTCTTTCTTACCTATTTATTTCTTCTTCCTATCAAGTTTTCTAAGCAATTTTCCTACCCTTCATTTTATTCTGTCAAACTAGAAGTTTTCCCCAAAATCAATTATTTTTTTCTTCTCAAATCAGTGACGCCTATACTTTGAAAAAAAAGGGAATGAATCGCCACCGCCACTTCGAGATCATCCATCCTACCATAAGATGAATTTTTGTAACATTAGTAAAGGAAGATGTAGCTTTTTTGGTAAAATGTTGTTTTGCTAATTTGCAGCATTGATATTTAAGTTATTCTCTAACATTAGTAGGCCAACACCTGCATCATTCCTAGGTGACCGTATCTCATTCGCAAGCGGACCATTACTGATGATGGAAAAAGAATGCTTTCATAGCATTGTCACCCACTGCAACTTCAACTGCAGAAGTACACTGCATTTTATATTAATTTCATATTCAGTGTAGCTGTTGTTTGCTTTGAAATTTTCAAATTTTCTTTTTATAGTTAATTTCTCTTGCGGGTGATACCCTTGCTCATTTGACATAACCGTTACCTCGATTTCCTAACATTTTCTAACTTTATAAAGATCCTTTTTTTTTTCCTTTACAAATATCAACAGAAGTGGTACCATGACCAATGTCAGGGTTAAATTGCATTTGACATGCTCCTTCTTTCTCCTGTATTTAAATTAGGAAAACACTATCAGAATTACTGAGTTTTACTTCCTTTTACCTACAACATCAAATTATATACGTAAGTTTGTACGATCACAATTTTGCAACTAACTTTTAGTGCAATTCACATTAATTATGGTTTTTCTTTCAATCCCGAAAAATCACTAAATGGTTACTGCATGTATGAAACTCATAATACACTTAAAAAAAGTTATGTGCTCTTTTTTATATTATTATCGAGGATCAGGCTTATGCATGATCAAATAGCAATATGCATTAATTTTTCGTTGATTAAGTTAATTTTTTTCTGAATTGTACATAAGCTGATGTTTAAATATGTATGCAGGTATTGGAGGAGTATGAAGTCAAGCACTGTCAATTGGTAGAATTTAGATTCAAGATCTATATAGTTCTAATATTTCCAATTTTGCTAAGTTGTTGAAGTTAATATATGCCAAAAAATCATGTTTATGCATTTTGTACATTTAATTATTATACATTGATTGATATATGCTGGACTCTCGTTATGAACTTTCATGGATTTAATTTGACTGGGTATTTGTTTGTGGTTGAAGCTATGTGATCGTTTTCACAAAAAAATTGGTATTCAGTATATGAGAGGTAGATTATATAACAGCTGCTAGTTTTTGTGTAGATGCGATCATAAACCCCGCCTTTCATTCTGTTTTTTTCTTCTTCTAATTTTGTGTTAGTTTATACAAGTTTGTTTATTACTTCATGTATATTATTGTTATGTGATGGAAAGGGATATCTGATTGCATTGTTAATGCGTTAGGAGCCAAAGTCATGAGTCATAACATAAATATGACAATATGGCTTGCAATGGTTATGCAAGTACAGATGATCTTGGCCGCAAATATGTGTGTAGGTCAAAGTTATAAGTCATGACTACAAACACAGTTACTTTTATCTTATCGTTTCATGTTGAAAATTTATACATGAACAAATTGCTCAAAGATTATTGGTATACTGGTATTACTCGTTGAGTTAACCAAATTTTCATCATAAGTATGCTGGATCTTTTGTATCTTTTGCAAACTTCCCAAGTTTAACTTATGCTCACTAACAAACAATGTGCGTTTTCAACTTTAGATTCGTTGTCATATTTCAATATCCTTAACGGTTAGGTATTTTTCCAAGTTTTTCAAATTTGGGGTGCTTAGAAAATATTTTGGTTTGGGCAGAGAAGTAGTACTTTAGGAAATAAAATGTGGATCCAATTATTGTTCCAAAATTAGTGTACAACCAAGAGTCGTGTGCGAAGCACTAGTTCGCACAAGTAATGAATATGAAAACCAAAGTAATTTGTAAAAAAAGATGGTCCATATTGAGTAATGTTGATGTAAACTATTTATTTTGGTGTAGTGTTTGTTAAGCAGCCACTGGTTTACGAATAGAATTTGTTGAAAGCTAATTGTATTTTTGCAAAAACTTAGATTTGAACTTGTGATCTTATGTTTATATTAAGAAAATGTATTTTGAATGGTTTGTACTTACACCAAAAAATATATTTTCTAAAGGTATAAATCATTTATTAATCATATAAATCACCAACTAGGCTTTTTTTTGGCACCAATAAAGTGGTCGTGCCGGAGTGGTTATCGGGCATGACTAGAAATCATGTCGGCTTTTCCCACGCAGGTTCGAATCCTGCCGACCACGTATTGGTTTTACTATTATCCCCTAAGGCTCTATTTGTTGATTGTTTAGTTACATTTCACATCTATAATAATTTTTACACTTGTATGAAGTAAACTAGAGATTTCGATACATGGTAACAAAGATTTAATGCATTTTTGTTATATTCTAACGATGCAATTTCATCAATACATTGATGAAATTATGATTAAAAACTACGACCATAATAACTCATGACTTACAAGCATTGGATTCAAAATGGCCAAAAATCCTACATGCATATTTCATATCTTATAAATAATTATAATGCGAATGGTCATGAGAAATTAGTCTGAAAGACCGCTTTCGTCAATGTCTAGTTCGATTTCCCATCTACTGATGGTTTTTAGACACGAAGTTAACTTGAGGACGGATTCTGAAACGCACTAGTGATTGCCAAGTTTTCATGATAATTTTGTTATGTGCTGATGATGTAATCACTAGTAAATTCATTCATTAAAATTATGATTATGAACTACAACCTAAAAAATGCATGACTTAATAGCGCTAAATCTGAAGTTCCCCAAGCTCATCCACGTATATTTTATGTCATACAGATAAATATTTATAACGTGAAGGGTTCCGAGATATTATTCTGAAAATTCATTTGAGCAACGGAGGTTATTGATAAGCATGACAAACACCATATTGCATTAGTGACTAGTGTAGCACAAGGAAAAAAATGATAGCATGTGTAGCGCAGAAAATTTAAGCCTATAAATGGGCTATAGAATAAAATTATTGGGAAATAAAATAAATTGGTTCCTAAAGTAAACGTGAACATTTATTTATTTTTATTTAGTTTATACTGCTCCTGATATAAGCATGGTATAGTCAGTCAAATTATCACAACCAATTTAGGAAGCTTGAAATATAATAAATAAAATCTTATATGATCGCCTCTAGTTATCTAATGTTCGTAAGATGAAACTTAGGCTTCCATCTATGCAATGTAGGAAAATTAAAAAAATCCTAATGCTATTGAAACAATACCAATAAAATCGGCATAAAAAAAGCTTGCATCACAATAAAGTGGTTGTGCTGGAGTGGTTATCGGGCATGACTAGAAATCATGTGGGCTCTGATCGCGTAGGTTCGAATCCTGCTGACCAATTATTTATTTTAATAATATCTCCGGAGACCACTCTTGTTGAATGTTTTGGTTATATCTCCCATTTACCGATTACTTTTACACTGATTTGAAGTTAACAAAAGCCTCCGATACATGGTTCCAAAGATTTTATGCATTTTCGTTACATTCTGACTAAGCAATTTCGACTAAATTCAATCATCAAAATTATGATTATGAATTACGACCAAAAAAATCAATGACTTAAAAGCTTTGAATTCGAAATGACCAAAATTCCTACATGCATATTTGTATATTATGAACACTTATAATGCAAATGCCTCTAAGAAATTAGTCTGAAAAGACCGCTTTTGTTGAATGTTTGGTTTCATTTTCCATTTATTGATGATTTTTAGACACAAAATTATGATTATGAATTACAACCAAAATTACCCATTACTTAAAGGCGTTGAATTCAAGATAACCAAAACTACTACATGCGTATTTTGTATATTATAAACGTTTATTATGCGAATGGCTGTAAGAAATTAGTTTGAAAAGACCGCTTTTGTTTAATGTTTAATTCCATTTTTGATTTACTGATGATTTTTAGACACGAAGTTAACTTGAGGACGGATTCTGAAATATACTACATGGTTGCCATGTTTTCACGATGACCTCGTTACATACTGATGATGTAATCGCTACTAAATTCATTCATCAAAATTATGATTATGAACTATGAACCGAATAATGCATGACTTAATAGCATTGAATTTGAAGTTACCAAAACTCATGCACGATTATTGTATATATTATAGATAAATATTTATAATGTGACTGGTTCTAAGAAATTAATCTGAAACTTCATTTTCACACTGGGGATTTTTGATCAAAATGGTAATCACCCACTTGCTTTAGCGACTAGTGTAGCCTAGGGGAAAATGATAGCAAGTGTAATGTCGAAAATTTCGCCCGTAAATCGGCAACTGAACAATGATTATATTAAAAGAAAATAAATTGATTCCTAACCTAAATGTGAACATTTATTTATGTTTATTTCCTTTAGGTAGCGGCTATTAGGACACAAAAATAAACACAAAATTAGAGGCATAAATTGTGGAACATTAGGTTTATTTGTCTTTTTGTAGAAGATGGTCCAATGAGAGATCTAATGATTGAGATTTAGTGTCCAGATTTGTTTCAACACTTTGTGGCTAAATAGAGTTTCCCTTTATTTTATATTGCTCTAAATGTAATCCATGTTTTAGAGCCTGAAAAATTATCATAACTAATTTAGTAGAAGCTTGAGATAAACATTAAATAAAGTAAATTTTATATGACCGCATCTGGTTATTTATTGTTCGTAAGATAAAATTTACGATTCCATCTCTCCAATGCAGCAAAATGGAAAAAATTCTTCTGCTATTGAAATATCATTGGACATATCAGCATCAGTTAAGTTAGCACTACAATAAAGTGGTCGTGCCGGAGTGGTTATCGGGCATGACTTGAAATAATGTGGGCTTTGCCCGCGCAGGTTCGAATCCTGCCGACCACGTATTTGTTTTGCTAATATCTCCAAAGTAGTGTTATCTATTAAATAATAGTAAAGCCAAAACCTTTTAAAGCTCTCTCGTTAATTAATTTCAAGAGTTTTCTCTCTTCTCCTTAATTCTCTCTAGATATTTCTTTTTAAAATTAGTTTATCACTTTACACTTATTTATTATTTCTCTCACATTATTTTACTTCTTCTATCATTTATATTTTTATATGGACATTACAACGTTTACACATTATTTTATTTTAAAAAGGCAAAGTCCCCCCAAAGCCATAGGTACTATCTCTTATCCTTCGTTTTGAATCTATCCTTTCTGTTTCAGCATGTCTGGAGACCTTACTCCCCAGCTGCTGACGCTTTCACTCCTCCTCCTCCACGTGAACCAGCAAGCGGAAGAGTCCCAGTGTAGGAAGACGAATAATAGTCAAACAAGAAAGGATCGTAACAATAATAATAAGAAACGAGAAAAAAGGAAATGCAATTTTTGTGGTACGGAAGGGCACATAGCCAAGGATTGTAGAAAAAGGAAAAGAAAGCAAGGAGAATGTTTTCATTGTAGAAAAAGGATTGTATTAATAGTTAGCTCATAACACTTTATATTTACGTCCATATATTTAAATTAATTACAAAATCCAAAGCTTAAGAAATTTAAATAAATTTTTTTTAACTAGTATTTCCTTTAAACATTATAGATGACTAAAGTATTAGTTTTTGGCTTCAAATACTTACATATAAATTTTTATAGCCATCTGAATCTCTCTCAGATATATTTTAACATTTTACATTTAGTACTATATTTTACAATTAATAATTACATAATATTAAAACTACTTAAATAGCTAACAATCTATTATTCATTGATTTCCTAATAAATCACATCTAGATTAACCATGTTCATATTAACAAAAATGAAAAAAAAAACAAATTTATGAGCACCTCAATCACATAACAAATATTATACGCAAAAATAACCATCACAAGTTCAAAGTTCAACTCATTTGCATCAATATATTTATCGTGTATTGTATTGTAATATTAATAACAACACCTACGTTTTAAAATTTATTTAGTAACTTACAAAATACTGCACAATATCCTTTCTTTCTCTCTTTCCTTTTGCTGCCAATCTTAACGTTTTTTAATCACCTACTTTCCTCTTTCCATGTTCCCTTAAATCTTCTACTCTTCTTCCAATTTCTAGCTTTCTCTTTTGTGGGTTTAAGCTCAATTGTTTCTTCCTTAGCTCAGATCTGGAGTCCTCTTATTGATTTGAAATCTGTCGCTTTCTTCTCCTCGTCAGTTTTCATTACAAACCTTTTCCTCCTTCCTCACAATCACTCCATTCTTCCTACCGTGTCTCTTTGAATTCCTCACATCCTACCTCTATGACTTTATGGTTTGGCTTTACTCGACTTGCCCACTGGATTTGTCCTTACTCTCACTGAACTTCACTTCTGTTCCCACCAAAAGGAGGACCAATAGGTTGTGGATCGATCTTTTCGACGTGCCGGTTGGGTAGGTTTTCTGGTGTATTTGATGGTCGAGGGTTCGTCTGTTTTCGGGTTTTGTGTTGGTTTTTAGCTGTGGTTCGACTTCGTAAGAGGCAATTTGTTGTGTGACTTGTGTCAGTGCAACGGTGAGGGTATGGTAGTTCACTAGTTTATTTTGGTGATAAGGGGTTGTGCCTATGTAATGTTTCTTTATTTTTTCTAGATCATCGTTTGGGGATGGCATTTTGGTGTCCTTTGTTTTCTCTCTTCCCCTGTAGTTGTGCAGCACCGACCTCATGCCACGACAATAGCTATGTTACAGTGGGCGATGGTTTTTTTTTTGTGCACTGTAGTTACTATTTGCGTTGAACTTCTTTACGCTTGTTTTGGTTTTGTCAGAATGGATGGTCAGGATTGTTCTTGTCAGATTTCCAGCTTTTCGGGTATACCAGCGTGTTGGTTTGGATGTTAATCATACCTTGTCGTTGATGGTTGGCATGGTATATATGAGTTCTCAAGTAACTTCGGCCACTCTTTAGTGTTTTCCCTTCTTGGATGAGATGTCCCCTGCGGTTCTCTGCTTTTGTCATACTACTATGTTAAATTTAGATATGTAAGTTGACATAGTTTTGTGTTGTGTCCTATTTATTTGGTATTTGTTGTACATGTGTACTTCTTCTATTTTATTGCTTTTCATATATTAGTGTATGAAATGACTCCCTGCATGGAGTATGGTAGTTTTAGGTTCTTTGCTTAACTCTTGTACTCTAAACTAGGATACTGTCAATGGTTGGTGCACTTTAAAAACCGAATGAAGTAGATAGACAATCTGCCTATCTCCTGTACCAATTCTATTTATTATTTGTTATAATAAAGAGTATTATATGGATCGGTATAAAACTGCTCGGCTTGCCAAAAAAATGTCTTTCTCCAGGGGCTCACAAAAATAGACCCAGGGTACATATCATGTTCTCGGCCTTAAAGAAAAACTGAGCACACAGTAAGAAAAACGGACCTGAAGACATATGTTTAAACTACTCATGAAATCTTAAATTCCAATTGTTTGAATAACATGAGAGAGTATTTAGTCCATTTTTCAAATATCTCTTAAAAATATACATTAATTTCACTATGCATATTCATATTAAATAAGGAACTTTTTTATGCAACTTTAAAGGTTTGTAAATCACATAACATGAACCATGAATATCAACAATAGCAACAAATTTATTTTTTACATTAGTTTGATTCATTGATATCACAAATGTACCATATATTGTATTGTTTTTGTTAGTTATAAAACATAAATTATACACAAATAATAATAATAATTTTAATTAATAGTTTGTGTGTTTCACATCAAAATTTATCATATTGCATAACAATGTTCTAATTTTAAAATTAAAATAATAAATACTACTTTTAATAATATTATCATTTGTAATGCACGGGTTAAACGCTATTTATGGCGGTAAGTCAAGTCGAGATGACTAATGTAGAGCTAGTCGATTAGTCGTAGACTGATCGTAGACTAGTCGAAAAAATAAAATGTTGGCGCCAATAAATTGTCAATTCTAATATATTGCTGCCAACATATATATTGCTACTGAACAAAGAAAATAAATAAACGATGCATAGAATTTAATAAAGTACAATTTGCAAGATGGCAGTAGAAAGATGGTGTTTCAGGTTTAGGATCGGTCGACTTTCGATCGAAGCTATGGTTCGATTTTTTTTTTCTATCCCATAGTAGATACTTGAAAATTTCTAGTTCGAAATTTTTAAATCGACTTTTAATCGATACTAGGTATCGATCTTTTTCTTGCCTTTTTATTCGTTATAGGTGTCAATAACTTTCGGTTTTTACTCTATTTGATTTATCAATAACTGTAAGTGGCACAATTTTTTTTTCTTTTCTGAAATGGACCAATACCAAACCAGTCAACATCCATAATGATCTAGTCCACTCGACTAGCCGATTAGTCGACAAATTCCGGCCCAGGCACACAAAAGTTATGAAAAAGCAAATCAAGGCTTCAGGTCGTTCACTTGATCTCGACTAGTCGTCGACAAGTCATGACTAGACGAGCACCGTGATGACAGTGGTCAATAGACTGCTTTTGCTGAGCGTTTGGTTACATTTTCCATTAACCGATCATTTATACACTGATATGAAGTTAACTAAATCCGAAGATACATAGTTACAAAGATTTAACGCATTTTTGATATATTATTACTACGCGGTTTCGACTAAATTCATTCATCAAAATTATGATTTTGAATTACAACCAAAAGAATCCATGACTTAAAAGCGTTGAATTCAAAATGACCAAAACTCCTACATGCATATTTCATATAATATAAATAATTATAATGCGAATGGATCTGAGAAATTTGTCTGAAAAGACTGTTTTGTTGAATGTTTAGTTCCAATTTCCATCTGTCAATGTTTTTCAGACATGAATTTAACTTGATGATGGATTCCGAAATATACTACACGGTTGCCAAGTTTTCACGATAATTTCATTATATACTGATGACGTAATCGCTGCTAAATTCATTCATCTGAATGATAATTATGAATTACTACCCAAAAAATGCATGACTTAATAGCATTACGTCTGAGATACCAAAACTCATGCACGATTATTTTATATCTTATAGACAAATATTTATAATGTGAATGGTTTTAAGAAATTAATCAGAAACTTCATTTCAACACCGGACGTTTTTGATCAAAATGACAAATGCCCTCTTGCATTAGTGACTAGTGTAGCACAGGGGAAAAATGTTAGCAAGGGTAGTGCCGAAAATTTCCGCCTGTAATTCGAGAACAAAACAATGATGATACGAAAAAAAATTGGTTCCTAACTTAAATGCAAACAATTATTTTTATTTATTTATTTTAAGGAGTAACTATTTGGGCGTAAAAATAAACACAAAATTAAAGGAAGAAATTATGGATAATTATATTTATTTGGTTTCGGGTATAAGGTGAAATTCAATGAGAAATCTAATGATTGAGAATTAATGTTCAATTTTGTGTCAACAATTTGTGTCCAAATAGAGTTTCCCTTTATTTTATACTGCTCTTGATATAATGCATGTTTTATAGCCAGACAGATTATCATAACCAATTTAGCAGAAGATTCAAATAAATATCTATGCTATATTATAATAATCGAGTAGAGTAGGAAATGGAGAGCTCTCAGCGCTCCTCCACTGTTTAGAAATGAAACTTGGTTAGTCCCCGTGCAATGCACGGCTGAAAAAATGTACTTTAGAATAACACTTTTAGAAATATAAATATAATTAATATATTGTTTTCAATAATGATTTAAATTAATTCATTCTATATTTAATTTAGGTTACCCGTACAATTCAAAGGTAAATCGATAACACTTAATTATATAAACAAATATCAGTAGCCAAACTGCTGCATATCATCAAATATAGGATCACTTGATGTGAACAATAGCAGCAACGTCATTATAAACAACCTGCAAAAATTTAACTAATAGGGAAAAGGTAATATATTAGAGCATCATAAAGATGCCAAGTAAATTGTGGTAAAGAATTTAACTAATAGGAAAACCCAACATCGACAAAATAAAAAGGGTAATTTAGAGATTTCATAAAGACGCCAAGTAAATTATGGTAAAAAATATACTTTATTAGTAGTAGAGATAATATTGTGGAAATCTAAAGTCCAAGATTTAGGGTTAGATTTGTGTAAAATAAAATAGATTAAAAAGGAAGATGAGAAAAGCTAGAGAATGAGACAGGAGAAATGGCCATCGTATGTATATCCAGTAATAATTTAATCATACTGAGTGAAAAAGAAGACTTCGTAGTTCTCTAAAAAATACATGGTAAATAAATTAAAGAATATATTGGGACCTAAGATAGCACATGCTTTTATTATTATTAAGATATAGCTTGCAAATCATCACATGTTAATAACTGCTTGTATTTGCACAGCTGCCTTCAATCAGACATCCTTGCAGTATCATGTCAAATAACGGGTTCAAATCGTCTGATCCCATATTCCCTGATCCCCCTAGATCAAAACAATCTGACCCATTGATTTCAATGGACCCACTGGTCAGAATGTTTTGATCCATGAAGACCAAGGGATTTCGAACCAGGTGATTTCAACCGCCAAATAACTGGCATATTGCAGTACCCGTGCCAATCTGTATTTATTACGTCCTATCTTACTAAAGCACATAATTTTCAGAAGTAATTTGTTAATGATCAATATCACAATCTGAAAAAAAAAGAAAAAAGAAAAAAGAAACAGAAATAACTTGAACAGACATACTTACAGATATCTCTCATGATACAGCAAACGAATGCAAGTTATATGGCATTCAAAGTTGAATTCCAATATTTTCAAGCTGATTGATAAGGTTAAGGCATCCTATAATTACATGTTTAATAAGGCATACTATACAGAAAATTAGAACTCTGTAAACACTTTCGAAGGAAAAAAAATGATTTGTAAACCAACATAGTCGTCCCTCTAACCAAGTACAATATTTTCCAGTGCACACAGTTAAATTCTACTTCCCCTGTTCTACTTAGTATCAACATAGTAACCTCATCCAGCTTATATTCAAGTGTAGCGAATGATTGCTCTCAATGTCTTTGACACCTTCGTCTCTATCTCACTAACAGGTTAGTAAAAAGCTTTTGCAAATCATGTTACTTCTTCATGCACCAACACCTCAACTGCATCCTTTGGGCCTGATACATAATAAACAATCATGATTCTACATATTATTTGAATTATAGGCACTGATACATAATAAACAATCAATATTAATTTAAAAGAACCACAAAGTTTCTTTCCCGGTCATCAAAGTTTGTTTACCCATACTTTTGGCCAATCAGGATTAAATCTTGCCTAAAGAAACATGTAACAGTGTTAATTATTTATATGAAATAGATCTGCTAAGGAAAATAAAATAATAAGTTGCAACCAAAATGCTAGTAATGTATAAATGCAAAAAAGAATGTCAATAGAATGAATTAACAATATTTGATTACAATGTTCAAATCCTTACCCTTGCGGAACCTCAGATTATATGTAGCTCCTCGCTCTTCTTCAAGGCTGCTACACTCCATCACCAAATAATATGCAAACATTAGAACATATCCACCGTCCACGCCTGCAACCTCCCCACAACAGACCATCCTCCTACCAAATATAAACAAACCAAACTCACCTGCTTCTACCGCACCACTTCCTCCTTCACCACAGTCGACCACTTCACCCGATAAGTATCAACGAACACCACAGTCGACCTGTTAGGTGTCTATTGTTGTCAAGAGATCCTTTAATTTCGGGAGTAGATAAACCAAGTACTAAAAAAAAATCAGAAGTGAATAAGCCGGAAGATACCAAGTAAACATGGCTACAGATTAAACATGATATTAGTTACTTACTAATCCAAATAAGTACAATCAACAAAGCTAAACGTAGAACATAGCTTTCTATTTAGTATGGTAAAAATTCACTCAGATTTCAAGTATAATATCAGGTTGAAAATAGTATGCAGCAAATAAAATTTGCAGTAGGCTCAAACTATGTTTTTTGTACACTTTGGTAGTTCAAAGATATTGCAGAAGAAAACTAAGGGTTAAGAAGATGCTTACTTGTGATGCCAGGTTTCCATTGCTCGTGAATTGCTGTAAATATTACGTTTGTAAGAGGACCGAAAACCATTTACTGTAAATATTGCATAGGGCTGTAAATATCAAATTTTACATAATATATTCAACTAAACTTGATTTGTTTTTATAATTTAAATGATCAAATGGAAAATTAAGAGCAGGACAAAGATATTAAATAAGAACAAAAAACATCCTCAACCATCTCCACTTAGATTTAAAATTCTAAGGCAACCAATCTGTAAAATTTCATATCCCATGGCTTATCACTTCCTCGTATGCACTAATAAATTTCAAATCATTAGACAGAAGTTCTTTGATTTCCCAAGTTAAAGCTAAAACAATATAATCAAAATATACATTCTCTCAAAATGCTCAAATCACTATGTAAATATGAAATAAATAGGTACCCAATTTATTTCTTCTTGATTTGCATTTTGAAACCTATGCAAATATTCATATGATTTAATACTTAGAATTAACATTGCAAATAGATGTTGTACGATATGCTAAATTAGTTAAAAGTTAATCCTATGTTCTCTTACCAAAGTAAAATATAATCAATGGAAAATAATTAGTTAAAATATAACCAATCTGTAGGGTTATAAACTTCAGAAAAGAAGCCTCTGGTTTTATTAGCAATATCTGAGTGTTATTTATAAATGTAACAAAAGAATACAAACTAAATATAATACTAATTAATTTTTAACTGTAGAAAAATGGAGAGGAAGAAAAAAGTTCAGAGTGGTTGTATTGTTAAATTTAAGCAGTTTCTTACCATGTCACTTCACTCATCATGGCCATGCACAAGAAATTAAAATATAGTCTATGTACGGAATGTTGTTATTCCTAGATCTGGAAAGGTGCTTGGCAGCCTTTAAACCTAATGAAGTCTAAAGCTGAAAAAGAAAATATGAATTTTTTTTGGTAAGCATAGAATATAGAACCACTCTTTAAAATTTATCCAAGATGCCAGAAAACCTAGAACCAGAAAGCTTAATGTCACATATAAAAATCCAGCAGAAAGTATTCTCATTTACTCGCTTAAATTTCAAGCAACGAATATAAGATATAAAAAGTCCAGCGGAAAGCATTCTCATTTACTCGCTTAAATTTCAAGCAACAAATATAAGATATGTTCACAGATTCTGTTCGCTCAGTTTGCTCAATATATACAGTGTAAAATAAACATTAAAACGGGAATACGATATGTTTACATGGTATGACAAACAGGACATTTTAAACATATCTTTGTTGTTACGATACCGATTTTTTTATAGTTCACTATCCTAATTTTCATAACAAAGTATTGTTTCGATTATACAAACAAAGCTAACGGAACATTGGTATTCTTCCAAGCAACAATTTTATAATTACTAAAAATAAAAACAAAGATACATGTACAAAATTAATGCAGTTTAATTGAATTAATTTTAATCGCACACTAAATCTGTATAATTCTAAAATAGAGGCAGATATCTAAATAAAAAATGGTTTCAAGCTTGAATTTTTTACATCCTTTCATAAGAAAACCATATTCATAAAGAGTATTTTTTTCAACTACATAATTCTAGTATGTCTGAACAATGTTAGTTTTTAGAACAATAATGAGATGTATAGAGATAACAAATTGAAGTAAACATGACAGGTGGTGTACGTAGAAGATGTGTAGAAACTAAAAGATGAAACATCTCATATTATACAATCCTATGTAACAAATCTAAACATATCAAAACACA
This sequence comes from Allium sativum, assembly GCA_030737875.1. Classification (NCBI taxonomy): domain Eukaryota; kingdom Viridiplantae; phylum Streptophyta; class Magnoliopsida; order Asparagales; family Amaryllidaceae; genus Allium; species Allium sativum. Next base: position 37,425,444 of record CM060917.1, on the reverse strand, counting down.
TATAGTAGCAAGAAATATAAAGGAAATAACAATCGCGGGCTTACCTCAGTCAATGACAGATGCAATTTCTCTGTTCATGGTCCCTCTAATTCTTGAATGTGTTGCACCATAAGATGCAACAGCCGATAACGATCTTTCATTATCTAGGCAGGATGCACTCAACCTATAATTGTAACAAAAAAATTAGTTGAATGTTTTACATATTTTGGTTGGTTATTTCAAATGAATTTTTTTATATAGTTTAGATGATACCACAAATTTGAATCACATTTCCAAAAAAATATTTACATTGTTTACATTAACATTTTTTTATTTATGTTTATCGAAACCATACACAGTATTGAAATATAATAATTTTTTATAATTATATATTTTTTCCAAAAATATTATTGTATGCACATTGCACATGGCACTCGCAAAAAAAAAAAAAAAAAAAAAAAAGACGTTCGTTGAAACTGTCCAATCAACACATATATTTGATATGAATAATTTTAAACAGTGTGGTATACAGACAATGTATAAATTGCAACTATTCTATACAACAGTTTTCTAGGCTTCGAAGACAATACACATGTATATGCACATAAGAATGAACATAAACATACAGACATACAGTTAAAACCAAACATAAAACTATAAAAAAGCATTGACATAATGGGTTTTTAATTCGGTACCAATAGTAGAACTTAACGACCATTTGCAAAAATCAAATTACAATAAGTAAATATGCTAATTTCAATTTTTCTGTAAAAGTATAAGGAGCAGAAGGAGCACCTTCCATGAACAGCTATTGTAGTTACTCCTATCCTTTCAATTTTTTTGTGCAAGATCAACTGTATCTCGTGACAAATCAAGTAGACGAATTTTGTATGTAACTGGCGTGTTCAGATTCCTTCTTAGTGTAGTCAAAATCTAATCAGAAATTATAAACAGGAAACAAACAGAATAATAAATAAGGATACAATTGAAATAACCACTTAAATAGTATAAACCCACTTCAGGAGTAACTGGAGTACATAATGAATAACGTCAGGCTTAGAGAGTAAAGCAGCACCCATCCCTCCACTAAGAGAAAACAATCTTGGACAACCCATATTTATATCTATGGCGGCTAAATCTTTGCAACTGAAGTTACAAAATAAAATAAAATACATAAGCAACGCATACATTTCACTGTCATAATTAACCGAAGAAATCATATTTTAATTAAAAGCAGCATTTGAGGGTTAAAAATAAAGAAAAATTAAATTTTGTCTTGTAAATTCAATTCTAATAATTGAGTGAAAACGTTGAATCTAAGTCGGAAAAAAGTTCAATTTCAATTTAAAAGCTTTAACATCTTAAAAGGAAAATTTTACGACATATAATTTAATTGCAACTTTTATAAATCGGTATTTTTAAACAAAGAGTAAAGAAAGTTGGAAAAAAAAAAAAACCGAGTGAACAAATTTGTTTCTGCCAATAGAAATCAACAACCCTTATCGAAGAAAATATGAAAATAAGAGAAGCTAACTAATCTAAACCTAGCACAGAAAATAAGTAGTAAATAGGTGCTTACTTCGGTAGAAGAGGTAGCAAGTTCACAACAGTGGAGCAAGGCTTCCCTAGGAGCAAATCTCATCGCCTTCGATTTAGGGCTAGGTTGTAGAGGGAGGGGATAGATGGCAGAAAGTAACGTGAAAAGATGAAGGGAAAGAGGGACGATTTGGGTAATTATCGCAACTAGGGCAGAGAGGTACATTGTGAAAGTGGAAGGACCGATGCCTGTTTTCGCCTTCGATTTATCAGGGTAGAGAGATTGTGAAAAGGAAAGAAGACTCCGGAGTTCTCCAGAAAATGCAGTAAATAAATTAAAAAGATGCATTGGGACCTGAGATAGCATGTGTTTTTTATTATTAAAATGGCTGTTCATCTTGAAAATCGAAGATAGTAATAATTGTAGGTGTTTTCTATTTATTAAAAAAAAATCTAGCGTAATGATTATAGGTGATTTTGAAGAGAATGCATTTTGAAGGGAATTGGAGGGTTTTTTTATTTATTCTCTGACACGTTGGAGGGAAAAAAGGGCTAGTTTTGAAGGGAAAAGTGTCGTTGAAGGTTTTTATTTATTTATTTAGTGGTGTTGTGGGGGGAAAAGGGTCAGTTTTGGAGGGAAAGTTGGCCTTGCTTTAGTAAGAAGTAAGAAGTCGTAAATTCAGAAATTTTCACCCTTTTTTCAGTCATCGTTTCAGACTTTTGTTTTAACAGCGCACAAACGTCCAGGCATTTTTCGGAACTGAACAATCACGAATTTTTCACTTCACTTCGCACCATCTCTCCGCTTCCTTCTCCTTCAAACCCTGAAAATTTATGCTCCTTCTCTATTTAGATCCCTCTTCAAGCCTTATTTCTTATCCAAAATCAACCTATCCATCACAACTCGAATCTCTTATTTTCAACTCTAACTCGCTTTTGCCTACCGATCTTGACCGTCGTCTCTCCTACTCAACCAAATAAACCGGAAAAAAAAAATTGTCTCATTTTTATTGTTTTTGTCATTGATTTCTCAATCAGGTTAAACATCGAAGAAGCAAACGGTGTTTCGTGGTAGCAAATTGTGGAATCTCCCAAATCGTTTTTCATGCACCTCTTCTGCCTTCGCTCTGGCTGGTTCGCTCAGGCCCTAAATGCTTGATTTGAGGTAAAACCCTACCTTCAGTTCGTTTGTCTTAATTTTTTATTCCCTATTGTTCATATTGTGTTTTGACATTTCTGTGTTTTGGCTGCCATTATAGCAGCAGTTGCATCCATTTTTACGTGTTTTGCTTTTGATCAGTGTAATTCTTTGAAAATATTGTGACGGCAAGGAATTTCGCTCGGTCCGAACCAGTCGCTAAACCGATTCAGGCCGTTCGAAACGCCCTATCGTTTGAGAACAGGACAAAACAGAACGCATACAGAAGAACATTTCATTGTATATTACAACAATGCATCAGATTACCAGAATATACAGGGTATGAATGAATATTACAGAGAAATATCAGAGATTTAAATTACATTTAAATACATCGCAGCGGAAAATAATACAATACACAACTAGAAGGAGATACACGGATACAAAGCTTTCCGGATATCGTTCCAGCTGTAAACCAGGATCCTGTGAATATAAATCTGCAAAACCAAAACTACTAGCTGCCCGTGTCAAAATAGGGGCACCCAGAGTTTAGGTTAAAACAATAAACTCCAGGTCAGTCATGTGACTGGTGTGAGAACTAAAACAGTTATCTTTATTTTTAAAGTTAGGTAAATCAAGGGACCACGCCGTATAATACGGAACGGGTTTCCTCCCAAGAATACCAGTGCATAAAACAAACACCGCAATGCTAAACAAAGAAAAATGAAGCTGTTATAAGACCCAGGTCCCATCACACAATGCAACGCAGTCGAGGATAGGGTTTTCCCTTATAACAGCCAAAGAATGCTTGATACGTTTAAAACTAATCATTTGATGCTATTATAAGTGCATAGTGTATAAAACAACTTCAAATCATAAGTATCAATCATAGGCGACATGAGCGTCCCATGCCACTATGTCGCCATATATAGGTTTACAAATAAAACCGCAAAGTCACGTATTTGGAAATTGGATTTCCATCTATGAACCGAGGCAAAAGATAGTCCTCAACCGATTCGAGACAATCAAGCCCATGTCTCCGGAGCAGCCGCAATTGCCCCTTGGATCCTCAGGGCCGGTCCACCGATGTGGATTATAGTGCCTGAACAATACGTTTCTCCGCCCTTTGGGGCGTAAATGAGCCAACTAAATGACTCCATCGGTTCGAGAACGACCGATCAATCCGAGACGCCTCGCAACAGCAACAACCACATAAGTCAAACTCGTCAGGGCGTGTAAAACCACTGACGCCACTTCTAGCTAGAAAGAAACGCATGCCCTCCCTGACGTCCGTCTCCCGTTTTTGGTTCATACCGGGTGTGAAACTCGCGAAGTAAACGTTACACAAAGCTACGCCACAAAGGCCGTGCTTCGATCATCACCACAAGACTTTGCTTTTCAACAGAAGCCTCGATCAATTGCCACTTAGGCATGCCACACAGGCAATTCACTCCATGCGTTTGATATCCATCAATATATAACCCCTGAGCTCGTACGTCTCAGAGAAGGGCGTTAAGCAAGAGAATAAATTCTCCGCCGCCAAACAGATATATATTTAATAGAGATCAATCACACAGACTAAAATCCAATGTCAGACACACAGTCCATTTACAAGTCCGTTCTGGGTCTGAACGAAACCGGAGGCACCTAGTACCCCGCATATCCATCGATCTCCAAGTACGTCTGGACGATCACTAACTGTTTTCCATCTTCTTGGGTGTACAGCCCAATCAAGATCATCAGTAATTACCCAAACGACGTGAAGACCTCCGGTCTTCGACCATCGTCTTCATCTTCGACTTATCGTCGTATCAGTTATTCAGAATGGGATAAACCCGGTCTTTCCGAATAACTCGCGTATATTTTAAATAAGTGTTACACAAACACAACATACGCCTCATTCCAATTCATTAGTCACTAACCGTAAATTAATCAAGAGAATAATTCCCCAAATATTAACCCCGAAGGCCGAAACCAACATCAGATCAATATTCAGAAAACCATTTTGCTTGGCCAACCGACAGTTAGTTTCTAAATTTCACATTCATAGGGAAAGGTTCCCATTAATTTTATCCAAGATAAATTCCTTGAATTTATTCTTTATTCTATTTTTGAATCTCAATTCAAACTAGTTGGGATTAGCGAACCTTACCGAAGTAATCATTTATTTTAATTTCCCCATCCCAACCTATTTATCCCCATGAAGTAAAACTGGTAATACTTCATATCTAACACCACAGTGTTATCGGTAATTTCAATTACCATTTCACGTTCAAATCTAATTAAAGATTTAACTATCGCCTGGAGCAAAACTGGTGATACTCCATTTCGATTATTTCAATCTAATTAAAGATTCATTAAAACTCCACTTAGTTTTAATCTTCGACTGGGTTAAAGAATCAGTGTCATTTAAAACACGGTTCACGATAAACCCAAAATCACATTCCATTAATTATCGGGTTAAAGAACAAGTGTTATTTAAAACACTGTTCACGATAAACCCAAAAATCAATACCAATTCAATTCCAATTAAATATCATTTAATTGGTACACTTCATTAAATCTAAATAAAAAGATTTAATCTTTTCTCAACTGGGTTCAAGAACAGTGTTAGTGAAGACACCATTCACGACAAACCCAAATCACATTTGATATTCAATATAAGGCTCTGAATAGAAAATATATCGGCTTATATTCAATATCAAATTCTACGATTAACAAATGTCGTATTGGAAATAACGATATAAATATATCTTTCAAATTTCCATAACAACACCTGTATAATCACGAATTCCAACATCGAAATATTCCGAAGACAATTTCGATTCAAATCCACTCCAATGCAATCATTGGATATTCTGGTTATTTTTAAAACCCTTTTTAAATTCAATTTATTTATTTGAAAATAAATAGAATTATATTTCTAGTTCAAAACTAGTTCATTTCGATAAAAATATATTTTTATCTTTTCAAATATGGAGTTTTTCATCCCAAACCTTTCTAAACCATTTCTTATGATTTTACACAAATTATTACTATTTTTAATAATTTTATCGAGGCCCGTACAGTCGATTTCCATCAACGGTCATCGAACTGCACTTATAGCGACCTTTTTCGAATTTGATTTGGACGTATCTCCAAATCCAACCGTTAGATTTCTAATTTCTGATATTCGTTAGAAAGCTCTTTTCGATACGAACCCAACGGTTCCGGTTTTAGGAGAATCCGACGGTCGGATCTCCCGTAATGTCCGTTTGAAATAAATGGTCGAAATTCACGAACTGCCGCGGCGCGGCGCGTTCTATTCAGGCCATTATATTATATATATAATATATATAATATATATTTCGTCGATTTCTATTTAAAACGAATTTTATAAATAGTTTTGAATTCGTTTCAAAAGCAATTTCAACTTCCTTTTCAATTCAAATCAAAATTGAATTCTTCTTTATAAATTCGGTTTAAAATTCATTTCTATTCAATTCAAATTTCAATTCAATTTGAATTCATTTCAATTCATTTCGAAATCGTTTTCAATTCATTTCATTTCGAAATCGTTTTCAATTCATTTCATTTCGAAATCGTTTTATATTCAATTCATTTCGAAATCGTTTTCATCGATATAAATATCGTTCACGTCAAAATGGCGTCAATCTAATCAACACGGCTTCATAAATTTCTATTTTCAAATATTCTATTTCAAATATTCTATTTCAAATATTTCTTTTTCAAAATAGTTGTTATTATCAAAATATTTCGTTCAACACATGACCAATCTCAATGAATGAGTACTGTCAACACATGAACTTTTATTTTATATCGATAAAGGTGTAAATTTTATTACTAAAATATTTCGTTCAACACATGACCAATCTCAATGGATGAGTACTGTCAACACATGAACTTTTATTTTATATCGATAAAGGTGCAAATTTTATTACTAAAATATTTCGTTCAACACATGACCAATCTCAATGGATGAGTACTGTCAACACATGAACTTTTATTTTATATCGATAAAGGTGCAAATTTTATTACTAAAATATTTCGTTCAACACATGACCAATCTCAATGAATGAGTACTGTCAACACATGAACTTTTATTTTATATCGATAAAGGTGCAAATTTTATTACTAAAATATTTCGTTCAACACATGACCAATCTCAATGAATGAGTACTGTCAACACATGAACTTTTATTTTATAATATTCTTTATTTTTCAAATTGGAATGAGGCCCAATCAATTACCATATAAAGTTAATTATATGGATTTTCATACAACACATGTATATAATAGCATGGAAAAATAATCAACCATCAACCAAAGTGCACTACACTGTATAAGCATCAAATATAGATATCTAACGCTTAAAACAGCCTGTCAATCAACCGATCGACATATTTAATAAATCAGGATGAGTGAACTTCAAATTTCATCCCAACACCCGTGTGGGGTTTCAAACAATCAAACACATATTTTATTTGTGCTGTTGGGCGATGTGTAAAATTTATCGACCCAATCAATGTCCTTCAAATAGGTGTACATGAACAAACCGTCTGGTTTGTAAATGAATATTTATTTTATTCACTTTCACTATATTCATATTCACGTTAAAAATTATATTTTTAACGATAAAACATTTTATTCCAACATATGAATTTCTATTATTCATTTACACAAATAAAATGATATTTTTATTTTCTAACATATTTTAGAAAATTTCGGCGGCATAACGGCACGATACTAGAAACGGGACGAGGCCTAGCCTTTATCCCCGGTCTAGTGAAGGCCCACACCATTCACACATCAATCAAAATCACCAAACAACCAAATTCAAATCAAATCATATAACTAAGCTATGCAACCAAACAAACAAGTCCATGGTCTGTGGACGATTGTGTCGGGTGCTACTAAGCACCGTCTGCATCCTAGTATATATATAACTAGAAAAAGAAATTGAAAGGTGAGAAGTTCTCACCGCGGGGTTCCACTCCACCATTTGGTCTCTGAACTGTCTGAATTCCCTTTTGATTTCTATCCGTTCTATCTCACTTCTTTTCACACTGTTCATAGCAAAAATCATATTTTTATTAACGCCACTATATAAAAATTATATTTTTAACCTTGTTATAAATTAAAAACCATATTTTTAGAAATAAAAATCATATCTTTTTATAGATAAAAAAATCTCACCTTTACCTATTTATAAAATCTCGCCGTTTTAATCTTAAAGATCCAACCTTTTCATTGTTTTAAAAATGAAACCTTTTCATTGTTTTAAAAATGAAACCTTTTCATTGTTTTAAAAATGAAATCTTTTCATTGTTTTAAAAATGAAACCTTTTCATTGTTTTAAAAATGAAACCTTTTCATAAATTAAACTCTCAACTTTTCTAAACTAAAATCATATCTTTTTTATTTAGAAAAATCAAATGTTTCCGGTTTCAAAAATCGAATCTTTATTTTACTACTACCTAAATAAAAATCTTATTTTTATCTTGCATTGATATATATAAAAATCCAAATTTTATTCGCTATTCCTACATATAAAAAAAATCAAATTTTTATATGGTGAAAAATCTGAAAAACTTTTTACTAAGCTATATATATATAAATAAATTATATTCTTTATATATAATTAGGAAATAAAAATAACAATAGAAAAAGCAAAATAGTTATTAAAAAAAAAGGAAACTAACTGGCCATCGTTGAACGGAAGGAGAGGGGGGAAGCGCTGCTGCTCGCCAGAGTTGGAGGGGAGGTGCGGCGAGAGGAGGAGGGGGGTTCGATTCAGGTGGCGTCGGCTTGGGGCTCGGGTTCATTAGAAGAGGGCGGAGGAGAGGAGGGCGTGGCGCTGGGGAGGTGGCCCTCCGGCGCTGACGTGGGCGCGACGAGACGGAAGAAGGGGGGGAGCGAGATCTGAACGTCGGTGCCTTCTCTTTTTTTTTTGTTTTTTTTTTTCTGATTTGGGAAATCGGGCTTGAAGGGGGAAGGGGAAAACGGGTGGGGGTTATATGTAAATATAAATATATTTTCTTTTCTTTTCTTTTTAATTCATAAAAAAAAGTTTACTTATATTCCGAACTCGAAACGGGACCCAACGACTGTCGTCCCTAGCGTATTACCCCCATTCCGAACACAATGGGATATGTCACGAAGGCCAATTCGCTTGTTACGATAGGTTTTCACTTAAATTTACAATATAAATATATATATATATTCAAACCAAACGTGCATTTCAAATTACCGGGGCCACATACTAACTCTAAAGATTCCCGAAAAATCTTTTCTGGCTTCGTATTGACGATACGGTCCTAACAAAACTAGTTTCGTCGAATTCTGAGACCGTTTGAAAAATGGCCAATTTCCAGTCGATTAAAATCAACTGAAACTGGTCAAACGTGTTTTCCTTTGCCACGCTCACATATTGATTCGAAAAATTATGAAATTTGAAACCTAGCAATTACTCGACATCACGGACCCAACAAAACTGGTTTCGTCGAAATCCGAGGTCGTTTGCAAAATCCCCATTTTTAAGGGCCTGAATTCCATAGCGACTATTCAGAATTTTCAACTGGACATAATTTTTGATTCCCGCTATGAAATCTTGATTTTTCGGATTCGTTGGAAAGATATTATCAATTAGATCCCATTATTTTTGGTTTCACTAAAATCCGGATTGTTTTGCACCCGGTACATTCGATTGAAGTTTGAAATCGAATTATCGAACTACCGCGCCATTTTCAATTCTATTTATAATTATATATAAATATTTATATTCTAACGACGACGCGTATAATATATACGTTCGAATTATATTCAAAATAAATTTCTCGTCAATATTATTTAAAATAATTCATTTTAAATAATCAAAATTCGCTAAAATAGCAAAAATAAAAATTTCAAACTGGCTCGCATTTTACGGGTTGTTACAAATATCTACGCTGTAAGATCAAACAGTGGCTCCTATTTGTGCAATTTTCCTATCTTCTTGGCTGTTGTTTGTTCTTTTTTGTTATTTATGTTGTTCTTTTAATTTTGGATGGAGTAGAATCTAATTTCATGTTTTCTTTAACATCCTTGATTTTGACAGACTGAAAGGCCAATTTCATTGATGTTTAAAACATGAAGTTTTGCCGAAATAAATACAACCACTGTTTTGATCAAGTATGTTTTATGAATGTGATAAAAACATAGCCTTTTAGTTTTTATCAGCAGTGAGCAAGTAAAAAAAGCCTAATTGTATATTTCAATCAAAGATTGAAATTAGCAATTTAAGTAATAGCTAATGATTTCAATTCTGAAGCATGTTTAGCTGTGGCTTTAAAACCATTTCTTTGGCTTAAAATGTCTAGCATGTATAACTTTTTTTATTAATAGTTGTTTGGTAGTGATGCGATTGGAAATGTAGTATATGACAACCAATTTGTTGGTGCCTTGTTACATAATTTCGGGGAATTTCTATTTAATATGTTTTTGTTTAAATAATTACTTATTAGAATATCGGAATTGCATAAAATTTAGTAAATTGACATTCTAATTATATACTTCTATGTTAAATGGATTTCGTATGTGTATGTTTATTACTGATTTGTCTGCCTTACTTTATTGAAATATACATGTATTTCAGCATTGGTTGGAACTGATCATTATAGCTCTACTTGGACATGTTATATAAGTATGAGATGTTTAGAAAACATTGTTATTTTCTTTAGAAACCTAAGGTCCTTAATTAGGAAGGCTTTTTTTGTCATGACAAAAAATTTGTGATTTTGGGTTGTCAGTTGTAAGATTATTATATGATCTTAGCGTAATGATTAACCTTGCACAACATCATCCTATTCTATAATTGACTAGTGACATTGAGGCTTCTTTGCCCTCTTATTTTTTATGGTTGCAATGGTTTTTAAAAAAACCATTTATAGAAGGATATGCTCCATTTTTTTTTGCTGCTATTCAATAACATAGAAAACACCTCTATTTTTACATAGCGATCAACTTTGTTTTGTTAAATTGGATTAAACTGCAGGATCACCTGACCGATTTCACCATGCATCATCTAAGTCTGGAAGGCAAGGAACTTCCTCTGCATTCATTAATGAAATTTTCTTCTACATACTAAAGAGAAGAGCTAGAATCTATCCTTAATATGGTATACGTGAGTGCTCTATGGGTGAAAAAAACATAAGTATTGATGTTTAGATATCCGTACCCATGTTAAATATTAGGAATTAACTTTTTTATAACACATAAAATCACTTTATACACCCCTTTATTGTCTATGAATTGCAGTTGGAAGACCATTTACTAACTTGGATAGTCTGAAACAGAAACTCCTTATGTATAAAAAAGGTCATATTGCTCCTCAGTTATATATTTCTTCTTAACAATGTAAATAAATGTGTACATATGTACCATGCTTTATTTGGTACGCTTGATGGAAAATGACTTCAAAATAAGTTTTACAAAATTGTTATATCATAAATAATGTACGTTTCAATTTGTGGGTTCTTTGACGATCTTACCTTCAGTTTTGGAATTATCTGGGGTTTAATTTGGTAAGGTTAGACCATCAAATTTGAGAATTTACATGTCTGAAAGCATAAAAATGAAAAAAGTCTGTCGGTTGACGAATGGATTTTTACAGTTTTCTCATTATTTTTTAAATTTAAGTTCATGGAGAAAAAGCTTGGTTTTTCCCCCTTCCAACATGGCGAACAACGTCTTTAACTTTCTAATGTATTTTGCCTAAACTATTTCAGTTTTTAGGGTTGTTCATGTACTTCTTTGTTCATTGGTTTTCTGTAATATTACATTCAACCAATTGGAATATATTGCAAGTAAGATATTTGATATTAAATGAAATGTTTTACATGTAGTTATTCATTTTCATTGAGCTCGTGATAAAGTACAAATTACAACATTACATGCACATCAAAGAATGAACTAGCAATTATATGACCTCTAAGCTTAAAGATAATTTTATTGTTTTGTGTTTACATCGATTAATATGACAGCATCTCTTATTTCTTATTGTTTTTTTTCCTCTTTTCTTAGATGATGAGTCAACACTTCCAGCTTCATTTGCTCTAGCAGAGAATGTTTTTAGTTGGTTGTTGTCGTGTCATTCCTCATATTAAAAAAAAGGTTCAAAATCGTAATTCTCTATTCCCACATAATGCCATAATCCCTTTTTCGCATGATTTTTCATGTTAGAGTACATTTAAAAATAACTTTCGTGCTTACTCTACTATTTTTTTTAAAAAAAAAAAAATTGTTACATCATGATTATTTTCTTAATTTTATTTTTTTTAAAAGTATTAACCTCTTTATATTGATTATAGAAATGAAACAATATAACTAACCAATGTTTATAAGTCTCCAGCACTATTAAGAATATTATTTTTAACTGGGATAACTATTAGACAAAGACAAATTTATTATATTTGCTAAAGATATAATTAATTATTTAACCCTACTTTATGTTCATAGCACACTAGAATAAATCAAAAACATGTATGTACTACAACCCGTGGGAAAAAAATTTAAATCAATTTGGTATATATAGTAGATATTACAACTGAAAAATGTTTAGTTTTCACTTTCAAGGTCATGACTTGATCCCAAGGCAATAAGACATTTTGAGGTCTTATAACATAACAAAATGTTTCCCTATGTGACCCTTTTTTAAGATATAAGTTTTGAGCATATAATCTCTTTGGTGAATTATCTAAAATAATTTAGTTATTTTTTTGTTTAGAATAGCAAATTTACCATAAATTTACTTTTGAAGTAATTTCTTATGTTACCAAAATCATGTGGTATGTTAATTTACACTGTTCATGCTAATTTTCTACATATTCATAATAATATAGAATAGATCACTTTTTATATGTCTCTACATGTGAATGGAAAGTCGTTGGGACATAATAAAAGCATTGTTGGTGACCCGAATAAGCCTCAGCTAGCTGCTAGATCTTAATGTATTATTTATTTATATAAAACAATATATACAAATTTCGTGGTTGAAACCATTATGTGAACGACCATGGTAATATAAATTTGTAGCCACTTTCATACTCATACATGCGCAAATGCATTTTTATATGTATATATCAATTATATGTTCTTTTTATAACTATAATCTATCCTGAATCCTTTTCTTTTTCATAACATTTTTTCCATTTTCTATTATTTCGGCTGAATATCAACTTTGCAAATACAGAATACCAATACTTTATCATGTTTTTTTCCTTCCAGCATGGCGAACAACGTCTTTAACTTTCAAATGTATTTTTCCTAAACTATTTCAGTTTTTAGAGCTGTTCATGTACTTCCTTGTTCATTGGTTTTCTGTAATATTACATTCAAGCCATTGGAATATATCGCAAGTAATATATTTGATATTAACTGAAATGTTTTACGTGTAATTATTCATTTTTATTGAGCTCATGATAAACTACAAACTACAACATTACATGAACATCAAAGAATGAACTAGCAATTATATGACCTCTAAGCTTAAAGATAATTTTATCGTTTTTTGTTGACATCGATTAATATGACAGCATCTCTTATTTCTTATTGTTCTCATCTTTCCTCATGTTTGCTTATCTTCATTGTTGTTTGATTTTGAGAACTGATGTTTTTAAAAATTTGGAGCAAATGTGAAAGAAGTACAATAAAATAGAAATAAAAAAATTGATAGAATAATAAACATAACCACATAGAAAAGGTAAGGACAGAAATGGAATAAGTGGGATGAGAAAAGTAAATGTGGGGTGAGAATTTTGTTTTTAAATATTGGGGTGGGAAAAGCAATTAGGGGAATGCGAATAAACATGGCCTTTTGCTTTCATACCTTTGATGTGGGCTTATATGTTTTCTAATGACATCATACATTCATCTTTTCCATTGGAATCTATCATGCATACCTGAAGTTTTCTCAGTTCCCTTCTTTTAGTTGTTTCACCTGAAATTACACACCGAAAAGAGATGTGTATGAAACTATATAATTAACTGATATTGTGAAAGAAACTTGCGTTAGGTAACGGGATGCTATGAAACTATACAACTTATGATGGGAAAGCAACCTCTGCACATCAAGGGAAGAGATTTTACTTATAGGTATACCAATTTTCATGGTACTTTTTAGTTTCAATTTCGTATTAGCTAAAAGCTTGATTTTCTCCTTATCTTCACTAAATTTACATATTATTTGCTTTTGATTTTCATGTACTTAGAGCACTTGCTAACATAACAGTAATATTCATTCATTATCAATTTAATTCTTCTAAATATTAGAATTTTCGTTTTTGCAGTATTAAGAAAAAAAATTGCATGTAGGGAAGTAATCAAATTTAGTTGTCAGTGCTTTAAGTTTTTGATTAACATATCTTCAATTTACACTTTTATAGCTCACATAATATGAACAGTATATGAATACACTTTGATGAAATGATTCATTTCTTTAAAAAAATCACTAATATGTGTATGCATGTGGCTTGGCCTCATATTTAATGAATTAAAGTAACCAAGAAAAGGAAGAAAAATGAACAACGTACTTTACTTATTTAATGATGCATATTATTTGATGTTGTCCATGTTCAGTCTACAATTGTTTTTGAAAATAAATACTGTGTCAATTCTTTAATTTAATTACAGATAGTCGTTGCAACTACAACTACATTGATTGCAAAGTATACTAAAATTCGATGGGTTATTTGTACCCACGTTAACATTAACTTGCATTAGATATTGCAGTTGACGTAGGAAGCTCATATGAAAATGAAAATATACTACATTCATTGAAATTAAAGGGAGAATAAATTCTAAATTACCTACACGACAATAGTAGTGAATGGTATATATAAGCCATAATAGTAAGAAAGTTAAAGGAGTAGGATAGTGTCTTTCCATTCAGAGTTTGTCTATTCTCACTATAAACCCTGACAGGACAAGGAGTTATGCACTAATATGTTGGATTCCACAACCGTGGATTCATAAGGCAACTTGAGGTTGTCGCATCTTTTACGGCATGGACTTTAGTTACATACAGATAGAGCTACATGGATGCCTAAAGTCAATCAAAGATCATTGTCGCCTTTGCAGCATGGATTTCAATGATGTACACTTAGAGCTAACAGATGCAACAACCTATACTATCAGTAAACTATTATCACACTGTTATAAAAATGTATATTGAAATCTATGGAATTCTTAAAAGAGAATAAGATATGCCTCCATGCATATATTACAACATCATATGTTTTATTTGTATTTTAAACAACTGTAATTTGATATAGTTTTCACAAATATCAGCAGAATAATTAAATATTTATTGTTGTGGCCGACTGACCTGAAAGATAACCGGGTAATCCAACATTTGTTACACTTTCAATCAAATACATTCATTTGTAATTGCATCCTAATCTTGGATCAACATTTATTTTTCAACAAAAAGCTTATGCATATCGTTTTCTTTGTGCATGAAGCTTTTACATGGTAGAACTAGGTAATCATAGGCATGTGTATTGTCTTTAGTCATGTGAGTAGACTGGTGAGTTGGATTTCGCTGTTATTTTATTCGATCATCTTTTGATCAAATTTTTTAATTACTAAGTAACTAACTAAAAAGGGAGAGCTTTGTTAAGCATTCAAATTTAAAAGCTTTATGATATTAGGTTTATTGTGAAGCAGATTCTCTTTACCGTCTATGCCTTTTGATGGCAGCACATGTGTTTATTCATTCACATATTTCCATTCTTATTGAATTTATCGTGTCTTTGTTATTATGTTATCACCTTATTGCTATAAACTTACACTACAACTAAATATATTAGTCAACAATCAACCTAAGTACTATGAAAAATGAAACTATGAGAATTATCATTTGACTACTAATTGCTTTTTGATTCATGTTCCAAATTGATTAACTTTTAATTATTAGATTTTAAACGAAATCCGTGTGCGAAGCACGGGTACGCACTTGTTAAGTAAAGTAAATTATTATATGATCGCATCTGGTTATCTATTGTTTGTAAGCTAAAACTTAGGTTTCCATCTCTCCAATGTAGCAAAATGAAAAAATACTTCTGTTATAGAAACATCATTTGTCGATTTGGCATAAAAGAAGCTTGCACCATAATAAAGTAGCGTGTCGGGTGGTTAACGAGCATGACCAGAAATCATGTGGGCTTTGGTCGTGCATGTTCGAATATTGTCGACCATGTATTTGTTTTACTAATATTTCCAAAGACTTACATTTACCATTTACCAATCATTTTTACGCTACGCATCAAATACATGGTTACCAAGATTTTACGCATTTTTGTTATATTCTAACTGCGCAATCATTCATCAAAATTATGATTATGAATTACAACCATGAGAATCCATGACATAAAAGCATTGAAATCAAAATGACCAAAACTCCTACATGCATATTTTGTAAATTATAAATACTTATAATGTGAATGGCTCTCAAAAATTATTCTGAAAAGACTGCTTTAGTCGAATGTTTATTTCAATTTTCCATTTATCGATGATTTTTAGACACGATGTTAACTTGAGGATGGATTCCAAGATATACTACATGGTTGCCAAATTTTCACGATAATGTAGTTAAACACTGATGAAATAAACGTTGCTAACTTCATTCATAAAATTATGATTATGAACTACAGCCCAAAAAAATGCAAGACTTAATACCATTGAATCTGAAGTTACCAAAACTCATGCACGATTATTTTATATCTTATAGATAAACATTTATAATGTGAATGGTTCCAAGAAAATAATCTGAAACTTCATTTTAGCACTGGAGGTTTTTGATCAAAATGACAAACGCCCTCTTGCATTAGTCACTAGTGTAGCACAGGGGTTAAATGATAGCAATCATAGTGTAGAAAATTTCTGCTGGTAAATCGACAACAGAAAAAATAGTGGTACGAAATGAAAATAAATTGGTTCCTAATATAAATGTGAACATTTATTTAATTTTATTTGTTTTAAGGAGTGGCTGTTTGGACACAAAAATAAACAAAAAAATGGAGGCAAAAAATGGGGATCATTAGATTTAGTTGTCTTTATGTAGAAGGTGGAATTCAATTAGAGATCTAATGATTGAGATTTAATGTCCAATATTGTGTCCAAATAGAGTTTCCCTTTATTTTATACTTCTCTTGATATAATGCATGTTTTAAAGCCAGACAAATTATCATAACCAATTCAGCAGAAGCTTGATATGAATATTAAATAAAGTAAATTTCTATATCATTGCATTTGGCTATGTATTGTTCATAACCTAAAACTTAAGCGTTCGTTTCCCCAATGCAAAAAAAATGAAATTAAATACTTCTTCTATCGAAACTTCACAGGTCTAATCAACATCAAAAAAGCTTGCACCATAATAAAATGGTGGTGTCGGAGTGGTTATCAGGCATGACTAGAAACCATATGGGCTTTTAGCCATATAGGTTCGAATCCTACCGACTACATATTTGTTTTACTAATATCTCCAAAATTTACATTTCTCATTCATTGATTATTTTTACGTTGATATAAAATTAATTAAGCCTTAAATACAAGTTTATAGAGATTTTACGCAATTTTGTTATATTCGGTCTATACAATTTCGACTAAATTCATTCACCAAAATTATGATTATGAATTACAACCAAAAGAATCCATGACTTAAAAGCATTGAATTCAAAATGACCAAAACTCCTACATGCATATTTTGTATATTATAAATACTTATAATGTGAATGACTCTGAGAAATTAGTTTGAAAATATTGCTTTTGTTGAATGTTTATTTCCACTTTCCATTTATTGATGATTTTTAGACACGATGTTAACTTGAAGACGGATTCCAAGATATACTACACGGTTGCCAAGTTTTCACGATAACTCCATTATATACTGATGACGTAATCGTTGCTAAATTCATGAATCAAAATTATGTTTATAAACTATAAACCAAAAAGCACATGACTTAAATGCATTAATTTGAAGTTACCAAAACTCATGCATGATTATTGTATACGTTACAAATAAGTTTCTATAATGTGAATCAATCTAAAAAATTAATCTGAAACTTCATTTCAGCACCAAAGGGTTTTCTGATCAAAACGACAAACACTGTCTTGCATTAGTGACTATTGTAACACAGGAGAAAAGTGATGCAAGTTTAGTGTCGAAAATTTCCATATGTAAATCGGCAACAAAATAATGATGATATCAAAAGAAAATAAATTGGTTTCTATCTTAGATGTGAACATTTATTTATTTTAGGGAGCGGGTATGGGGACACAAAAATAACCACAAAATTAGAGGCATAAATTGTGGATCGTTGACTTACTTGTCTGTATATATAAGGTAGAATTCGACGAGAGATCTAATGATTGAGAATTAATGTCCAATTTTGTGTCAATAATTCGTGTCCAAATAGAGTTCCCCTTTATTATATATTGCTCTTGATATATTACATGTTTTAAAGCCAGATAAATTGTCATAACCAATTTAGTTAAAGCTTGAGATAATATTAAATAAAGTAAATTCTCATATGACCGTATTTGGTTATCTATTGTTCGTAAGCTAAAACTTAGGCTTCCATCTCTCTAGTGCTGCAAAATGGAAAATACATCTGCTATTGAAATATATTACTAATCAAATTGTCTCAAAGAAGTTTGCACATAATAATTTGGCACCTTTAAAATTTACTTGCCGTAAAATTGACTGCAGTTGCCAAATAAATATATTACTATAGGATAAGGTAATTTTGACTTTTGTAATGAAAATTTTAATAATTTTAATGGATTGATTATTTCCATTTTATATTGTTAAAAATTAGGATATGTAGTTGTGCAGCTCTATTTAACCCTACATAAACGTGCTTGCTGAATTTGATTAATTTAGAATGAAATATTAACTTCTAATAATTAAAAAAATGATTATGTAGTTTTACATCATTCACAAGAAGGATATGAAGGAAACTAGGATGTTTAGGTTTACCTTTAAGTCGAAGAAATTATTTCATCCTTTAACTTTAAGTTTTTTGAAGAACTAATTTTGATAAATTATGTTTTATGGAATTTTGAAATTTAACAGCTATTATTTTTGTTTAAACTAAATTTTGAATTAGTATATGTATTTTGTTGTATACACAAACATATTTTTAACAACCTCTCCTTTTCGAGGACGAAAAGTTTTGAGGAGGCGTGGAGATTGCAACATTATGTAAATTCCGACCATTTTCGTTGTTGAATAATGTAACGACCCGCATTCTACGCATCACAGGATCGTGGAATATTTATTTCTTTCACATACGAAGTCGTACGGTCATGTAACTTTGGGAGACGATTATTGGGGTCATTTCCCATGTTCATGATTTTTGTCGATTTTTAAATGACAGTTTTGCCCCTAGTTGGTACTGTTTTGGCCATAACTTTTGACTGGAAAGGAATTTTGACCTGAAACCACTTCCATTGGCTTCGAATGATGGTTTCTCTTTCCGTAGAGTGGTTACACAGGTGATTAGCAACTAGGCCCAATGGGGGATTTCGGAATTTGGGGTATTTAAGGGCTGCTAGGGTTAGGATTTCGGTTTTAGACTCATTTTTTCAGCCGCCACTTACTTCCTTCAAGCTCTGGCAATGGCCTCCACCTTCTAATTTCATCCCAAATCGTCTCTAATCACTTTCTAATTGAAGATTAAGCAAAACTACATCAAATCAAGGGAGGGTAGCACCAAATCAGAGAGAGAGCTGTTGGAACGCATAGGGATTGGATCCAAATCAGAGATTATTTCAGATCTAAAGTTTGTTTGTGGCTAAGGTGAGTGATTTGCATTGTTTTTCACTAATTACGACTAATTATGGTAATTAGAGAAGATTAGCGAAATTATGGCTCAGAAAAATTTAGAAAAATTCCTAAAATTCTAAAACATCATTTTATGCCTCTGATATGAATTTGGGTTAATTTCGACTAATTTTGCAAATCCCGGAATTTGGGGGATTAAGGGGTGATTAGTGGAAATTAGCGAATTTATGCATGTTAAAAATCTGGAAAAATATTCATAAATTCTGAAATATTGTTTTAGACCTCTGATGTGAATTTGGGATAATTTGGTTAAGTTTCGCTAATCATATCATAAGTTTCACCCAAACATGCTTAAGGGAAAATATGGGGTTTTGGGTATGTTTGATCCGTTTTGCCATATCATATTGTTGTTTTGCTGTTTGTGGATTTTTGTACATGTTGCTATGACTGTATGATATGCTTTGAGATTGATTAGAAAAGTTAGATTTATCGAAAACGCCGTCGAGGGGCGTAACATACTTGCTGGAAGGGCTGCAGGGGGTTGTGCAGGAATCGGTTCGTGAGCCCCCTCCCCGTTCGTGGGGTATGTGCCACGACCAAGGCAGGAGGTGAGCCACGATCCGGGACGAACCACCCTCCACGATCCGATCCCCTCCATTCGTGAAGAGTTATCACGAGCCGCACTACCGTGACGATCTGCTCCACTTCGAAGGCCACGAACGAGAGACTGACGCTACGAGTCACTTTAAGCTCGCGATCCGAACCAGAGGAGGATGAAGGAGCTCACGATGCGATGAGTACCAGGGTGCCACGACCCGACCCGACAGGGGTGCCACGAACTTATGAAGCACGATCCGATGATGGCGACCCGACCTGGAGATCATATCACGATCCGACCTGGCGAAGGTACCACAATCCGAGCTGGAGTATCATCACGACCTGGAGCTTGACCACGAGCTGGTGACTGCGAACCGAACCAGGAGGTTATGAACTGAATGAAGACCGATCCGGAGGAGGAGATTAAAACCCGAGATGCAAAGGTAGTCCAAATGGAAGTTAGAGCTCAGGATCCAGATGGGAACCAATGAGTTCACTTCACGGTTGGGCTTTGCTGCAGGATATATGCAAAGGGGTTGTCGGTATTCATAACTTTGGTTACCACTGAGAGATGGATAGTGGGCTTGTAGTGATAGTTACACGGGATTGGATTCCGTCATGGCCCAAAGTATTAGGTGACCAAAGTAGTGGATATCGTATGCTTTACGCACTGAGTGAGGGATGTGAGGATGATTGCTATGCTTGATTGTTTGATATCACTATGACATGCACACCCCCACCCCCGTTATCTTTACACCATTTGAAAGGGTACCTTAGAGTGTTGTACAGTATGTAGTGCTATCTCTTTGGTTTCAGGTCCAGGTTCAGGTATGATTGGATTATACCTGTTATTATTCTGTTTAGATGCTTATCGCTCATACCAGGATTTATGTCTGACCCAGAGTTTTATGTCTCTTCTTATTACTCTGGGTGCTCACACGAGCAGACTAGAGACAGGTTATGGTTAGCTGGTGATGCGCGAGTAGCTGATTCGGAGGCGAGCAGGAGGCTTCCACGTATGATATATAGATATTCTCCATGTGTCGTTGGTGGTCACTACTTGGGCATTAGTAGTGTACCTTCTTTATCTTGCTTTTGCTTTAGAGACAGTATTTTAAAAGTTGTAATAAGCTGTATTTTGGATTTCCATTGCTATGATGCTTAGTTCTATTTTTCAGCTTATGCACTGTCTCACCTGTTTTATGTCAAGTATGTTGTTATTATATTTTATTCTATGCGCTGTGAGACATTCTACAGGTTCCTTGTTAGTTCATTTCCTTCTTCCCTTTTTCTTCTGACGACCGTCCCGTGCTAACTGGACATGTGTACAGCGCACCTTTGGAGGAAATGTCGGTTGGTGCGGGGCGGGCCGTCACACTTGGTATCAGAGCTCTAGGTTGCGTAGTTAACCTAGGGAAAAACACTAGGGAGAGATAGTACGTATATGAGAGAGCGTATTTGTGGTTACTTTGGTTTTCAAAAGCTATATATGTATATACTATTAGTAGTATAAAGATGAAGTCGTACTGCACTAGCACCACTAAGGGGTTGTTAATCGTTTCCCCTTTTACAGATTAACGATGAGCCGATATCCTAGAGGTGCTGGTTGAGGGACCAACCATGGGAATGCTCCTGACATGAGGACAATGTTCACTAACTTCATGAGAGACATGCTTAGAGATGTTCAGGGAGCAGTTCCCAATCCCGAAAATGGTGGTGGTCCAGTAGTGCAGGCGCCTAGGGTCGATTTCGCCAAGTTGTGCAAGGATTACACTAACCTTGATGGGAAGCCGTTCCACGGAACGGAGTCGACCACAGATGTTCAGGATTGGTTGGATAGCTGTGATCGTATCTTCGACGACTTGGGTCTTGAGGATGCGATGAAGAGAAGGCTAGCGTCTCGTCAACTGCAAGGGCGAGCGATGAATTGGTGGAATGCCATTAGAACAGCTACTCCAGAAGATCAAGTTACTTGGAATCAGTTTAAGACTCGCTTTTGTGATAAGTTTATTCCAGCTGCTCATAAATCAGAACTGTTCAAGAAGTTCTTGAAGCTTAAGCAGAATGGTAGAGCAGTCTCGGAGTATATCGCTGAATTCGATACTTTATCGAAATATGGATGGTCCCTTATCGATACAGTCGAAAAGAAGAACGAGAAGTTCATAACTGGCTTAGATGGGTACTTGGGGGAAAGACTTATAAACCATATCGATGAGACGTTCGAGTCTATTGTAGGAAAGGCATTAAGGTCAGAGAGCCTTTTCCCTAAGTCGAAGACTGAGGTTGCTACAGCATCTGCAGAGGAGCCAAAGCCGCAAGCAGGCGGTGAAGGCAAGAAGAATTCTCAGAACAAGAGGTAGCAGAACCCGACCAAGGATGGTCAGAATAAGAAAAATAAGAAAGATGGCGAATGCTTTAGTTGTGGCAAGAAGGGCCACTATGCCAGAGATTGTCGAGAAAAGCCTGGTGAAAGGAAGTTCTTTAACTGCGGCCAGGCGGGACATCACAAGGATGATTGCCCACAACCTCCTAGGGGGAAGCAGATTGTGAAAGCATATGCTATCAACGTTGTTCCTTCTTCGTCAAATGCTCCAACTGCGGCGCAGAATGAAAAAGGTGTCGTTATTCGAGGTATGCTTTCTATTTAAGATGTTTTGATCGGGTTCTGTTTGACAAACCTGAGTTAGTCGATAGACCTTTAGTAGTGACGAACCCGATTGGTGGTTTGACTAGTTTTGGCATGATTAGTTAATGTGGTCTTATCGAGTCATGGATGTATGTTTCCTTGTGATTGCTTTGTTTTGGGCTTTACTGGGTTTAGCATTACTTTGGGGAGTCGATCTACTCCAAAGGAATAGGGTGGTATTAGGTACCTACCTAGTGATGGCGATAGTAACTGGAGTTAAGGAAGCTAAGAAGTTATCGTTGTAATAAGTTCTAGTTGTCTCTAGGAGGCAAATGAGTACTCCAGTGCTAGATTGTTTTGTTAGTATCACCTCATGTGGATTGTCCAAACTCGGAGGAGATGTTCCTTGGGTGCTTGTCTGATATTGGTTTAGGCCTTTGGGGCTTGTGCTTGGGGAATGTTGATTTTGACTAGGATGGTTTGCGTGAGGGGTAAATAGTTGTTGTGATTTTTCATTGGATGATATCTTGGTTTACTCGAGGAGTAATGGGCAGACGGAACATGATGAGACTGTTCAATGGTATAGACTGCCCACAGTTAGACTCGATAGGGTTATGAGATTGCTCGAGTGGGACTCGAGAAAGATGTAAAGTAATGGATTGTTTAGGACCCTATATTGATGTTCTATATTGGATAGTAGAATTTTGAAGGAATGGGATGTGTTCGTTGATCGTGGGAGATACAACGAAGACTAGGGCGATTCAAGTTGGACTTGAATTCGTAAAGGAAAATGAGTGTTCGTTGATCTTGGAGATGCAACGAATAGGGAGACGACTCACGTTGGACTAGAGTTTTTCGGTACTCAAGACTGGGTCTGAGTTATAGAGTGACTCGAGTTGGACTCGAGAAGGTTGCAAGGAATTGGATTCAGCTCGAGTTGGACTCGAGAGGGCAGCAAGATAATGGATAGACTTGGGTTGGACTCAAGTATTTTAGGAGGACTAAAAGCAGGGGTATCTGGGGACGCCCGTTACCTTGGATCCGTTGAACGTGATCTAGTTATCCTTGGAGGATAAACGTGCGTTGGACGTACGGTAGTCCGATTGGAGGCTGGGCTTCCATTAGTTTAATTATCCTTAGAGGATAAATGTACGTTGGACGTACGGTAGTCCGTAGGGAGGCGGGGCTTCCATTGGCATGGGATTGGTTGGACCAGTCAAGTAGGCATCGGTGTATGTATGGAGGCTGGGCTTCCATTAGTTATTGATGTTGGTTAGACTAGACATACTAGAATCGACATATTGGGATTGGTTAGACCAGTCATGTAGGTGTCGATGTGTTTATGAATTTAGCAGGTGATAGGTAGGACTTGTTTGATGGATGTTATGGTTGCTATGTTGTTCCTATTTTTCTTCCCTTGAGTAGACTATCACCTGTAGGGTTCCAGCGATGGGGAACAAAGTGATTGTAGTAGGACTATGAGCCAGTGCAGTAGAGTCGTCATGACTCGAGGGGCAAAGTGGACATAGTAAAGGAATAGTAAGGCTATGAGCCAGTGCAGCGGAGTTGTTATGACTTCATGGGGGCAGAGTGGACATAGCAAAGGACTAGTGGCTATGGATCAGTGCAGTGGAGTCGCCATGACTCCATGGGGTAGAGTGATCATAGAAAGGGATTTGGGTGCGGTAATAGTTGCATTGAGTAGGAGACATGCCATTTTAGGGGTTTTGTTTCTAGGATAGAAGCAACTAAAGTATATCACAGGATATGATTTCGGGCCTAAGAGTGAATTGGATTCAGAAACACTAGTAAGCTTAACGATTAGATCGATTTTGATTGAGTGGATTGGTTCCAGTTAGAAGGACGATCCTAATCTATTGGAAACCATCTCTAGGGTAGAGATGGGTATCGATGGAAAGGGAATGATCAAATAAGGATTTGATCGAGAAGGGTGGCTTCGAAAGAATAAGGGACTAGTTGTACCCAACGTAGATGGACTGAGAGGTGAGGTGCTTAGAGCATATCATCACCCGAAATTGACTATACATCCCAGTGGTAACAAGATGTATTGAGACATGGAGCAGATCTACTACTGGGAAAGGATAAAGAAAGACGTTGGGAATTTGGCGTATGAGGTAGAGCTACCTGACAAGATGGCGGGAGTTCACAACGTATTTCATGTTTCCCAGTTAAGGAAATTCGTGCACGACCCTAGTGTGGCTATTTCACCTGATCAGTTGGATGATATCGAAGTTGAAGCCGAGGCGGTTGGGAACCGCAAGTCTATGCGTATTGTTGGGAACGATACGAAGCAGCTTCGAAGGAAGGGGGTGAAACTAGTCAAAGTCCAGTGGGGTGAGAATGAAAAAGACTGTACTTGGGAAACAGAGGAGGATATAAGGAAGAAGTATCCAGAACTCTTTGCCTAGTAAGGTTTTGGTAGTGATAGTTCCTTCCCTTGTCAGTAAACCGCATGCTAGGATAGACTTGTTTTGCATGTTGATTGTTGTTTATGGTTGATAGGCATGCGGAACCCTTTTTGTGTTTTGGTTGGGGAATTTCGGGGGCGAAATTTCTTAAGGGGGGAAGAGTGTAACGACCCGCATTCTACGCATCATAGGATCGTGGAATATTTATTTCTTTTACATACGAAGTCGTATGGTCATGTAACTTTGGGAGACGATTATTGGGGTCATTTCCCATGTTCATGATTTTTGTCGATTTTTAAATGACCGTTTTGCCCCTAGTTGGTACTGTTTTGGCCATAACTTTTGACTAGAAAGGAATTTTGACCTGAAACCACTTCCATTGGCTTCGAATGATGGTTTCTCTTTTACATTAGCCAAACGGACTTACCGTTTGGGAGATATGGCTAAAACAAGGTTTAGAAGGTGAAAAACAGCTAATTGGGCTTAACCAGGTGATTAGCAACTAGGCCCAATGGGGGATTTCGGGATTTGGGGTATTTAAGGGCTGCTAGGGTTAGGATTTCGGTTTTAGACTCATTTTTCCAGCCGCCACTTACTTCCTTCAAGCTCTGGCAATGGCCTCCACCTTCTAATTTCATCCCAAATCGTCTCTAATCACTTTCTAATTGAAGATTAAGCAAAACTACATCAAATCAAGGGAGGGTAGCACCAAATCAGAGAGAGAGCTGCTGGAACGCATAGGGATTGGATCCAAATCAGAGATTATTTCAGATCTAAAGTTTGTTTGTGGCTAAGGTGAGTGATTTGCATTGTTTTTCACTAATTACGACTAATTATGGTAATTAGAGAAGATTAGCGAAATTATGGCTCAGAAAAATTTAGAAAAATTCCTAAAATTCTAAAACATCATTTTATGCCTCTGATATGAATTTGGGTTAATTTCGACTAATTTTGCAAATCCCGGAATTTGGGGGATTAAGGGGTGATTAGTGGAAATTAGCGAATTTATGCATGTTAAAAATCTGGAAAAATATTCATAAATTCTGAAATATTGTTTTAGACCTCTGATGTGAATTTGGGATAATTTGGTTAAGTTTTGCTAATCATATCATAAGTTTCACCCAAACATGCTTAAGGGAAAATATGGGGTTTTGGGTATGTTTGATCCGTTTTGACATATCATATTGTTGTTTTGCTGTTTGTGGATGTTTATACATGTTGCTATGACTGTATGATATGCTTTGAGATTGATTAGAAAAGTTAGATTTATCGAAAACGCCGTCGAGGGGCGTAAAATACTTGCTGGAAGGGCTGCAGGGGGTTGTGCAGGAATCGGTTCGTGAGCCCCCTCCTTGTTCGTGGGGTATGTGCCACGAGCAAGGCAGGAGGTGAGCCACGATCCAGGACGAACCACCCTCCACGATCCGATCCCCTCCATTCGTGAAGAGTTATCACGAGCCGCACCACCGTGACGATCTGCTCCACTTCGAAGGCCATGAACGAGAGACTGACGCTACGAGTCACTTTAAGCTCGCGATCCGAACCAGAGGAGGGTGAAGGAGCTCACGATGCGATGAGTACCAGGGTGCCACGACCTGACCCGACAGGGGTGCCACGAACTTATGAAGCACGATCCGATGATGGCGACCCGACCTGGAGATCATATCACGATCCGACCTGGCGAAGGTACCACGATCCGAGCTGGAGTATCATCACGACCTGGAGCTTGACCACGAGCTGGTGACTGCGAACCGAACCAGGAGGTTATGAACTGAATGAAGACCGATCCGGAGGAGGAGATTAAAACCCGAGATGCAAAGGAAGTCCAAATGGAAGTTAGAGCTCAGGATCCAGATGGGAACCAATGAGTTCACTTCACGGTTGGGCTTTGCTGCGGGACGTGTGCAAAGGGGTTGTCGGTATTCATAACTTTGGTTCACCACTGAGAGATGGATAGTGGGCTTGTAGTGATAGTTACACGGGATTGGATTCCGTCATGGCCCAAAGTATTAGGTGACCAAAGTAGTGGATATCGTATGCTTTACGCACTGAGTGAGGGATGTGAGGATGATTGCTATGCTTGATTGTTTGACATCACTATGACATGCACACCCCCACCCCCGTTATCTTTACACCATTTGAAAGGGCACCTTAGAGTGTTGTACAGTATGTAGTGCTAACTCTTTGGTTGCAGGTACAGGTTCAGGTATGATTGGATTATACCTGTTATTATTCTGTTTAGATGCTTATCGCTCATACCAGGCTTTATGTCTGACCCAGAGTTTTATGTCTCTTCTTATTACTCTAGGTGCTCACACGAGCAGACTAGAGACAGGTTATGGTTAGCTGGTGATGCGCGAGTAGCTGATTCGGAGGCGAGCAGGAGGCTTCCACGTATGATATATAGATATTCTCCATGTGTCGTTGGTGGTCACTACTTGGGCATTAGTAGTGTACCTTCTTTATCTTGCTTTTGCTTTAGAGACAGTATTATAAAATTTGTAATAAGCTGTATTTTGGATTTCCGCTGCTATGATGCTTAGTTCTAGTTTTCAGCTTATGCACTGTCTCACCTGTTTTATGTCAAGTATGTTGTTATTATATTTTATTCTATGCGCTGTGAGACATTCTACAGGTTCCTTGTTAGTTCATTTCCTTCTTCCCTTTTTCTTCTGACGACCGTCCCGTGCTAACTGGACATGTGTACAGCGCACCTTTGGAGGAAATGTCGGTTGGTGCGGGGCGGGCCGTCACAAATAAAACTTATTTATTGAATTTTAAATGGTTTTTGAATAGAATTTATGTTGTTATTAATGAGATTTATTAATTTTGTTGAAACATTGATCGTCGCTTCCCTATGAACTAGAAAAGCGCGATTTATGAAATAATACTGCAAGCGCACAGATCGTGCAGTATGCAGGTCGAATCACAGGGAGCTAAATTAAATCAAATTATGTATAAAAAATTTTGGGCGAGTTAGACGAAGCTTGGGGATTGATTTTGAAAAAACAATAAAACTATTACTGAATTGAGTACAGATCTGAATCTAATCAAATCTATATTCAACCCAACATGACCTAAGAACGCAATAAAAAGAACAGAATTTAAAACTGCAGAAATTGAAATAAAAAATAGGAATTAAAATTAGGATTACCGTTGAATCTAATCAGACGGTCAGTCAATAATGAAAATAAATGTAAAATATAACTAGTACTCTACCAAATCTAATTGTGTAGATGACACTAGTTGCTAAGAAATAGAAAATTGCAGAAAATAAAATGAAGAAGAAGGACTTTACTAATGGAGAAGAAATAGAAAATGGGATCGTGGCTACAATGATATTACAAGGGTATTTATAGGAGATAACCAAACCCTAACCCTAATTACAAATGGGCCTAGCTGTTTCAAGTAAGTTTTAGGCCTTTTGTCATTTGGAACAAGTTCTAGGCCTTTTCTCTTTTTCTCTTGCAAGCCTCCTTTAATTTGAGATGTGCATGGCCTTTTTATAAATCATTTTCTTGTCCAACAGCAACTAGATGTGAAATCTTCATCTACAATTCTTCAAAATGTAAATATATAGCAATCTGATCTTCATTTCTCTACTTTTCTGGTTGCATGCGGGTTGGGTTGTAATATCTGTAAAAGTGACAAAACAATACCCAAGTAATATTTATTTGTATACAAAAGATAAGATATAAGAGCATAAAATAAACATATTTCTATGTCAATCAAATACCCCCACACTTATCTTTTACTCGTCCTCGAGTAAAACAAAAATAAAAAACTAACTAGATAGGTCACACTTTCATAGGAAACACGATTGCATTGAGCGTATGCAACATGCCGTTAAACCTCTAGGTGTCCCTAGTAGGACGAGTGTTGTTTCGTGAGGGTTTTCAGCGGATACTACCCACAAAATCAAAATTCAGTATGCTTTGGCTCTAATGTAACTACGTGAATGCATAGGACTTATGCAACAGAAAACAAAAAAAATGAAAACACGACCTGTTTCAGGAAAGTGGTACAACAATTTAAGTTAACAATTTCTAATCAGTTGATTGTACTTTAGATACCTCAACTTGTAACAAATTTTCAATATAATTCAAGTTTTCAATGTTAAACTCTAGTCTGGCCCGTTGGTTCGGTCGATAACATAGTGCAGCCATGAAATAGATTCTTAGTTTGCTTGGCACAGTTTGTAAAGTGGTATTATTATTTTATCATGTATGGCTAGTCAAATCAATAAGGTCAAGAAGTATTTGGGCATCATCGCTTATTCTCTATCTCTATAAAAGTTAAAATTTATGATTAATTACATACACCTAACTTAAAAGATCAAGGTATACCACCCATACACTGCCTTGCGGACTGACGGAGAGTTGGGACAGAGATTGGTGGATTGTGCAGACCGACGCAGACTTTGTCAACAACATGTCGGTAATCCTTAGGTGTCCAATCTCATAAAATGAGACCAAGATATTCCAACGCTGACTTTGTCAACAACTTGTCGGATAGAGCTTGGCGGGTTTGCACACCAACGCTAGATATACAAGCAATGTTGGATACCCTTGGATTACTATTATTACTATCGAAAATATAAGCGCAAAAGAGAGTTACACGAATTCAACTTAACACAACTTAGTTTTAAAATTCGAAAAGCCAATATAAGTATTTTAAGTCCTCCACTAATTAAACAAAGATTACAATTTAGAATAAACTTCATGGCCATCACCTAAGATTCTCCTATGTACCAGTTACACTATTATCCCTCAAAATTCAACTTTTCATTATATTTCTTATTCGATCTTAGCTGAGAGAAAAAAAATACTATCAACTGATTAACAATCCTTGTCTTATTTTGTTGTATCAATCTAAAATGAGTCATGTTTCAAAAAAAAGGGAAAAAATGGCATGTTACAACGATCTAAAATGAATGATGGTCCTATATGAAAAGAAAGAAGAAAAAAAATTAAAGAAAAATAAAAGGATGCAATACAGACTCCCCCCCCCCACTTGGACAAAACACTGTCCACACTGTAGCACGTTTCCTAAATTTGAATGATAAAACCCATAAATGGATTAGATGCAAAATGATTTGCAGAATGAAATGCAGCCTAACTATATGTAAGAATGGATCATATGTACAATGATATATGTGTTTACGATGCATGCGATGCAAAGAATGCCACCAACATTTTCCCCTACACTTGGTTCTAGCCCGATGAATCAGATTCCCACTATGTCCAGGCATGTTTTCTAATAAGCAAAGATTTTTGAAAACCATCTCATCTTTATACCTAGATTTATAATCCAGTAAATAAATATCCAGGGTCATCCTAACATGAAGTTTTTCAACCAAGCGAACATTCCAAAAATAATTCATGTGTTCAACGAATTTATCAGTGTAATTGTTCAAAAATTTGTGATCGTATATAAACTCAGTTGTACTTGTGAAATTTAAATTTTGAGTGTTGTTCAAGACTATGTGATCACATTTCTCAATTGATAACGTATTTTTAACACTGACAATGTCATGTTCATTTGAAATTTTATCAAAGTTAAAATTTTCGAACTCATGACTTAAATCTACTTCTTTCTCATTTGTCAACTCATCCTCATACAATCCAAAGAATTCATGTTCGTTAAAATCCATCTCCAATTTAGAGTTGAAAAATTCAACATTTTTATTTTTTTCAATTTCTAGAATTTCAAGTTTCTCGCAGCCTGAAAGAGGAAGATTAAAATTTGAGATTAATTCTTTTTCCTAAAAAGAATTGAAGTCCAAATCATTTGTTGAATTTTGAACAACTTCATTTAGATCATCATTCTCGATTTCTAAAGTTGTTATCTGAAAATTTTCACTATCAGTAAAGAATGGATTATAAATTTTCACTATCAGTAAAGAATGGATTATTTTACGATTCATCGCTTGTTTGAATTTGATTTTGTTGCTCTCGTTGTTCTTTCAAAGATGTCATTAAACAAAGAAGTTCATCCATCTTTCTATCTTTTTATCAAGTTGTCTATCTTGCCTTTCTACCCCCTCTCTAGAATGTTAAGATGATAATCTTCAGAATCGTTGATTTGAGAGCTCTCATTTTGGATTTCTTGATTCTCAAAATTATAGTCCACATCAATTTCACAATCAATATTATTTCCAATGTGGTGGTTGTTTGAATCTTCAGAAAAATGACAATGATATTGGAAATCATTTTGATTTTGAAAATTATGTTCGTAACAAAGACTGTTGGAATTTGAGGGAAAATTGCAATTTTGGTTATTTTCAAGATGTTGATATGGGCTATAATTTTGAAAATTTTGGTTTACAACCCCATATTGATGTTGATCAAAGCTATATTGGGATTCAAAGCTGTTTTGATGAGTATGTTGCCCATAATCGAAATTATTGACATTTGAATTGAAATTGCAATTTCGATCATATCCATGCTTTTGAAAATGTTGGTCATTTGGAAAATTTTGAAAATTGTTGGCATTGTCTCATGAAATTTTGGAAAATTTTGGCTCATGAGTTGCAATTCATATTCATACTCTTCAAGAGGACGTCTACTCCGATTATTATCCCACATTTCTCTCAATGATTTTTTTGAATCAGACATTTTAAAGAAGTCATGGCAAGACAGAAATTATATGGAAGTCATGGCAAGACATAAATTTATTTTTTTGGTTTATTGTTTTAAAAGATTGAACAATTGGAAAGAAGTAAAAGGAAGGAAGGAATATATGGAAAGAAGGAATGAAGAGGGAAAAAGAAAATGTAAAAGGAAAAAAAATTGAAAAGGGGAAAGAAATAAAATAAAAAATCAAGAAAAAATGGCAATTTTTTTTGTCCTCTTGTTTAGAAGATTATAATATCAATTAACAATACCAAATCTAACCAATCAAGAATTTTTCTTCATATATACAAGGAAAAAAAACTAACACAAATCAGAAATTAAATAAATAATAAAATTTAATTGTTGCCTCCCCGGCAACGGCGCTAAAAACTTGATCGTCGCTTCCCTATGAACTAGAAAAGCACGATTTATGAAATAATACTACAAGCGCACAGATCGTGTATTATGCAGGTCGAATCACAGGGAGGTAAATTAAATCAAATTATTTATAAAATTTCTTGGGCGAGTTAGACGAGGCTTGGGGATTGATTTTGAAAAAACAATAAAACTATTACTGAATTGAGTACAGATCTGAATCTAATCAAATCTATATTCAACCCAACATGACCTAAGAACGCAATAAAAAGAACAGAATTTAAAACTGCAGAAACTGAAATAACAAACAGGAATTAAAATTAGGATTACCGTTGAATCTAATCAGGCGGTCAATCACTAATGAAAATAAATGTAAAATACAACTAGTACTCTACCAAATCTAATTGTGTAGATGACTCTAGTTGCTAAGAAATAGAAAATTGCAGAAAATAAAATAAAGAAGAAGGACTTTATTAATGGAGAAGAAATAGAAAATGGGATCGTGGCTACAATGATATTACGAGGGTATTTATAGGAGATAACCAAACCCTAACCCTAATTACAAATGGGCCTATCTATTTCAAGTAAGTTTTAGGCCTTTTGTCATTTGGAACAAGTTCTAGGCCTTTTCTCTTTTTCTCTTGCAAGCCTCCTTTAATTTGAGATGTGCATGGCCTTTTTATAAATCATTTTCTTGTCCAACAACAACTAGATATGAGATCTTCATCTACAATTCTTCAAAATGTAAATATATAGCAATCTGATATTCATTTCTCTACTTTTCTGGTTGCATGCGGGCTGGGTCTGTAAAAATGACAAAACAATACCCAAGTAATATTTATTTGTATACAAAAGATAAGATATAAGAGCATAAAATAAACATATTTCTATGTCAATCAAACATTGATTGAAAATAATGAAACGACCCGAACTTCCCCGGTCTCCGAAGAGAAGAGAAAGAACGAATTGTTTTGAGAACACGACAAAATAGAACGCAGACGGAAGAACATTTCATTGTATATAACAACAATTCCATCATATTACAAGAATATACAGAGTATGAATCAATATCACACAGAAATATCAGAGATTTAAATTACATTTAAATACATCGCAGCGGAAAATAATACAATACACAACTAGAAGAGATATATGGATACAAAGCTTTCCGGATATCATTCCAGCTGTAAACCAGGATCCTGTGGATATAAATCTGCAAAACCAAAACTACTAGCTGCCCGTGTCAAAATAAGGGCACCCAGAGTTTAGGTTAAAACAATAAAATCCAGGTCAGTCATGGGACTGGTGTGAGAACTAAAACAGTTGTAAATCTTTATTTTAAAGTTTGGTAAATCAAGGGACCACGCCGTATAACACGGAACGGGTTTCCTCCCAAGAATACCAGTGCATATAACAACAGCGCAATGCTAAATAAAGAAAAATGAAGCTATTATAAGACCCAGTTCCCATCACACAATGCAACACAAACCAGAGGATAGGGTTTTACCTTATAATAGCAAAGAATGCTTGATACGTTTAAAACAAATCATTGGATACTATTATAAGTGCATAGAGTATATAACAACTTCACATCATAAGTATCAATCATAGACGGCATAAACGCCCCATCCCACTATGTCGCCATACTAGGCTCTACAAATAAAACCGCAAATGTCACGTATTTGGAAACTGGATTTCCGTCTGTGAACCGAGGCAAAAGATAGTACTCAACGAATTCGAGACTCTCTAGCCCGAGCCTCAGGCTACAGCCGCGACTGCACCTAGGAGCCACAGGGCCGGTCCACCGATGTGGATTAAAATGCCTGAACACTGCGTTTCCCCGCCCTTTGGGGCGTAAATGAGTCAACGAATGACCCTATTGGACCCGGATCGTCCGATCAAACCGAGGCGCCTCGCAACAACAACAACCACACAGGTGAAAATAATATAAATGTCAGGGCTGGTAGGTCACCGACACCACCCTAGCTAGAAAGAAACGCATGCCCTCCCTGGATCCTTCTCCCGTTTTTAGTTCACAACCGGGGTGTGAGGCTCGCGAATCAACGTTACACAAAGCTATGCCACACAGGCCTTGCTTTGATCATCATCCACAAGACTTTTCTTTTCAACAGAAGCCTTGATCAATTGCCACTTAAGCATGCCACATAGGCAATTCACTCCATGCGTTTGATATCCATCAATATATAACCCCTGAGCTTGTATGTCTCAGAGAAGGGCGTTAAGCAAGAGAATAAATTCTCCGCCGCCAAACAGATATATATTTAATAGAAATCAATCAACACAGAATAAAATCCAATGTCAGACAAACAGTCCATTTACAAGTTCGTTCTGGGTCTGAACGAAACCGGAAGCACCTAGTACCCCGCATATCCATCGATCTCCAAGTACGTCTGGACGATCACCAATTGTTTCCATCTTCTTGGGTGTACTGCCCAATCAAGATCATCAGTAATTATCCAGACGACGTGAAGACCTCCGGTCTTCAACCACCGTCTTCATCTTCGACACCACGTCGAAACAGTTATTCAGAATGGGATAAACCCGGTCTTTCTGAATAACTCGCGTATATATTAAACAAGTATTACACAAACACAACATACGCCTCATTCCAATTCAGAATATTCTTTGGGAAAGGTTCTCATTAATTTTATCAAAGATAAACTCTTTTAAATTTATTCTTTAATCTTCTTTTGAATATCAATTCAAACTAGTCGGGATTAGCGAACCACACCGAAGTAATCATTTATTTTATTTCTCAATCCCAACCTATTCATCCCATGAAGTAAAACTGGTAATACTTCATATCTAACACCACGGTGTTATCGGTAAATTCAATTACCATTTCACGTTCAAATCTAATTAAAGATTTAACTATCGCCAGGAGCAAAACTGGTGATACTCCATTCTCGATCATTTCAATCTAATTAAAGATTCATTAAAACTCCACTTAGTTTTAATCTTCATAGAAATCAATATCCTGTCTTTAACTGGGTTAAAGAACCAATGTCATTTAAAACACGGCCCACAATAAACCCAAAATCACATTCATTAATTATCGGGTTAAAGAACAAGTGTTATTTAAAACACTGTTCACGATAAACCCAAAAATCAATATCAATTCAATTAAATATTATTTAATTGGTACACTTCATTAAATCTAAATAAAAAGATTTAATTTTTTCTCAACTGGGCTTAAGAACAGTGTTAATGAAAACACCATTCACGACAAACCCAAATCACATTTGATATTAAATACAAGGCTCTGAATAGAAAATATATCGGCTTATATTCAATATCAAATTCTATGACCAACAGATATCGTATTGGAAATAACGATATACATATCTATATCTTTCAAATTTCCATAACAACATTTGTATAATCACGAAATCCAACATCGAAATATTCCGAAGACAATTTCGATTCAAATCCATTCCAATGCAATCATTGGAAATTCTGGTTATTTTTAAAACCCTTTTCAAACTCACTTTATTTATTTTTAAAAATAAATAAATTACTATTCTAGTTCAAAACTAGTTCATTTCGATAAAAATCTATTTTTATCTTTTCAAATATGGAGTTTTTCATCCCAATTCTTCTCAAATCATTTCTTATGATTTTACACAAACTATTACTATTTTTAATAATTTTATCAAGGCCCGTACAATCGATTTCCATCAACGGCCATCGAACTGCACTTATAACGACCTTTTCCAAATTTGATTTGGACATAATTCCAAATCCAACAGTTAGATTTCTAATTTCCAATATTCGTTAGAAAGCACTTTTCGATACGAACCCAACGGTTCCGGATTTAGGAGAATCCGACGGTCGGATCTCCCGCAATATCCGTTCGAAGTCAATGGTCGAAATTCGCGAACTGCCGCGGCGCGTTCTATTCAGGCCATTATATTATATATATAATATATACTTCGTCGATTTCCTTTTAAAACGTGCTTTATAAATCGTTTTAAATTCGTTTCCAATTCAATTTCGATTCGTATTCAATTCTATTCAATTTCAATTCGAATTCATTTCTATTCAATTTCAATTCGAATTCATTTCTATTCAATTTCAATTCGAGTTCATTTCAAAACGATTTCAATTCTATTTCAATTTAATTCGAATTTATTTCAAAACGATTTTAATTCTATTTCAATTTAATTCGAATTTCACTTCTATTCGAAATTTAAATCATTTCCGTTTATTTCGAATTACTGATCAATTCGATTTAATTCGAATTTCAATTCTTTTCAAAATATCAGATTTTGAAATCACTTTCGATATTCATTATAAAATGAATAAAATCGATACAAAATATCGTTCATGTCAAAATGGCGTCAATCTAATCTACACGGCTTCAAATATTTCTATTTTCAAATATTCTATTTCCAAATATTTCTATTTTCAAATATTTCTATTTTCAAATATTTCTATTCAAATATTTCTATTCAAATATTTCTATTCAAATATTTCTTTTTCAAATATTTCTATTCAAATATTTCTTTTTCAAATATTTCTATTCAAATATTTCTATTCAAATATTTCTTTTTCAAATATTTCTATTCAAATATTTCTATTCAAATATTTCTTTTTCAAATATTTCTATTCGAATATTTCTATTCCAAACTGGAATGAAGCCCAATCAATTACCATAGATTTTATTTCTATGGATTTCCATACAACGCATGTATATCAACAATGACAAATAATCAACCATCATCCAAAGTGCATTCTACACTGTATAAGCATCAAATATAAATATTCAACGCTTATAACAGTCTGTCAATCAATCGATCGACATAAAGCTAATTATTGGGACTAGTGTATGTCATATATCATCCCAATACCCGTGTGGGGTTTCAAACAATCAAACACAGATTTTTATTTATGCAGTTGGGCGATGTGTAAAATTTATCGTCCCAATCAATATCAGTCAAATGTGTGTATATAAACAAATCGTCCGATCTGTTTATTTTTATTTCATTTCATATACACATTACAAATTCTGTTTTTAACTATAAAATATTTTCTACTCTAAAATATTTTATTTCATTTCACATCGCATCACACAATCAACTACACATCACAATCAAACAAACAAGCATACAAGCCGTCCATGGTCTGTGGACGACGGGTGTCGGGTGCTACTAAACACCGTCTGCATCCTAGTATATATATATATAACTAGAAAAAAGAAATTTAGAGTGAGGAGTTCTCACAGAATTGCTAATCCAACGCCACGACTCTTCATATGTAGGAAATCTTCATTGTTTCTTCTTTCATCACCTTCGTCATCCGTATTCACTACATATATAAAAATCGAATTTTTACTTCGCTATTCAATATATAAAAATCGAATTTTTACTTCACTATTCAGTATAGAAAAATCGAATTTTTACTTCGTTAACATGTGTATAAAAATCACATTTTTATACTACTACTATATAGATAAAAATTCTATTTTTACACCGCTAAAAATCGCATCTTTTCCATTTTAAAAATCTAATCTTTTCTATTTTAAAAATCTAATCTTTTCTATTTTAAAAATCTAATCTTTTCTATTTTAAAAATCTAATCTCTTCTAGTGTGAAAAACTAAATTTTCTCAGCATAGAAATCTAATTTTTTATTAAATAAAAGCTTACATCGATATGTGGAGGAGGAGGGGGGTGTCGTTGATCAGCCGGGGAGGTGCAGCTGGCGTTGGAGGAGGGGGGGGGGAAGAAGAAGGTGGCGGCGCGGCGGTGGCTCGCCTAGGGCGGCGCACGACTTCGCTTTGGTGGGGGGGGGGGTTTCGCGGTTGCATTCGTCTCGGAAAAATACGCGAAATAGAGTCCGAAATTTCGAAAATCGGAGTCAGTATGCCCGAGATATGGCCCTCAGAAGTTTCGCGAAAAATCAAAAAAACGAAACAGATTTCAAAAATGCAGAAAACGAGCCAGGCGGGAAAATTCCCGCCCAGACCAGGTCGACCTGGGTGTCGACCTGGGTGGGACCAGGTCGACTGGGGAGTCGACCCCAGGGTCGACCTGGGGGTCGACCTGCCTGGTCGAGCCAGGTCGGCCTGGGTGCATCTGGATGGGTTTTTGGGCTGTTTTGGTGAGCCTGTGACGAATTCTGACGGTTCTGATCTGTTTTAGGGTTTATCTAAAGGCCTAAAACAACTAACTACACCTATAAATACATCCTAAGACCTAGCCTCCTCTACACACAATTCTATTCTGCTTCTTCTCTGCCTCTGTTCTAATAAAAATAAAAATGGCGTTGCTACTCTGCTGGAATCAAAACTAGAAGCTAACCAACATCAACCTAAGCAATTCAATTCAAATTTGAGATAAAAGCTTCTGCAACAATTCTGCAACAACTAAAGTTCTTTCTTTAATCCAATCAAGGCAAGTACAGTTATTTTCCGCTATAAACGTTAATTCTGATTTTGACATGAACTGTGAATCTGAATCTGAGATTATATCTGTTCTGTTCTGATTTGATTTATCTTATTCTGTACCTCTTTCCTCTTTCTGTTCTATAGCCAGGCTACTATGAGCCTGAGCCAATCTCATAAGAGATTAACATGCGCTAAAATGTTTGGGACAGTAAAATGAATGATGCATAAATTGGGCATGACCAATAGGTGACTAATTTGAGGAAAGAACACGGACTGTAGCTAGAACATGAATCTGAGACATATAATTGGGCATGTTATATTTATAACATAAAAAGGTATTGAACATATGATTTGTGGACATGACATAAAAAGGTATATAATTGAACATAAATATAGATTGAACACATGATTTAGGATAAAGAGAATATGGCCTAGGTATAAAGATTTACATGAAAGTAGGATATCTATTTATGTAAATAAACACCTAAGTAAGGGACCTTTGGGATATATGACATGCATAGTAATCTATGGCTATATTTGGTATAAATTATATGGATCTTCTGTACTATGCAAAATTTGGAACATATGATATATGGTAAATTTATGACCATAATCTGTGCTATGTAAATTTAATACAAACGTAGGGAATATGATAATATTGTGAATCAAGACTATTATTTATGCACGTGAACTTAGGCAAGGTTTATAATTAGGCAAGGTATGAAACTTTAAGAAATAAGTAAATTTGTTATATTTGCCTAATTTGCTAGTTGCGTTACATTGCCTAATCTGCTAGTTCTGTTATATTGCTTAATCTGCTAGTTCTGCTCTACAGCCTAGTCTGCTAGATTTGTTCATCTGCCCAATCTGTCATTTGCTAAGTCTGTTGAAAATACTAAATCTGCTAGTTTGCTTAATCTGCTAAGTCGCCTAATCTGAGAAATCTGTTATCTGCTATATCTGTTGAGTTGGTATAATTAGTCCGCTATTGACATAATCTGAATTGGCTATAGTTATGAATAATTGACATGTACATTAGGCGTGGGTATAAATGGTAAATCATTGATTAATTGGCCGCAAAGATAAACATGGCTAACTCGAGGTTAGAATGAGTTTGCGGCGTAAATCAGCCCGGAACCGCCCGGCATATTCCAGTGGTCGCAAACAATAGGTTCTAATGTGAGAAGTTAGTCATAACATGCTTGAAAACCCGAGGATAGACTCAGTTTGCGACAGAAACCTGCCTGGAACCAACCGGCCTAACCAGTAGCCGCAAACTGTCAGTCTAATGTGAGAGGTTTTGGGCATTTATATTTAATTAATGAAAATCTAAGATAAATATGATGTCTAAAACGTGTTGGGTGGGTAAGGTTAAACCAATTGGACCAATGAATCTGATAAACCCGTTTCGTGAATCCGTAGGCCCAATACGAAGTTAGATAAT
Organism: Allium sativum; assembly: GCA_030737875.1. Taxonomy (NCBI): domain Eukaryota; kingdom Viridiplantae; phylum Streptophyta; class Magnoliopsida; order Asparagales; family Amaryllidaceae; genus Allium; species Allium sativum. Next base: position 37,385,473 of record CM060917.1, on the reverse strand, counting down.
CTGTAACCGGTTAATTTGTAAGCTTGTTAATCCGAACCTCTGATCTGTTAGTCTGAAAACTTGATTAACTTAATCTGTGAACTAGTAAATCAGAATTCTGTATGTCTGAACTTGTAAACAAGTTAATCTGAAATCTGTTAGTCTGGGGACACAAGGTTAGGAGGGGAATTACTTGTGTCATCTGTTGTTTGGGACCCATATTAGTCAGTAACCCTTTCTGGTATCAAAACTTTGACCCAACAGTAGGTAGGGTCCGGGCACGCTTACTGAACTAATTATAAGTGGTTCATTCTGATAATGGCGAGGGGTGTTGATGGTGCGTTCCAACCGGGTCATGTGCGTGCATGGATCCCGGTCTGCCTCTGAGGATGTAAGACGCCGTGACATCTGTAAATAGGTCTGTGCCAATTGGTTGTCACTTTAGGGAGTGATACACCCTACTGTGGGGCCGACACAGGATATTTATGTATTAAGGAGCCGATCGCTTGGGGTAGGGTTTTAGGGTACACTTAGTTCTGTCTGTTTCTGTTGGTACCGTCTGTTTCTGTTGGGTGGTAACACCTGTCTGTTTCTGCGTGGTACCGTCTGTTCGGGTGGTAAAGTCCCATTACTAGTGTACACCTAATTCTACATTTTGTTTCCGTAGGGTTTAATCTGTTTCTGCTTCTGTCTGTTTCTGATCGGGTAGTAAAGACCCATTATTAGCATTCTGTTTCTGTTAAATTATTCTGTACCCGTTCCTGTTTAGTTTAGACATTAGGGTGACACATAATTCTGTTATACTAGTATTAGTGCAGAGAAGTATAAAGAAATAGCTTATATCGTTCTGTTCTTCTGTTATATCTTCTACACCTGTTACAGTTATCTCTCATCCAGTTTTATGTTCATGTCATATTATTATTATCTGTTCATATGCTGAAAGTCACTGGACTTGCCAGACTTTTTGTCTGACCCTTGTTGTTTCGCCTCCTTTCTTCCGTTTCCCCCCAGGTTATCCAAGGAGGGAAAACTTTAGCTTGATCCGGATTCCTCTTTGCTTAAAGTGCTTAAAGTATGGCTTGGCTCTGCATAGCTTCCGTTCTATGGGGATTATGATTTTAAACTATGCTTTCTGAAGGCTTTTGTATAAGACTGATATTTTGTACTTGAATTCTGAGATTTGAAAGGATGTAACCATACTGATTTCTGTTTCCGCTGTAATAATGTTAAAAATTTTCAAGTACTGTTTTATCTGTCTTGTAAGTTTCTGTTTTGTTTACTAAAATGCTCCACCAAAGTTAAGGCATTCCCCTTGCGAGTGACCTTAACGGAGGTGGGGTGTTACACTTGGTATCAGAGCTGAAGGTTACCGGATTTGATAAAGAATTTTTGAAAACTATTTTCTAAAAGGTTTTGAAAAGGAAGTATTTTCAAAAAGTAAAGCTTATTTCGAAAAACATAGTCCCCTAAGCCATATATCTATCTTTTGATCCTCTGCTTGAATCCTTGTTTCCTTCTTTCTTAAGTCTCTGGGGCTCCCGGTTTTCTGGGAGGTAACCTCGTCGAAGGGCAAAGTAGTGCCCGACTTCCATCGATAGCTGTAGTAGTTTCACCTGCGGCTAGTTTTCTTTAGAGCTTTGAAGGATTTTTCCGGGCGATGGAGGCAGCTTTCGAAGGATTGGTCAACATGTTACACAAGGATAGTAAAGATGAGAATGATGAGGTTTGGCTTAGGAGCACAACCCAAAGGTGAGAAACTCATATAGACTTAGTTCACAATGGAGCCAAAAAGGAAACACAAAAGAAGGATGAGAAGTCTGAAGATAAGAAGGGGAAAAAGTGCTTTACTTGTGGAAGCTCGACTCATCTAAACAAGGATTGCAGAAAAAGGAAGGGTGCTTGCTTCAACTGTGGGGAGATGGGACATTTCACTAGGGACTGCCCGAAGAGACGAGGACAAGGAGGGCGGGCGAATAATCTTGAGGCTAATGGCTAGGATAGAAATAGGAAAATTTCTATAGTAGGTTTAATTTCTTTATCTGATTATGGAGTTAAGACTTTTTCTGATTCTGGTATTTTGATTTTGTAATCAATACTCTGCACTTTAATACTAGTATTATTTCTGAATCCTGCTGTAGACTCAGACCCATAAGGGTTATGGCTTATCTGTTTGAGATTGGGGTTTGAGGGATATCTGTGTTAGGCGTCAAGTATGACGCATACATTCTGAGTTTTCGTGGGGTATGATTTTATCATGCTTAACTTCCTAAGAGTCATTAGGGAACCTGATCTGTACCAGTAGTCTGTAAATATCTGAATACTCCTGATAAGATTTCCAGTTTTGACATTGTCTAAAGAGGGTAACCCTCTGGGTGTCAATCTGATGTTGATTTCGGTCTTCGGAGTTGACACTTAGGGGAATTATTTTCTCAACCAATGTCTGATAGGAATCAAGTTTTTGTTTTATCTATACTCGCTTCCATCACTCGACTGTATCCTATCGATCGAGTGTTCAACTTATAGATAGGAATTCTACGGATGTAAACATGTGTTTGAGACATGTTATGTTTGGTGGTTGCAAGTGGATGCAAGTGGTTTGCTAGTGGGTGCTCGTGGACGCATATACACACACTAGGCACTAGATCGGCTCGAAAACACTCTCATACTGCATATGGATGTGTGAGCATTTTAATTTTTTATGGATGCAAAATGGTTGAATCAGCACATGGATGTTGCATATGAGTGATGGTTGTGCACTCATATAGAAATGATATGTATCAAATAGGAAAATTGCATACATATTGGACTCATGGCACTGACATAATTCGCATTAAGGAGGTCAACTGAATCAGTAGACCGCCTGATCTTTGCATTAGATAAGGAACATATACACACACTTTTGCAAATGTTCATACAGCACTAGAAATTTCTAAGGACAATGGATGCTTGTGGATGATGACTGAGTAGATGAGTGATTGGATGGTAGGACACATTCTTCCTAACTTGAAGATTTCGGGGACGAAATCCTTTAAGGAGGGGAGGATGTAACACCCCGTATTTTCTATAAACTTAAGAATTACAAATCTGAGTATAATTAAAATATAAAATCAGAATTAAGGGAAACGGGTTTCGCGGTTGCGTTCGCCTCGGAAAAATACGAGAAATAGAGTCCGAAATTTCGAAAATCGGAGTCAGTATGACCGAGATATGGCCTTCAGAAGTTTCGCGAAAAATCAGAAAAACGAAACAGATTTCAAAAATTCAGAAAACGAGCCAGGCGGGAAAATTCCCGCCCAGACCAGGTCGACCTGGGGGTCGACCTGGGTGTCGACCTGGGTGGGACCAGGTCGACTGGGGAGTCGACCCCAGGGTCGACCTGGGGGTCGACCTGCCTGGTCGAGCCAGGTCGGCCTGGGTGCATCTGGATGGGTTTTTGGGCTGTTTTGGTGAGCCTGTGACGAATTCTGACGGTTCTGATCTGTTTTAGGGTTTATCTAAAAGCCTAAAACAACTAACTACACCTATAAATACATCCTAAGACCTAGCCTCCTCTACACACAATTCTATTCTACTTCTTCTCTGCCTCTGTTCTAATAAAAATAAAAATGGCATTGCTACTCTGCTGGAATCAAAACTAGAAGCTAATCAACATCAACCTAAGCAATTCAGTTCAAATTTGAGATAAAAGCTTCTGCAACAATTCTGCAACAACTAAAGTTCTTTCTTTAATCCAATCAAGGCAAGTATAGTTATTTTCCGCTATAAACGTTAATTCTGATTTTGACATGAACTGTGAATCTGAATCTGAGATTATATCTGTTCTGTTCTGATTTGATTTATCTTATTCTGTACCTCTTTCCTCTTTCTGTTCTATAGCCAGGCTACTATGAGCCTGAGCCAATCTCATAAGAGATTAACATGCGCTAAAATGTTTGGGACAGTAAAATGAATGATGCATAAATTGGGCATGACCAATAGGTGACTAATTTGAGGAAAGAACACGGACTGTAGCTAGAACATGAATTTGAGACATATAATTGGGCATGTTATATTTATAACATAAAACGGTATTGAACATATGATTTGTGGACATGACATAAAAAGGTATATAATTGAACATAAATATAGATTGAACACATGATTTAGGATAAAGAGAATATGGCCTAGGTATAAAGATTTACATGAAAGTAGGATATCTATTTATGTAAATAAACACCTAAGTAAGGGACCTTTGGGATATATGACATGCATAGTAATCTATGGCTATATTTGGTATAAATTATATGGATCTTCTGTACTATGCAAAATTTGGAACATATGATATATGGTAAATTTATGACCATAATCTGTGCTATGTAAATTTAATACAAACGTAGGGAATATGATAATATTGTGAATCAAGACTATTATTTATGCACGTGAACTTAGGCAAGGTTTATAATTAGGCAAGGTATGAAACTTTAAGAAATAAGTAAATTTGTTATATTTGCCTAATTTGCTAGTTGCGTTACATTGCCTAATCTGCTAGTTCTGTTATATTGCTTAATCTGCTAGTTCTGCTCTACAGCCTAGTCTGCTAGATTTGTTCATCTGCCCAATCTGTCATTTGCTAAGTCTGTTGAAAATACTAAATCTGCTAGTTTGCTTAATCTGCTAAGTCGCCTAATCTGAGAAATCTGTTATCTGCTATATCTGTTGAGTTAGTATAATTAGTCCGCTATTGACATAATCTGAATTGGCTATAGTTATGAATAATTGACATGTACATTAGGCGTGGGTATAAATGGTAAATCATTGATTAATTGGCCGCAAAGATAAACATGGCTAACTCGAGATTAGAATGAGTTTGCGGCGTAATTCTGCCCGGAACCGCCCGGCATATTCCAGTGGTCGCAAACAATAGGTTCTAATGTGAGAAGTTAGTCATAACATGCTTGAAAACCCGAGGTTAGACTCAGTTTGCGACAGAAACCTGCCCGGAACCAACCGGCCTAACCAGTAGCCGCAAACTGTCAGTCTAATGTGAGAGGTTTTGGGCATTGATATTTAATTAATGAAAATCTGAGATAAATATGATGTCTAAAACGTGTTGGGTGGGTAAGGTTAAACCAATTGGACCAATGAATCTGATAAACCCGTTTCGTGAATCCGTAGGCCCAATACGAAGTTAGATAATCTGTAACCGGTTAATTTGTAAGCTTGTTAATCCGAACCTCTGATCTGTTAGTCTAAAAACTTGATTAACTTAATCTGTGAACTAGTAAATCTGAATTCTGTATGTCTGAACTTGTAAACAAGTTAATCTGAAATCTGTTAGTCTGGGGACACAAGGTTAGGAGGGGAATTACTTGTGTCATCTGTTGTTTGGGACCCATATTAGTCAGTAACCCTTTCTGGTATCAAAACTTTGACCCAACAGTAGGTAGGGTCCAGGCACGCTTACTGAACTAATTATAAGTGGTTCATTCTGATAATGGCGATGGGTGTTGATGGTGCGTTCCAACCGGGTCATGTGCGTGCATGGATCCCGGTCTGCCTCTGAGGATGTAAGACGCCGTGACATCTGTAAATAGGTCTGTGCCAATTGGTTGTCACTTTAGGGAGTGATACACCCTACTGTGGGGCCGACACAGGATATTTATGTATTAGGGAGCCGATCGCTTGGGGTAGGGTTTTAGGGTACACTTAGTTCTGTCTGTTTCTGTTGGTACCGTCTGTTTCTGTTGGGTGGTAACACCTGTCTGTTTCTGCGTGGTACCGTCTGTTCGGGTGGTAAAGGCCCATTACTAGTGTACACCTAATTCTACATTCTGTTTCCGTAGGGATTAATCTGTTTCTGCTTCTGTCTGTTTCTGATCGGGTAGTAAAGGCCCATTATTAGCATTCTGTTTCTGTTAAATTATTCTGTACCCGTTCCTGTTCAGTTTAGACATTAGGGTGACACCTAATTCTGTTATACTAGTATTAGTGCAGAGAAGTATAAAGAAATAGCTTATATCATTCTGTTCTTCTGTTATATCTTCTACACCTGTTACAGTTATCTCTCATCCAGTTTTATGTTCATGTCATATTATTATTATCTGTTCATATGTTGAAAGTCACTGGACTTGCCAGACTTTTTGTCTGACCCTTGTTGTTTCACCTCCTTTCTTCCGTTTCCCCCAGGTTATCCAAGGAGGGAATACTTTAGCTTGATCCGGATTCCTCTTTGCTTGAAGTGCTTAAAGTATGGCTTGGCTCTGCATAGCTTCCATTCTATGGGGATTATGATTTTAAACTATGCTTTCTGAAGGCTTTTGTACAAGACTGATATTTTGTACTTGAATTCTGAAATTAGAAAGGATGTAACCATACTGTGTAACCATACTGATTTCTGTTTCCGTTGTAATAATGTTAAAAATTTTCAAGTACTATTTTATCTGTCTTGTAAGTTTCTGTACTGTTTACTAAAATGCTCCACCAAAGTTAAGGCATTCCCCTTGCGAGTGACCTTAACGGAGGTGGGGTGTTACAGGGGTGGGGTGTCGCGACTGGAGATAGGGGCTCGGGCGAGGGTGGAGCGAGGACGTCGGGGAGGAGCTGGGCAGAGGGGGGGTCGATGGCGAGCGGCGGCGGCAGCAGATGGGGGGGGGGGGACGCGATTTCTTTTGGGGATTTTTTTTTTCATTTTTGTTTTAGAAATGAACGGGGGGGGGGGGGGCTGAGAGGAAGTAAGGGGAAGAGGGGTATTTTTTATTTTTTTTATTTTCCGAAAGTTGACTTTTTATTCGACCTCTAAACGAGGCCCACCGCCTGTCGTCCATAGCGTTTTACCCTCATTCCGAACACAATGTGATATGTACCATAAGCTAATTCGATCATTTCGATCAGTTTTCGTCAAAATCAACATATAACTTTATATATTGAATTTGAACGCGCATTTCACTTTACTGGGGTCACATACTAACTCTATAAATCCCAGAAAAATATTTTCTAGCTTCGTATTGACGATACGGTCCTAACAAAACTAGTTTCGTCGAATTCTAAGACCGTTGGAAAAATGGCCATTTTCAAGTCGATTAAAATCAACTAAAACTGGTCAAACGCGTTTTCCTTTGCCACGCTCACATATTGATTCAGAAAATTATGAAATTTGGAATCTAGCAATAACTTTACATCACGGTTCCAAAAAAAGTGGTTTCGTCGAAATCCGAGGTCGTTTGCAAAATTTCCATTTTTAAGGGGCCGAATTCCATAGCGACTATTCAGAATTTTCAACTGGACATATCTTTTGATTCCCGCTATGAAATTTTGATTTTTCGTATTCATTGGAAAGATATCATCAATTAGATCCTATTATTTTTGGTTTCACTAAAATCCGATTTATTTTGCATCCGGTATGTTCATTTGAAGTTTGAAATCGAATTATCGAACTACCGCGCCATTTTCAATTCTATTTATAATTATAATATAAATATTTATATTCTAATGACAATTCAAACGAATATATACGTTCGAATTATATTCAAAATAAATTTCTCGTCGATATTATTTAAAATAATTCATTTTAAATAATCAAAATTCGCTAAAATTGCCAAAATAAAAATTTTAAACTGGCCTAGATTTCCGGGTTATTACAAATAACGTGTATATTCCTGATGAATTTTATTGACAACATACTTGTATATATCGTTGGCTGTCCACTTTATTACATTCCCTATGTATTCAAAGTGTAACGTTCATTAATTTATAAATTTTTAAATGTGAATAGTTGCTGCAGTTTTCGATGCCCTTTTCTCTTCATTGTTTCCTTAATGCCACGTTCATTATTTTTCCTTCAATATATTAAAAATTTTCCCTTTATTCTATTAATTTTTTTTCCTTTATTCTATTTTCACGCATCTTATTTCATTTACGTACTTTCATTCCTTAAATTTATATTCCTTTATTACTCCTTTCCCTTCACTATTTCTCTCTAAAAACAAAGGCACGTTTCGTTCATAATAAAAGGTTTCGTTGCCTCAAATAAAAAGAAATGCATGAGACATATATGCAGAAGGTCATGCATCTCATTTATTTACACATAATGCATGCACTTTTCAATGCATTCACTCTTTCATTCTCCTTTTTCTCTTTCTGACTCTTACATTTTCTTATTTTAATGCATGCATGCATTTTATACTAAAAATAAATAAATGAAAAACATATTTGGTCACAAATTATCAATTTGCATTTCTTGGCCATTCATTTTCAAAATCTTTTTTATAAACTCAACGCATACATGCATGGATGCATTTGTTCCTTTGTTTAATGCATTTAATGCATGTGTTACCATTTATATTTCAATTCATTTCATTATTTTCCTATATAAGTTTTCTTTCTTCCCTATTTATTTCTTCTTCCTATCAAGTTTACTAAGCAATTTTCCTACCCTTCATTTTATTCTATCAAACTAGAAGTTTTCCCCAAAATCAATTATTTTTTTCTTCTCAAATCAGTGACGCCTATACTTTAAAAAAAAAGGGAATGAATCACCACCGACACTTCGAGATCATCCATCCTACCATAAGATGAATTTTTGTAACATTATTAAAGGAAGATGTAGCTTTTTTGGTAAAATGTTGTTTTGCTAATTTGCAACATTGATATTTAAGTTATTCTCTAACATTAGTAGGCCAACACTTGCATCATTCATAGGTGACCGTATCTCATACACAAGCGGACCATTACTGATGATGGAAAAAGAATGCTTTCACAGCATTGTCACCCACTACAACTTCAACTACAAAAGTACACTGCATTTTATAATAATTTCATATTCAGTGTAGCTGTTGTTTGCTTTGAAATTTTCAATTTTTCTTTTTACAATTAATTTCTCTTGCGGGTGATACCCTTGCTCATTTGACATAACCGTTACCTCGATTTCCTAACATTTTCTAACTTTATAAAGATCCTTTTTTATTTTATTTTCCTTTACAAATATCAACAGAAGTGGTACCATGACCAATGTTAGGGTTAAATTGCATTTGACATGCTCCTTCTTTCTCCTGTATTTAAATTAGGAAAACACTATCAGAATTACTGAGTTTTACTTCCTTTTACCTACAACATCAAATTATATACGTAAGTTTGTACGATCACAATTTTGCAACTAACTTTTAGTGCAATTCACATTAATTATGGTTTTTCTTTCAATCCCGAAAAATCACTAAATGGTTACTGCATGTATGAAACTCATAATACACTTAAAAAAAGTTATGTGCTCTTTTTTATATTATTATCGAGGATCAGGCTTGTGCATGATCAAATAGCAATATGCATTAATTTTTCGTTGATTAAGTTAATTTTTTTCTGAATTGTACATAAGCTGATGTTTAGATATGTATGCAGGTATTGAACGAATATGAAGTCAAGCACTGTCAATTGGTAGAATTTAGATTCAAGATCTATATAGTTCTAATACTTCCAATTTTGCTAAGTTCTTGAAGTTAATATATGCCAAAAAATCATGTTTATGCATTTTGTACATTTAATTATTATACATTGATTGATATATGCTGGACTCTTGTTATGAACTTTAATGGATTTAAATTGACTGGGTATTTGTTTGCGGTTGAAGCTATGTGATCGTTTTCACAAAAAAATTGGTATTCAGTATATGTGAGGTAGATTATATAATAGCTGCTAGTTTTTGTGTAGATGCAATCATAAGCCCCGCCTTTCGTTCTGTTTTTTTCTTCTTCTAATTTTGTGTTTGTTTATACAAGTTTGTTTATTACTTCATGTACATTAATGTTATGTGATGGAAAGGGATATCTGATTGCATTGTTAATGCGTTAGGAGCCAAAGTCATGAGTCATAACATAAATATGACAATATGGGTTGCAATGGTTATGCCAGTACAGATGATCTTGGCCGCAAGTATGTGTGTAGGTCAAAGTTCTAAGTCATGACTACAAACACAGTTACTTTTATCTTATCGTTTCATGTTGAAAATTTATACATGAACAAATTGCTCAAAGATTATTGGTATACTGGTATTACTCGTTGAGTTAACCAAATTTTCATCATAAGTATGCCGGATCTTTTGTATCTTTTGCAAACTTCCCAAGTTTAACTTATGCTCACTAACAAACAATGTGTGTTTTCAACTTTAGATCCGTTGTCATATTTCAGTATCCTTAACGGTTAGGTATTTTTCTAAGTTTTTCAAATTTGGATTGCTTAGAAAATATTTTGGTTTGGGCAGAGAAATAGTACTTTAGGAAATAAAATGTGGATCCAATTATTGTTCCAAAATTAGTGTACAGCCAAGAGTCGTGTGCGAAGCACTGGTTCGCACAAGTAATGAATATGAAAACCAAAGTAATTTGTAAAAAAAGATGGTCCATATTGAGTAATGTTGATGTAAACTATTTATTTTGGTGTAGTGTTTGTTAAGTAGCCACTGGTTTACGAATAGAATTTGTTGAAAGCTAATTGTATTTTTGCAAAAACTTATATTCGAACTTGTGACCTTATCTTTATATTAAGAAAATGTATTTTGAATGGTTTATACTTACACCAAAAAATATATTTGCTAAAGGTATAAATCATTTATTAATCATATAAATTACCAACTAGGCTTTTTTTGGCACCAATAAAGTGGTCGTGCCGGAGTGGTTATCGGGCATGACTAGAAATCATGTGGGTCCCGCGCAGGTTCGAATCCTGCCGACCATGTACTGGTTTTACTATTATCCCCCAAGGCTCTATTTGTTGAGTGTTTAGTTACATTTCACATCTATAATAATTTTTACATTCGTATGAAGTTAACTAGAGATTTCGATACATGGTCACAAAGATTTAATGCATTTTTGTTATATTCTAACGATGCAATTTCATCAATACATTAATGAAACTATGATTAAAAACTACGACCAAAATAACTCATGACTTACAAGCATTGGATTCAAAATGGCCAAAAATCCTACATGCATATTTCATATCTTATAAATAATTATAATGTGAATGGTCATGAGAAATTAGTCTGAAAAGACCGCTTTCGTTAATGTCTAGTTCGATTTCCCATCTACTGATGATTTTTAGACACGAAGTTAACTTAAGGACGGATTCTGAAACACACAAGTGATTGCCAAGTTTTCTTGATAATTTTGTTATGTACTGATGATGTAATCACTAGTAAATTCATTCATTAAAATTATGATTATGAACTACAACCTAAAAAATGCATGACTTAATAGCGCTAAATCTGAAGTTCCCCAAGCTCATCCACGTATATTTTATGTCATACAGATAAATATTTATAACGTGAATGGTTCCGAGATTATTCTGAAAAATCATTTGAGCACCAGAGGTTATTGATAAGCTTGACAAACACCATATTGCATTAGTGACTAGTGTAGCACAAGGAAAAAAATGATAGCATGTGTATCGCAGAAAATTTAAGCCTATAAATGGGCTATAGAATAATATTATTGGGAAATAAAATAAATTGGTTCCTAAAGTAAACGTGAACATTTATTTATTTTTATTTAGTTTATACTGCTCCTGATATAAGCACGGTATAGTCAGACAAATTATCACAACCAATTTAGTAAGCTTGAAATATAATAAATAAAGTTTTATATGATTGCCTCTAGTTATCTACTATTCGTAAGATGAAACTTAGGCTTCCATCTCTGCAATGTAGGAAAATGAAAATAATCCTAATGCTATTGAAACAATACCAATAAAATCGGCATCATAAAAGCTTGCATCACAATAAAGTGGTTGTGCTGGAGTGGTTATCGGGCATGACTAGAAATCATGTGGGCTCTGCCTGCGTAGGTTTGAATCTTGCTAACCACGTATTTATTTTAATAATATCTCCGGAGAACGCTCTTGTTGAATGTTTGGTTATAACTCCCATTTACCGATTACTTTTACACTGATTTGAAGTTAACAAAAGCCTCTGATACATGGTTACAAAGATTTTATGCATTTTCGTTACTTTTTGACTAAGCAATTTCGACTAAATTCAATCATCAAAATTATGATTATGAATTACGACCAAAAAAATCAATGACTTAAAAGCGTTGAATTCGAAATGACCAAAATTCCTACATGCATATTTGTATATTATGAACACTTATAATGCAAATGCCTCTAAGAAATTAGTCTGAAAAGACCGCTTTTGTTGAATGTTTGGTTTCATTTTCCATTTATTGATGATTTTTAGACACAAAATTATGATTACGAATTACAACCAAAAGTACCCATTACTTAGAGGCATTGAATTCAAGATAACCAAAAATGCTACATGCGTATTTTGTATATTATAAACATTTATTATGCGAATGGCTGTAAGAAATTAGTTTGAAAAGACCGCTTTTGTTTAATGTTTAATTCCATTTTTGATTTACTGATGATTTTTAGACACGAAGTTAACTTGAGGACGGATTCTGAAATATACTACATGGTTGCCATGTTTTCATGATAAACTCGTTACATACTGATGATGTAATCGCTACTAAATTCATTCATCAAAATTATGATTATGAACTACGAACCGAATAATGCATGACTTAATAGCATTGAATTTGAAGTTACCAAAACTCATGCACGATTATTGTATATATTATAGATAAAAATTTATAATGCGAATGGTTCTAAGAAATTAATCTGAAACTTCATTTTCACACAGGAGATTTTTGATCAAAATGGTAATCACTTTCTTGCTTTAGCGACTAGTGTAGCCTAGGGGAAAATGATAGCAAGTGCAATGTCAAAAATTTCGCCTGTAAATCGGCAACTGAACAATGATTATATTAAAGGAAAATAAATTGATTTCTAACCTAAACGTGAACATTTATTTATGTTAATTTCCTTTAGGTAGCGGCTATTGGGACACAAAAATAAACACAAAATTAGAGGCATAAATTGTGGAACATTAGATTTATTTGTCTTTTTGTAGAAGATGGTCCAATGAGAGATCTAATGATTGAGATTTAGTGTCCAGTTTTGTTTCAACGTTTTGTGGTTTAATAGAGTTTCCCTTTATTTTATATTGCTCTTAATGTAATCCATGTTTTAGAGCCTGACAAATTATCATAACTAATTTAGTAGAAGCTTGAGACAAAACATTAAATAAAGTAAATTTTTATATGACCGTATCTAGTTATTTATTCTTCGTAAGATAAAATTTACGCTTCCATCTCTCCGATGCAGCAAAATGGAAAAAATTCTTCTGCTATTGAAATATCACTGGTCATATCAGCATCAGTTAAGCCTGCACTACAGTAAAGTGGTCGTGCCGGAGTGGTTATCGGGCATGACTCGAAATCATGTGGGCTTTGCCCGCGCAGGTTTGAATCCTGCCGACCACGTATTTGTTTTGCTAATATCTCCAAAGTAGTGTTATCTATTAAATGATAGTAAAGCCAAAACCTTTTAAATCTCTCTCGTTAATTAATTTCAAGAGTTTTCTTTCTTCTCCTCAATTCTCTCCAGATATTTCTTTTTAAAATTAGTTTATCACTTTACACTTATTTATTATTTCACTCACATTATTTTACTTCCTCTATCAATTATATTTTTATATGGACATTACAAAGTTTACACAATTATGTATTAATAGTTAGCTCATAATACTTTATATTTACGTCCACATATTTAAATTAATTACAAAATCCAAAGCTTAAGAAATTTAAATAAATTTTATTAACTAGTATTTCTTTTAAACATTAAAGAAGACTAAAGTATTATTTTTTGGCTTCAAATACTTACATATAAATTTTTACAGCCATCTGAATCTCTCTCAATTATATTTTAACATTTTACATTTAGTATCACATTTTACAATTAATAATTACATAATATTAAAACTACTTAAATAGCTAACAATCTATTATCCATTGATTTCCTAATAAATCACATCTAGATTAACCATGTTCATATTAACAAAAATGAAAAAAAAAAAATTATGAGCACCTCAATCACATAACAAATATTATACGCAAAAATAACCATCACAAGTTCAAAGTTCAACTAATTTGCATCAATATATTTATCGTGTATTGTATTGTAATATTAATAACAACACCTACCTTTTAAAATTTATTTAGTAACTTACAAAATACTGCACAATATCCTTTCTTTCTCTCTTTCCTTCTACTGCCAATCTTAACGTTTTTAATCACCTACTTTTCTCTTTCCATGTTCCCTTAAGATCTTCTACACTTCTTCCAATATCTAGCTTTCTCTTTTGTGGGTTTAAGCTCAATTGTTTCTTCCTTAGCCCAGATGTGGAGTCCTCTTATTGAATTGAAATCTGTCGCTTTCTTCTCCTAGTCTGTTTTCATTTCAAATCTTTTCCTCCTTCCTCATAATCTCTCCATTCTTCCTACCGTGTCTCTTTGAATTCCTCACATCCTACCTCTATGACTTTATGATTTGGCTTTACTCGACTTGCCCACTGGATTTGTCCTTATTCTCACTGAACTTCACTTCCGTTCCCACCAAAAGGCAGACCAATAGGTTGTGGATCAATCTTTTTGACTTGCTGGTTGGGTAGGTTTTCTGGTGTATTTGATGGTCGAGGGTTCGTCTGTTTTCGGGTTTTGTGTTGGTTTTTAGCTGTGGTTCGATTTCGGAAGAGGCTATTTGTTGTGTGACTTGTGTCAGCGCAACGGTGAGGGTATGGTAGTTCACTAGTTTCTTTGGGTGATAAGGGGTTGTGCCTATGTCATGTTTCTATATTTTTTCTAGATCTTCGTTTGGGGATGGCATTTTGGTGTCCTTTGTTTTCTCTCTTCCCCTGTAGTTATGCAGCACCGACCTCATGCCACGACAATAGCTATGTTACAATGGGCGATGGTTATTTTTGTTTGTGCACTGTAGTTACTATTTGCGTTGAACTTCTTTACGCTTGTTTTGGTTTTGTCATAATGGATGGTCAGGATTGTTCTTGTCAGATTTCCAGCTTTTCGGGTATACTAGCGTGTTGGTTTAGATGTTAATCATACCTTGTCGTTGATGGTTGGCATGCTATATATGAGTTCTCAAGTATCTTCGGCCACTGTTTAGTGTTTTCCCTTCTTGGATGAGATGTCCCCTGCGGTTCTCTGCTTTTGTCATACTACTATGTTAAATTTAGCTATATAAGGTGACATAGTTTTGTGTTGTGTCCTATTTATTTGGTATTTTTTGTACATGTGTACTTCTTCTGTTTTATTGCTTTTCATATATTAGTGTATGAAATGACTCCCTGCATGGAGTATGGTAGTTTTAGGTTCTTTGCTTAACTCTTGTACTATAAACTAGGATACTGTCAATGGTTGGTGCACTTTAAAAACCGAATGAAGTAGATAGACAATATGCCTATCTCTTGTACCAATTCTATTTATTATTTGTTATTGTTATAATAAAGAGTATTATATGGATCGCTATAAAACCGGTCGGCTTGCCAAAAAAATGTCTTTCTCCAAGGGCTCACAAAAATAGACCCAGGGTACATATCATGTTATCGGCCTTAAAGAAAAACTGAGCACACAGTAAGAAAAACGGACCTGAAGACATATGTTTAAACTACTCATGAAATCTTAAATTCCAATTGTTTGAATAACATGAGAGAATATTTAGTCCATTTTTCTAATATCTAGTAAAAATATACATTAATTTTACTATGCATATTCATATTAAATAAGGAACTTTTTTATGCAACTTTAAAGATTTGTAAATCACATAACACGAACCATGAATATCAACAATAGCAACAAATTTATTTTTTACATTAGTTTGATTCATTGATATCACAAATGTACCATATATTGTATTGTTTTTGTTAGCTATTAAACATAAATTATACACAAATAATAATAATAATAATTTTAATTAATTGTTTGTGTGTTTCACATCAAAATTTATCATATTGCATAACAATGTTCTAATTTTAAAATTAAAATAATAAATACTATTTTTAATAATATTATCATTTGTAATGCACGGGTTACACGCTATTTATGGCGGTAAGTCAAGTCGAGATGACTGATGTAGAGCTAGTCGATTAGTCGTAGACTGATCGTAGACTAGTCGAAAAATAAAATGTTGGCACCAATAAATTGTCAATTCTAATATATTGCTTCCAACAAATATATTACTATTGAACAAAGAAAATAAATAAACGATGCATAGAATTTAATAAAGTACAATTTGCAAGATGGCAGTAGAAAGATGGTGTTTCAGGTTTAGGTATCGATTGACTTTCGATCGAAGCTATGGTTCGAATTTTTTTTTCTGTCCCATAGTAGATACTCGATCATTTCCAGTTTGAAATTTTGAAATCGACTTTTAATCGATACTAGGTATCAATCTTTTTCTTGCCTTTTTATTCGTTACAGGTGTCAATAACTTTCGGTTCTTACTCTATTTGATGTATCGATAACTGTAAGAGGCTCAAATTTTTTCCTTTTTTGAAATGGACCAATACCAAACCAGTCAACATCCATAATGATCTAGTCCACTCGACTAGCCGATTAGTCGATAAATTCCGACCCAGGCACACAAAAGTTATGAAAAAGCAAATCAAGGCTTCAGGTCGATTACTTGATCTCGACTAGTCGTCGACAAGTCATGACTAGTCGAGCACCGTGATGACAGTGCTCAATAGACTGCTTTTGCTGAGCGTTTGGTTACATTTTCCATTAACTGATCATTTATACACTGATATGAAGTTAACTAAATCCGAAGATACATAGTTACAAAGATTTTACGCATTTTTGCTATATTATGACTACGCGGTTTCGACCAAATTCATTCATCAAAATTATGATTTTGAATTACAACCAAAAGAATCCATGACTTAAAAGCGTTAAATTCAAAATGACCAAAACTCCTACATGCATATTTCATATAATATAAATAATTATAATGCTAATGGTTCTGAGAAATTAGTCTGAAAAGACTGTTTTGTTGAATGTTTAGTTCCAATTTCCATCTGTCAATGTTTTTCAGACATGAATTTAACTTGATGATGGATTCCGAAATATACTACACGGTTGCCAAGTTTTCACGATAACTTCATTATATACTGATGACATAATCGCTGCTAAATTCATTCATCAGAATGATAATTATGAATTACTACCCAAAAAATGCATAGCTTAATAACATTGCGTCTGAGATACCAAAACTCATGCACGATTATTTTATATCTTATAGATAAATATTTATAATGTGAATGGTTTTAAGAAATTAATCAGAAACTTCATTTCAGCACCGGACGTTTTTGATCAAAATGACAAATGCCCCCTTGCATTAGTGACTAGTGTAGCACAGGGGAAAAATGATAGCAAGGGTAGTACCGAAAATTTCCACCTGTAATTCGATAACAAAACAATGATGATACGGAAAAAAAAATTGGTTCCTAACTTAAATGAGAACATTTATTTTTATTTATTTATTTTAAGGAGTAGCTATTCGGGCGTAAAAATAAACATAAAATTAAAAGAAGAAATTATGGATCATTATATTTATTTGGTTTTGGGTGGAAGGTGGAATTCAAGGAGAAATCTAATGATTGAGAATTAATGTTCAATTTTGTGTCAATGATTTGTGTCCAAATAGAGTTTCCCTTTATTTTATATTGCTTTTGATATAATGCATGTTTTAGAGCCAGACAAATTATCATAACCAATTTAGCAGAAGATTCAAATAATTATCTATATTATGTTATAATAATCGAGTAGGAAATGGAGACCTCTCAGCGCTCCTCCACTATTTAGAAATGAAAAGTCGCAAATCCGGAAATTTTCTCCCTTTTTTCAGTCATCGTTTCATACTTTTGTTTCAACAGCGCACAAGCGTCCAGGCATTTTTTGGAACTGAACAATCACGAATTTTTCACTTCACTTCGCACCATCTCTACGCTTCCTTCTCCTTCAAGCCCTGAAAATTTATGCTCCTTCTCTTTTCTGCTCCCTCTTCAAGCCTTATTTCTTGTCCAAAATCAACCTATCCATCACAACTCGGATCTCTTATTTTCAACTCTAACTCGCTTTTGCCTACCGATCTTGACCGTCGTCTCTCCTACTCAACCAAATAAACCGGCAAAAAAAATTGTCCCATTTTTATTGTTTTTGTCATTGATTTCTCAATCAGGTTAAACATCGAAGAAGCAAACGGTGTTTCGTGGTAGCAAACTGTGGAATCTCCCAAATCGTTTTTGATGCACCTCTTCTGCCTTCGCTCTGGCTGGTTCGCTCAGGCCCTAAATGCTTGATTTAAGGTAGAACCCTACCATCAGTTCATTTGTCTTTATTTTTTATTCCCTATTGTTCATATTGTGTTTTGACATTTCTGTGTTTTGGCTGCCATTATAGCAGCAGTTGCATCCATTTTTACGCGTTTTGCTTTTGATCAGTGTAATTCTTTGAAAATATCTACGCTGTAAGATCAAACTGTGGCTCCTATTTGTGCAATTTTCCTATCTTCTTGGCTGTTGTTTGTTATTTTTTATTATTTATGATGTTCTTTTAATTTTGGATGGAGTAAAATCTAATTTTATGTTCTCTTTAACATCCTTGATTTTGACAGACTGAAAGGCCACTTTCTTTGATGTTTAAAACATGAAGTTTTGCCGGAATAAATACAACCACTGTTTTGATCAAGTATGTTTTATGAATGTGATAAAAACATAGCCTTTTAGTTTTTATCAGCAGTGAGCAAGAAAAAAAGCCTAATTGTATATTTTAATCAAAGATTGAAATTAGCAATTTAAGTAATAGCTAATGATTTCAATTCTGAAGCATGTTTAGCTGTGGCTTTAAAACCATTTCTTAGGCTTAAAATGTCTAGAATGTATAACTTTTTTTATTAATAGTTGTTTGGAAGTGATGCGATTGGAAACGTAGTACATGACAACCAATTTGTTGGTGCCCTATTACATAATTTCGGGGAATTTCTATTTAATATGTTTTTGTTTAAATAATTACTTATTAGAATATCGGAGTTGCATAAAATTTAGTAAATTGACATTCTAATTATATACTTCTATGTTAAATGGATTTTGTATGTGTATGTTTATTACTGATTTGTCTGCCTTACTTTATTGAAATATACATGTATTTCAGCATTGGTTTGAACTGATCATTATAGCTCTACTTGGACATGTTATATAAGTATGAGATGGTTAGAAAACATTGTTATTTTATTTAGAAACCTAAGGTCCTTAATTAGGAAGGCTTTTTTTGTCATGACAAAGAAATTTGTGATTTTGGGTTGTCAGTTGTAAGATTATTATATGATCTTAGCATAATGATTAACCTTGCACAACATCATCCTATTCTATAATTGACTGGTGACATTGAGGCTTCTTTGCCCTCTTATTTTTTATGGTTGCAATGGTTTTAAAAAAAAACATTTATAGAAGGATATGCTCCATTTTTTTGCTGCTATTCAATAACATAGAAAACACTTCTATTTTTACATAGCGATCAACTTTGTTTTGTTAAATTGGATTAAACTGCAGGATCACCTGACCGATTTCACCATGCATCATCTAAGTCTGGAAGGCAAGGAACTTCCTCTGCATTCACTAATGAAATTTTCTTCTACATACTAAAGAGAAGAGCTAGAATCTATCCTTAATATGGTATACGTGAGTGCTCTATGGGTGAAAAAACATAAGTATTGCATGTTTAGATATCCGTACCCATGTTAAATATTAGGAATTAACTTTTTTATAACACATAAAATCACTTTATACACCCCTTTACTGTCTTTGAATTGCAGTCGGAAACTAAAGACCATTTACTAACTTGGATAGTCTGAAATAGAAACTCCTTATGTATAAAAAAGGTCATATTACTTCTCAGTTATATATTTCTTCTTAACAATGTCAATGAATGTGTACATATGTGCCATGCTTTATTTGGTACACTTGATGGAAAATGACTTCAAAATAAGTTTTTCAAAATTGTTATATCATAAATATTGTACATTTCAATTTATGGGTCCTTTGACGATCTTAACTTCAGTTTTGGAATTATCTGGGGTTTAATTTGGTAAGGTTAGACTATCAAATTTGAGAATTTACATGTCTGAAAGCATAAAAACGAAAAAAGTCTGTTGGTTGACTAATGGATTTTTATAGTTTTCTCATTATTTATTAACTTTAAGTTCATGGAGAAAAAGCTTGGTTTTTTTCCCCTTCCAACATGGCGAACAACGTCTTTAACTTTCTAATGTATTTTGCCTAAACTATTTCAGTTTTTAGGGTTGTTCATGTACTTCTTTGTTCATTGATTTTCTGTAATATTACATTCAACCCATTGGAATATATTGCAAGTAAGATATTTGATATTAACTGAAATGTTTTACATGTAGTTATTCATTTTCATTGAGCTCATGATAAAACATTACATGCACATCAAAGAATGAACTAGCAATTATATGACCTCTAAGCTTAGAGATAATTTTATTGTTTTATGTTTACATCGATTAATATGACAGCATCACTTATTTCTTATTGTTTTTCCCCTCTTTTCTTAGATGATGAGTTAACACTTCCAGCTTCATTTGCTCTAGCAGAGGATGTAATTAGTTGGTTGTTGTCGTGTCATTCCTCATATTAAAAAAAAGGTTCAGAATCGTAATTCTCTATTCCCACATAATGACATAATCCCTTTTTTCGCAAGATTTTCCATGTTAGAGTACATTTAAAAATAACTTTCGTGCTTACACTACCATTTTTTTTTTAAAAAAAAAAAATTAGTTACATCATGATTATTTTCTTAATTTTTTTTAAAGTATTAACCTCTTTATATTGATTGTAGAAATGAAACATTATAACTAATCAATGTTTATAAGTCTCTAGCACTATTAAGAATATTATTTTTAACTGGGATAACTATTAGACAAAGACAAATTTATTATATTTGCTAAAGATATAATTAATTCTTTAACCCTACTTTATGTTCATAGCACACTAGAATAAATCAAAAACATGTATGTACTACAACCCGTGGGAAAAATAATAATATTACTGATCCTATCTGTAATGAGTTACTCGTCCTAGAAAACTACTGGTTCTATTTCTGATGAGTTCGTTCATATGTTATATTCCAGCACTAAGCTTAACCAAGGCTCTGGTACCACGTTGTCACGACCCCAAAACCCGTACTGACGGTGCTAAGGGTAATCTTTGGAATATAACACATAAACAGATAATAGCAGAACAGAAATAAATAAATACACCAGATAATGAACAATAGAATATACTGGATAAACATACTCATCAGAGTTACACAGTATACAGGATCATACTTCGTACAAATACAGTTCAGCTATACATAAATGTCTACAGCGGAAAACATAACATAATGTACAATAGGAGCTGAATAGCGTAAAAAGAGATAAATGATAGAATCCATCTTCAGCTCCAGCTATCCAGAAAAAGCCTGATAAAACCTGAATACAAGGCTGCCCGTGTAGAAAAAGGGGCACCTGAGTTTGCAAGTGAAACAAACTACGAGTCAGTCATGGGACTGGTATGAGAAACCTACTAAACACATTTACAATATGGCTAATCACAGGACCACGCCACTTTCGTGGTACGGGTTTACTCCATTGGATTGCCAGTGCTTTAAAACAAATAATTCTTTTAAACATCGCAATGCTTTTTATAAAAATGAAGCCATTATAAGACTCAGTTCCCATCACATAATGCATCGCAAACCGGAGGATAGAGTTTTTACCTTATAACGGCCAAAATATGGTTGATACGAATAAAACAAAAGCATTTGAAATTATTACTAGTGTTTATATGTTTCAAAAACAATTTCGAATCATAAGTATCAATCATAGACGACATTAATGCCCCATACCACTATGTTGCCATATATAGGTATACAATCAAAACCGGACGGTGTCGTATTTGGAAATTGGATTTCCATCATGAACCAAGGCAAAAGATAGTCCTTACCGACTTCGAGACTGCCTAGCCCGAGCCTCAGGAACAGCCGCAACTGCCCCTTGGAGCGACAGGGCCGGTCCACCGATGTGGATTAAAAATTCCTGAACACTGCGTTTACCCGCCCTTTGGGGTGTAAACGAGCCAACGAATGACTTCATCGGTCCCGGATCGACTGATATAACCGAGGCGCCTCGCAACAGCAACAACCACATAGGTGAAAATAATATAAATGTCAGCCAGTTTAAGCACTGACACCACCTTTAGCTAGGAAGAAACGCATGTCCTCCCTGAGGTCCTCTCCTGTTTCTGGTTCATACCGGGGTGTGAGGCTCGCGAATTCACGTTATATACAAAGCTACGCCACACAGGCGGTGCTTTGATCATCAACCACAAGACTTTGCTTTTCAACAGAAGCCTCGATCACTGCATCTTAGCTTGCCACACAGGCAATTCACACCATGCAACTGATGGCTATCAATCACACAGAATGAATTCCAATGGCAGACACACAGTCCATTTGCAAGTCCGTTCTGGGTCTGAGCGAAACCGGAGGCACTATATACCTCGCATATCCATCGATCCCCACGTACGTCTGGACGATCACCACTCATTATCCATATTTCGGGATGCCTCCCAATCAGGACATCAGTTACCATCCAAACGAGGTGAAGATCGGTCTTCAACCACCATCTTCATCTTCGACTTCTTATCATCGATTCAGTTATTCGGAATGGGATAAACCCGGTCTTTCTGAACAACTCGCGTATATAATTAACAAGTGCTACACAAACACAACATACGCCTTATTCCAATTCATTAGTCACTAATAGTAAATTAGCAAGACAACGACTTCCCAAGTATTAACCCCGAAGGCCGAAACCAACATCAGATCAAAACCCAGGAAACCATTCGATCTAGCTAACCTTCAGTTAGTTTCTAAATTTCACGTTCCATATCGTTTGTAATATTTTATAACGATTTATCGCTATTTTTATTTATTTAAAAATGGCCAGTTTATTCAAACGACGCTTCGGGCCATAATGCGGCTGTGGCGGTGTTTTTCTTCAGATTTGATTTACATATATCTAAAAATCTAACCGTTGGATCATCACAAAATTTACATCATTAGAAAGATCTTTTCAAAACGAATCCAACGGTTCCAGTTTTGTGAAAATCCGACGGTCGGATCTCCCGGTATAATCGTTTGAAGTTTTGATTTCAAAATACGAACTATAGCGTCGTTATTCGATTTAATTTAATTATATTTATATATATAAATAATCGATTCTGGCGCTGTTTTTCTTCAGATTTGAATTAAACATTCCAGACAATCCAACCGTTGGATCTTTACAAAGTTGGTGTCGTAGGAAAGATATTTCCAGAGCGAACCCTACGGTTTCGATTTCGGGAAAATCCGATGGTCGGATCTCCCGCACTAATCATTTGAAATCACGGTTTCAAAACACGAACTACAGCTTCGTTATTCGATATATTTTAATTATATTTATATATATATAAATATAATCGATTCTTCGATTTCAAAACTATATGCTTTTCATACATTTAATAAAAATGATATTTTTATCCAACAGACATTCACTTCGACACTTCACTATTTTTAACAACTCATGTATATAGTAAAAATGTGATTTTTATTGTAAAACGATTTATTTCAAAACACGACTATTTTATATAGTTCATATAGATGATAAAAATATGATTTTTATTATAAAACAATTTATTTTAAAACACGAATACCATCACATGAATTTCTATTCAACGAATGAATTTCTATTCAACACATGAATGTTTTCTATAGTTTGTATATATATAGTAGAAATGTGATTTTTATTGCAAAACAATTTATTTCAAAACACGACTATTTTATATAGTTCATATAGATGATAAAAATATGATTTTTATTATAAAACAATTTATTTTAAAACACGAATACCATTCAACACATGAATTTCTATTCAACAAATGAATTTCTATTCAACACATGAATGTTTTCTATAGTGTGTATATATATAGTAGAAATGTGATTTTTATTGCAAAACAATTTCAAAACACGACTATTTTATATAGTTCATATAGATGATAAAAATATGATTTTTATTATAAAACAATTAATTTCAAACACGAATACCATTCAACACATGAATTTCTATTCAACACATGAACGGTTTCAACATATAAAAATAATTCTAATCATGAATATTTTAGAAAATTTCGGTAGCATAACGGCAGGGTAGTTAAAACCGGGACCGTCCCTAGTACGGCTCCTCGCTCTACCTTAAAGCCTCGCAGCTTTTGACAATGGGGATTTCATGCATCTAGTTCGCACGCAGGCGGCATGTATATTTTTTTTTCCATTTCCACAAACTAATCCTATGTGGTTTCAGCCAAATAATTCTCAACCACAAACGGGTATTTTTCAACCACAATCAATCAATTTCAACCACAAACAATTCTAATCAACCATTCGTAATCAACCAATTTTCACACCAATCACAACCAATAAATATCGTCCATGGTTTGTGGACGAGGGGCGTGTATATATATATATATATATATATAAGCATTTCACTTTCTATTTCAACACATATATAATTTTTACAACGCATATATAACTTATATATCGAACGTACAACTTATACAACGCTTATACAAGAGGTGTACAACGCTTATATAACTCATACATCGACTATATAATTTATACATCGTCGTTTTCCATATCGTTTATAATTTAGAAATCTCACATTGGGTTCCACTCCACCAAAAATAGCAGAAGGCTCAGAAAAATATGCGGTCTCTTCTAGAATGTAGAAGACGTCCACATGAGTCCACTGTCTCTTGTTTCACTGAATTTCGTCAACAAACGAAAAAGATATGATTTTTACAGTGAAATCAAAAACGGTAGCGCTTTAAACCGCTATAATATAGTTTATTTAAAATAGGCCGTTACCTCAGCTCGATCTTCAAAACTAGGTTTTCACTTTTTGATCCAATGGTGCAGCGGATCGACGATCGGGTTGTGCCACGGCCTGGAGCGTGGAAAGGCGCGCCCAACGGTGGTAGGGGGCCCACTTCGATCGAGGATGGCGGTCGCAGTGGAGGGAGGAAACGGCGAACTTCCTGGGCTCGTAACTCCTCACACACTACACGAAAAAATCCAAACCTTGTATGGATTTAAAGAGGGCTCGAAGCTCTTCAAAATCCCCCAAAGAAGCACTTAATTTTATTGAGTGATTGGAGAGAAAAAGAGGAGAGAAGGGAGGAGCTGCTGCCGCCGTATAACGCGAGGGGGTTATCGGGTTTTTTCAGACCCGAGGAGAGAGAGAATTGTGAGGTGGACCAATGATTTTTTTTTATATTTATTAATTTTTAAAAATCCAAAATTACCCCTTACCTCATACAAACTCCAACCCAAACCCAACGACTATCGTCCCTAGCGTTTTACCCCCATTCTGAACACAATGGGATATGTTTTGTAGGCTCATTCGACAATTTCAGTCATTTTTTCTTCAAATTAAAATATAAAACATTCAATATTTGATTTGAACATACATTTCAATTTGCCAGGGCCACATATTGATTCTAAAAATCCCAGAAAAATAAATCTAGCTATGTTTTGACGATACGGTCCCAACAAACTAGTTTCATCGAATTCTGAGCCCGTTTGCAAAATGGCCCTTTTCTGGTCGATCCAATTTAACTGTAATTGACCAAAACGCGTTTTCCTTTGCCACGCACACATATTAACTTCAAAAATTATGAAATTTGAAACCTAGAAATAATTTGACATCCCGGATCCAACAAAAGTGGTTTCGTCGAATTCTGAGGTCGTTTGCAAAATGGTCATTTTTTGGTCGACCCAATTTAATTGAAATCGACCAAACACATTTTCCTTTGCCACGCTCACATACTAGCTTTAAAAATTATGAAATTTTAAACTTAGCAATAGTTTAACAACCCGGATCCAACAAAAGTGGTTTCTTCGAATTCCGAGGTCGTTTGCAAAATGGCCATTTTCACGGGCTATATAAACTCCATAGCGACCTTTAAGAAAATTCATTTGGCCATAACTTTTGCTTACCGCCATGAAACTTCGATTTTTCAGATTCGTTAGAAAGGTATTCACTAACAGATTTAAATATTTTTTGTTTCACTCAAATACGTTTTGTTTTGCACCCGGTACAGTCAGTCAAATTTTGAATTCAAATTTTGAAACTACCGCGCCATTTCAGGCCTTGTTTATAATTCAAAGTAATTATATTTATTTTCAACTTCGATTCAAACTTACTTTCCATCGTTATTATTTAAAATATTTATTTTAAATATTTAAAATCCACTAAAATAGCCAATTTAAAAATTTTAAATTGGTTCAGATTTTCCGGGTCGTTACAATCTCCCCCACTTAAAACTTTTCGTCCCCGAAAAGGAACAAAGTCGAAAGTGGTTTGATTAATCAACTCTACGTTCAATCTTGCTTCCATTCTCCAAATTTTCAGTTTTTGAGAATTTTCAAATTCTTCAAAAAATTTGGCTAACACCCGGAATTTTCGAAAATTTTCGCCATAACCTCCTTTTTCTGCATTTTCAAGGACTTACATTTCCTGGACAGATGACCCTTTTGATTGCAGTTAAGGCATATGGCGGTCATTACTGATTCTTTCTCAGATCTGGCCCTTTTCCGATTTACTTTAGGCTTCTTACTGACCTCAGACATCGTACTGGCCTCCAAACTATCAGTTTCAGACTCTCCTTTATTACTAGGACTGACCTCTTCTTCGTAACGCAACATACCTTTCTTGTCGAGATCCTCATATTGGTAAGCCATGTATATCATTTCAGAAAAAGGAAGCTTCACATTCCTCATTACACTATTCTGATATTTTCTTTGCAGGCCATGAATAAATCTCAGATTCTTCCTCTTTGGATCTTGAATCAGATGAGGAGCAAAGTGAGAAAGTTCGTTGAATTTCTTATGATATTCTGGGACGGTCATATCACCTTGTATCAGATAAGAGAATTCATCACATAACTGCTCAGTTGCTTCGGGAGGAGTAAATCTTTCTAGGAAAATCACTTTGAACCTATCCCAGGTGATATCACCTTCTGGATTTTCTTTAATAATCGAATCCCACCAAAATAAAGCTTCTTCTTTGAGTGCCCAGGAGGCCAGTAATCTTTTCTGGTCATCACTCTGCTTTAAAGCGTCAAAGATTTTCTCAGCAGAACGAATCCAAGCTTGTGTTTCCATAATGGACTCTTTGCCTAATATTGGTGATCTACCCAGATTTCGAAATCTCTTGTATAGAACTTCTATATCTGATTCTGGCTGCGGGAGCACAACTGGCTCATTAGCTTGTCGAGCCATACGATTATTTCTTCTGTTCCTGCCACTCATTTTCTAGAGCGTCTGCAATTAGCAGACAAAGTGTCAGGTTAACAGAAAAGGTATTTCAAAATATAGAGACAAATACTTGAATGTAAATGTGTCTACTGGGGTGTATTTCATTCTGCTTTACTCATACTAGGATATTACTGATCCTATCTGTAATGAGTTACTCGTCCTAGAACACTACTGGTTCTATTTCTGACGAGTTCGTTCATATGTTATATTCCAGCACTAAGCTTAACCAAGGCTCTGATACCACGTTGTCACGACCCCAAAACCCGTACTGACGGTGCTAAGGGTAATCTTTGGAATATAACACATAAACAGATAATAGCAGAACAGAAATAAATAAATACACCAGATAATGAAGAATAGAATATACTGGATAATCGTAATCATCAGAGTTACACAGTATACAGGATCATACTTAGTACAAATATAGTTCAGCTATACATAAATGTCTACAGCGGAAAACAAAACATAATGTACAGTAGGAGCTGAACAGCAAAAAAGAGATGAATGATAGAATCCATCTTCAGCTCCAGCTATCCAGAAAAAGCCTGATAAAACCTGAATACAAGGCTGCCCGTGTAGAAAAAGGGGCACCCGAGTTTGCAAGTGAAACAAACTACGAGTCAGTCATGGGACTGGTATGAGAAATCTACCTAACACATTTACAATATGGCTAATCACAGGAACATGCCACTTTCGTGGAACGGGTTTACTTCATTGGATTGCCAGTGCTTTAAAACAAATAATTCTTTTAAACATCGCAATGCTTTTTATAAAAATGAAGCCATTATAAGACTCAGTTCCCATCACACAATGCATCGCAAACCGGAGGATAGAGTTTTACCTTATAATGGCCAAAATATGCTTGATACGAATAAAACAAAAGCATTTGATATTATTACTAGTGTTTATATGTTTCAAAAACAATTTCGAATCATAAGTATCAATCATAGACGACATTAATGCCCCATACCACTATGTCGCCATATATAGGTATACAATCAAAACCGCACGGTGTCATATTTGGAAATTGGCTTTCCATCATGAACCAAGGCAAAAGATAGTTCTTACCGACTTCGAGACTGTCTAGCCTGAGCCCCAGGAACAGCCGCAACTGCCCCTTGGATCGACAGTGTAATGACCCGGGATTTTGGCGACCTTGGTTATCCGATATACAACACATATCGAGTACCAAGGGTCGAAAAATACCAGTCATTAGTGAAAGAAATTAGAGGGTAAGGAAAGATAAGATAGAAAAGTAGAATAGAAGAAGAAGAAGAACACAACATCAGAGTAACATGAATCTCACAGCGGAACGAATAAATATATTTCATAACATAACTTTGAAATACAAATCTGTACTTTAATATACATATCATTATCAAAGTACAACACTTACAACACAGCGGAAATAACTATAGCTATATGATCCTGAAGCCTCCTGCTCCTAGCTCTTCCAGTATATCTGTAAATCCTAACTACTTGACTGCCCGTACAAATTTAAGCACCCAAGAGTTTAGGGAAACAACAAAATAAACTCCGGGTCAGTCATGGGACTGGTATGAGTAAAACAGTTCAAGCAGGTAAACGATATCTCATAAGACCACGCCGCATAACGGAACGGGTTTTTCCCTTATGAGAATCCAAAATAACTTTATATCAAAAACCTTTTGATATTATAATAATGTCTATCAATCACAGTATATATAATCATCTAGCAGAAACGCTTTCATCTCACGTCCTACATATATAGTATACAATCAAAACCGCAAGCACGTATTGGGTAATGGATTTCCAACTATGACAAGGTATGGAACCACCTATCGCTCGTGTACCTCAAGAGAGGAATAGACTGGGTTCAACAAGAACATCTTGCAACCCGGCCACACATGACTGACCACTCATTTCGCTTGAGCGTATCGAATGTATATCACCAACGGTTGGGATCAGCAACCGTTTCCCGAATGGGACAGCATCAACAATAGATTTTTAGAAGTAAATGAAACTCTAGATCAGGTGATTATACACCCTACTTCGGTGCGACCGACTTAGCCATGCTGCCTGCCCGATTTCTGTCATTTACCGGATGATAAGGCTAGAAGCTACGCTTTATCATCACACCAGATTCACTTTGAATGCCACATCGTCAAATCCATCAAATCACCGATTGACGTCCTCAACCATACATTATGTGTTAGCTAAAAGAAGTTTCCTTCTCCGCTTCCACTCTTGGTACGGTTGGAGAAATCAATATACGTGATCGTCTGGAAATACTCTGTCAGACATCCGTCCATACCAGTCATCCAGGAATAGGATGAACCGAAGGCACTATTCTGTAAACAGGATAGCCCTTGCATAACTCCGTCTTAAATTTCCTTTGGCATATATGATTCGCAACGCTTATGCCAATACGGAGTGGTTCTTTGGATAATGATCCAACTGGTCTCTCCATATTAACAACGTTAAAATGGTCAAAACTTCGATAGTCTGTGATTTAACTATCGAATAAAAACAAGTGTGCAAACAACGATATTATTTCCAAATGGAAATTTATATCAATCAAACATCATTTAACATTTATATCCTTAGTTCATTAATTTACTTATCTCATGTTTCCCCATATTCCATACTTCCTATTTTCTAAATTTGGAAGATATACGTTATTAACAATGGAAAACATTTCAATTTCTTGTTTTCTTATTTAGAAAACATTTCTGGTTTCTTATTTGGAAAACATTTCCAAAGCTTCTTCATTGGACTTAGACAGATGTTTAAACAAACCATCACGATGCCAACTCAAACCATTTCCTTTACTGCCGAACCTTAACTATTCCTTAGTTAAGAACGAAGCCA
This sequence comes from Allium sativum, assembly GCA_030737875.1. Classification (NCBI taxonomy): domain Eukaryota; kingdom Viridiplantae; phylum Streptophyta; class Magnoliopsida; order Asparagales; family Amaryllidaceae; genus Allium; species Allium sativum. Next base: position 37,355,294 of record CM060917.1, on the reverse strand, counting down.
ATCAAGTTGGGGTAGAACTACCTCTCAGACCTTAACTGAACAACATTTCTAACTTTGAAATAGGCAAGGTTCACTTTATATCCCTTTTACTAACTTCCTTACTTAACCCTCTTCGAATAGCTATATTCGATTTACTCTTTTCACTTAACTCTATTCGATTAACCCCTATCAAATAACTTTATTGGACTTACACTATTGGATTAACTCTATCTTACTAACGCTATTGATTTACTCATTTCACTTATTCGATTTAACTCCTTTCGAATAACTTATTCGATTTAACTCCTTTCGAATGCCAACTCATTTTCTTCTATTCGAATAACTATATTCGGTTAACTCATTTTACTTTCTATTCGAATAACTATATTCGATTAATTCATTTTACTTTCTATTCGAATAACTATATTCGATTAACTCATTTGCTTTAACTCTAATCGATTAAACTAACATCGATTTACTCCTTTTACTTTAACACTAATCGATTAACTAACATCGATTAACTCCTTTTACTTTAACACTAATCGATTAACTAACATCGATTAACTCCTTTTAACTTTATCACTAATCGATTAACAAACATCGATTAACTCCTTTTAACTTTATTCTCTAATCAATTAACAAACATCGATTAACTCCTTTTAACTTTATTCTCTAATCGATTAACTAACATTGATTAACTCCTTTTAACTTTATTCTCTAATCGATTAACTAACATCGATTAACTCCTTTATTCTATTCGAATAAACTATTCATTTATAAAGATTTACTTTTAGTAACAGTTCTTCACTTTACAAATGATTTCCCTTTTATAATACTCTATTCGTTTTAAAAACATTTTTCCCTTTTATTTATTTTCGAAATATTTCCTTTTATAAAATCTGTTGATTTTATAAAATCCCTTTATTTCAATATACATTGAAATAATTCTTTTTACATCCCAGGGTCTTTTATGATATTTAAAATATCGAATAAAAATGATCAACATCATTCCAACACCCATAATCCATAACAGATTATATAACACATCATATATCACAATATATGAAAACAGTAAAATAAATGTTGAGGAATCCAGTTGGATTCCTCCAACCTGTTTCCCTGCATCACAGATGTTAAAACAATATAGATAACATCACTTTCAGTTCCATATGATATATTCTGTTAAACATAATCAATATAGAAATTTAAATAACTGACTAGCAGTTCAATCAAACAGTTAACACACAGTCAATCATCCAATATCTAACAGTTCTAAAAATAGAACATGAAATTATAAACTGTTCAGAGTTAGTGAGATTTACTCACATTGGCGCGTTAATCGTTAAATAACGGTTTGCTTTATTTGATTGCGACGGAAAATTTATTTCGCCATAAATTGTAACGATCTCCGATCCACTTCCTGTCAGCTTCAGTGCGTAGTGTCCGTCCATACAGTCCTAACGCAACTTACGGTTCGTCAATCTGATAAAGTATGACGGACTTATGCTATTACGAAGTTTGTATGAATTTAAATTAAATAAAACTTTAATTTAATTTGCACTTGGGCTTTACCAATTATTTTCCGGCCCACTAACCTTTAAACACCCGGGCCGTAAGACCCTTCTTCCCCATCCACTTGTAAATCACGAGCTCCAGTAATAACCGAACATAGCTCCACCATTGAGCCGACTTCCTCCCTTAATCGCCCTCCTCCGATGGATTATTCAACAAACAAATCACACCAATATTCTTCTCATTCAACTCTCCTCGCAGCCATACTACAATGATTCAACTCGACATCGTCCTTCTGCGTTGCGGTTTCAGACTGGCGCGCCACCACGGTGAAAGCACCGAACCATTTTCGCATCAGACTCCTCGAAAAATGCACACTATGTGCGGATTTTACCATTTAAACTCAAAAACGATCTTTAATCCAAGCATTTAAGCCTACACCTACACAAATCGAAAACCTTAACTGCTGTACACTTCGAGCTTGCCAAAACGGGATCGCACCATTCAAAAAAGACACCACATCGAAGATAACCCCTCACGGAACCTATGTATACATGTTCTGCGATTTATTAAATTTGTATGGATTTTATATGGATTTTTCTTCTTGATTTTTGAAGAACTTGTTTTCGCTTGAAAACATTTGGAACTGGCGGCTTGGTTTTGTTACAGAAAAATGAACGAAGTGTTAGGTTTTTAAGAGTTTTTATGGGTATTTCTTTGAATGAAAGCCATCCACGTTGAAGAAGATAAAAGGGAAGTGGTGGCTTGTTTCTCGACCGAGGAAATATGTGAGGTTGAGGAAGAATGCAACGTGGACTTCATTTTTATCAGAGAATGTTAGGATATTAAATTTTTAGTTGAAAAGTTCAACGTACCCTGTTATATGAAACTCTGTTTGCTCACGGACTGATATAAAAATATCATTAAATCGAGTAATATGCCGTGATCCCAAAAATATAATAATACCGGTAGGTTAGCTTATTCTGTGAAATCCCAAAATGTTGATTACAGGGTGCACAGTACTCCAAACAAAAAGTTGCTTATTTAATTAATTAAAAATTTCCATAAAATTCTAAAAACTAAATTATCACTACGTCCCAAAAGAACCTCGTCTAAATTCAAACCCGATATTCAAATATTTTTAAATAACCGTTATGACCACGAACGAATATACCGCTGTTTTCTTGAATATTTGATTTGGACATAAATCAAAATCTACACGACGAAATCCCAATTTTTCTCTTCCACTAGAAATATATACTCCACCAGCTCCATACGTTTCTTGTTTCACAGAAATCCGATTTAAAACGAATCATGTACATTCAGTTGAAGTTCGAATCACCAATTTACGAACTGCAGCGCCATTTCGAGCTCGTTTATAATTATAATATAATTATACGTTCAAACCGTCGTTCAAATAATATATTCGTTATTCTAATTCAATTCCAAGCTGAATTAAATATCACAGATGATCCGGTTCACACCATATCGCCATTTCAGCCAATTCTGATTATTTCAGAAATATATATATATATTATTTAAATTTATTATTTCAATTAAATATTCACTATTATTTAATTCCACGACAAATATATTCTTTTAATTACCTTTTAAATAATTAAATAGATTAATTATAATACCTCTGCCAATGCGGATCATTACAATCTTTCCCACTTAAAATAATTTCGTTCTCGAAATTGCTAAAAGGTAGAGGACGACCCTATCGACTGGTTAGAACATATTTGTTCACTTATTAACTTCAGTTTCCAACTGGACCAATTTAATTTCAATTAAATATTGATTAATTCCTATCAACGAAAATTTTCAAAAATTCTGAAAATTTTCTAACGCCTTAACTCTTCGAAAAATTTCACCGACACCTCCTTTGTACTGGTCAATACGTCAAACTCCCACTTGCCTTTCTGCGCCATCTCCAACCCAAAAGAAAATCAAACAGCCAAGCGGCTTGCCAATTCGGCTCATAAATCTTATATCCAATAGAAATATAAACTTGTACCTTTTGTGGCATATCATTATACCCTTTACATCTGCTGTTAATTCGGCATATACCAATGTCATGCCAATCAAATTCCAATCTGCTTTTATCTCCAACACAACCATTCGCTTATATCCGGGCCAAATATCATTTCAACTCAAGTTTCTTCTCGATTCCCAACTCTTAACTTGATTATCACATTATACTTCAAATTTGAATCTCACAATCCAATTTGTCTTGATATCATTCTGATTCAATCTCAGTTATCATTTTACTGGCTTTACTTAAATTCAATTTTGCTTTCAGAAATTTCTGTTAAATTTGTTTTTAATTCCAACAGTCTTCCCTTGGGAGTTTTCAAACAGTTTACTCTTTCCAAAAATCAAATTTTCTTTTGAACATGTCACTGAGCCCTTAATTAATATTCCACTAGTTAAATCACTTTTCTATTTCCTTATCAATATTTGTTAACCCAATATTTTCAATTACCTTATTGGCCTTTTATGTTATTTGGAAAACATTTCCAAATATCGCCTTCCTTTATTTTCTAAATCAATAACCTTTATAATCCTATTTATAATTGGAAAATACTCCAATTACTTATCTCTTTTCCGATCTCGTTTATATCTACACTTAGGAAATATTCTTTATTATATTTCCAAGCTTACACTTATTTGGGTTAAAACGGATGTTGTGTAAAACATCGTTACGACAATCCAAATACTATATTCAACTAACTCTTCTTCAACATTGATCTTCGAGCCTGAAATCTAACTATTTATTTGTTAATAATGAAATCAATCAAGTTGGGGTATAACTACCTCTCAGACCTTGACTGGATAACATTTATAACGTCAAAACAGATATGACTACTTACTCGAATAATCAATACCATACAACTACTTATTCACTTTTAAACACATATACACCTTCTCTTTTTATCCTTACAAGATTTTATTCTTAGTCTTCCTTTTTGATTTTACTATTCTATTTCTAAGTTCGTTCCTTATCGAATTCTATATATTTCGATACGTTGATTTCTAACTATCAAATTATCTTAAAAATATTCTAACTCCGTAAATTCCTGGAAAAATTCGCCATAACCTCCTTTGTACTAGGAGCATTCGGGATATTTCAAATAGCCTCCCAAGGCCCTCACCAATCCAAAAGAAAAAGAAAAGCCAAGCGGCTAGCCGATACGGTGCATAAAATCTCATATATGAATTAAATACATACCTTTTCGTCGAGCATTCTATTTATATACCTTCATACCTTATCCATACCTATCTCATGTATATTTATACCTGCCCAATCTATTTTAACTACACCTGATCGTTTTAACTCAATTCGTTAATTAATTTGTTAATTAACTCTTTAGTCTATTTCACTTTTATATTTGAACATGTCATGTTCAAATATATTCTAACTTTCTTATTGACTAATTTGAATCCAAATTTCAAATTTAAGTTCTATATTCGATTTTGAATATCCATTTACAAATCCAATTCACCTTTCAAAGTTCAACTTCAAATTCAAAACTCGATTAACTAATGGCTAATTAACTGGTTTACCTATTTCACCTTTTTATTTGAATATACATGTTCAAATATAAGTTTAACTTGTATATCAACTAATTGAATTCCATTTCAATTCTATTTGAATTTCCCATAGTCAAATTCCATTTCAATTCTCTTATTCAAATTCTATATTTGAATTTCATTTCAAACCTCTTATTCAAATTCTATATTTGAATTTCATTTCAATTCTATTTGAATCTTCTATATTCAAATTCAATTCTATTTGAATCTTCTTTATTCAAATTTCATTTCAAACTATTTGAATTCTATATTCAAATTTCATTATTACTCTATATGAATTCTATATTCAATTTTCCATTATTTAAATCTTCTTTATTCAAATCTCATTTGAATTTCTATATTCAAATCCCCTTTGAATTTTCTTATTTACATTCTATGTTTGAACTTCCTTTATTCAAATTCCTTTTCAAACTTTCTTTATTCATTCTTTACGTAAGTCTCGATTTCAATTCCTTTTGAAATCGATATTTCTACCTTTGGAAAATAGATTTCCCTTTCAATTTCACACTTGTATTTTTTTTCTGAATTATCCAATGATAATTCTCTTCACTTCATTTATAAACTTCGTTTATAAAAGAACTATTTATAATTTTCATTTATAAAGGAACTTCTCGTTTAATTTCTTTTAAACCAAGTTAATATTTCAAATCTATTTAAAATTTCAAATTCTATTATTCAAATTCTATATTATAAATCCCATTTTGAAATTCAACACTACTTGTCTTTCCCAAAACAAATTCAAAATAGTATCTCTGGTAGTAATTCGTCACTTACAACTCGAAAATGAATACTGATGATGCAGCTGTCATCATCAGAATCTATTTCCCAGCGATCGAAGTGAGTTCAATACTATAAAACCATTTCTAAACATTTCACTTTGAAATTCATTTCAAAATATAATTCACACTGCTTGTTAAACAATTTAAAATCTCCTAGGATCTTAAATTTTCCTTATTCTTAATCCAAATCCATTTACAAACATTTATCCAATTCTCCAGAGGTTTAATTCAATTTCTGGTTTTAAATTTCAGATTTAGCTCATCTGATTTCACGTATTTCACTTATATGACTTCTGATTGGTTATTTACATAATCATTTAATTTATAATCTTACTTGATTATAATAACAACCAATATATCCAATATATATCAAAATATACTTTGGGTAAACTTATTTTCATTTACCCTCTTTTCAAAACATATCGTGCCGACCCATCGTATTCGAGTGTTTAGTAACTCCTACCGATACAGTGGATCAAACTGATCGACCAGAACTCATAAACAACTCAACCAATGAATCTCCACAATATAAAAATTATTTTTATATCAATAACAAATACGTTCACTCGTATATATACACTCAAACTCAGCCTAGGGTATTACTAACCCTATCTCTACCGAGTCACGCCACAGAGCCAAGTTAATCAATTAACCTTCTGCTCTGATACCAACTGTAATGACCCGGGATTTTGGCGACCTTGGTTATCCGATATACAACACATATCGAGCACCAAGGGTCGAAAAAAACCAGTCATTAGTGAAAGAAATTAGAGGGTAAGGAAAGATAAGATAGAAAATTAGAATAGAAGAAGAAGAAGAACACAACATCAGAGTAACACGAATCTCACAGCGGAACGAATAAATATATTTCATAACATAACTTTGAAATACAAATCTGTACTTGAATATACATATCATTATCAAAGTACAACACTTACAACACAGTGGAAATAACTATAGCTATATGATCCTGAAGCTTCCTGCTCCTAGCTCTTCCAGTATATCTGTAAATCCTGACTACTTGACTGCCCGTACAAATTTAGGCACCCAAGAGTTTAGGGAAACAACAAAATAAACTACGGGTCAGTCATGGGACTGGTATGAGTAAAACAGTTTAAACAGTTCAAGCAGGTAAACGATATCTCATAAGACCACGCTGCATAACGGAACGGGTTTTTCCCTTATGAGAATCCAAAATAACTTTATATCAAAAACCTTTTGATATTATAATAATGCCTATCAATCACAGTATATATAATCATCTAGCAGAAACGCTTTCATCTCACGTCCTACATATATAGTATACAATCAAAACCGCAAGCACGTATTGGGTAATGGATTTCCAACTATGACAAGGTATGGAACCACCTATCGCTCGTGTACCTCTAGAGAGGAATACACTGGGTTCAACAAGAACATCTTGCAACCCGACCACACATGACCGACCACTCATTTCGCTTGAGCGTATCGAATATATATCACTAATGGTTGGGATCAGCAACCGTTTCCCGAATGGGACAGCATCAACAATAGATTTTTAGAAGTAAATGAAACTCTAGATCAGGTGATTATATACCCTACTTCGGTGCGACCGACTTAGCCATGCTGCCTGCCCGATTTCTGTCATTTACCGGATGATGAGGCTAGAAGCTACGCTTTATCATCACACCAGATTCACTTTGAATGCCACATCGTCAAATCCATCAAATCACCGATTGACGTCCTCAACCATACATTATGTGTTAGCTAAAAGAAGTTTCCTTCTCCGCTTCCACTCTTGGTACGGTTGGAGAAATCAATATACGTGATCGTCTGGAAATACTCTGTCAGACATCCGTCCATACCAGTCATCAAGGAATAGGATGAACCGAAGGCACTATTCTGTAAACAGGATAGCCCTCGCATAACTCCGTCTTCAATTTCCTTTGGCATATACGATTCGCAACGCTTATGCCAATACAGAGTGGTTCTTTGGATAATAATCCAACCGGTCTCTCCATATTAACAACGTTAAAATGGTCAAAACTTCGATAGTCTGTGATTTAACTATCGAATAAAAACAAGTGTGCAAACAACGATATTATTTCCTAATGGAAATTAATATCAATCAAACATCATTTAACATTTATATCCTTAGTTCATTAATTTACTTATCTCATGTTTCCCTATATTCCATACTTCCTATTTTCTAAATTTGGAAGATATACGTTATTAACAATGGAAAACATTTCCATTTCTTGTTTTCTTATTTAGAAAACATTTCTGGTTTCTTATTTGGAAAACATTTCCAAAGCTTCTTCATTGGACTTAGACAGATGTTTAAACAAACCATCGCGATGCCAACTAAAACCATTTCCTTTACTGCCGAACCTTAACTATTCCTTAGTTAAAAACGAAGCAAATCAAGTTGGGGTAGAACTACCTCTCAGACCTTAACTGAACAACATTTCTAACTTTGAAATAGGCAAGGTTCACTTTATATCCCTTTTACTAACTTCCTTACTTAACCCTCTTCGAATAGCTATATTCGATTTACTCTTTTCACTTAACTCTATTCGATTAACCCCTATCAATTAACTTTATTGGACTAACACTATTGGATTAACTCTATTTTACTAACGCTATTGATTTACTCATTTCACTTATTCGATTTAACTCCTTTCGAATGCCAACTCATTTGCTTCTATTCGAATAACTATATTCGGTTAACTCATTTTACTTTCTATTCGAATAACTATATTCGATTAACTCATTTTACTTTCTATTCGAATAACTATATTCGATTAACTCATCTGCCTTAACTCTAATCGATTAAACTAACATCGATTTACTCCTTTTACTTTAACACTAATCGATTAACTAACATCGATTAACTCCTTTTACTTTAACACTAATCGATTAACTAACATCGATTAACTCCTTTTAAGTTTATCACTAATCGATTAACTAACATCGATTAACTCCTTTTAACTTTATTCTCTAATCGATTAACTAACATCGATTAACTCCTTTTAACTTTATTCTCTAATCGATTAACTAACATCGATTAACTCCTTTATTCTATTCGAATAAACTATTCATTTATAAAGATTTACTTTTAGTAACAGTTCTTCACTTTACAAATGATTTCCCTTTTATAAAACTCTATTCGTTTTAAAAACATTTTTCCCTTTTATTTATTTTCGAAATATTTCCTTTTATAAAATCTGTTGATTTTATAAAATCCCTTTATTTCAATATACATTGAAATAATTCTTTTTACATCCCAGGGTCTTTTATGATATTTAAAATATCGAATAAAAATGATCAACATCATTCCAACACACATAATCCATAACAGATTATATAACACATCATATATCACAATATATGAAAACAGTAAAATAAATGTTGAGGAATCCAGTTGGATTCCTCCAACCTGTTTCCCTACATCACAGATGTTAAAACAATATAGATAACATCACTTTCAGTTCCATATGATATATTCTGTTAAACAGAATCAATATAGAAATTTAAATAACTGACTAGCAGTTCAATCAAATAGTCAACACACAGTCAATCATACAATATCTAACAGTTCTAAAAATACAACATGAAATTATAAACTGTTCAGAGTTAGTGAGATTTACTCACATTGGCGCGTTAATCGTTAAATAACGGTTTGCGTTATTTGATTGCGACGGACAATTTATTTCGCCATAAATTTTAACGAGCTCCGATCCACTTCCAGTCAGCTTCAGTGCGTAGTGTCTGTCCATACAGTCCTAACGCAACTTACGGTTCGTCAATCTGATAAAGTATGACAGACTTATGCTATTACGAAGTTCGTATGAATTTAAATTAAATAAAACTTTAATTTAATTTGCACTTGGGCTTTACCAATTATTTTCCGGCCCACTAACCTTTAAACACCCGGGCCGTAAGACCCTTCTTCCCTATCCACTTGTAAATCACGAGCTCCAGTAATAACCGAACATAGCTCCACCATTGAGCCGACTTCCTCCCTTAATCGCCCTCCTCCGATGGATTATTCAACAAACAAATCACACAAATATTCTTCTCATTCAACTCTCCTCGCAGCCATACTACAATGATTCAACTCGACATCGTCCTTCTGCCTTGCGGTTTCAGACTGGCGCGTCACCACGGTGAAAGCACCGAACCATTTTCGCATCAGACTCCTCGAAAAATGCACACCAGGTGCGGATTTTACCATTTAAACTCAAAAACGATCTTTAATCCAAGCATTTAAGCCTACACCTACACAAATCGAAAACCTTAGCTGCTGTACACTTCGAGTTTGCTAAAACGGGATCGCACCATTCAAAAAAGACACCACATCGAAGATAACCCCTCACGGAACCTATGTATACATGTTCTGCAATTTATTAAATTTGTATGGATTTTTCTTCTAGATTTTTGAAGAACTTGTTTTCGCTTGAAAACATCTGGAACTGACGGCTTGGTTTTGTTACAGAAAAATGAACGAAGTGTTAGGTTTTTAAGACTTTTTATGGGTATTTCTTTGAATGAAAGCCATCCACGTTGAAGAAGATAAAAGGGAAGTGGTGGCTTGTTTCTCGACCGAGGAAATATGTGAGGTTGAGGAAGAATGCAACGTGGACTTCATTTTTATCAGAGAATGTTAGGATATTAAATTTTTAGTTGAAAAGTTCAACGTACCCTGTTATATGAAACTCTGTTTGCTCACGGACTGATATAAAAATATCATTAAATCGAGTAATGTGCCGTGATCCCAAAAATATAATAATACCGGTAGGTTAGCTTATTCTGTGAAATCCCAAAATGTTGATTACAGGGTGCACAGTACTCCAAACAAAAAGTTGCTTATTTAATTAATTAAAAATTTCCATAAAATTCTAAAAATTAAATTATCACTACGTCCCAAAAGAACCTCGTCTAAATTCAAACCCGATATTCAAATATTTTTAAATAACCGTTATGGCCACGAACGAATATACCGCTGTTTTTCTGAATATTTGATTTGGACATAAATCAAAATCTACACAACGAAATCCCGAATTTTCTCTTCCACTAGAAAGATATACTCCACCAGCTCCATACGTTTCTTGTTTCACAGAAATCCGATTTAAAACGAATCCTGTACATTCAGTTGAAGTTCGAATCACCAATTTACGAACTGCAGCGCCATTTCGAGCTCGTTTATAATTATAATATAATTATACGTTCAAACTGTCGTTCAAATAATATATTCGTTATTCTAATTCAATTCCAAGCTGAATTAAATATCACAGATGATCCGGTTCATACCATATCGCCATTTCAGCCAATTCTGATTATTTCAAATATATATATATATTATTTAAATTTATTATTTCAATTTATTATTTCAATTAAATATTCACTATTATTTAATTCCACGACAAATATATTATTTTAATTACCTTTTAAATAATTAAATAGATTAATTATAATACCTCTGCCAATGCGGGTCATTACAGACAGGGCCGGTCCACCGATGTGGATTAAAAATTCCTGAACACTGCGTTTTCCCGCCCTTTGGGGCGTAAACGAGCCAACGAATGACTCCATTGGTCCCGGATCGACCGATATAACTGAGGCGCCTCGCAACAGCAACAACCACATAGGTGAAAATAATATAAATGTCAGCCAGTTTAAGCACTGACACCACCTCTAGCTAGGAAGAAACGCATGTCCTCCCTGAGGTCCTCTCCCGTTTCTGGTTCATACCGGGGTGTGAGGCCCGCGAATTCACATTATATACAATGCTATGCCACACAGGCGATGGTTTGATCATCAACCACAAGACTTTGCTTTTCAACAGAAGCCTCAATCACTGCATCTTAGCATGCCACACAGGCAATTCACACCATGCAACTGATGGCTATCAATCACACAGAATGAATTCCAATGTCAGACACACAGTCCATTTGCAAGTCCATTCTGGGTCTGAACGAAACCGGAGGCACTATATACCTCGCATATCCATCGATCCCCACGTATGTCTGGACGATCACCACTCATTATCCATATTTCGGGATGCCTCCCAATCATGACATCAGTAACCATCCAAACGAGGTGAAGATCGGTCTTCAACCACCGTCTTCATCTTCGACTTTTTATCGTCGATTCTGTTATTCAGAATGGGGTAAACCCGGTCTTTCTGAACAACTCGCGTATATGATTAACAAGTTCTACACAAACACAACATACGCCTTATTCCAATTCATTAGTCACTAACCTTAAATTAACAAGAGAACGACTTCCCAAATATTAAACCCGAAGGCCAAAACCAACATCAGATCAAAACCCAGGAAACCATTCGATCTAGCTAACCTTCAATTAGTTTCTAAATTTCACGTTCCATATCATTTGTAATATTTTATAACAATTTATCGCTATTTTTATTTATTTAAAAATGGCCAGTTTATTCAAACGACGCTTCGGGCCATAACGCGGCCGTGGCGCTGGTTTTCTTCAGATTTGATTTACACATATCTGAAAATCTAACCGTTGGATCATCACAAAATTTACATCATTAGAAAGATCTTTTCAAAACGAATCCAACGGTTCCAGTTTTGGGAAAATCCGACGGTCGGATCTCCCGGTATAATCGTTTGAAGTTTCGATTTCAAAATACGAACTGCAGCGTCGTTATTCGATTTAATTTAATTATATATATATATATAATCGATTCTGGCGCTGTTTTTCTTTAGATTTGAATTAAACATTCCAGACAATCCAACCGTTGGATCTTTACAAAATTGGTGTCGTTGGAAAGATATTTCCAAAGCGAACCCAACAGTTTTGGTTTCGGGAAAATCCGATGGTCGGATCTCCCGCACTAATCGTTTGAAATCACGGTTTCAAAACACGAACTGCAGCTTCGTTATTCGATATATTTTAATTATATTTATATATATATATATAAATATAATCGATTCTTCGATTTCAAAACTATATGCTTTTCATACATTTGATAAAAATGATATTTTTATCCAACAGACATTCACTTCGACACTTCACTATTTTTAACAACTCATGTATATAGTAAAAATGTGATTTTTATTGTAAATCGATTTATTTCAAAACACGACTATTTTATATAGTTCATATAGATGATAAAAATATGATTTTTATTATAAAACAATTTATTTTAAAACACGAATACCATTCAACACATGAATTTCTATTCAACGAATGAATTTCTATTCAACACATGAATGTTTTCTATAGTTTGTATATATATAGTAGAAATGTGATTTTTATTGCAAAACAATTTATTTCAAAACACGACTATTTTATATAGTTCATATAGATGATAAAAATATGATTTTTGTTATAAAACAATTTATTTTAAAACACGAATACCATTCAACACATGAATTTCTATTCAATGAATGAATTTCTATTCAACACATGAATGTTTTCTATAATTTGTATATATATAGTAGAAATGTGATTTTTATTGCAAAACAATTTATTTCAAAACACGACTATTTTATATAGTTCATATAGATGATAAAAATATGATTTTTATTATAAAACAATTAACTTCAAACACAAATACCATTCAACACATGAATTTCTATTCAACGAATGAATTTCTATTCAACACATGAACGGTTTCAACATATGAAAATAATTTCAACAAATGAAAATAATTCTAACACATGAATATTTCAGAAAATTTCGGCAGCATAACGGCAGGGTAGTTAAAACCGGGGCCGTCCCTAGTACGGCTCCTCGCTCTACCTTAAAGCCTCGCAGCTTTTGACAATGGGGATTTCATGCATCTAGTTCGCACGCAGGCGACATGTGTATTTTTTTTCCATTTCCACAAACTAATCCTATGTGGTTTCAACCAAATAATTATCAACCACAAACGGGTATTTTTCAATGACAATCAATCAATTTCAACCACAAACAATTGTAATAAACCATTCGTAATCAACCAATTTTCACACCAATCACAACCAATAAATATCGTCCATGGTTTGTGGACGAGGGGCGTATATATATATATAAAAGCATTTCACTTTCTATTTCAACACATATACAATTTTTACAATGCATATATAACATATATCGAACGTACAACTTATACAACGCTTATACAAGAGGTGTACGACGCTTATATAACTCATACATCGACTATATAATTTATACATCGTCGTTTTCCGTATCGTTTATAATTTAGAAATCTCACATTGGGTACCAATCCATCAAAAAAAGCAGAAGGCTCAGAAAAATATGCGGTCTCTTCTATAATATAGAAGACGTCCACACGAGTCCATTGTCTCTTGTTTCACTGAATTTCGTCAACAAACGAAAAAGATATGATTTTTACAGTGAAATAAAAAACGGTAGCGCTTTAAACTGCTAAAATATAGTTTATTTAAAATAGGCCATCACCTCAGCTCGATCTTCAAAACTAGGTTTTCACTTTTCGATCCAATGGTGCAGCGGATCGACGATCGGGTTGTGCCACGGCCTGGAGCGTGGAAAGGCGCGCCCAATGGTGGTAGGGGGCCCACTTCGATCGAGGATGGCGGTCGCGGCGGAGGGAGGAAACGGCGAACTTCCTGGGCTCGTATCTCCTCACACACTACACGAAAAAATCCAAACCTTGTATGGATTTAAAGAGGGCTCGAAGCTCTTCAAAATCCCCCAAAGAAGCACTTGATTTTATTGAGTGATTGGAGAGAAAAAGAGGAGAGAAGGGAGGAGCTATTACCGCCATATAACGCGAGGGGGTTATCGAGTTTTTTTCAGATCCGAGGAGAGAGAGAATTGTGAGGTGGACCAATGAATTTTTTTTATATTTATTAATTTTTAAAAATCCAAAATTACCCCTTACCTCATACTAACTCCAATCCAAACCCAACGAATGTCGTCCCTTGCGTTTTACCCCCATTCCGAACACAATGGGATATGTTTCGTAGGCCCATTCGACTGTTTCAGTCAGTTTTTCTTCAAATTAAAATATAAAACATTCAATATTTGATTTGAACGTACATTTCAATTTGCCGGGGCCACATATTGATTCTAAAAATCCCAGAAAAATAAATCTAGCTATCTTTTGAGGATACGGTCCTAACAAAACTAGTTTCGTCGAATTCTGAGCCCGTTTGCAAAATGACCCTTTTCTGGTCGATCCAATTTAACTGTAATTGACCAAAACACATTTTCCTTTGCCACGCTCACATATTAACTTCAAAAATTATGAAATTTGAAACCTAGCAATAATTTGACATCCTGGATCCAACAAAAGTGGTTTCGTCGAATTCTAAGGTCGTTTGCAAAATGGTCATTTTCTGGTCGACCCAATTTAATAGAAATCGACCAAACACGTTTTCCTTTGCCACGCTCACATACTAGCTTCAAAAATTATGAAATTTGAAAATTAGCAATAGTTTAACATCCCGGATCCAGCAAAAGTGGTTTCGTCGAATTCCGAGGCGTTTGCAAAATGGCCATTTTCACGGGCTATATAAACTCCATAGCGACCTTTCAGAAAATTAATTTGGCCATAACTTTTGCTTCCCGCTATGAAACTTCGATTTTTCAGATTTGTTAGAAAGGTATTCACTAACAAATTTAAATATTTTTGGTTTCACTCAAATCCATTTTGTTTTGCACCCGGTACAGTCAGTCAAAGTTTGAATTCAAATTTTGAAACTACCGCGCCATTTCAGGCCTTGTTTATAATTCAAAGTAATTATATTTATTTTCAACTTCGATTCAAACTTACTTTCCATTGTAATTATTTAAAATATTTATTTTAAATATATAAAATCCACTAAAATAGCCAATTTAAAATTTTTAAATTGGTTCAAATTTTCCGGGTCGTTACAAATTATTTCCATTTTCTATTATCACCAATTAGGATATGTAGTTGTGCAGTTCTATTTTACCCTACATAAACATGCTTGCTGAATTTTATTAATTTAGAATGAAATATTAACTTCTAATAAAAAAAAAATTTATGTAGTTTTCCTTCATTCACAAGAAGGATATGAAGGAAACTAGGATGTTTAGGTTTACCTTTAAGTCGAAGAAATTTTTTCATCCTTTAACTTTAAGTTTTATGAAGAACGAATTTTGATAAATTATGTTTTATGGAATTTTGAAATTTAACAGCTATTATTATTTTGTTTAAACTAAATTTTGAATTAGTATATGTATTTTGTTGTACACATAAGCATATTTTTAACAACCTCTCCTTTTCGAGGACGAAAAGTTTTGAGGAGGCGTGGAGATTGCAACATTATGTAAATTCCGACCATTTACGTTGCTGAATAAAATTTATTTATTGAATTTTAAATGGTTTTTGAATAGAATTTATGATGTTATTAATGAGATTTATTAATTTTGTTGAAACATTGATAGTCGCTTCCCTATGGACTAGAAAAGCGCGATTTATGAGATAATACTACAAGCGCACAGATCATGCAGTATGAAGGTGGAATAATAGGGAGGTAAATTAAATCAAATTATTTATAAAATTTCTTGGGCGAGTTAGACGAAGCTTGGGGATTGATTTTGAAAAACTAATCAAATCTATATTCAACCCAACATGACCTAAGAACGCAATAGAAAGAACAGAATTTAAAACTATAGAAATTGAAATAACAAACAGGAATTAAAATTAGGATTACCGTTGAATCTAATCAGACGGTCAATCACTAATGAAAATAAATGTAAAATACAACTAGTACTCTACCAAATCTAATTGTATAGATGGCACTAGTTGCTAAGAAATAGAAAATTGCAGAAAATAAAACGAAGAAGAAGGACTTTATTAGTGGAGAAGAAATAGAAAATGGGATCGTGGCTACAATGATATTACAAGGGTATTTATAGGAGATAACCAAACCCTAACCCTAATTACAAATGGGCCTAGCTATTTCAAGTAAGTTTTAGGCCTTTTGTCATTTGGAACAAGTTCTAGGCCTTTTCTCTTTTTCTCTTGCAAGCCTCCTTTAATTTGAGATGTGCATGGCCTTTTTATAAATCATTTTCTTGTCCAACAACAACTAGATGTGAGATCTTCATCTACAATTCTTCAAAATGTAAATATATAGCAATCTGATCTTCATTTCTCTACTTTTCTGGTTGCATTCGGGCTAGGTTGGAATATCTGTAAAAGTGACAAAACAATACCCAAGTAATATTTATTTGTATACAAAAGATAAGATATAAGAGCATAAAATAAACATATTTCTATGTCAATCAAATAACCCCACACTTATCTTTTACTCGTCCACGAGTAAAACAAAAATAAAAAACTAACTAGATAGGTCACACTTTCGTAGGAAACACGATTGCATTGAGCGTATGCAACAAGTCGTTAAACCTCTAGGTTTCCCTAGTAGGACGAGTGTTGTCTCGTGAGGGTTTTCAGCGGATACTACCCACAAAATCCAAGTGCAGTATGCTATGGCTCTAATGTAACTACGTGAATGCAGAGGACTTATGCAACTGAAAACAAAAAAAATGAAAACACGACCTGTTTCAGGAAAGTGGTACAACAAATTAAGTTAACAATTTCTAATCCGTTGATTGTACTTTAGATACCTCAAATTGTAACAAATTTTTGATATTATTCAAGTTTTCAATGTTAAACTCTAGTCTGGCCCGTTGGATCGGTCGATAACATAGTGCAGCCATGAAATAGATTCTTAGTTTGCTTGGCACAGTTTGTAAAGTGGTATTATTATTTTCTCGTGTATGGCTAGTCAAATCAATAAGGTCAAGAAGTGTTTGGGCATCATCGCTTATTCTCTATCTCTATAAAAGTTAAAATTTATGATTAATTACATACACCTAACTTAAAAGACCAAGGTATACCACCCATACACTGCCTTGCGAACTGACGGAGAGTTGGGACAGAGCTTGGCGGATTGTGCAGACCGACGCGTACTTTGTCAACAACATGTCGGTAATCCTTAGGTGTCCAATCTCATAAAATGAGACCAAGATATTCCAACGCTGACTTTGTCAACAACATGTCGGATAGAGCTCGGCGGGTTTGCACACCAACGCTAGATATACAAGCAATGTTGGATACCCCTGGATTACTATTATTATTATTGAAAATATAAGCGCAAAAGAGAGTTATGCAAATTCAACTTAACACAACTTAGTTTTAAAGATTCGAAAAGCCAATATGAGTATTTTAAGTCCTCCACTAATTAAACAAAGACTACAATTTAGAATAAACTTCATGGCCATCACCCAAGATTCTCCCTATGTACCAGTTACACTATTATCCCTCAAAATTCAACTTTTCATTATATTTCTTATTCGATCTTAGCCAAGAGAAAAAAAATACTATCAACTGATTAACAATCCTTGACTTATTTTGTTGTATCAATCTAAAATGAGTCATGTTTCAAAAAAAATGGAAAAAATGGCATGTTACTATGATCTAAAATGAATGATGGTCCTATATGAAAAGAAAGAAGAAAAAATTTTTAAAGAAAAATAAAAGGATGAAATGCAGACTCCCCCCACACTTGGACAAAACAGTGTCCACACAGTAACACGTTTCCTAAATTTGAATGATAAAACCTATAAATGGATTAGATGCAAAATGATTTGCAGAATGAAATGCAGCCTAACTATATGTAAGAATGGATCATATGTACAATGATATATGTGTTTACGATGCATGCGATGCAAAGAATGCCACCAACTTTTTCCCCCACACTTGGTTCTAGCCCGATGAATCAGATTCCCACTATGTCTAGGCATGTTTTCTAATAAGCAAAGATTTTTGAAAACCATCTCATCTTTATACCTAGATTTATAATCCAGTAGATAAATATCCAGGGTCATCCTAACATGAAGTTTTTCAACCAAGCTAACATTCCAAAAATAATTCATGTGTTCAACAAATTTATCAGTGTAATTGTTCAAAAATTTGTGATCGTATATAAACTCAGTTGTACTTGTGAAATTTAAATTCTGAGTGTTGTTCAAGACTATGTGATCACATTTCTCAATTGATAACGTATTTTTAACACTGACAATTTCATGTTCATTTGAAATTTTCTCAAAGTTAAAATTTTCAAACTCATGACTTGAATCTACTTCTTTCTCATTTGTCAACCCATCCTCATACAATCCAAAGAATTCATGTTCGTTAAAATCCTTCTCCAATTTTGAGTTGAAAAATTCAACATTTTTATTTTGTTCAATTTCTAGAATTTCAAGTTTCTCGCAGCCTGAAAGAGGAAGATTAAAATCCGAGCTTAAATCTTTTTCCTGAAAAGAATCGAAGTCCAAATCATTTGTTGAATTTTGGACAAATTCATTTAGATCATTATTCTCAATTTCTAAAGTTGTTATCTGAAAATTTTCACTATCAGTAAAGAATGGATTATTTCCTGATTCATCGCTTGTTTGAATTTGATTTTGTTGCTCTCGCTGTTTTTTCAAAGATGTCATTAAACAAAGAAGTTCATCCATCTTTCAATCTTTTTCATCAAGTTGTCTATCTTCCCTTTCTACCCCCTCTCTAAGAATGTTAAAATGATATTCTTCAGAATCGTTGATTTGAGAGCTCTCATTTTGGATTTCTTGATTCTCAAAATTATAGTCTACGTCAATTTTACAATCAATATTATTTCCAATGTGGTGGTTGTTTGATTCTTCAGAGAAATGACAATGATATTGGAAATCATTTTGATTTTGAAAATTATGTTCGTAACCAAAACTGTTGGAATTTGAGGGAAAATTGCAATTTTGGTTATTTTCAAGAAGTTGATATGGGCTATAATTTTGAAAATTTTGGTTTACAACCGCATATTGATGTTGATCAATGCTATATTGGGATTCAAAGCTGTTTTGATGAGTATGTGGCCCATAATCGAAATTATTGACATTTGAATTGAAATTGCAATTTCGATCATATCCATGCTTTTGAAAATGTTGGTCATTTGGAAAATTGTTGGCATTGGGCTCATGAAATTTTGGAAAATTTTGGATCATGAGTTGCAATTCATACTCATACTCTTCAAGAGGACGTCTACTCCGATTATTATCTCACATTTTTCTCAATGATTTTTTTGAATCAGACATTTTAAAGAAGTCATGGCAAGACAGAAATTATTCTCACTTCAAAGTAGTATAAAATACTAAGTTGTGCTCTATTAATTAACTGACTCAATTAGAAGGGGGAAGAGGGTCTTATGGCCGTTCACGTATAGTATAAATACTAAGGGATATGACCAATGTTTTACGGGTAGTATGCAACCTCTTTTGCTAGAAATTCAATAAATTGAACTAATATATATCTGCGATCCAATTATACGAGACAGTCAACTTCACAAAACACCACTTTTCAATTATATTATTTCAAAAATCAAATCAAGTTTTATAATTGAAAATCGACGAGAGTGATGACTTCAAGTATGTTAATTCGTGCCTCACTAAATATAATCAAATATTCCAATCACAGAATAATAAATTGCAGAAAATTAAAATATTGTACAAACAAGTCGCTGCCCCTGCAGAAGATTTTTACAAGCAATTTCTATATTTTTCAAAGCTGCAGAGCACCTGTAGAGTTTAGAAATTTTTACAGTGGGGTATGGCAGTCCAGAACGATTGAAAAACACTGGCAATTCAAATCAATTGTTTGCAGATCGATTGACTTATGTATTCCTTGTTCGCTTTGCTTGACCTCTCGCTCACTTTGGTCTTTGTTGTTTGCTTGAGCACTTTTATAGCTTTTCTTTAAATTCGGTGTTCTGCTTGTTGCAGGGAAGGTGATTTTGGACAGTGAATTGAATGCTTGGTGGAGAATCAGGCAGAAGGGGATGTTTGATCAGTTTTGATGGCTGGTAGATGTCGGTGAATTATGAGAGAGAGAAATTATGGCACAAGGAATCTAAAGAAAGAAGGTACAAGCTGTGAATTTGAAGAAGGTGGTGAATTTGTTTCTTCTTTTTTTTTTGAAAGGAATGTAATGAATTGGGAAAAATGGAAAGAAAGTGGAAACCAAATAAAATGAAAAATGGAAAGAAATCTAAAAATTGGCAACAAATTGAATGAAAAAAAGGCTAGAATTTGTTAAAGGCAGAGGTGCAACAATAATTTTGTTGATGAGGTGGGGGGAATAGAGGCTGTTGTGTATGCGGGTGGGAGGTTTGAGAGGATTTTGTGTGGCAGAAGGGTGGCGAAGTTTTGTGAATGGTAAGGGCTTGAGATGAATAAGGAATTGGTTGGCAGTGAAGAAATAGAGAAAGTGGACTTTTTTTATTGTATATTTGTTTTTGTTTTGGAAAGAAGAAAAAAAATTAAAACAAAAGGAAAGTAAATGATTGGAAAGGGATTTGAAATAGGGAAAGCAATAAAAGAGAAGACAAAAACAGAAAGAATTTTTTTTTGTTTATTGTTGTAAAATTAGGAGAGAGGGAGAAAAAAATGAAAAAGGAAAAATGTGAAAATGGAAAGAAATAAATGAAAGAGAATATAAAATGTCAAAGGCAGAAAATCAGTGAAAGTTTTTTTTGTAATGAAAGAAAATGTAAAAAGATGGAAAGAAAATAAAGAAAGAAAAGAACCAGAAAAACAAGCAAGTTGTAAATGCAAAGGGGAAGAAAAAAATTGAAAGAAATAACGAAAATAGCAAAAGAGGGAAGAAATAAATGACAAAGCAGAGAATTAATTACAAGGCAAAGAAGGGAAAGATCTTAAAAGAGAAAAGCTTTTAAAAAAAATTTGGTTTATTGTTTTAAAAGATTGAACAATTGTAAAGAAGTAAAAGGAAGGAAGTAATATATGGAAAGAAGGAATGAAGAGGGAAAAATAAAATGTAAAAGGAAAAAAATTGAAAAGGGGAAAGAAATAAAATAAAAAAATCAAGAAAAAATGGCAATTTTTTTTGTCCTCTTGTTTAGAAGATTATAATATCAATTAACAATACCAAATCTAACCAATCAAGAATTTTTCTTCATATATACAAGGAAAAAAAAACTAACACGAATCAGAAATTAAATAAATAATAAAATTTAATTGTCGCCTCCCCGGCAACGGCGCCAAAAACTTGATCGTCGCTTCCCTATGAACTAGAATAGCGCTATTTATGAAATAATACTGCAAGCGCACAGATCGTGTAGTATGCAGGTCGAATCACAGGGAGGTAAATTAAATCAAATTATTTATAAAATTTCATGGGCGAGTTAGACGAAGCTTGGGGATTGATTTTGGAAAAACAATAAAACTATTACTGAATTGAGTATAGATCTGAATCTAATCAAATCTATATTCAACCCAACATGACCTAAGAACGCAATAAAAAGAACAGAATTTAAAGCTGCAGAAACTGAAATAACAAACAGGAATTAAAATTAGGATTACCGTTGAATCTAATCAGACGGTCAATCACTAATGAAAATAAATGTAAAATACAACTAGTACTCTACCAAATCTAATTGTGTAGATGGAACTAGTTGCTAAGAAATAGAAAATTGCAGAAAATAAAACGAAGAAGAAAGACTTTATTAATGGAGAAGAAACAGAAAATGGGATCGTGGCTACAATGATATTAGAAGGGTATTTAAAGGAGATAACCAAACCCTAACCCTAATTACAAATGGGTCTAGCTATTTCAAGTGAGTTTTAGGCCTTTTGTCATTTGGAACAAGTTATAGGTCTTTTCTCTTTTTCTCTTGCAAGCCTCCTTTAATTTGAGATGTGCATGGCCTTTTTATAAATCATTTTCTTGTTCAACAACAACTAGATGTGAGATCTTCATCTACAATTCTTCAAAATGTAAATATATAGCAATCTGATCTTCATTTCTCTACTTTTCTGGTTACATGCGGGCTGGGTTGGAATATCTGTAAAAGTGACAAAACAATACCCAAGTAATATTTATTTGTATACAAAAGAAAAGATATAAGAGCATAAAATAAACATATTTCTATGTCAATCAAACATTGATTGAAAATAACGTGTATATTCTTGATGAATTTTATTGACAACATAGTTGTATATATCGTTGGCTGTCCACTTTATTACTTTCCCTATGTATTCAAAGTGTAACATTTATTAATTTATAAATTTTTAAATGTAAAGAGTTGCTGCAGTTGTCGATGCCCTTTTCTCTTCATTGTTTCCTTAATGCAACATTCATTATTTTTCCTTCAATATATTAAAAAAATTCTCTTCATTCTATTAATTTTTTTTCCTTTATTCTATTTTTACGCATCTTATTTCATTTACGTACTTTCATTCCTTAAATTCATATTCCTTTATTACTCCTTTCCCTTCATTATTTCTCTCTAAAAACAAAGGCACGTTTCGTTCATAAAAAAAGGTTTCGTTGCCTCAAATAAAAAGAAATGCATGAGACATATATGTGGAAGGTCATGCATCTCGTTTATTTACACATAATGCATGCACTTTTCAATGCATTCACTCCTTCATTCTCCTTTTTCTCTTTCTCTGACTCTAACATTTTCTTATTTTAATGCATGCATGCATTTTATACTAAAATAATAAATAAATGAAAAACATATTTGGTCACAAATTATCAATTTGAATTTCTTGGCCATTCATTTTCAAAATCTCTTTTATAAACTCAACGCATACATGCATGGATGCATTTGTTCCTTTGTTTAATGCATTTAATGCATGTGTTACCCATTTATATTTCAATTCATTTCATTATTTTCCTATACAAGTTTTCTTTCTTCCCTATTTATTTCTTCTTCCTATCAAGTTTTTTAAGCAATTTTCCTACCCTTCATTTTATTCTGTCAAACTATAAGTTTTCCCCAAAATCAGTTATTTTTTTCTTCTCAAATCAGTGACGCCTATACTTTGAAAAAAAAGGGAATGAACCGCCTCTTCGAGATCATCCATCCTACCATAAGATGAATTTTTGTAACATTAGTAAAGGAAGATGTAGCTTTTTTGGTAAAATGTTGTTTTGCTAATTTGCAACATTGATATTTAAGTTATTCTCTAACATTAGTAGGCCAACACTTGCATCATTCCTAGGTGACCGTATCTCATACGCAAGCGGACCATTACTGATGATGGAAAAAGAATGCTTTCATAGCATTTTTCTTTTTATAGTTAATTTCTCTTGCGTGTGATACCCTTGCTCATTTGACATAACCGTTACCTCGATTTCCTAACATTTTCTAACTTTATAAAGATCCTTTTTTATTTTATTTTCCTTTACAAATATCAACAGAAGTGGTACCATGACCAATGTCAGGGTTAAATTGCATTTGACATGCTCCTTCTTTCTCCTGTATTTAAATTAGGAAAACACTATCAGAATTACTGAGTTTTACTTCCTTTTACCTACAACATCAAATTATATACGTAAGTTTGTACGATCACAATTTTGCAACTAACTTTTAGTGCAATTCACATTAATTATGGTTTTTCTTTCAATCCCGAAAAATCACTAAATGGTTACTACATGTATGAAACTCATAATACACTTAAAAAAAGTTATGTGCTCTTTTTTATATTATTATCGAGGATCAGGCTTATGCATGATCAAATAGCAATATGCATTAATTTTTCGTTGATTAAGTTAATTTTTTTCTGAATTGTACATAAGCTGTTGTTTAAATATGTATGGAGGTATTTAAAGAGTATGAAGTCAAGCACTATCTATTGGTAGAATTTAGATTCAAGATCTATATAGTTCTAATACTTCCAATTTTGCTAAGTTGTTGAAGTTAATATATGCCAAAAAATCATGTTTATGCATTTTGTACATTTAATTATTATACATTGATTGATATATGTTGGACTCTCGTTATGAACTTTCACGGATTTAATTTGACCGGGTATTTGTTTGTGGTTGAAGCTATGTGATCGTTTTCACAAAAAAATTGGTATTCAGTATATGTGAGGTAGATTATATAACAGCTGCTAATTTTTGTGTAGATGCGATCATAAGCCCCGCCTTTCATTCTGTTTTTTTCTTCTTCTAATTTTGTGTTAATTTATACAAGTTTGTTTTTTACTTCATGTACATTAATGTTATGTGATGGAAAGGGATATCTGATTGCATTGTTAATGCGTTAGGAGCCAAAGTCATGAGTCATAACATAAATATGACAATATGGGTTGCAATGGTTATGCCAGTACAGATGATCTTGGCCGCAAATATGTGTGTAGGTTAAAGTTATAAGTTATGACTACAAACATAGTTACTTTTATCTTATTGTTTCATGTTGAAAATTTTTACATGAACAAATTGCTCAAAGATTATTGGTATACTGGTATTACTCGTTGAGTTAACCAAATTTTCATCATAAGTATGCCGGATCTTTTGTATCTTTGCAAACTTCCCAAGTTTAACTTATGCTCACTAACAAACAATGTGTGTTTTCACCTTTAGATTCGTTGTCATATTTCAATATCCTTAACGGTTAGGTATTTTTCCAAGTTTTTCAAATTTGGGGTGCTTAGAAAATATTTTGGTTTGGGCAGAGAAATAGTACTTTAGGAAATAAAATGTGGATCCAATTATTGTTCCAAAATTAGTGTACAGCCAAGAGTCGTGTGCGAAGCACTGGTTCGCATAAGTTATGAATATGAAAACCAAAGTAATTTGTAAAAAAAGATGGTCCATATTGAGTAATGTTGATGTAAACTATTTATTTTGGTGTAGTGTTTGTTAAGCAGCCACTGGTTTATGAATAGAATTTGTTGAAAGCTAATTGTAATTTGCAAAAACTTAGATTTGAACTTGTGACCTTATGTTTATATTAAGAAAATGTATTTTGAATGGATTGTACTTACACCAAAAAATATATTTGCTAAAGGTATAAATCATTTATTAATCATATAAATCACCAACTAGGCTTTTTTTGGCACCAATAAAGTGGTCGTGCCGGAGTGGTTATCGGGCATGACTAGAAATCATGTGGGCTTTGCCCGCGCAGGTTCGAATCCTGCCGACCACGTACTGGTTTTACTATTATCCCTAAGGCTCTATTTGTTGAGTGTTTAGTTACGTTTCACATCTATAATAATTTTTACACTCGTATGAAGTTAACTAGAGATTTCGATACATGGTCACAAAGATTTAATGCATTTTTGTTATATTCTAACGATGTAATTTCATCAATACATTAATTAAATTATGATTAAAAACTACGACCAAAATAACTCATGACTTACAAGCATTGGATTCAAAATGGCCAAAAATCCTACATGCATATTTCATATCTTATAAATAATTATAATGTGAATGGTCATGAGAAATAAGTCTGAAAAGACCACTTTCGTCAATGTCTAGTTCGATTTCCCATCTACTGATGATTTTTAGACACGAAGTTAACTTGAGGACGGATTCTGAAACGCACTAGTGATTGCCAAGTTTTCATGATAATTTTGTTATGTACTGATGATGTAATCACTAGTAAATTCATTCATTAAAATTATGATTATGAACTACAACCTAAAAAATGCATGACTTAATAGCCCAAAATCTGAAGTTCCCCAAGCTCATCCACGTATATTTTATGTCATACAGATAAATATTTATAACGTGAATGGTTCCGAGATATTATTCTGAAAATTCATTTGAGCACCTAAGGTTATTGATAAGCATGACAAACACCATATTGCAATAGTGACTAGTGTAGCACAAGGAAAAAAATGATAGCATATGTAGCGCAGAAAATTTAAGCCTATAAATGGGCTATAGAATAATATTATTGGGAAATAAAATAAACTGGTTCCAAAAGTAAACGTGAACATTTATTTATTTTTATTTAGTTTATACTGCTCCTGATATAAGCATGGTATAGTCAGTCAAATTATCACAACCAATTTAGTAAGCTTGAAATATAATAAATAAAGTCTTATATGATCGCCTCTAGTTATCTAATGTTCGTAAGATGAAACTTAGGCTTCCATCTCTGCAATGTAGGAAAATGAAAATAATCCTAATGCTATTGAAACAATACCAATAAAATCGGCATCAAAAAAGCTTGCATCACAATAAAGTGGTTGTGCTGGAGTGGTTATCGGGCATGACTAGAAATCATGTGGGCTCTGCCCGTGTAGGTTTGAATCCTACTGACCACGTATTTATTTTAAAAATATCTCCGAAAACCACTCTTGTTGAATGTTTGGTTACATCTCCCATTTACCGATTACTATTAGACTGATTTGAAGTTAACAAAAGCCTCCGATACATGGTTACAAAGATTTTATGCATTTTCGTTACTTTCTGACTAAGCAATTTCGACTAAATTCAATCATCAAAATTATGATTATGAATTACGACCAAAAAAATCAATGACTTAAAAGCGTTGAATTCGAAATGACCAAAATTCCTACATGCATATTTGTATATTATGAACACTTATAATGCAAATGCCTCTAAGAAATTAGTCTGAAAAGACCGCTTTTGTTGAATGTTTGGTTTCATTTTCCATTTGTTGATGATTTTTAGACACAAAATTATGATTATGAAGTACAACCAAAAGTACTCATTACTTAAAGGCGTTGAATTCAAGATAACCAAAACTGCTATATGCGTATTCTGTACATTATAAACGTTTATTATGCGAATGGCTGTAAGAAATTAGTTTGAAAAGACCACTTTTGTTTAATGTTTAATTCCATTTTTGATTTACTGATGATTTTTAGACACGAAGTTAACTTGAGGATGGATTCTGAAATATACTACATGGTTGCCATGTTTTCACAATAACCTCGTTACATACTGATGATGTAATCGCTACTAAATTCATTCATCAAAATTATGATTATGAACTACGAACCGAATAATGCATGACTTAATAGCATTGAATTTGAAGTTACCAAAACTCATGCACGATTATTGTATATATTATCGATAAATATTTATAATGTGAATGGTTCTAAGAAATTAATCTGAAACTTCATTTTCACACAGGAGATTTTTGATCAAAATGGTAATCACCCACTTGCTTTAGCGACTAGTGTAGCCTAGGGGAAAATGATAGCAAGTGTAGTGTCAAAAATTTCGCCCGTAAATCGGCAACTGAACAATGATTATATTAAAAGAAAATAAATTGATTCCTAACCTAAATGTGAACATTTATTTGTGTTTATTTCCTTTAGGTAGCGGCTATTGGGACCCAAAAATAAACACAAAATTAAAGGCGTAAATTGTGGAACATTAGATTTATTTGTCTTTTTGTAGAAGATGGTCCAATGAGAGATCTAATGATTGAGATTTAGTGTCCAGTTTCGTTTCTACATTTTGTGGCTAAATAGAGTTTCCCTTTATTTTATATTGCTCTTAATGTAATCCATGTTTTAGAGCCTGACAAATTATCATAACTAATTTAGTAGAAGCTTGAGATAAACATTAAATAAAGTAAATTTTTATATGACCGCATCTAGTTATTTATTGTTCGTAAGATAAAATTTACGATTCCATCTCTCCAATGCAGCAAAATGGAAAAAATTCTTCTGCTATTGAAATATCATTGGTCATATCAGCATCAGTTAAGCTTGCACTAAAATAAATTGGTTGTGTCGGAGTGGTTATCAGGCATGACTCGAAATCATGTGGGCTTTGCCCGTGCAGGTTCGAATCCTGCCGACCACGTATCTGTTTTGCTAATATCTCCAAAGTAGTGTTATCTATTAAATAATAGTAAAGCCAAAACCTTTTAAAGCTCTCTCATTAATTAATTTCAAGAGTTTTCTCTCTTCTCCTTAATTCTCTCCAGATATTTCTTTTTAAAATTTATTTATCACTTTACACTTATTTATTATTTCTCTCACATTATTTTACTTCTTCTATCATTTATATTTTTATATGGACATTACAAAGTTTACACAATTTTGTATTAATAGTTAGCTCATAACACTTTATATTTATGTCCACATATTTAAATTAATTACAAAATCCAAAGCTTAAGAAATCTAAATAAATTTTATTAACTAGTATTTCTTTTAAACATTAAAGATGACTAAAGTATTATTTTTTGGCTTCAAATACTTACATATAAATTTTTGTAGCCATCTGAATCTCTCTCAATTATATTTTAACATTTTACATTTAGTACCATATTTTACAATTGATAATTACATAATATTAAAACTACTTAAATAGCTAACAATCTATTATTCATTGATTTCCTAATAAATCACATCTAGATTAACCATGTTCATATTAACAAAAATGAAAAAAAAAAACAAATTTATGAGCTCCTCAATCACATAACAAATATTATACGCAAAAATAACCATCACAAGTTCAAAGTTCAACTCATTTGCATCAATATATTTAACGTGTATTGTATTGTAATATTAATAACAACACTTACGTTTTAAAATTTATTTAGTAACTTACAAAATACTGCACAATATCCTTTCTTTCTCTCTTTCCTTCTGCTGCCAATCTTAACGTTTTTTAATCACCTACTTTCCTCTTTCCATGTTCCCTTAAGATCTTCTACTCTTCTTCCATTTTATAGCTTTCTCTTTTGTGGGTTTAAGCTCAATTGTTTCTTCCTTAGCTCAGATCTGGAGTCCTCTTATTGATTTGAAATGTAACGACCCGGATTTTCCTACTATTTTGATTCGAATATTTAAATTTATTTTAAATATTATATTTGAATTATTTATGGGATTCAATATCAAAATCGTTAATTAAACGACGACTGAGCATTTATATTTATATTTTGAATTATAAAACGAACTCGAAACGGCGCGGTAGTTCGTAAAATTGAATTTCAACTTCAACTGACGATACTGAATCCGTGTTAAGTCGGATTTCGGTGAAACAAGAACCGTCTGAATCTAGCTGATAATATTTTTCTAATGGAGGAGAAAAATCGAGTTTTCATATTATAGATTTTATTTTATGTTCAAATCAAATTTTGAAATAGTCGCTGTGGAATCGTTTATACGCCGTAACGGATTATTTGATATGCACACCCTACACGTGAAAGCTAAAGAACATAGCTACGCCTACCATTTCATTTGATAAGAAATCAACTGCCACCGTTATATCACCATCAACGCAAGAAGTGACCGCTGCCACCCTATCCTCCCTCAGCTACATTGCCTTGCTCAGCAAATAATTTGCGTGCGCTCCAAACCATCCCTGCGTGAGCCCCAAGTTATTTGAGCATATAAATAGGGGACCAAGGAGCAGCGTTCTCCATCTTCAGTTTACTGAAATAAACTCTTCCTCTTTTATAAAAATAAATCATCATAAAATAAAATAAAATAAAGGGGTAATAGCGAATTGCTTGGAACGAAACAAGAGTGGGGAGGAAAGCAGGACGTGGAGTTCGGTTTGTAGAGGAGTGGAAGGCTTCTAGAAAAAAAATAGGAAGATAATGGGTGAGTGTCATACTATATGTGAGAAGAAGAAGCAGCGTATGGGAAGGCGG
The DNA here is from genome assembly GCA_030737875.1 of Allium sativum. Taxonomy (NCBI): domain Eukaryota; kingdom Viridiplantae; phylum Streptophyta; class Magnoliopsida; order Asparagales; family Amaryllidaceae; genus Allium; species Allium sativum. The sequence continues at coordinate 37,325,032 of CM060917.1, read as the reverse complement.
GCCGTGGGATTCAGTGTTGGGCTGTGGTGGAGACCGGAGTACTTGAGTGCGTCATATACGAAGAAGAGTATGGGAGTTGTAGGAGCTTTTAGAGAAAACAGTGGCGAGCTCGGACGGTGTGACTACTGGAGTATGTTTACAACATAAAGGAGAGATGCGTGGACTGTTATGGAGGAATGTTTGCTGAAGTGGAGACGTATGAAGTGCTGAAGTGTTATAACGTGGAGAACTGAGGCGTTGGAGTAGCAACACGGGTTGGCTTGTATCGTTTCAGGGAGTTGGAGGAGAGGGTGGTACTCAGTACGGCAATGGCGAATGGAAACCTATAGGAGCAGGGGGACATAAAGAAAGGAATAAGGTGTAAAGGAGAAGAGTGTACAGGAGAGGGACGTAGGCCTTTTTCCGGTGGGCTTTGGGAAGAAAACGTAAAGAAGAGAAATAAGCAGGAGTTTATACGTGCAGAAGAAGTAATATAGGACAAGTCAAGCTGCATGAAGAATAAAGGGAGGTGCGGTGAAACATGCCGCATGGCCCTGGTGGATGTTACCATGGTGAAGCATGGTGATGCGGTAGTAGGTTGCTTTAGTGAAAGGGAAGGTTAAACATGATGCAAGGGAAATGGAACTGCGTGATTAAAGTACCGGCAATAATCATCTTAAATTAATTAATTATATTAATTAAAAAGGGTATGGCTTATATAACGTTAATTAGAAAACTAAGGTAACAGTGGTTTGGTTTCTCAACGCAGGGGAAGAATCGTGTATGAGTATGTACGCGGAGGAGTTGTCATTAACAGTAGTAGAGGGTTTCTACTGGGAGGCGTGGCAGTTGTCAGTACAGTGTGGAGGAGGTCAACATGGTAGGGTAAAAAGAAATGAACGATGAACATTGAACAGGATAAATACAAGGAGGCGGTGCGGTGGAATCTTTGGTGATACTGTGCTTCACTGGTTCGAGAAAGAGCAAGTGTTATTGGAGTTCAGGGATCATCAAAGGAGAAGACGCGTGATTTCCAGTAAATGGCTACTGACGTGTATCATTTTATTTAGTAAGTATTTAAGCTAAGAATAGTTAAATCATTCAAATAATTAATATAGTTATATTATACATTATAACTTGAAACTGTGATAACCAGTTCGTCCGTGCATGGAATCCCATGAAATTGGATCCGTTAGGATCGTGACGACGGGGAATACACGTACAAGTTAGTTTCGTTAGAAACCGTTGCAGTTGGAATCTCGTGTAATTTTAAACGCTGTTTAAAATTATAAGAACCGACGCTGAAATCATCGTCTGAAAATTAAGATGAGTTAATTCTCACACATTTCTGAAATACTAGAATGTGCTAAATTCATATAATTAAATTTAATTGGTTAATTGGATGCCTTGGATGCCTATGGTTGATTTAATGGTTCACGTTAATTATATTATCGTCGTTAAAATATTTCTATATGCTGATATGAAATATTATAATGATCTGTGTTGCAGGGAAGCACAGGTAGGAGGAATCAAACCGGTTCCTCGAATATTTAGTATGTTGTTATTTCATATTTTATATGAACTGTTCAAGACCCGTTGACATTAAACCCTGTTGATTGTTGAATGTGGTTGAGTTTTGAATTAATAAATAGTATGGTTGATAAATAAATAGCATATGGCCTAGAAATACACCATTTTACAAAGATCGATTCATCGTCAGGTGAATCACTAGGAAAGAAGTTATAAAATTACTATTTTTACCAAATATAGATTTTTAAATATATTATTTTAAGTGAAGTTTTAGAACGAGAATAAACTAACCACATCTATACATTGATTGGTTTAACCAAAATCTACCGTGCGCGAAGCACGTGCTTATATAAGGGATTATTTAACGATTTTATTTAGCTAATCCGAGTGGCTAGAATTAATGTAACAAATAAAATGGGTTTATATTGATATTGATTTAATGAAAATCAAAGTGAATAGAATTATTTAGATTAATTAATTATTAATTAATTTAAGTGGCGAGATCAATAATGATTGACTAACGGTTAATACTGTTAGCGTTGAACAAGTTAATGACGTTAACTGGAATGGTTATTTAATTAGTTCGCTAATTAAATGAGGATAGTTAATGGTAAAGCAAACCATGATTATTTTGATAAAAAGAACAATGGTTATTATTTATTTAATAATAATCAAAGGGGATCATTTAAATTGTCTAGTCTTGGGATTAATTTAAATGGGATTTAGGAAAAGATAAGTTCCATTAATATTTTAATCAAATGAAAATAGAAGTTAAGTTTAAATCGTGGCTTAAAGGGAAATCAAATGTATACCTAAGTTTGAATTAGAATAGTTAACCGAGATAAGTTATAAAGATGTGTTATAAAACTACTATTTTAAAGAAGAGATAATATTTCAAAGAAGGAACTAAAATGGGATTTGTTGCGATATGGGGAATGAGGATCGATTTTTGTATTACAACTGATATCTATCTTACGATAAGAACGTTGTTGATCAAGGTCTGAGAGGTAATTAAAATACCCCAACTTGAACAACTTCAGGACTATCAAAGGATGATGTTAGTCGTAATGGTGAAAGTGTTAAAATAAAATATTTTGGGAAAAACAACAAGTGTAACGTTACTTGAAGGATTTAGAAATATATAACGAGATTTTCAAATAAAAGGAAATAAAAAGGGGCTTGATAGTATGAAATGATTAGTGGGATTATAGCGATACTTTCAAAGTTATGGAATGATATTTAAAGGGGTTTATTCTAAAAGGATGAGTGGTGTTTTTGGTGTTCAAATAACGAAGCCAAAGAAGATATCGTAATTATTGTTTTACGAATGATAAATTTGAATCGATAAGAAATGTTATGGGAGTGTTTTGAAATATTAGTGAAGGATAAATTAGATGTGATTTTAAGATATTTTCTAAAGTATATAGGTAAAAGGATTTGGGAATATTAACATATTCAAACTGATATATTGTTTTTAAATGGCCAAGTGATGCTATGGACCTATTTGTTTTTATGGTTGTTTATTTTGATAGTCAAAGAACCAACTATCAAAATCTGACCAATGTTATTGGCACGGAAAGACCGGGATCGAATTTATATTCGAAAACCATTCCGACCAATAAATACGAATACGTCAAAGATACTGATCGAGATGGAACAATTGAAGACCGTAAGTTTCCATGAGCGGAAGAACTATTGTTAAATACCTCTGGCTGATCCCCAGAGTTAACGATGATTCTATTGTGATTGGAATCTGCGGATTGCAAGGACTACTCGCTACTGATCTATAGGGTGATTCCTAGGATGTGGTAGGAGGGTGCCTTCTGTTCATCCAGTTCCTGGATGACGTGTATGGACGATGTGAATGTGGCCAGATGTTTCAAAAGTCGATTATAGCCTCAAGCCTCATCAACCGGGAAATGACAAAAATAGGGCAGGCAGCATGGCTATGTGGGTCGCAACCATTAGGGTGTATTGTCAGCATCCAAAGAATATTCATATTTGTTACTTCTTTTCATTTCTGTATCTCCCGGGGATTACGGTGGTCGCGACAAAAAGCCGTGAGGTGACAATACATTCGATACACTCAAGAGAAATGAGTGGTCGGTCATGTGTGGGCCGGGTTGCAAGACATTCTTGTTGAACCTAGTGTATTCGTCTTTAGAGATACACTATTGGCGGGTGGTCCCATACCTTGTCATACTTGGAAATCAAATCTCCAATAAGCGCCCGCGGTTTTGACTGTATACTATATATGTGGAGCGTGAGATGCAAGCGTTTTGCTAGATTCTATTTACTTGTATTTAGACACTATTATAATATCAGAGGAAGATATTGATTTCAAATTGATTTGGGTTATAGTAAGGTAAAAACCGTCCGTGTTTATGTGTGGGCCGATCTTACTATTATCCTTTTGTTTCAAAGGATTTCAAAGTTAAACAAGTTGTGTGCCATATGACTTTATCACTGAAAGTATTTCAGACTGATCCGGGTGAATTTTGTTTTAAATCAAATGTGCTCGGGTCAGACCGAGTATATTATCAGGTTAGGTATCGCTTGGAGCTTCGGAAGAGGAGTTGAAGACAAGACGTATTCCATATATATACTGGTACTAGTTTATTTCCGCTGTGTGTTGTATTGATCTGAGTGTATACTCTGTTGTTGTAATATACAGTTCTTTTACAAAGTATTATTGATTATTATATTTTGTCCATTCCGCTGTGAGACTCTGATCTTCTTATTCTTCTATTCTAATATTTCTTTCTTCCTTTTCTCACCCTCTAACTTCTTTCTATTAGCTTTCTGGGTTTTTGATACTTGGGTTTGGACACGGAATGTGCTAGTGTCTGGATTCGAGAGTCGAATTTCCGGGGTCGCTACATGAAATCTGTCTCTTTCTTCTCCTCGTCTGTTTTCATTACAAACCTTTTCCTCCTTCCTCACAATCTCTCCATTCTTCCTACCGTGTCTCTTTGAATTCCTTATATCCTACCTCTATGACATTATGGTTTGTCTTTACTCGACTTGCCTACTGGATTTGTCCTTATTCTCACTGAACTTCACTTCCGCTCCCACCAAAAGGCAGACCAATAGGTTGTGGATCGATCTTTTCGACATTATGGTAGGTTTTCTGGTGTATTTGATGGTCGAGGGTTCGTCTGTTTTCGGGTTTTGTGTTGGTTTTTAGCTGTGGTTCGACTTCGAAAGAGGCTATTTGTTATGTGACTTGTGTCAGTGCAACGGTGAGGGTATGGTAGTTCACTAGTTTATTTTGGTGATAAGGGGTTGTGCCTATGTCATGTTTCTTTATTTTTTCTAGATCATCGTTTGGGGATGGCATTTTGGTGTCCTTTGTTTTCTCTGTTCCCCTGTAGTTGTGCAGCACCGACCTCATGCCACGACAATATCTATGTTACAGTGGGCGATGGTTATTTTTGTTTGTGCACTGTAGTTACTATTTGCGTTAAACTTCTTTACGCTTGTTTTGATTTTGTCAGAATGGATGGTCAGGATTGTTCTTGTCAGATTTCCAGCTTTTCGGGTATACTAGCGTGTTGGTTTGAATGTTAATCATACCTTGTCGTTGATGGTTGGCATGGTATATATGAGTTCTCAAGTAACTTCTTTACTTTTGGCCAATCAGGATTAAATCTTGCCTAAAGAAACATGTAACAGTGTTAATTATTTATATGAAACAGATCTGCTAAGGAAAATAAAATAATAAGTTGCATCCAAAATGCTAGTAATGTATAAATGCAAAAAGGAATGTCAATAGAATGAATTAACAATATTTGATTACAATGCTCAAATCCTTACCCTTGCTGAACCTCAGATTATATGTAGCTCCTCGCTCTTCTTCAAGGCTGCTACACTCCATCACCAAATAATATGCAAACATTAGAACATACCCACCGTCCACGCCTGCAACCTCACCACAGCAGACCATCCTCCTATCAAATATAAACAAACCAAACTCACCTGCTTCTACCGCACCACTTCCTCCTTCACCACAGTCGACCACTTCACCCGATAAGTATCAACGAACACCACAGTCGACCTGTTATGTGTCTATAGTTGTTAAGAGATCCTTTAATTTCGGGAGTAGATAAACCATGTACTAAAAAAAATTAAATGTGAATAAGCCGGAAGATACCAAGTAAACATGGCTACAGATTAAACATGATACTAGTTACTTGCTAATCCAAATAAGTACAATCAACAAAGCTAAACGTAGAACATAGCTTTCTACTTAGTATGGTAATAATTCACTCAGATTTCAAGTATAATATCAGTTTGAAAATAGTATGCAGCAAATAAAATTTGCAGTAGGCTTAAACTATGTTTTTGTACACTTTGGTAGTTCAAAGATATTGCAGAAGAAAACTAAGGGTTAAGAAGATGCTTACTTGTGATGTCAGGTTTCCATTGCTCGTGAATTGCTGTAAATATTACGTTTGTAAGAGGACCGAAAAACATTTACTATAAATATTGCATGGGGCTGTAAATATCAAATTTTACATAATATATTCAACTAAACTTGATTTGTTTTTATAATTTAAATGAACAAATGGAAAATTAAGAGCAGGACAAAGATGTTAAATAAGAACAAAAAACATCCTCAACCATCTCCACTTAGATTTAAAATTCTAAGGCAGCCAATCTGTAAAATTTCATATCCCAAGGCTTATCACTTTCTCGTATGCACTAATAAATTTCAAATCATTAGACAGAAGTTCTTTGATTTCCCAAGTTAAAGCTAAAACAATATAATCAAAATATACATTCTCTCAAAATGCTCAAATCACTATGTAAATATGAAATAAATAGGCACCCAATTTATTTCTTCTTGATTTGCATTTTGAAACCTATGCAAATATTCATATGATTTAATACTTAGAATTAACATTGCAAATAGATGCCGTACGATATGCTAAATTAGTTAAAAGTTAATCCTATGATCTCTTACCAAAGTAAAATATAATCAATGGAAAATAATTAGTTAAAATATAACCAATCTGTAGGGTTATAAACTTCAGAAAAGAAGCCTCTGGTTTTATTAGCAATATCTGAGTGTTATTTATAAATGTAACAAAAGAATACAAACTAAATATAATACTAATTAATTTTTAGCTGTAGAAAAATGGAGAGGAAGCAAAAAGTTCAGAGTGGTTGTATTGTTAAATTTAAGCAGTTTCTTACCATGTCACTTTACTCATCATGGCCATGCACAAGAAATTAAAATATAGTCTATGTACGGAATGTTGTTATTCCTAGACCTGGAAAGGTGCTTGGTAGCCTTTAAACCTAATGAAGTCTAAAGCTGAAAAAGAAAATATGAATTTTTTTTGGTAAGCATAGAATATAGAACCACTCTTTATATTTAATCCAAGATGCCAGAAAACCTAGAACCAGAAAGCTTAATGTCACATATAAAAATCCAGCAGAAAGCATTCTCATTTACTCGCTTAAATTTCAAGCAACGGATATAAGATATAAAAAGTCCAGCGGAAAGCATTCTCATTTACTCGCTTAAATTTCAAGCAACAAATATAAGATATGTTCACAGGTTCAGTTCGCTCAATATATACAGTGTAAAATAAACATTAAAACGGGAATACAATATGTTTACATGGTATGACAAACAGGACATTTTAAACATATCTTTGTTGTTACGATACCGATTTTTTTATAGTTCACTATCCTAATTTTCATAACAAAGTATTGTTTCGATTATACAAACAAAGCTAACGGAACATTGGTATTCTTCCAAGCAACAATTTTATAATTACTAAAAATAAAAACAAAGATACATGTACAAAATTAATGCAGTTTAATTGAATTAATTTTAATCGCACACTAAATCTGTATAATTCTGAAATAGAGGTAGATATCTAAATAAAAAATGGTTTCAAGCTTGAATTTTTTACATCCTTTCATAAGAAAACCATATTCATAAAGAGTATTTTTTTTCAACTACATAATTCTAGTATGTCTGAACAATGTTAGTTTTTAGAACCATAATGAGATGTATAGAGATAACAAATTGAAGAAAACATGACAGGTGGTGTACGTAGAAGATGTGTAGAAACTAAAAGATGAAACATCTCATATTATACAATCCTATGTAACAAATCTAAACATATTAAAACACATATAGTAGCAAGAAATATAAAGGAAATAACAATCGCGGGCTTACCTCAGTCAATGACAGATGCAATTTCTCTGTTCATGGTCCCTCTAATTCTTGAATGTGTTGCACCATAAGATGCAGCAGCCGATAACGATCTTTCATTATCTAGGCAGGATGCACTCAACCTATAATTGTAACAAAAAAATTAGTTGAATTTTTACATATTTTGGTTGGTTATTTCAAACGAATTTTTTTATATAGTTTAGATGATACCACAAATTTGAATCACATTTCCGAAAAAATATTTACATTGTTTACATTTACATTTTTTATTTATGTTTATCGAAACCAAACACAGTATTGAAATATAATAATTTTTTATAATTATATATTTTTTCCAAAAATAATATTGTATGCACATTGCACATGGCACTCGCAAAAAAAAAAAAAAAAAAATTTAAGACGTTCGTTGAAACCGTCCAATCAACACATATATTTGATATGAATAATTTTAAACAGTGTGGTATACAGATAATGTATAAATTGCAACTATTCTATACAAAAGTTTTCTAGGCTTCGAAGACAGTACACATGTATATGCACATAAGAATGAACATAAACATATAGACATACAGTTAAAACCAAAAATAAAACTATAAAAAAGCATTGACATAATGGGTTTTTAATTCGGTACCATCAGTAGAACTTAACGATCATTTGCAAAAATCAAATTACAATAAGTAAATATGCTAATTTCAATTTTTCTGTAAAAGTATAAGGAGCAGAGGGAGCACCTTCCATGAACAGCTATTGCAGTTACTCCCATCCTTTCAATTTTTTTGTGCAAGATCAACTGTATCTCGTGACAAATCTAGTAGACGAATTTTGCATGTAACTGGCGTGTTCAGATTCCTTCTTAGTGTAGTCAAAATCTAATCAGAAATTATAAACAGGAAACAAATAGAATAATAAAAAAGGATACAATTGAAATAACCACTTAAATAGTATAAACCCACTTCAGGAGTAACTGGAGTACATAATGAATAACGTCAGGCTTAGAGAGTAAAGCAGCACCCATCCCTGCACTAAGAGAAAACAATCTTGGACAACCCATATTTATATCTATGGCGGCTAAATCTTTGCAACTGAAGTTACAAAATAAAATAAAATACATAAGCAATGCATACATTTCACTGTCATAATTAACCGAAGAAATCATATTTTAATTAAAGCAGCATTTGAGGGTTAAAAAAAAAAAAATTTCTCTTGTAAATTCAATTCTAATAATTGAGTGAAAACGTTGAATCTAAGTCGGAAAAATGTTCAATTTCAATTTAAAAGCTTTAACATCTTAAAAGGAAAATTTTAGGACATATAATTTAATTGCAACTTTTATAAATCGGTAGTTTTAAACAAAGAGTAAAGAAAGTTGGAAAAAAAACCGGGTGAACAAATTTGTTTCTGCCAATAGAAATCAACAACCCTTATCGAAGAAAATATAAAAATAAGAGAAGCTAACTAATCTAAACCTAGCACAGAAAATAAGTAGTAAATAGGTGCTTACTTCGGTAGAAGAGGTAGCAAGTTCACAACAGTGGAGCAAGGCTTCCCTGGGAGCAAATCTCATCGCCTTCGATTTAGGGCTAGGTTGTAGAGGGGGAGGGGATAGATGGCAGAAAGTAACGTGAAAAGATAAAGGGAAAGAGGGACGATTTGGATAATTATCGCAATTAGGGCAGAGAGGTAGATTGTGAAAGTGGAAGGACCGATGCCTGTTTTCGCCTTCGATTTATCAGGGTAGAGAGGCAGATTGTGAAAAGGAAAGAAGACTCTGGAGTTCTCCAGAAAACGCAGTAAATAAATTAAAAAGATGCATTGGGACCCGAGATAGCATGTGTTTTTTATTATTAAAATGGCTGTTCATCTTGAAAATCAAAGATAGTAATAATTGTAGGTGTTTTCTATTTATTAAAAAAAATCTAGTGTAATGATTATAGGTGTTTTTGAAGAGAATGCATTTTGAAGGGAATTGGAGGGATTTTTTATTTATTTACTGACATGTTGGAGGGAAAAAAGGGCTAGTTTTGGAGGGAAAAGTGTCATTGAAGGTTTTTATTTATTTATTTAGTGGTGTTGTGGAGTGAAAATGGTCAGTTTTGGAGGGAAAGTTGGCCTTGCTTTAGTAAGAAGTAAGAAGTCGCAAATTCGGATATTTTCACCCTTTTTTCAGTCATCGTTTCAGACTTTTGTTTTAACAACGCACAAGCGTCCAGGCATTTTTCGGAACTGAACAATCACGAATTTTTCACTTCACTTCGCACCATCTCTCCACTTCCTTCTCCTTCAAGCCCTAAAAATTTATGCTCCTTCTCTATTCTGCTCCCTCTTCAAGCCTTATTTCTTATCCAAAATCAACCTATCCATCACAACTCGGATCTCTTATTTTCAACTGTAACTCGCTTTTGCCTTCCGATCTTGATCGTGTCTCTCCTACTCAACCAAATAAACCGGCAAAAAAAAATTGTCTCATTTTTATTGTTTTTGTCATTGATTTCTCAATCTGGTTAAACATCGAAGAAGCAAATGGTGTTTCGTGGTAGCAAACTGTGGAATCTCCCAAATCATTTTTCATGCACCTCTTCTGCCTTCGCTCTGGCTGGTTCGCTTAGGCCCTAAATGCTTGATTTGAGGTAAAACCCTACCTTCAGTTCGTTTGTCTTAATTTTTTATTCCTTATTGTCCATATTGTGTTTTGACATTTCTGTGTTTTGGCTCCCATTATAGCAGCAGTTGCATCCATTTTTATGTGTTTTGCTTTTGATCAGTGTAATTCTTTGAAAATATCTACGCTGTAAGATCAAACTGTGGCTCCTATTTGTGCAATTTTCCTATCTTCTTGGCTGTTGTTTGTTCTTTTTTATTATTTATGTTGTTCTTTTAATTTTGGATGGAGTAGAATCTAATTTCATGTTCTCTTTAACATCCTTGATTTTGATAGACTGAAAGGCCAATTTCTTTGATGTTTAAAACATGAAGTTTTGCCGAAATAAATACAACCACAGTTTTGATCAAGTATGTTTTATGAACGTGATAAAAACATAGCCTTTTAGTTTTTATCAGCTGTGATGTGAAAAACCGTAACTTCCCCGTAAAGGAAAGCAGCGGATAGTTCGAGAACAAGCCACAACAGAATGTATACGAAAGAACATTTCACTATATATTACAACAATGCATCAGATTACAAGAATTTACAGGGTATAAATGAATATTACCCAGAAATATCAGAGATTTAAATTACATTTAAATACATAGCAGCGGAAAATAATACAATACACAACTAGAAGAGATATACGGATACAAAGCTTTCCGGATATCATTCCAGCTGTAAACCAGGATCCTGTGAATATAAATCTGCAAAACCAAAACTACTAGCTGCCCGTGTCAAAATAAGGGCACCCAGAGTTTAGGTCAAAACAATAAACTCCAGGTCAGTCATGTGACTGGTGTGAGAACTAAAACAGTTATTTATCTTTATTTTCAAAGTTAGGCAAATCAAGGGACCACGCCGTATAACACGGAACGGGTTTCCTCCCAAGAATACCAGTGCATAAAACAACAGCGCAATGCTAAATAACGAAAAATGAAGCTGTTATAAGACCCAGGTCCTATCACACAATGCAACGCAAGCCGGGGGATAGGGTTTTCCCTTATAACAGCCAAAGAATGCTTGATACGTTTAAAACAGATTATTTGATACTATTATAAGTGCATAGTGTATAAAACAACTTCAAATCATAAGTATCAATCATAGGCGGCATGGGTACCATATATCATGTCGCCATACTAGTTCTACAATTAAAACCGCAAATGTCACGTATTTGGAAATTGGATTTCCATCTATGAACCGAGGCAAAAGATAGTCCTCAACCGATTCGTGACTCTCTAGCCCGAGCCACAGGATCAGAGCTCGAGTGACCCTTGGAGCGACAGGGCCGGTCCACCGATGTGGATTAAAATGCCTGAACACTACGTTTCCCCACCCTTTGGGGCGTAAGTCTGGTCCGTCTGCTGACCAGAATGCATCGGTCGAAACCGATATAACCGAGGCGCCTCGCAACAGCAACAACCACATAAGTCAAACTCGTCAGGGCGTGTAAAACCACTGACGCCACTTCTAACTAGAAAGAAACGCATGCCCTCCCTGAGGTCCGTCTCCCATTTTTGGTTCATACCGGGTATGAAACACGCGAAGTAAACGTTACACAAAGCTACGCCACAAAGGCCTTGCTTTGATCATCACCACAAGACTTTGCTTTTCAACAGAAGCCTCGATCAATTGCCACTTAGGCATGCCACACAGGCAATTCACTCCATGCGATTGATATCCATCAATATATAACCCCTGAGCTCGTACGTCTCAGAGAAGGGCGTTAAGCAAGAGAATAAATTCTCCGCCGCCAAATAGATATATATTTAATAGAGATCAATCACACAGACTAAAATCCAATGTCAGACACACAGTCCATTTACAAGTCCGTTCTGGGGCTGAACGAAACCGGAGGCACCTAGTACCTCGCATATCCATCGATCTCCAAGTACGTCTGAACGATCACCAACTGTTTCCATCTTCTTGAGTGTACAGCCCAATCAAGATCATCAGTAATCACCCAAACGACGTGAAGACCTCCGGTCTTCGACCATCGTCTTCATCTTCGACTTATCGTCGTATCAGTTATTCAGAATGGGATAAACCCGGTCTTTCCGAATAACTCGCGTATATTTTAAATAAGTGTTACACAAACACAACATACGCCTCATTCCAATTCATCAGTCACTAACCGTAAATTAATTAAGAGAATAATTCCCTAAATATTGACCCCGAAGGCCGAAACCAACATCAGATCAAAATCCAGGAAACCATTCTGCTTAGCTAACCGACAGTTAGTTTCTAAATTTCACATTCATAAGGAAAGGTTCCCATTAATTTTATCCAAGATAAATCATTAAAATTTATTCTCAAATCTTCTTTTGAACTTCGATTCAACTAGTCGGGATTAACGAACCTTACCGAAGTAATCATTTGTTTTAATTTCCCAACCCCAACCTATTAATCCCATGAAGTAAAACTGGTCCTACTTCATATCTAACACCACGGTGTTATCGGTAAATTCAATTACCATTTCGCGTTCAAATCTAATTAAAGATTTAACTATCACCTGGAGCAAAACCGGTGATACTCCATTCTCGATCATTTCAATCTAATTAAAGATTCATTAAGACTCCACTTAGTTTTAATCGTTAACTGGGCTAAAGAATCAGTGTCATTTAAAACACGGTCCACGATAAACCCAAAATCACATTCCATTAATTGTCAGGTTAAAGAATGAGTGTTATTTAAAACACTATCCACGATAAACCAAAAAATCAATATCAATTCAATTCCAATTAAATATTATTTAATTGGTACACTTTATTAAATCTAAATAAAAAGATTTAATCTTTTCTCAACTGGGTTCAAGAACAGTGTTAGTGAAGACACCATTCACGACAAACCCAAATCACATTTGATATTCAATACGAGGCTCTGAATAGAAAATATATCGGCTTATATTCAATATCAAATTCTACGATTAACAAATGTCGTATTTGAAATAACGATATAAATATATATCTTTCAAATTTCCATAACAACATCTGTATAATCACGAATTCCCACATCGAAATATTCCGAAGACAATTTCGATTCAAATCCACTCCAATGCAATCATTGGAAATTATGGTTATTTTTAAAACCCTTTTCAAATTCAATTTATTTATTTAAAAATAAATAGAATTATAATTCTAGTTCAAAACTAGTTCATTTCGATAAAAATCTATTTTTATCTTTTCAAATATGGAGTTTTTCATCCCAAACTTTCACAAATCATTTCTTATGATTTTACACAAATTATTACTATTTTTAATAATTTTATCAAGGCCCGTACAGTCGATTTCCATCAACGGCTATCGAACTGCACTTACAGCGAGCTTTTTCGAATTTGATTTGGACGTATCTCCAAATCCAATTGTTAGATTTTGAATTTCTAATATTCGTTAGAAAGCTCTTTTCGATACGAACCCAACGGTTCCGGTTTCACGAGAATCCGACGGTCGGATCTCCCGTAATGTCCGTTTGAAATAAATGGTCGAAATTCACGAACTGCCGCGGCGCGGCGCGTTCTATTCAGGCCAGTATATTATATATATAATATATATTTCGTCGATTTCTATTTAAAACGAATTATATAAATAGTTTTAAATTCGTTTCAAAAGCAATTTCAACTTCCATTTCAATTCAAATCAAAATTGAATTCTTCTTTATAAATTCGTTTTAAAATTCATTTCTATTCAATTCAAATTTCAATTCAATTTGAATTCATTTTCAATTCATTTAATTTCGAAATCGTTTTCAATTCATTTCATTTCGAAATCGTTTTCAACTCAATTCATTTCGAAATCGTTTTCAATTCATTTCATTTCGAAATCGTTTTCAATTCATTTCATTTCGAAATCGTTTTCAATTCATTTCATTTCGAAATCGTTTTTAATTCATTTCATTCGTTTTCAATTCATTTCATTCGTTTTCAATTCATTTCATTTCGAAATCGTTTTCAATTCATTTCATTTCGAAATCGTTTTCAATTCATTTCATTTCGAAATCGTTTTCAATTCATTTCATTTCGAAATCGTTTTATATTCAATTCATTTCGAAATCGTTTTTTTTTCAAAATTACTTTTCAATATTCATTTTAAAATGAATAAAATCGATATAAATATCGTTCACGTCAAAATGGCGTCAATCTAATCAACACGGCTTCATATATTGATATTTTCAAATATTCCATTTCGAATATTCCTATTTCAACTATTTCTATTTCAAATATTTCTATTCAAATATTTCTATTCAAATATTTCATTTCAAATATTTCTATTCAAATATTTCTCTTCAAATATTTCTATTCAAATATTTTATTTCAAATATTTCTATTCAAATATTTCTATTTCAAATATTTCTATTCAAATATTTCTATTTCAAATATTTCTATTTAAATATTTCTATTCAAATATTTCTATTTCAAATATTTCTATTCAAATATTTTATTTCAAATATTTCTATTCAAATATTTCTATTTCAAATATTTCTATTTCAAAACTGGAATGAGGCCCAATCAATTACCATATAGTGTTAATTATATGGATTTTCTACAACACATGTATACAATAACAACGATGAATAATCAACCATCATCCAAAGTGCATTCTACACTGTATAAGCATCAAATATAAATATTCAACGCTTATAACAGTCTGTCAATCAATCGATCGACATACAACTAAACAATCGGGATTAGTGTACGTCAAATATCATCCCAATACCCGTGTGGGGTTTCAAACAATCAAACACAGATTTTATTTGTGCAGTTGGGCGATGTGTAAAATTTATCGTCCCAATCAATATCCTTCAAATAGGTGTATATAAACAAACCATCCGGTTTGTAAATGAATATCTATTTATTCACATTCACGTTAAAAATTATATTTTTAACGATCAAACTATTTTATTCAACCTATGAATTTTCTATTCAGTTCATTTATCAAATAAAATGTTATCTTTATTTTTCTAACTTATTTTAGAAAATTTCGGCGGCATAACGACACGATACTAGAAACGGGACGAGGCCTAGCCTTGTCCCCGGTCTAGTGAAGGCCCACGCCATTCACACATCAATCAAATTCACCAAACAACCAATTCAAATCAAGTCATCAAATTAATTTATGCAACCAAACAAACAAGTCCATAGTCTGTGGACGATTGTGTCGGGTGCTACTAAGCACCGTCTGCATCCTAGTATATATATATAACTAGAAAAGAAATTGAAGAGTGAGAAATTCTCACATATAGCTATCCAATCATCTTGACTCTTCTTTGATGGAAATCTTCATTGTTATCGCACTTTCGTCATCTTCGTTGCCCGTAGCCACTACATATATAAAAATCGAATTTTTACTTCGCTATTCAATATATAAAAACCATATTTTTACTTCGATGTTCAATATATAAAAATCATATTTTTACTTCGATGTTCAATATATAAAAATCATATTTTTACTTCGATGTTCAATATATAAAAATCATATTTTTACTTCGATGTTCAATATATAAAAATCATATTTTTACTTCGATGTTCAATATATAAAAATCATATTTTTACTTCGATGTTCAATATATAAAAATCATATTTTTACTTTCGTTATTCTATATGTAAAAATCGAATTTTTTCTTTCGTTATTCTACATGTAAAAATTCTATTATTACTTCGCCATATACATGGAAAAATTATATTTTTCTTCGCTACTCCATATAATTAAAAATCCCACCTTTTTACGATTAAAGATTGAATCTTTTTCTATAAATAAAAATCTGTTCTTTACATGCTATCATATACAAATCGAATTCCTTTTAAATAGATAAATTAAAATAAATAAATAAATAAAAAGAAAAGGAAGGGTAGAACTTACAGCGTTTAAAAAAGGGGGGGGGGTATGGCGCTCCGGTTGTCGAATCAGCGGAGGAGGGTTTCAGGCGGAGGTTTTTTCTGTTTTGGGTGGCTCGCGTGTTACAGGAGGCGAGGGCTTGGGGTTTGTTGTGCTCGAGAAGAAAGGGAAGAAGGAGCGGAGGTCGTAGGAGGGGAAGGGTGCAGATCGACGGAGGCTGGGGGGGTGATCGCGTGCCCGAGGCGGCGGTTAAGGGCTCCGAAGAGGGTGCTCGGGATCTGGGGCGGCGGCTTCAAATCGGAGAAGGAGGACTCGTGAGAGAGGAGGGTGGAAGGGCGTTGGTCGGAGGGCGTGGCGATGGCAGGGGAGGCGTGATTAGTTAGGTTTTTTTTCTTTTTTTTTCTGTTTTCATCTGAACGAATGAAAAGGGGGGGGGGGAATTATAATATATATATATATATATATTTAATTATTTAACTTCATAAAGCAACCTTTTTATTTTGACCTCGAAACGAGACCCACCGCCTGTCGCCCATAGATGATTACCTCCATTCCGAACACAATGGGATAGGTCTGGTAAGCCAACTCGACTGTTTCGATCAGTTTTTGTTCAAATTAACATTTAAATCCTTATATTGAATTTTAAACGTACATTTCAATTTACTGGGGTCACATACTACTTCTAAAAATTCCATAAAAATATTTTCTAGCTTCGTATTGACGATACGGTCCTAACAAAACTAGTTTCGTCGAATTCTGAGACTGTTAGAAAAATGGCCAATTTCCAGTTGATTAAAATCAACTGAAATTGGTCAAACGCGTTTAACTGCGCCACGCTCACATATTGAATCGAAAAATTATGAAATTTGAAACCTAGCAATAATTTGACACTGCGGATCCAACAAAAGTGGTTTCGTCGAAATCCGAGGTCATTTGCAAAATTCCCATTTTTAAGGGCCTGAATTCCATAGCGACTATTCAGAATTTTCAACTGGACATATCTTTTGATTACCGCTATGAAATTTTGATTTTTCGGATTCGTTGGAAAGATATTATCAATTAGATCCTAATGTTTTTGGTTTCACTAAAATCCAGATTGTTTTGCACCCGGTATGTTCAATTGAAGTTTGAAATCAAATTATCGAACTACCGCGCCATTTTCAATTCCTTTTATAATTATATATAAATATTATATTCTAACGACGACGTATATAATATATACGTTTGAATTATATTCAAAATAAATTTTCCGTCGATATTCTTTAAAATAATTCATTTTAAATGTTCAAAATTCGCTAAAATTGCCAATTTAAAAATTTCAAACTGGCTCGCATTTTCCGGGTTGTTACATGTGAGCAAGAAAAAAAAAGCCTAATTGTATATTTCAATCAAAGATTGAAATTAGCAATTTAAGTAATAGCTAATGATTTCAATTCTGAAGCATGTTTAGCTGTGGCTTTAAAACCATTTCTTGGGCTTAAAATGTCTAGCATGTATAACTTTTTTTATTAATAGTTGTTTGGTAGTGATGCGATTGGAAATGTAGTATATGACAACCAATTTATTGGTGCCCTGTTACATAATTTCGGGGAATTTCTATTTAATATGTTTTTGTTTAAATAATTACTTATTAGAATATCAGAGTTGCATAAAATTTAGTAAATTGACATTCTAATTATATACTTCTATGTTAAATGGATTTCGTATGTGTATGTTTATTACTGATTTGTCTGCCTTACTTAATTGAAATATACAAGTATTTCAGCATTGGTTGGAACTGATCATTATAGCTCTACTTGGACATGTTATATAAGTATGAGATGGTTAGAAAACATTGTTATTTTCTATAGTAAACTAAGGTCCTTAATTAGGAAGGCTTTTTTGTCATGATAAAAAATTTGTGATTTTGGGTTGTCAATTGTAAGATTATTATATGATCTTAGCGTAATGATTAACCTTGCACAACATCATCCTATTCTATAATTGACTAGTGACATTGAGGCTTCTTTGCCCTCTTATTTTTTATGGTTGCAATGGTTTAAAAAAAACCATATATAGAAGGATATGCTCCATTTTTTTTGCTGCTATTCAATAACATAGAAAACACCTCTATTTTTACATTGCGATCAACTTTGTTTTGTTAAATTGGATTAAACTGTAGGATCACCTGACCGATTTCACCATGCATCATCTAAGTCTGGAAGGCAAGGAACTTCCTTTGCATTCACTAATGAAATTTTCTTCTACATACTAAAGAGAAGAGCTAGAATCTATCCTTAATATGGTATACGTGAGTGCTCTATGGGTGAAAAAAACATAAGTATTGCATGTTTAGATATCCGTACCCATGTTAAATATTAGGAATTAACTTTTTTATAACACTTAAAATCACTTTATACACCCCTTTACTGTCTATGAATTGCAGTCGGAAACTAAAGACCATTTACTAACTTGGATAGTCTGAAACAGAAACTCCTTATGTATAAAAAAGGTCATATTGCTCCTCAGTTATATATTTCTTCTTAACAATGTCAACGAATGTGTACATATGTGCCATGCTTTATTTGGTACGCTTGATGGAAAACGACTTCGAAATAAGTTTTTCAAAATTGTTATATCATAAATATTGTACGTTTCAATTTGTGGGTTCTTTGACGATCTTACCTTCAGTTTTGGAATTATCTGGGGTTTAATTTGGTAAGGTTAGACCATCAAATTTGAGAATTTACATGTCTGAAAGCATAAAAATGAAAAAAGTCTGTTGGTTGACGAATGGATTTTTACAGTTTTCTCATTATTTATTAAATTTAAGTTCATGGAGAAAAAGCTTGGTTTTTTCCCCTTCCAACATGGCGAACAACGTCTTTAACTTTCTAATGTATTTTGCCTACACTATTTCAGTTTTTAGGGTTGTTCATGTACTTCTTTATTCATTGGTTTTCTGTAATATTACATTCAACCCATTGGAATATATTGCAAGTAAGATATTTGATATTAACTGAAATGTTTTACATGTAGTTATTCATTTTCATTGAGCTCATGATAAACTACAAATTACAACATTACATGCACATCAAAGAATGAACTAGCAATTATATGACCTCTAAGCTTAAAGATAATTTTATTGTTTTCTGTTTACATCGATTAATATGACAGCAACTCTTATTTCTTATTGCTTTTTTCCTCTTTTCTTAGATGATGAGTCAACACTTCCAGCTTCATTTGCTCTAGCAGAGGATGTTTTTAGTTGGTTGTTGTCGTGTCATTCCTCATATTAAAAAAAAGGTTCAGAATCGTAATTCTCTATTCCCACATAATGACATAATCCCTTTTTTCGCAAGATTTTTCATGTTAGAGTACATTTAAAAATAACTTTCGTGCTTACTCTACTATTTTTTTTAAAAAAAAAATTAGTTACATCATGATTATTTTCTTAATTTTTTTTTAAAGTATTAACCTCTTTATATTGATTGTAGAAATGAAACAATATAACTAACCATTGTTTATAAGTCTCCAGCACTATTAAGAATATTATTTTTAACTGGGATAACTATTAGACAAAGACAAATTTATTATATTTGCTAAAGATATAATTAATTCTTTAACCCTACTTTTTGTTCATAGCACACTAGAATAAATCAAAAACATGTATGTACTACAACCCGTAGGAAAAAAAAATCAATTTGGTATATATAGTAGATCTTACAACTGAAAAATGTTTAGTTTTCTCTTTCAAGGTCATGACTTGATCCCAAGGCAATAAGACATTTTGAGTTCTTATAACATAACAAAATGTTGCCCTATGCGACCCTTTTTTAAGATATAAGTTTTGAGCATATAATCTCTTTGGGGAATTATCTAAAATAATTTAGTTATTCTTTGATTAAGAATAGCAAATTTACCATAAATTTACTTTTGAAGTAATTTCTTATGTTACCAAAATCATTTGGTATGTTAATTTACACTGTTCATGCTAATTTTCTACAGATTCATAATAATATAGAATAGATCTCTTTTTATATGTCTCTACATGTGAATGGAAAGTCGTCGGGACATAATAAAAGCATAGTTGTTGACCCGAATAAGCCTCAGCTAGCTGCTAGATCTTAATGTATTATTTATTTATATAAAACAATATATACAAATCTCATGGTTGAAACCATTATGTGAACGACCATGGTAGTATAAATTTGTAGCCACTTTCATACTCATGCATGCACAAATGCATTTTTATATGTATATATCAATTATATGTTCTTTTTATAACTATAATCTATCCTGAATCCTTTTCTTTTTCATAACATTATTTCCATTTTCTATTATTTCGGCTGAATATCAACTTTGCAAATACAGAATACCAATACTTCATCATGTTTTTTTCCTTTCAGCATGGCGAACAACGTCTTTAACTTTCTAATGTATTTTCCCTAAACTATTTCAGTTTTTAGAGCTGTTCGTGTACTTCCTTGTTCATTGGTTTTCTGTAATATTATATTCAAGCCATTGGAATATATCGCAAGTAATATATTTTATATTAACTGAAATGTTTTACGTGTAGTTATTCATTTTCATTGAGCTCATGATAAACTACAAACTACAACATTACATGTACATCAAAAAATGAACTAGCAATTATATGACCTCCAAGCTTATAGATAATTTTATTGTTTTGTGTTGACATCGATTAATATGACAGCATCTCTTATTTCTTATTGTTCTCATCTTTCCTCATGTTTGCTTATCTTCATTATTGTTTGATTTTGAGAACGGGTGTTTTTAAAATTTTGGAGCAAATGTGAAAGAAGTACAATAAAATAGAAATACAAAAATTGATAGAATAATAAACATAACCACTTAGAAAAGTTAAGGACAGAAATGGAATAAATGGGATGAGAAAAGTAAATGTGGGGTGAGAATTTTGTTTTTAAATATTGGGGTGGGAAAAGCAATTAGGGGAATGTGAATAGACACGGCCTTTTTCTTTCATACCTTTGATGTGGGCTTATATGTTTTCTAATGACATCATACATTCATCTTTTCCCTTGGAATCTATCATGTATACCTGAAGTTTTCTCAGTTCCCTTCTTTTAGTTGTTTCACCTGAAATTACACATCGAAAAGAGATGTGTATGAAGCTATATAATTAACTGATATTGTGAAAGAAACTTGCGTTAGGTAACGGGATGCTATGAAACTATACAACTGATGATGGGAAAGAAACCTCTGCACATCAAGGGAAGAGATTTTACTTATAGGTATACCAATTTTCAGGGTACTCTTTAGTTTCAATTTCATATTAGCTAAAAGCTTGATTTTCTCCTTATCTTCACTAAATTTACATATTATTTGCTTTTGATTTTCATGTACTTAGAGCACTTGCTAACATAACAATAATATTCATTCATTATCAATTTAATTCTTCTAAATGTTAGAATTTTCGTTTTTGCAGTATTAAGAAAAAAAATTGCATGTAGGGCAGTAATAAAATTTAGTTGTCAGTGCTTTAAGTTTTTGATTAACATATCTTCAATTTACACTTTTATAGCTCACATAATATGAACAGTATATGAATACACTTTGATGAAATGGTTCATTTCTTCAAAAAAATCACTAATATGTGTATGCAGGTGGCTTGGCCTCATATTTAATGAACTAAAGTAACCAAGAAAAGGAAGAAAAATGAACAACGTACTTTAATTATTTAATGATGCATATTATTTGATGTTGTCCATGTTCAGTCTACAATTGTTTTTGAAAATAAATACTGTGTCAATTCTTTAATTTAATTGCAGATAGTCGTTATAACTACAACTGCATTGATTGCAAAGTATACTGAAATTCGATGGGTTATTTGTACCCACGTTAACATTAACTTGCATTAGATACTGCAGTTTACGTAGGAAGCTCATATGAAAATGGAAATATACTACATTCATTGAAATTAAAGGGAGTATAAATTCTAAATTACCTACACGACTATAATAGTGAATGGTATATATAAGCCATAATAGTAAGAAAGTTGAAGGAGTAGGATAGTGTCTTTCCATTCAGAGTTTGTCTATTCTCACTATAAACCCTGACAGGACAAGGAGTTAGGCACTAATGTGTTGGATTCCACAACCGTGGATTCATAAGGCAACTTGAGGTTGTGGTATCTTTTACGACATGGACTTTAGTTACGTACAGATAGAGCTACATGGATGCCCAAAGCCAATCAAAGATCATTGTCGCCTTTGCAGCATGGATTTCAATGATGTACACTTAGAGCTAATAGATGCAACAACCTATACTATCAGTAAACTATGACTACACTGTTATAAAAATGTATATTGAAATCTATGGAATTCTTAAAAGAGAATAAGATATGCCTCCATGCATATATTACAACATCATATGTTTTATTTGTATTTTAAACAACCGTAATTTGATATAGTTTTCACAAATATCAGCAGAATAATTAAATATTTATTGTTGTGGCCGACTGACCTGAAAGATAATCGGGTAATTCAACATTTGTTACACTTTCTATCAAATACATTCATTTGTAATTGCATCCTAATCTTGGATCAACATTTATTTTTCAACAAAAAGCTTATGCGTATCGTTTTCTTTGTGCATGAAGCTTTTACATGGTAGAACTAGGTAATCATAGGCATGTGTATTGTCTTTAGTCATGTGAGTAGACTGGCGAGTTGGATTTCACTGTTATTTTATTCGATCATCTTTTGTTCAAATTTTTTAATCACTAAGGAACTAACTAAAGAAGGGAGAGCTTTGTTAAGCATTCAAATTTAAAAGCTTTATGATATTAGGTTTATTGTGAAGCAGATTCTCTTTACTGTCTATGCCTTTTGATGGCAGCACATGTGTTTATTCATTCACATATTTCCATTCTTATTGAATTTGTCGTGTCGTTGTTATTCTATTATCACCTTATTGCTATAAACTTACACTACAACTAAATATATCAGTCAACAATCAACCTAAGTACTATGAAAATTGAAACTATGAGAATTATCATTTGACTACTAATTGCTTTTTGATTCATGTTCCAAATTGATTAACTTTTAATTTTTAGATTTTAAATGAAATTCGTGTGCGAAGCACGGGTAGGAACTTGTTAAGTAAAGTAAATTATTATATGATCGCATCTGGTTATCTATTGTTTGTAAGCTAAAAATTAAGTTTCCATCTCTCCAATGTAGCAAAATGAAAAAATACTTCTGTTATTGAAACATCATTTGTCGATTTGGCATCAAAGAAGCTTGCACCATAATAAAGTAGCGTGTCGGGTGGTTAACGGGCATGACCAGAAATCATATGGGCTTTGGTCGTGCAGGTTCGAATATTGTCGACCATGTATTTGTTTTACTAATATTTCCAAAGACTTACATTTACCATTTACCAATCATTTTTACGCTACGCATCAAATACATGGTTACCAAGATTTTACGCATTTTTGTTATATTCCAACTGTGCAATCATTCATCAAAATTATGATTATGAATTACAACCATGAGAATCCATGACGTAAAAGCATTGAAATCAAAATGACCAAAACTCCTACATGCATATTTTGTAAATTATAAAAACTTATAATGTGAATGGCTCTCAAAAATTATTCTGAAAAGACTGCTTTAGTCGAATGTTTATTTCAATTTTCCATTTATCGATGATTTTTAGACACGATGTTAACTTGAGGATGGATTCCAAGATATACTACATGGTTGCCAAATTTTCACGATAATGTAGTTAAACACTGATGAAATAAACGTTGCTAAATTCATTCATAAAATTATGATTATGAACTACAGCCCAAAAAAATGCAAGACGTAATACCATTGAATCTGAAGTTACCAAAACTCATGCACGATTATTTTATATCTTATAGATAAACATTTATAATGTGAATGGTTCCAAGAAAATAATCCGAAACTTCATTTTAGCACTGGAGGTTTTTGATCAAAATGACAAACGCCCTCTTGCATTAGCCACTAGTGTAGCACAGGGGTTAAATGATAGCAATCATAGTGTAGAAAATTTCTGCTGGTAAATCGACAACAGAAAAAATAGTGGTACGAAATGAAAATAAATTGGTTCCTAATATAAATGTGAACATTTATTTAATTTTATTTGTTTTAAGGAGTGGCTATTTGGACACAAAAATAAACAAAAAATTGGAGGCAAAAAATGGGGATCATTAGATTTAGTTGTCTTTATGTAGAAGGTGGAATTCAATTAGAGATCTAATGATTGAGATTTAATGTCCAATATTGTGTCCAAATAGAGTTTCCCTTTATTTTATACTTCTCTTGATATAATGCATGTTTTAAAGCCAGACAAATTGTCATAACCAAATCAGCAGAAGCTTGATATGAATATTAAATAAAGTAAATTTCTATATCATTGCATATGGCTATGTTTTGTTCGTAACCTAAAACTTAAGCGTTCGTCTCCCCAATGCAAAAAAATAAAATTAAATACTTCTTCTATCGAAACTTCACAGGACTAATCAACATCAAAAAAGCGTGCACCACAATAAAGTGGTGGTGTCGGAGTGGTTATCAGGCATGACTAGAAACCATATGGGCTTTTAGCCATATAGGTTCGAATCCTACCGACTACTTATTTGTTTACTAATATCTCCAAAATTTACATTTCTCATTCACTGATTATTTTTACGTTGATATAAAATTAATTAAGCCTTAAATACAATTTTATAGAGATTTTACGCATTTATGTTATACTCGGTCTATACAATTTCAACTAAATTCATTCACCAAAATTATGATTATGAATTACAACCAAAAGAATCCATGACTTAAAAGCATTGAATTCAAAATGACCAAAACTCCTACATGCATATTTTGTATATTATAAATACTTATAATGTGAATGACTCTGAGAAATTAGTTTGAAAATAATGCTTTTGTTGAATGTTTATTTCCACTTTCCATTTATTGATGATTTTTAGACACGATGTTAACTTGAAGACGGATTCCAAGATATACTACACGGTTGCCAAGTTTTCATGATAACTCCATTATATATTGATGACGTAATCGTTGCTAAATTCATGAATCAAAATTATGTTTATAAACTACGAACCAAAAAGCACATGACTTAAATGCATTAATCTGAAGTTACCAAAACTCATGCATGATTATTGTATACGTTACAAATAAGTATCTATAATGTGAATCATTCTAAAATATTAATCTGAAACTTCATTTCAGCACCAAAGGATTTTCTGATCAAAACGACAAACATTGTCTTGCATTAGTGACTATTGTAACACAGGAGAAAAGTGATGCAAGTTTAGTGTCAAAAATTTCCATATGTAAATCGGCAACATAACAATGATGATATCAAAAGAAAATAAATTGGTTTCTAGCCTAAATGTGAACATATATTTATTTTTATTTATTTTAGGGAGCGGGTATGGGGACACAAAAATAAACACAAAATTAGAGGCATAAATTGTGGATCGTTGACTTACTTGTCGACATATAGAATGTAGAATTCGACGAGAGATCTAATGATTGAGAATCAATGTCCAATTTTGTGTCAATATTTTGTGTCCAAATAGAGTTCTCCTTTATTATATATTGCTCTTGATATATTACATTTTTAAAGCCAGATAAATTGTCATAACCAATTTTGTTGAAGCTTGAGATAAATATTAAATAAAGTAAATTCTCATATGACCATATTTGGTTATCTATTGTTCGTAAGCTAAAACTTAGGCTTCCATGTCTCTAGTGCCGCAAAATGGAAAATACATCTGCTATTGAAATATATTACTAATCAAATTGTCTCAAAGAAGTTTGCACATAATAATTTGGCACCTTTAAAATTTACTTGCCGTAAAATTGACTGCATTAGCCAAATAAATATATTACTATAGGATAAGGTAATTTTGACTTTTGTAATGAAAATTTTAATAATGTTAATGAATTGATTATTTCCATTTTATATTATTAACCATTAGGATATGTAGTTTTGCAGCTCTATTTAACCCTACATAAACGTGCTTGCTGAATTTGATTAATTTAGAATGAAATATTAACTTCTAATAATTAAAAAAATGATTATGTAGTTTTCCGTCATTCACAAGAAGGATATGAAGGAAACTAGGATGTTTAGGTTTACCTTTAAGTCGAAGAAATTATTTCATCCTTTAACTTTAAGTTTTATGAAGAACTAATTTTGATAAATTATGTTTTATGGAATTTTGAAATTTAACAGCTATTATTATTTTGTTTAAACTAAATTTTGAATTAGTATATGTATTTCGTTGTATAATAAGCATATTTTTAACAACCTCTCCTTTTCGAGGACGAAAAGTTTTGAGGAGGCGTGGAGATTGCAACATTATGTAAATTTCGACCATTTACGTTATTGAATAAAATTATTTATTGAATTTTAAATGGTTTTTGAGTAGAATTTATGATGTTATTAATGAGATTTATTAATTTTGTTGAAACATTGATCGTCGCTTCCATATGAACTAGAAAAGCGCGATTTATGAAATAATACTGCAAGCGCACAAATCGTGTAGTATGCAGGTCGAATCACAGGGAGGTAAATTAAATCAAATTATTTATAAAATTTCTTGGGCGAGTTAGACGAAGCTTGGGGATTGATTTTGAAAAAACAATAAAACTATTACTGAATTGAGTACATATCTGAATCTAATCAAATCTACATTCAACCCAACATGACCTAAGAACGCAATAAAAAGAACAGAATTTAAAACTGCAGAAACTGAAATAACAAACAGGAATTAAAATTAGGATTACCGTTTAATCTAATCAGACGGTCAGTGTAATAACCCGGAAATTCTGAGCCAGTTTAAAATTTTTATTTTGGCAATTTTAGCGAAGTTTGGATATTTAAAATGAATTATTTTAAATAAAAATGACGAGAAATTTATTTTGAATATAATTCGAACGAATATATTTATACGCGTCGTCGTTAGAATATAATTATATATATAATTATAAATAGAATTGAAAATGGCGCGGTAGTTCGATAATTCGATTTCAGACTTCAATTGAATGTACCGGGTGCAAAACAATCCGGATTTTAGTGAAACCAAAGATAATAGGATCTCTTTGTGAATATTTTTCCAACGAATCAGAATAATCGAAATTTCATAGCGGGAATCAAAAGATATGTCCAGTTGAAAATTCTGAATAGTCGTTATGGAATTCAGTCCCTTAAAAATGGGAATTTTGCAAACGACCTCGGATTTCGACGAAACCACTATTGTTGGATCCGTGATGTCAAACTATTGCTAGGTTTCAAATTTCATAATATTTCGAATCAATATGTGAGCGTGGTAAAAGAAACTGTGTTTTGATCAATTATAGTTAAATTTAATCGACTTGAAAATAGCCATTTTTCAAACAGTCTCAGAATTCGACGGGTCTGGGGATGATAATTTATTCACATCTCCCCTAAATTTAATTATATGTCAATCGATGGACTGACATGCTGTGGCGAGCGCCAATTAATTATTTTGACGCTTACTCAGTTGTAAATTTCACTTTGGTTGTGAATGGACTATTTAGTTATTATCGATCATTATTATGAAATTCATGCGATGTATGAAATCCGTATAATTCAAATTATATGGTACTTGATTTAGTCTCATTCCAATTTGGAATAAAACAAAGGCTTATAAATAATATTCAGTTAGAATCAAATTATGATTTTAATGTTTTAAAATAATATCCACAATATTATTTTAAGTGAATTAAGTCGAGTTAAGTAGATTACGTCATTTTATTCGAACAGTTGGTTTATTTATTTTATAATAAATATTGGAAGTTTGAATTTCAAAGTTTAAACATTTTGAAAATATTATTTTAATATTATATAATAATATTAAAATGAATTATAAAACGTATTAATTGGCTAAGAGATAAACGTGTCTAACCCGAGGTTAGAATGAGTTTGCGGTATAAGTCTGCCCGGACCCGCCCGGCACATCCAGCAACCGCAAACAATAAATCTAATGTGAGTGGTTAATGCACGAATAAATGATTAATAAATATTCTGAAGTTTGGATTTCAAAATTTGACATTTTGAAAATATTATTATAATATTATTTTAATATTATAAGAATATGGAAAATTCAATTTTCATTTAAAGTTGAAAGGCAAGTTGGAATCCATTTAAAATAAATTTATAAATGCTTTTTAAATATATTTTAAATAAAAATTAACTATTTATATTTTATATATAGAATGGACTAAATAGAACGCGCCGCGCAGCGGCCGTTCGCGAATTTCGACCATTAACTTTGATTGGGCGTAGCGGAAGATCCGACCGTCGGATTCTTCTGAAACCGGAACCTACGGGTTCGTATCGAAAAGAGCTTTCATATGATAATAAGAGATTTGAAATCCAACGGTTAGATTTTCATAAATGTTTAAATAAAGTTGGAATAAAAACAGCGCCAGTGCAGTTAAATGACCTGAAACGTCATTTAATTAAATAGGCCTATTTTTAAATAAAAAAAGGGAAAAACTATGTAAAATCATAATAACTGATTTAAAAGGGTTTTTGATGGAAAAATTCCAAGTTTTATAAAGATAAAAGGTATTTTTATCAGAATGAGTGATTTATTTATTTATAAATAAATAAAGAGGATTTAAGATGGATTTAATATAACCAAGAATTTCCAATGAATATATTGGAATGGAATTGAAAGGAAATTATCTTCGGGTTATTTCAATGTTGGATTCTGGAATTATACAGATATTATGTTGGAAATTTGGAAGATATTTAATATCGTTATTTCCAATATGATTTCGGTTTGTTCTAGAATTTGGTATTGAATATAAGTCGATATAATTCCCATTCAAAGTTTTATACTTAATATTAAATAAGATTAGGGTTTGTAGTGAATGGTGTTTTGAATAACACTGTTCTTAAACCCATTTGCGAAAGAATAAATCTTTTAATTAAGATTTAAATGGGATTTCCAATTATTAAACATAATTGAAATTAAAAGTAAGTTGATTGTGGGTTGATTGTGAACAATGTTTTAAATGACATTTGTTCTTGAAACCCAAATCAATGGAATTTTCTAAAGCGAAGTTTTCCAATTAAATACATTAAATTGGAATTAGATGGAATAGGATTTTGGGTTTATCGTGAACAATGTTTTAAGTGACATTTGTTCTTTAACCCATTTATGATAAAATTAATTTCTCAAGAATGGATAAATCATTAAATAATGATTTTAGAAGATTAAAACTAAATAGAGTTTTAATCTTTAATTGGATTGAAATGGGAATTTAGAAATTAAATTTACTAAGCAACCTAAGAATGGGAATTTAGAAATTAAATTTACTAAGCACCAGTTTTATTCCATGCGTTAGTTAAATCTTTTATTCAATTTAAATGATAAAACGGTAATTAAATTTATCGTAACATATTGGGTGTTAGATATGGAGTACCACCAGTTTTACTCCATGGGTTGTATAGGTTGGGGATGGGGTATTAATAAATGATTACTTCGGTAAGGCGTTAATTCCGATTAGCTGAATAACCCTTAATTTGGTTTAAATTATAATCAAAGAATACTCTTGATTGGAATGAGGCGTTGGTTGTGTTTTTAAAGCACATAATTTTAAATTACGCAAATTATTCAGGAAGACCGGGTTTAACCCATTCTGAATAATTCATACGACGATTGAATATTGACGATGAAGACGGTTATTGAAGACCGGGAAATTTCCATATCGAATGAATGATTATTGATATCTTGATTGGACCGTACACCCAAGATGAGGGAAAGTTGGTGATCATTCAGACGTATTTGGGGATCTACCGGATATAGTTTCATTCAAACCCAGAACGAACTAGTAAATGGATTGCGTGTCTGACATGGTGTTCCTTTATATTGTACTTGTTGATCTCTGTTTTACGTATAACTGTCTGGTGGTGGAGAATTTATTCTTCGCTTAACACCCGGTTACATATTGGTAGATGATCAATGATATTGTATGGTCTGACAATGTGGCACGCCAAGATGCAAATGATCAAGGCTTTTGTTGAAAAGCAGGGCCTTGTGGGATGATCGAAGCATTGCCAATTTCGGCATCGCTTTGTGTTTAGCGTTACTTCACGAGCCTCACACCCCGGTATGAACCAGAAACGGGAGAGGACAGCAGGGAGGGCATTGCGTTTCTTTCTAGCTAGAGTGATGTCAGGGACCTACCAGCGCTGACATTTTACTTATGTGGATGATGGATTTTGAGGCGCCTCGGATTTATAGGCCGGAAGTGGTCATACTATAGGTCCAAAAGGACCGGGAAACGCATGCTCAGGAATTATGAATTCACACTTAGTGTGGACCGGCCCTGCATGTTACCTAGGTACAGTTGCGGCTGAAGCCTGAGGCACATGCTAGAGTGTCTCGAAACGGAAGGATTGCGCCTTGCCTTGGTTCATAGATGGAAATCCAACTTCCAATACGATATTTCGGTTTTGATTGTAGAACTAGTATGGCGACATGATATATGGTACCCATGCCGCCTATGATTGATACATTTATATTCGAAATTGTTTTTGACACTATGCACTTATAGTAATATCAAATAAATTTGTTTTCTACGTATCAAGCATGTTTGGCTATTATAAGGTAAAACTCTATCCTCCGGCTTGCGTTGCATTGTGTGATGGGACCTGAGTCTTATAATAGCTTCATTTTTACAAAGAGCATTGCGTTGTTTTATTCTGGAAACTAAGATTCATGTGGAGTAAACCCGTTCCGCGTTAGCGGCGTGGTCCCATGATTTTCCCACTTTTAAAATAAAGTTAATAACTGTTTTTAGTTCTCACACCAGTCCCATGACTGACCTGGAGTTTATTGTTTTAACCTAAACTCTGGGTGCCCATATTTTTCCACACGGGCAGCTAGTAGTTTTGGTTTTGCAGATATTATATTCACAGGATCCTGGTCTACCACTGAAGCTATATTCGGAAAGCTCTGTATCCGTGTATCTCTTTCAGCTGTATTTTGTATTATTTTTCCGCCGCTATTTAAATGTAATTTAAACTCTGATATTGTATTTCTATTGTATAATATTTATCCATACTCTGGGATATTCTTGTACTCTGATGTAATTGTCGTAACAGCAATAAAATGTTCTTCTGTTTTGTGTTCTGATGTGTGTTGTTCTCAAAGCAATTCACGCTTCCCTTTACGGGGAAGTTTGGGTCGTCACAGTCAATATAAAAATAAATGTAAAATACAACTAGTACTCTACCAAATCTAATTGTGTAGATGGCACTAGTTGCTAAGAAATAAAAAATTGCAGAAAATAAAATAAAGAAGAAGGACTTTATTAATGGAAAAGAAATAGAAAATGGGATCGTGGCTACAATGATATTAGAAGGGTATTTATAGGAGATAACCAAACCCTAACCCTAATTACAAATGGGCCTAGCTATTTCAAGTAAGTTTTAGGCCTTTTGTCATTTGGAACAAGTTCTAGGCCTTTTCTCTTTTTCTCTTGCAAGCCTCCTTTAATTTGAGATGTGCATAGCCTTTTTATAAATCATTTTCTTGTCCAACAGCAACTAGATATGAGATCTTCATCTACAATTCTTCAAAATGTAAATATATAGCAATCTGATCTTCATTTCTCTACTTTTCTGGTTGCATGCGGGCTGGGTCTGTAAAAGTGACAAAACAATACCCAAGTAATATTTATTTGTATACAAAAGATAAGATATAAGAGCATAAAATAAACATATTTCTATGTCAATCAAACATTGATTGAAAATAACGTGTATATTCTTGATGAATTTTATTGACAACATACTTGTATATATCGTTGGCTGTCCACTTTATTACTTTCCCTATGTATTCAAAGTGTAACGTTCATTAATTTATAAATTTTTAAATGTGAATAGTTGCTGCAGTTTATTACTTTCCCTATCGTTGGCTGCAGTTTTCGATGCCCTTTTCTCTTCATTGTTTCCTTAATGCAACATTCATTATTTTTCCTTCAATATATTAACAATTTTCCCATTATTCTATTAATTTTTTTTCCTTTATTCTTTTTCACGCATCTTATTTCATTTACGTACTTTCATTCCTTAAATTTACATTCCTTTATTACTCCTTTCCCTTCATTATTTCTCTCTAAAAACAAAGGCACGTTTCGTTCATAATAAAAGGTTTCGTTGCCTCAAATAAAAAGAAATGCATGAGACATATATGTTGAAGGTCATGCATCTCGTTTAATTACACATAATGCATGCACTTTTCAATGCATTCACTCCTTCATTCTCCTTTTTCTCTTTCTCTAACTCTTACATTTTCTTATTTTAATGCATGCATGCATTTTATACTAAAAAAAAAATGAAAAACATATTTGGTCACAAATTATCAATTTGCATTTCTTGGCCATTCATTTTCAAAATCTCTTTTATAAACTCAACGCATACATGCATGGATGCATTTGTTCCTTTGTTTAATGCATTTAATGCATATGTTACCCATTTATATTTCAATTCATTTCGTTATTTTCCTATACAAGTTTTCTTTCTTCCCCATTTATTTCTTCTTCCTATCAAGTTTACTAAGCAATTTTCCTACCCTTCATTTTATTCTGTCAAACTAGAAGTTTTCCCCAAAATCAATTATTTTTTTCTTCTCAAATCAGTGACGCCTATACTTTGAAAAAAAAGGGAATGAATCGCAACCGCCACTTCGAGATCATCCATCCTACCATAAGATGAATTTTTGTAACATTAGTAAAGGAAGATGTAGCTTTTTTGGTAAAATGTTGTTTTGCTAATTTGCAACATTGATATTTAAGTTATTCTCTAACATTAGTAGGCTAACACTTGCATCATTCCTAGGTGACCGTATCTCATACACAAGCGGACCATTACTGATGATAGAAAAAGAATGATTTCACAGCATTGTCACCCACTGCAACATCAACTACAAAAGTACACTGCATTTTATAATAATTTCATATTCAGTGTAGCTGTTGTTTGCTTTGAAATTTTCAAATTTTCTTTTTATAGTTAATTTCTCTTGCGGGTGATACCCTTGCTCATTTGACATAACCGTTACCTCGATTTCCTAACATTTTCTAACTTTCTAAAGATCCTTTTTTATTTTATTTTCCTTTACAAATATCAACAGAAGTGGTACCATGACCAATGTCAGGGTTAAATTGCATTTGACATGCTCCTTCTTTCTCCTGTATTTAAATTAGGAAAACACTATCAGAATTACTGGGTTTTACTTCCTTTTACCTACAACATTAAATTATATACGTAAGTTTGTACGATCACAATTTTGCAACTAACTTTTAGTGCAATTAACATTAATTATGGTTTTTCTTTCAATCCCGAAAAATCACTAAATGGTTACTGCATGTATGAAACTCATAATACACTTAAAAAAAGTTATGTGCTCTTTTTTATATTATTATCGAGGATCAGGCTTATGCATGATCAAATAGCAATATGCATTAATTTTTCGTTGATTAAGTTAATTTTTTTCTGAATTGTACAAAAGCTGATGTTTAAATATGTATGCAGGTATTGAAAGAGTATGAAGTCAAGCACTGTCAATTGGTAGAATTTAGATTCAAGATCTATATAGTTCTAATACTTCCAATTTTGCTAAGTTGTTGAAGTTAATATATGCCAAAAAATCATGTTTATGCATTTTGTACATTTAATTATTATACATTGATTGATATATGTTGGACTCTCGTTATGAACTTTCATGGATTTAATTTGACCGGGTATTTGTTTGTGGTTGAAGCTATGTGATCGTTTTCACACAAAAATTGGTATTCAGTATATGTGAGGTATATTATATAACAACTGCTTGTTTTTGTGTAGATGCAATCATAAGCCCCGCCTTTCATTCTGTTTTTTTCTTCTTCTAATTTTGTATTAGTTTATACAATTTTGTTTATTACTTCATGTACATTAATGTTATGTGATGGAAAGGGATATCTGATTGCATTGTTAATGCGTTAGGAGTCAAAGTCATGAGTCATAACATAAATATGACAATATTGGTTGCAATGGTTATGCCAGTACAGATGATCTTGGCCGTAAATATGTGTGTTGGTCAAAGTTATAAGTCATGACTACAAACACAGTTACTTTTATCTTATCATTTCATGTTGAAAATTTATACATGAACAAATTGCTCAAAGATTATTGGTATACTGGTATTACTCGTTGAGTTAACCAAATTTTCATCATAAGTATGCCGGATCTTTTGTATCTTTTGCAAACTTCCCAAGTTTAACTTATGCTCACTAACAAACAATGTGTGTTTTCAACTTTAGATTCGTTGTCATATTTTAGTATCCTTAACGGTTAGGTATTTTTCTAAGTTTTTCAAATTTGGAGTGCTTAGAAAATATTTTGGTTTGGGCAGAGAAATAGTACTTTAGGAAATAAAATGTGGATCCAATTATTGTTCCAAAATTAGTGTATAGCCAAGAGTCGTGTGCGAAGCACTGGTTCGCACAAGTAATGAATATGAAAACCAAGGTAATTTGTAAAAAAAGATGGTCCATATTGAGTAATGTTGATGTAAAATATTTATTTTGGTGTAGTGTTTGTTAAGCAGCCACTGGTTTACGAATAGAATTTGTTGAAAGCTAATTGTATTTTTGCAAAAACTTAGATTTGAACTTGTGACCTTATCTTTATATTAAGAAAATGTATTTTGAATGGTTTTTACTTACACAAAAATTTTTTGCTAAAGGTATAAATCATTTATTAATCATATAAATCACCAACTAGGCTTTTTTTAGCACCAATAAAGTGGTCGTGCCGGAGTGGTTATCGGGCATAACTAGAAATCATGTGGGCTTTGCTCGCGCAGGGTCGAATCCTACCGACCACGTACTGGTTTTACTATTATCCCCCAAGGCTCTA
The DNA here is from genome assembly GCA_030737875.1 of Allium sativum. Classification (NCBI taxonomy): domain Eukaryota; kingdom Viridiplantae; phylum Streptophyta; class Magnoliopsida; order Asparagales; family Amaryllidaceae; genus Allium; species Allium sativum. The sequence continues at coordinate 37,289,910 of CM060917.1, read as the reverse complement.
TTTGTTGATTGTTTAGTTACATTTCACATCTATAATAATTTTTACATTCGTATGAAGTCAACTAGAGATTTCGATACATGGTCACAAAGATTTAACGCATTTTTGTTATATTCTAACGATGCAATTTCATCAATACATTAATGAAACTATGATTAAAAACTACGACCAAAATAACTCATTACTTACAAGCATTGGATTCAAAATGGCCAAAAATCCTACATGCATATTTCATATCTTACAAATAATTATAATGCGAATGGTCATGAGAAATTAGTCTGAAAAGATCGCTTTCGTTAATGTCTAGTTCGATTTCCCATCTACTGATGATTTTTAGACACGAAGTTAACTTGAAGACGGATTCTGAAACGCACTAGTGATTGCCAAGTTTTCACGATAATTTTGTTATGTACTGATGATGTAATCACTAGTAAATTCATTCATTAAAATTACGATTATAAACCAGAACCTAAAAAATGCATGACTTAATAGCGCTAAATCTGAAGTTCCCCAAGCTCATCCACGTATATTTTATGTCATACAGATAAATATTTATAACGTGAATGGTTCCGAGATATTATTCTGAAAAATCATTTGAGCACCAGAGGTTATTGATAAGCTTGACAAACACCATATTGCATTAGTGACTAGTGTAGCACAAGGAAAAAAATGATAGCATGTGTATCGCAGAAAATTTAAGCCTATAAATGGGCTATAGAATAATATTATTGGGAAATAAAATAAATTGGTTCCTAAAGTAAACGTGAACATTTATTTATTTTTATTTAGTTTATACTGCTCCTGATATAAGCATGGTATAGTCAGACAAATTATCACAACCAATTCAGTAAACTTGAAATATAATAAATAAAGTCTTATATGATCGCCTCTAGTTATCTAATGTTCGTAAGATGAAACTTAGGCTTCCATCTCTGCAATGTAGGAAAATGAAAATAATCCTAATGCTATTGAAACAATACCAATAAAATCGGCATCAAAAAAGCTTGCATCACAATAAAGTGGTTGTGCTGGAGTGGTTATCGGGCTTGACTAGAAATCATGTGGGCTCTGCCCGCGTAGGTTTGAATCTTGCTGACCACGTATTTATTTTAATAATATCTCCGGAGACCACTCTTGTTGAATGTTTGGTTATATCTCCCATTTACCGATTACTTTTACACTGATTTGAAGTTAACAAAAGACTCTGATACATGGTTACAAAGATTTTATGCATTTTCGTTACTTTCTGACTAAGCAATTTCGACTAAATTCAATCATCAAAATTATGATTATGAATTACGACCAAAAAAATCAATGACTTAAAAGCGTTGAATTCGAAATGACCAAAATTCCTACATGCATATTTGTATATTATGAACACTTATAATGCAAATGCCTCTAAGAAATTAGTCTGAAAAGACCGCTTTTGTTGAATGTTTGGTTTCATTTTCCATTTATTGATGATTTTTAGACACAAAATTATGATTACGAATTACAACCAAAAGTACCCATTACTTAAAGGCATTGAATTCAAGATAACCAAAACTGCTACATGCGTATTTTGTATATTATAAACATTTATTATGCGAATGGTTGTAAGAAATTAGTTTGAAAAGACCGCTTTTGTTTAATGTTTAATTCCATTTTTGAGTTACTGATGATTTTTAGACACGAAGTTAACTTGAGGACGGATTCTGAAATATACTACATGGTTGCCATGTTTTCACGATAACCTCGTTACATACTAATGATGTAATCGCTACTAAATTCATTCATCAAAACTATGATTATGAACTACGAACCGAATAATGCATGACTTAATAGCATTGAATTTTAAGTTACCAAAACTCATGCACGATTATTGTATATATTATAGATAAATATTTATAATGCAAATGGTTCTAAGAAATTAATCTGAAACTTCATTTTCACACAGGAGATTTTTGATAAAAATGGTAATCACTCTCTTGCTTTAGCGACTAGTGTAGCCTAGGGGAAAATGATAGCAAGTGCAATGTCGAAAATTTCGCCTGTAAATCGGCAACTGAACAACGATTATATTAGAAGAAAATAAATTGATTCCTAACCTAAATGTGAACATTTATTTATGTTTATTTCCTTTAGGTAGCGGCTATTGGGACACAAAAATAAACACAAAATTAGAGGCATAAATTGTGGAACATTAGATTTATTTGTCTTTTTGTAGAAGATGGTCCAATGAGAGATCTAATGATTGAGATTTAGTGTCCAGTTTTGTTTCAACGTTTTGTGGTTAAATAGAGTTTCCCTTTATTTTATATTGCTCTTAATGTAATCCATGTTCTAGAGCCTGACAAATTATCATAACTAATTTAGTAGAAGCTTGAGATAAACATTAAATAAAGTAAATTTTTATATGACCGCATCTGGTTATTTATTCTTTGTAAGATAAAATTTACGCTTCCATCTCTCCAATGCAGCAAAATGGAAAAAATTCTTCTGCTATTGAAATATTACTGGTCATATCAGCATCAGTTAAGCTTGCACTACAATAAAGTGGTCGTGCCAGAGTGGTTATCGAGCATGACTCGAAATCATGTGGGCTTTGCCTGTGCAGGTTCAAATCCTGCCGTCCACGTATTTGTTTTGCTAATATCTCCAAAGTAGTGTTATCTATTAAATAATAGTAAAGCCAAAACCTTTTAAAGCTCTCTCGTTAATTAATTTCAAGAGTTTTCTCTCTTCTCCTTAATTCTCTCCAGATATTTCTTTTTAAAATTAGTTTATCACTTTACACTTATTTATTATTTCTCTCACATTATTTTACTTCTTCTATCATTTATATTTTTATATGGACATTACAAAGTTTACACAATTATGTATTAATAGTTAGCTCATAACACTTTATATTTACGTCCACATATTTAAATTAATTAAAAAATCCAAAGCTTAAGAAATTTAAATAAATTTTATTAACTAGTATTTCTTTTAAACATTAAAGATGACTAAAGTATTATTTTTTGGCTTCAAATACTTACATATAAATTTTTATAGCCATCTGAATCTCTCTCAATTATATTTTAACATTTTACATTTAGTACCATATTTGACAATTAATAATTACATAATATTAAAACTACTTATATAGCTAACAATCTATTATCCATTGATTTCCTAATAAATCACATCTAGATTAACCATGTTCATATTAACAAAAATGAAAAAAAAACAAATTTATGAGCACGTCAATCACATAACAAATATTATACGCAAAAATAACCATCACAAGTTCAAAGTTCAACTCATTTGCATCAATATATTTATCGTGTATTGTATTGTAATATTAATACCAACACCTACTTTTTAAAATTTATGTAGTAACTTACAAAATACTGCACAATATCCTTTCTTTCTCTCTTTCCTTTTGCTGCCAATCTTAACGTTTTTTAATCACCTACTTTCCTCTTTCCATGTTCCCTTAAGATCTTCTACTCTTCTTCCAATTTCTAGCTTTCTCTTTTGTGGGTTTAAGCTCAATTGTTTCTTCCTTAGCTCAGATCTGGAGTCCTCTTATTGAATTGGAATATGTCGCTTTCTTCTCCACGTCTGTTTTCATTTCAAATCTTTTCCTCCTTCCTCACAATCTCTCCATTCTTCCTTCCGTGTCTCTTTGAATTCCTCACATCCTACCTCCATGACTTTATGATTTGGCTTTACTCGACTTGCCTACTGGATTTGTCCTTATTCTCACTGAACTTCACTTCCTTTCCCACCAAAAGGCAGACCAATAGGTTGTGGATCGATCTTTTCGACGTGCTGGTTGGGTAGGTTTTCTGGTGTATTTGATGGTCGAGGGTTCGTCTGTTTTCGGGTTTTGTGTTGGTTTTTAGCCGTGGTTCGATTTCGGAAGAGGCTATTTGTTGTGTGACTTGTGTCAGCGCAACGGTGAGGGTATGGTAGTTCACTAGTTTCTTTGGGTGATAAGGGTTGTGTCTATGCCATGTTTCTTTATTTTTTCTAGATCTTCGTTTGGGGATGGCATTTTGGTGTCCTTTGTTTTCTCTCTTCCCCTGTAGTTGTGCAGCACCGACCTCATGCCACGACAATAGCTATGTTACAGTGGGCGATGGTTATTTTTGTTTGTGCACTGTAGTTACTATTTGCGTTGAACTTCTTTACGCTTGTTTTGGTTTTGTCAGAATGGATGGTCAGGATTGTTCTTGTCAGATTTCCAGCTTTTCGGGTATACTAGCGTGTTGGTTTAGATGTTAATCATACCTTGTCGTTGATGGTTGGCATGGTATATATGAGTTCTCAAGTAACTTCGGCCACTGTTTAGTGTTTTCCCTTCTTGGATGAGATGTCCCCTGCGGTTCTCTGCTTTTGTCATACTACTATGTCAAATTTAGCTATGTAAGGTGACATAGTTTTGGGTTGTGTCCTGTTTATTTGGTATTTGTTGTACATGTGTACTTCTTCTGTTTTATTGCTTTTCATATATTAGTGTATGAAATGACTCCCTGCATGGAGTATGGTAGTTTTAGGTTCTTTGCTTAACTCTTGTACTCTAAACTAGGATACTGTCAATGGTTGGTGCACTTTAAAAACCGAATGAAGTAGATAGACAATCTGCCTATCTCCTATACCAATTATATTTATTATTTGTTACAATAAAGTGTATTATATGGATCGCTATAAAACCGGTCGGCTTGCCAAAAAAATGTCTTTCTCCAAGGGCTCACAAAAATAGACCCAGGGTACATATCATGTTATCGGCCTTAAAGAAAAACTGAGCACACAGTTAGAAAAACGGACCTGAAGACATAAGTTTAAACTACTCATGAAATCTTAAATTCCAATTGTTTGAATAACATGAGAGAATATTTAGTCCATTTTTCTAATATCTAGTAAAAATATACATTAATTTTACTATGCATATTCATATTAAATAAGGAACTTTTTTATGCAACTTTAAAGATTTGTAAATCACATAACACGAACCATGAATATCAACAATAGCAACAAATTTATTTTTTACATTAGTTTGATTCATTGATATCACAAATGTACCATATATTGTATTGTTTTTGTTAGCTATTAAACATAAATTATACACAAATAATAATAATAATTTTAATTAATAGTTTGTGTGTTTCACATCAAAATTTATCATATTGCATAACAATGTTCTAATTTTAAAATTAAAATAATAAATACTATTTTTAATAATATTATCATTTGTAATGCACAGGTTACACGCTATTTATGGTGGTAAGTCAAGTCGAGATGACTGATGTAGAGCTAGTCGATTAGTCGTAGACTTATCATAGACTAGTCGAAAAATAAAATGTAGGAACCAATAAATTGTCAGTTCTAATATATTGCTGCCAACAAATATATTTCTACTGAACAAAGAAAATAAATAAACGATGCATAGAATTTAATAAAGTACAATTTGCAAGATGGCAGTAGAAAGATGGTGTTTCAGGTTTAGGTATCGATTGACTTTCGATCAAAGCTATGGTTCGAATATTTTTTTTTCTGTCCCATAGTAGATACTCGATCATTTCCAGTTTGAAATTTTTAAATCGACTTTTAATCGATACTAGGTATCGATCTTTTTCTTGCCTTTTTGTTCGTTACAGGTGTCAATAACTTTCGGTTCTTACTCTATTTGATGTATCGATAACTGTAAGAGGCTCAAATTTTTTTCCTTTTCTGAAATGGACCAATACCAAACCAGTCAACATCCATAATGATCTAGTCCACTCTACTAGCCGATTAGTCGACAAATTCCGACCCAGGCACACAAAAGTTATGAAAAATCAAATCAAGGCTTCAGGTCGATTACTTGATCTTGACTAGTCGTCGACAAGTCATGACTAGTCGAGCACCGTGATGACAATGCCCAATAGATTGCTTTTGCTAAGCGTTTGGTTACATTTTCCATTAACCGATCATTTATACACCGATATGAAGTTAACTAAATCCGAAGATACATAGTTACAAAGATTTTACGCATTTTTGCTATATTATGACTACGCGGTTTCGACTAAATTCATTCATCAAAATTATGATTTTGAATTACAACCAAAAGAATCCATGACTTAAAAGCGTTGAATTCAAAATGACCAAAACTCCTACATGCATATTTCATATAACATAAATAATTATAATGCTAATGGTTCTGAGAAATTAGTCTGAAAAGACTGTTTTGTTGAATGTTTAGTTCCAATTTCCATCTGTCAATGTTTTTCAGACATGAATTTAACTTGATGATGGATTCCGAAATATACTACACGGTTGCCAAGTTTTCACGATAACTTCATTATATACTGATGACGTAATTGCTGCTAAATTCATTCATCAGAATGATAATTATGAATTACTACCCAAAAAATGCATGGCTTAATAGCATTGCGTCTGAGATACCAAAACTCATGCACGATTATTTTATATCTTATAGATAAATATTTATAATGTGAATGGTTTTAAGAAATTAATCAGAAACTTCATTTCAGCACCGGACGTTTTTGATCAAAATGACAAATGCCCTCTTGCATTAGTGACTTGTAACATCCCAGATTTTTAGTCATTTAATTTTGAATATTTGAATTTATTTTAAATATTGATTTGGAATAATAAATAGATTTTTATTAGAATTTATCGATTAAATAATCAGTATACGATTTAATTCGAATCTAGTGAATAATCGTAATACGAAAACGTAATATAATTGAATTCGCAGTTAAATCAAAACAATTCAAATTTTTATTTGCATATATATACAATAATTATTTACTACAAATGAATCTGTTTGCTTTGAATCAATTTGTATTTTAAATCGTCAGTTTAAATTATATCTTCTCTGTATGATCAAATTGGAGTTCAGGACTGTAGATTTATATTAGTATAAATTTTAAACCAATAAGGACAATAGTAAATCAAATTTAATTAACATCACTTCCAGGCCGACCTATCTTCTTTGAAACACAGACCTACCTTCTGCCATATTTAATTTTCTTGTACCTTTTGTTCGTTCACTTCACAATCAAGGAAGACAAGATTTAATGGCGCCACCCTATACCCCGTACTAAGACCGACCAGTGCATCGGCTACCTTAGGAAACAGAGTCGCGCAGACCTAAATACATACCCCAAGCCAACCTCAAGCAGACTTATTTCTCATTATATAAACAACCCAAGTGTCCATTTCCAAAATCAAAAGTTTCAACAAGCAAAATCAAATTAGGAAATCACCGCATGGTCCACGGAAGCTCGAATCCACACTCGCGATTAGGGTGTCGATGTCAGAGGTCGATTTCAGGGAAATCAAAGTGGGATCTTGTAGTTCGAACAACTATCGAGGATACTGGAGCTCGAGACCGACGCTCGAGTACAGAAAGGAAGTGGGACTTGATCTTGGGTTAAGCTGACTCGGCAAAAAGGATTCCGATCCTGGAGGTGCGTGATGGGAAGAACAGGACCGGTGCGATGTTAAGAAGCGAATGGGACTTGGGGACTTAGGATGCATCAGTGGGGATCGCGACTTGAAATCTTGGAATCTGGTCATGGGTCAGTCAACGGAGTGGGTGCGATGTATGAAGGTGGAGGAGTTTGTTTCGAACTCAGCACTGTACAACGTTGGTTTAACGCCTTAGGCGCAGACATCAGGTGGCCACAAGTTGAAAGAAAATGGCGATTGAAGAGGAGGGATTGCCATGGTGATTGGATAGGGGAGTTGGTCGATACTGTGTTAATTGAATGGTTTGGAGTTCGGAGCATGTAAGCGGAAATGGTGAGGCTCAGGCTTGTTTGAAATAAGGCTATCGATTGGAGCATGTCTGGAAAGTGCTTGCAACAACAATGTTGGGTTTGTGTTTTGGTGATAATGCAAGATC